>CM076580.1:112318822-113046570 GCA_034641835.2 Pinus albicaulis | reverse complement strand
AGGCAGAGTCTAGGGTAGCATCAAACCACGCTTAATCTGGTAGCTAGCCCTACCAGATCAGGAGAGGGCTCTCTCCGGGTCAATCTCAGCAAAAATAATCAATGAGGCTTGAGATGAATTGAAATAAAAGCTAATTTTAGGCTAGGTATATATGTATAAGAGTTTGATTTGATTTTGGAGATTTTTGTTGGAATCAAAGGGAAAGGAAAATTTTGGGTCCGGGAAATGATCAGTTTTGTAGAGGGCTGAATGGGGCAAGAAAGGAAATTGTTTTGATGCTTCGAATTCAATGAAATGGATAGCTCAGATCGGGGAGGAGTTGAAGAGGGCAAGAGGCATTCAAGAATCCTCTTCAGACAGTTGAAAACATGGAAAATTAAACAAAACTTCAAGGCAGAGCACTGCAAATCTAATTAATTCCACCTTTATCACTTGTTTGTTTAACTTAAGAAGAATTAAGAAGGAAAATGGTACACATGAAACATCAGTAAACTTATAATCACAGAGAGAAACACACCATCAAAACATAGAGCCACATGGATCCTAAATAGTGCTGCAAACCCTGGTCTATTCCTTTGCCAAAATGCAGAGATGAATGTACAATGAAGCTCAAAGCAATCCCAAGTGTCCAACCCTGAAAATGACTGAGAAAATACAAGATATAGACAAGCCTAACTCAGCCCCATGCCTCTAGGGGTCGATCTCACTAGTTTAGGAGTTGTTTCAACAAGATCTAAACTAAGAACTGGAAAATAGGCAGTGGAACAGGTTGCCTCTATAAGATAGGAAACTGATTCATTTAGTTATAATTCACTTTTAACACTGTTACCGATGAAATAGGTAACCGCACTGTTACCTACTTTTTTTTGGTAGCATAAAAAGCACCCGATTTTGAAAAGTGGTGATGCAGAATCACCTCTTTTTTTTTGTGCACATTTTTGACACTCTAATATTTTTATTTATGAAGTATGAATATTTGTTTTAAAATGTTAGTGATTTTCATGTTAATTTTGAAACATATTGATGCAGCATCAACTTTTTTTTTTTGAAGAGCGGTGATTTTCATGCTAATTTTGAAACGTACTGATGCAACATCAAACTTTTTTT
Organism: Pinus albicaulis; assembly: GCA_034641835.2. Classification (NCBI taxonomy): domain Eukaryota; kingdom Viridiplantae; phylum Streptophyta; class Pinopsida; order Pinales; family Pinaceae; genus Pinus; species Pinus albicaulis. Next base: position 113,045,463 of record CM076580.1, on the reverse strand, counting down.
TTTAGAGTGGTGATTTTCATGTTGGCAATAAAACACAAAACTTAGATAATATATATATATATATATATATATATATATATATATATATATATATATATATATATATATATATATATAAACAATAAAAAAACCAATAAAAATGTAAAAATAAAAACAAAATTAACTTGTAAAAATAAAAAATTTAAACAAAAATAAATAAATAAAACAAAAAAAAACAAAAATATTCGAAAATTATATCAAAAGAAATGACAAAATTTGAAAAAAAAAACAAAAATTAACCAAAAAAATTAAAAAAAAAACATCAAAAACATTTTTTTCTAAGTTATTAAAAAAAACCATATAATTCAAAAAAAAATTAAAATAGAAAATTTAAAAATAATTTAAATTACAAAATTTAAATTTAGATTAAAAAAATAAAATACAAAAATGAAAAAATGAAATTTAAATTTAAAAATTAAAAAAAATAATAATAATAAGAAAAATAAAATACAAATTTTAAAATTAACAAAAAAACAAATTAAAAAAAAACAAACAAAATTTAAAATTGAAAAAGAAAATTAAAATAAAAGAATTTAAAAAAAAAAAAAAGAGAGAGAAAAGAAAAAAAAACTATCATTAAAAAAGAAAAAAAAGAAAAAAACCACATGCAAATAATTAAAAAACAAATATCCATAAATTTACTCCTTTTTTTTAAATGAAACAATTTATATAATTTAAAAATGAAAAATTAAATAAACTAAAAAATTTAAAAAAATAAATTAAATCAAAATTTAATAAATAAATTTTAAATTAAAAAAAGAAAAAAAATCTAAAAAAAAAAAATTAAAACAAATTAAATTTAAAATAAAAAATTTGAATTAAAAAAATAATAGTTTTAAATTTTTTGAATTAAAAAAAAATAAATAAAAAATAAAAAAAAAATCAAATTAAAAAAAAAAAATATTAAAAATTTAAAGAAGAAGAAGAAGAAGAAGAAGAAGAAGAAGAAGAAGAAGAAGAAGAAGAAGAAGAAGAAGAAGAAGAAGAAGAAGAAGAAGAAGAAGAAGAAGAAGAAGAAGAAGAAGAAGAAGAAGAAGAAGAAGAAGAAGAAGAAGAAGAAGAAGTATTTTAAGATCGTGTGGCAGCAGTGACCTGCTCCGCACTGTGGATGACAGAGAGCCGACTGCCTGACGGTGAGGAGGCTGCATGTGCAACCCCCCCGTCGTCCAAATAGTTCCGGCCTTCGCTCGCCACTTGGGCGGAGTCATCCCACCCGAAGGCTTTCGCCCACCGCCACTTCAGCGGAGGTCATTCTGAACGCCTCTCGCGGCGGAGGAAAATTCTGGAATCGCTCCCGTGCGTTGCAAGGCTGATTCCGGAATCGCCCTCGCTGCGTAAGGCCGATTCCGGAATCACCCTCAATCACCCGTCACGGCGCGAAGGCCCTAGCAGTAGTACTGGGGCGGCTGCTGGTAGTAGGCCGATTCCCTCCGAATTGGCCTCTCCACCTGTGAAGGTATTCCTGCACTCACTACGCAATCCAGTTCCCACCGCGGGAGGCGATTCTCGGAATCGGCCTCGCGCCGCGGGAGGGCGATTCCCAGAATCGGCCTCCCACTCAGGTGGCGGTGGAGGCTGGACGCTAGGCGGGCAGGGGGCCGGCGATAGGCCTCCGCCGCCACTTGGGTGGGAGGCCGATTGGCGGCGCCACAACGATCAAAAAATACTTTTTTTTTAATTTTTAATATTTTTTTTTTAATTTGATTTTTTTTTAATTTTTTTTTTAAATTCAAAAAATTTATTTATTTTTTAATTTAATTTTTATATTTGAAATTTAATTTGTTTTAATTTTTTTTTGTTTTTTTTTTTAATTTTTTTTTTAAATTTTATTCTTTTTTTTTGTTTTTAATTTTTATTTTTATTTTCTAAATTTTGTTAATAATTTTTATTAAATTTTGTATTTATATATATATATATATATATATATATATATATATATATATATATATATATATATATATATTTTAATTACATAAAATTATAATATGTTTTTTTATTTCAATTAAAATTGTGTATTTAAAATTAGATTTTTTTTTTTTAATTAAATTTAATATTTTGAAATTAATTTGTTTTTTTTTAATTTTATTTTTTATTTCATATATTTTTTTTTTTATTTTTTTTTTTCAATTTTTCATTTTTAATTGATTTTTAAAATTTTTTAACTTTTTATTTTAACAATATCTTTTTTTCTTTCTTTATATTTAAGATTTATTTTTTATTTCAAAATTTATTTGTTTATTCATTTATTTATTAAATTTTAATATTTTTCTTTTTTAAATTTAATTTGTTATTTTAATATTAACTTTTTTTTTTTTTAATTTAATAAAATCTAATATATATATATATTTAATTTAAGTTCGTGTATATATATATATATATATATATATATATATATATATATATATATATATATATATATATATATATTATTTTTAATAATTTAAATTTAATTTATTTTTTAAAATTTATTTGTTTTTGTAATATATATTTTTTTAAAATTTAATATTTTTATTGTATTTTATTTTTCATTTTTTATTTTTAATTAAATTTTTATTTTTTTAATTTTAATTTAAGTAATGTATTATTTTTTTTTTAATTTTTTTTTTTAAGTTTTAAATTTATTAAAATTTAATATATTTTTTTAAATTTAATTTTTTATTTACAAATTATTTTTTATTTTTATTTTTAAACTTAATAAACAGTTTCTTTTTCTTTTTTAAATTTAATTTCTATATTTTATTTTTTATGATTTATTTATTTTTTTAACTTGTTTTTTTTTTTAATTTAATATTTTTATTTTGTTTTTTTTTTTATATTTTTTTATTTCTATATATTTTGATATTTTAATCTTTATTTTTTTATTTATTTTTATTTTTTTCTTAAATTTTAGGTTTTTTTAATGTTTGAACTAAAACTTTTATTTTGTTTTTATTTTTATTTTTTTATTCCTATATATTTTTAAATTTTAAGCTTTAAAATGTTTTTATTTTTTAAATTTATTTTTTTCTTAAATTTTAGGTTTATTTAAATGTTTGAATTTTAAAAATTAAAAAATGATATTTCTATTTTTAAAAATGTCAAAAATATGACACAATTTTTTTTTTTTGGTTATTTCAGCATCAACTGGTTTTGTTTTGAGGGTGTTTTTTCAATCCTTTTTTCAAGAAACAATTTTGTTTTTAGCATAATTTTATAAAATGTTGAAATTTGACCTTAAAAAAAAACCAAGTGCGTTCTGGAATACACTTTTTTTTTGTTTTTGGGGTGTATTTTCATGTTTTTTGAGTCTTTTTGGGCTAGAGTTCCTGTTTTGAGGTCAGGTTACCTATTTCATCGGTAACATTGTTTTTTTGGTGAATGAATCTACTTACATGAGTAAAAATATGTCAAAATTACATCAAAGCCATGAAATTACATCAAGTTACATCAAGAGTTTCACATTTGAAGATGAAAAAGTCAAATTGGCCAAAACTAGGCGAAAAACTGAGTTACTGAGTGAAAACTAGGCCAAAATTCCCAATGCGCCATGCCTGAAATCTCTATGCGTCGCACCTGAAATTTCTATGCGTTGCGCCAATTTGAGGCTGATTTTGAGGGCCTTCCCGGAGTCCAAATTGAGTGCAGGATAGCTCATTGGAAAGATCTGTCTGTCTACTTTCCAACCCAAGTGGAATTTCTAAATTTGGTTTCCATTTGCCCCTCCAAAGATGAGTTTTCCCAACACTACTTCTTGTGTGTCCAAAAAGGGGCAGAAAGGTCAATTTTAGGGTGTTTTTGACCATTCCGGCAACCCAAAACTTGTCAAAATCCTTAGGTAATGGGTAGGCATGCTTAAATTTTGACAAAAAATCCAGAAATACAAAGTTTTCTTCAAGAGGAGCTGCCAATTATAAGCACGCGCCAAGTGGCGCGATGCGTTAGGCAGGAAAATCTGTGTAAAGGCCAAAAAAATCAGAATTGACAAAAATTTTCCCAAATTTCTTGAAATTTGGGCTGAATGTCCACCATCAAGCACTATGCTGAGCCAAAGAAGCTTCAGCCAAAATTTGGAGCCTATCATGCCTTTTGCGACGCTTTAGTGCCCTCTTTAACCTTGCCTTCAAGATCTTAATTCGTGTCTTGCAAACATGATTTCTCGCCCAATAATGGTTCTTCATGTGCCTCAACATATTATTTTTCTTCGTTTTCCTTTGCCAACAGCTTCTCCAAATGAATATTGACCCTTTCGAGCCAAGTCTCTCTATCAGCCTCAATCTCTCGCTCAATGGATGTCATCTCGGTTTGGCTTCTTTGGGCAGCTTGCCGGTTCTCACAGATGTTTTGCAACTCCATGATTGTTTACTGATCTTCCAACTATTTGTTTCGCTGCTCCAGGTAGTTTATAATCCATTGGGATCTTTGCAACTTGACGGTCAATGTGTCTATCTTCACCTTCTGCTCCTGAATAGTCTCTCTCAACTTTGAGCTTGGAGAGCTCAAATCCTCATCAATCAGTATGAAACCTGTATCTTGGCCTCCTGAAGGCCCCTCATCCTGCATAGGCCTCTTACCTTTGTCTTGTACCTATACCTGTGCTGCTGATGACGAAAGCGAGACCCCTTCCACCCCAAGTGGAGATAATACTCGCCGGGCTGCTGCAAATAATCCTCTAGTGCCTCTCTGATAAGTGACATATGTTGGCACACTAGTGGTCTCTGTCTCCTAACCTCCATGCTGATATGAAGGTTCACCTGCATCATGAACAATCTTCGGAGGAACCTGAGGAGCTGTGAAGAAATCATTGGAAATGAAATCTTCCCATGAAATACCCTACAAGCCGAGCTGATGCACAACCACTATCTTGATGAGTGCATAGTGATAAATATTGTTGTACTGCTACTCGGGAGTTTTCCTCTGCACGAGAGTGGTCATTCTCTCGATGTTTCGGCACATGAAATAAGGGAGGTTCATCATCCTCACCCTGGTGAAATGCATCAATAACCTGATATGATAGGCATAGAGTTGTGAAAACCGGCCCTCACAACTAAAATATCTAATAATGAGTTTCATCAGAGGCGCATAGGAATCCTCTAGGAACCAGAATGGGAACACTCTGCTGAGTTGTCTCACAAAGCTAGGCCTAATATATCGTTCATAATGCACTCTGTCCACCTGATGTCTTTTTTTCCACTGTTCTCCCACACTTGGTATTCTGGTTGCTTGAGAGATTGTTTCCGGTGTCAAAGTGAAAGTTACACCGGCAAGAGTTACCTGACCATCATGTAAATGAAATACAAACAAACGAGCCAACTCCTGATGATAATGGATCCTAGCAATCATTTCACAAAACTGATAGCATGACTGCTCTCGAAAACATGCCATGGCAAGTGGGCAAGCCTGCAATTCAGCCAATGAGGTGGGCTCTTTTCTCACATGTCTACCACTTTTATGAGGCCTTCTAGGTGCATGTAACTCAGTGGTGGAATCACTGTCTCAGTCATATGATGTATCAGTGTCTATCTCCATAATGTCCAAGGTCTATGCAAAGTCTATGTGGAATTGGATAGATGAAAATGAGAACTTTGGTGCTTTTGTTTTAGTTCCAAATGTATGGTAGTATGGGAGGGACTGTGGAGAAATAGGGCAGAGGGGACAATGAACTTTAATCAAGTGATATTTGAAGTGTAAGGACAACCACCTGACTGCTTGGGAAAACTTGGGGTTTGAGATATTTTTCAAGTGAGATGGGAAAATGAGAATTATAGGAAATAAAATGACTTAGGGATAGGGAAATGGGCTTAGAAATAAGTGACTTTGGGGATGTAAGGGGATAGGGGATGGATTGTAGTGGTAAGATAACAATGAGGGGGTGGAAAAAACAAGGTGAGGAATGGAGTATTTGGCACAAAATTATTTTTAAAACACCAACTTCAAAACCGTAAGGGAGCAATTCTCAATAAGATAATAGGGGTTGAGTTTTGACATTCAAACTCTCATAATCCATTTTCAAACATTTTTAAATGGCAATTACAAGTTCACATGAACTTACTTGGGCAAAATAGACCGAGTTGATTTGGAGTTTTTGGAAGCAATGGCAAAAATTTTTGTTTCGGCCCAATGCGTTGCGCAACTAACCCAGTGCATCGCACACCTTCAATGCGCCGCGCTAGTTCAAAACCACACACAGTCAACTTGCCTGATGCGCCACACACCTCCTATGCGTCGCGACACCTACCCAGTGCGTTGCGCTCGACAATTTGCACACAGTCCGACCTCCCAACACTTGCTTTGCTCCTCCACGATTTTTCTTGGCTCAATGCTATCTCTTGACATGCAAATGGAGTTTTGAATTTTGGAAATATCTTATATAGGCCAAGGATTTTGATTTTTTATTTGAAAAACCCACTTTGTAATGTTACAAACTTTGACACTTTTCAAAAGAACTCTGTTTTGTTTCCTTTGGCCTTTTGGACTGATGATGAACTTTTTATCTGTCTTTGCAGGAGTGGATGGCATGGAACTTTGGCAAAGGTGACTAGGGCTATGAATGGAGTACTATTACAACTGAAAAACTTGAAAATTACATTGCACTTATTACAAAAAGATGAAATAGACAATTTTTCTTCAAAACATAGTTTTGAAGAAAAATCATTATCAAGCATTATGATGATGAAATTTTTGCATTGAAACCTTATTTGAAGCTTCCTCATGTGCCTGCTGACCATTATTAGGCATTTTGAGACCTGATTGATAAAACCATAGACCTAATGAGACAAAAAACCCTAAAATGATTATTTTCCAACTATGAGACCAAACATGACTATACATGATTTTAATGAACAAAACTAGGTCAACAGGTACAAGACATGAGGGATATGAGTGACAAGACCCTATTGTTAGATGATCCATGCTCCTAATGGAATGCAGCTGACTGAAATGAGTGAGACACCTAAAATGAAATGCAACAAGAGAAATTTTGATCTCTGACGAAGGGATGAAGATACCGACTCTAACAGTCCTAGTCTAATTGCAATATCTTCTAGTTTTGGAAATAGTGATCACTCTCATTCCATTTGGGAAAGAGCCATAAATTATGATATTTCAAAGAAAAAATTCATTTTATCATTATGTTCATTAGCACACCTGAATATACCCAAAGTAGCTAGTGGAACAAGGCTATGTAGGGTTATGAATAGTATTAAAAATAACAAAGGATGAAATTTTGCAAACTTTCACATGCCTATCAAATATTTTGGCTTATAACTGTGTGGGAAAAAATTATGGAAAAATTGATCAAATATCCATTCAAGTATACACAATTCATGGGTGAATGAGGAATTCAGGGTGAGTTACAAGCTCTCGTCATGTAGTATACCAAATATAGATAGGGGTCATGTCACAACTTGTGGTCGTGGAAATATGTTCTAAGCCTAGTTGGAATGATCATATGTTTTTTGCAGGCCTGTGGATACTAGTGCCAAAGCATTAAAAAATAGATAATGAAAGGATATGCCAACATAAATAAATCTTCAAAATATGCAAGCATGCCTACGACTGAGGACCAAATTAGACTAGATGTTACAATATTTTCAAAGAAAATATCTGATCACTTTCATCATTTGAGGCATATTTTTTAGTGATTTTGAAGATATGACATATCTTTAAATCCTAAGAAGAGCATCTTTGGAGTGTCCAAGGGTAACCTCTTAGGCCACATTATATCTAAAAGTGAAATTAAAGTGGACCTTGAGAAAGTCAATACTATTGCTCAGATTCCCTTCCCCATGAATAAGAGTGCCATGTAATCCTTCTTAGGGAAAATTAACTTTCTCCGAAAGTTCATCTCAGATTATGCACAACTTGTTAAGCCATTACAAGAGATGATTAAGAAGGATGCAATTTATAAGTGGGATCAAATGAAGAAATATCCCTTCACCGAATTAAACAAGCAATTATCGAAGCCCCAACATTGTATAGTCTATATTTTGGTAAAGATTCCTTGTTATATACATTTTCTTCTAATACTTCTCTTGCAGTTGTTCTTACTCAAAAGGATGGTCAAGAAAATGATCGGTCAATATCATTTATGAGTGCTGAATTACAAGAATTCAAACTGAAATATCTCGCCATTAATAAACAAGCCTATGTAGTATACAAAGAAGTGAAACATTTTAGGACTTACCTTCTGAAAAGTGACATTATCATGTTTGTGTCTCACCCAATGGTTAGATCACCTTTTGTACAACAAGAGTTAGATGCGATGAGGGAAAATTCGATGACAAGTCTTCAAGAATATGATCTATAATTTAATCTAGTTCATATGATATAAGGCCATGGTATTTTTCATCTTGCAACAAAAGCGGTTGCTTCATCGAAGGAGGAATATTTTGGATGGAAGCAAGAAATTGAAATGTGCAATATTTAGCAAGATACCCCTACAAACACAACACGCCTTAGTACAAGGAAGTGTGACAATACCTAAAGTATGGTACCTTTCCCTCACACTTATTAGTGAAACATAAGAGGGATATTAGACTTAAACATTTATGATATCATCTTGTACATGATGTGATTTTTCGGAAGCACCACAATGGTTTCCTTTTCAAATACTTGGAAGCAAAATATTCTGAAAGGGTGTTGAAATACCTTCACGATAGGCCAGCCAGTGGGCATTGTATGGGTGATACTACTGCTCATAAATTCATGTAGGTTGGTTATTATTGGCCCAAATTATTTAAGGATGATCACATCTATTCCCATAAGTATTCTGTTTTGCAAAGACGTGTTAGTCATGATAGGAAGTAAACTACCCCATTACAACCCATTTTTGTTGAAGAACCTTTTTAATAATGGTGATTAGATGTTATTGTAAATTTTTTTCCACATTCAACAGAGTAGCACCGATATATCTTAATCACTACAAGCTATTTTAAGCTGTGGGCTCAAGCAGTTCCGTTGAAACAAGTGAATGAGTAGGAAGTCATCAAAATTATTAAGTAGAATATCATCACCAAGTTTGACATTCCTACATCACTTGTTTTTGGTAATGAAACTTATTTCTCATCGTTAAAACTTTATGATTTCTCATTAGAGAATGGTATTTTTTTAAAGAAATCATATAATTACTACCCTTAGAGAAATGGTTTAGTCGAATCTACCAACAAGAATTTAATTTGCATCATAAAGAAAGTCATTTACTTTGAGCAAAGGAACTGGCATAATGCATTGGTGAATGCTTTGTGGGATGACCATGACACACCAAAATCCTCTCTAAAACACTCCACTTACTTCCTCATGTATGTAAAATAATTTATCCTTCCTCTGAACATATACCTTTCATCCCTTCAACTTTCTCAAGAATCCTAAGGTAAACCATGTCTTGTTGTTCAGAGCAGGATCAACACCCTTTTGAAGTTAGAGGAAGAAATGCAGAAATAAAAATATTTTTTTTCTATTATTCAGACATATCAAGTGTTGGTTTGACAGGAAATATGTGGTGAACGATGAGTTTAGTTTGGGAGACCTACCTAGTATTGAAGTTGGAAAAATCCCATGAAGAGAAAGGTAAGGACACTAAATTCCAATCCCTGTGGATCAGATGCTTTGTTTTGCATGATAATCTTGGCCATCATACTTATCATCTATTAACACATGCAATATTTCTTTGAAATCAACTCTCTTAATTTGGATATTTACTTCTTCCATTTTAGTTAGGAATTCCTTTTAATTTGGTAGCGCTCATTGTAACGATATAAGTAAAAGGTGATGAATGGTTACTTCACCTCTAATATTTTTGGAAATTTTTGTAAAGTCGTTGGACCTGCTAAGGTTAAAATGCATAGCTTTTACAATTGACCGGCTAAGGTTAAAATGCATATTTTTTAAATTTTTTGCAATTAAAAAATAAATAAATAAATAAATAAAAATAAAATATATATATATTAGCACAATAGCCCAATCTCTAAGTTTATTTTATAGACTAGCCCAATCTATAAGTTTATTTTATAGACTAGGTCCACCAAGCATCAAACCTATGACTGAGTCACATGCCAAGACTGAGTTCGACACACGAACGGAGGCACTGAAGGGAGGAGTCCATGAAGGGCATAGTTTGCACAACACGTCAATGTAAGCTCAAAAATATAAATGCCAATAAACAATTTATTCTGCCCAATGTGGAATAATTCCCACCATAAGAGAAATAAAAAAGGAGCGCTCGATTCATGTCTAGAAAATAACACATGGAACTAAATGTTGTTTCAATAATGAGTATAAGTGTCGAGTGTCAAGAGGTTAGTCACTTAATGCTATTTTGAATCGTGATTTACATGGTGCGTTCAAATGGAGACTAGTTGTGCTTAAAATTTATGCCTAGTCATTATTATGAAAGACATGAAGCCTTTGAGCTACAAGCAAATGCAAAACTAGAAGGGAGTATGTTGTCACATATCATGGAATTTAGGAGTATGTTGTCAAATATCTATGGAAAAGTGATTCGAAAATGTTATAAAGTATACAATCCATAGTTTGTTATTCAAACCCTAAATACAACACATCAAACTTTCACGCATAGGTATCTAGTGATCACAAAGGAGCACTTCCATCAACATTGGATCTTTATTTGCTGATTGAATTTATATCCAAATATGGGTTGTTCGAGGCTCATGGAATAGATGATATTCGTTAGAATAATTGTAGAGATTAATAAAGCATGTACAGGAGTTACAATGTAGGACACACCATAAAAGGTTGATGACTCTACGAAAGGAACACAAATCTATTATCGTTATCATATTAATGGCTCCAATATATACCACCAATGCATTTGTTGTATTGATATATATTAATGAAATCAAAACCTATTTCATGTTCTTGGATCAAATTAAGGTGTGTTATGAGGGCCTGATGATTGCGAAATTCTTGGCATTGATGTATAACTATTGAATTCTCCATGATCTAGAGCATAGTACCTGCTGAAATTAAAGGAAGAGGCATTAATCATTCATTTCCCATTACATATTTTCAACTCCGTAATCACCATTTTTGGTATGATGTCGAACACACCCTGGAAAATGTTTCAAACTTCTCATAGATTGAGTTTCTATTGGATCCTTAGATGTTGTCTGTGTTTTAGAGGTTTTGTGCAGCGAGTTCTCAAGTCACCTATAAATGCTTCTGTGGAGATTTCCAAATATTGAATTCTACTCTAGATTAGTGTGCAACCTGTACATCAAATCTAGCCATTAAGAATGTTGGGTGTTTACCCGCACATTGCAGCAAGACAATTTCTACCATATATTTTGAAGCCTTATTGCAAAGAAATTGTTTCATTTATGTGAAAGGATTCTATTATATCGTTCATGAGATGCAACGCGAGGAGGACTGGAATTGTATTGATATTTTTCAATATCAACATAGGATCAAAAGATAATAATTGAATTACTAGGAGACATTACAGTTTTCTATGATAACAAGATTTTGAGCACTTCATGATATGAAGGCAGGACACTTAGCAGGAGAAAATATTAGCAGTAAAAGGGATCTTGGTAGAGATCAAATCCAAGATTATCAAGCAAGAAATTATCATCAACTCCAGATTTGTAGAGATCAAATTAAATAGTAGCAGGCATCTAAAGAGGAAAAGTGGCAACTCAGCTCCAGATCTAGTTTTTCAGGGATATAAATAATGATTATAGGGCATCAAATTAGCAATTAAATATCGAAAAACATAGAGAGGTCTAATTCCAAATTAGACTCAACCCTCAACATTTGAGACCAATTTCAACCATAATCATTGCAACCAAAACAATATTTAATTTTATTTTCAGAATTTATTTCCTAGTATTTTATTATTAGTTTTAGGACTTGTTTTTTATTTTTGTTTTTTTTGCAAAAACATCTTACAGCTGGAAAATGCCTTGTAATTTGCCTTTAAATTAAAATTGTATTAGATAGGATATTATTTTTTTCAAAAAAAAACACTGTGCATGTAAAGATATTTTGGATATGAATGAAAGATTTCAAGCAAATATACATGAATCTTTTCCTTAGATATTCTAGTGTTAGCAAATTATCAGTTTGTCTCTCAGTAAATGTTTCCTTGCTTGTCAATCATGATATTTATTCCTCTATTTTGAATTCTTTTAATAGATAAGATAGTTCATTTTTTATGCTCTTTGTCTTACATTCAGCCATCTACATTAGTCTGCTGATATCATAACAAAATTTATTTATGCCTAGATGCTTTTTTATGATTGATATGTGATTTTATTCTCACCATCACCATTACAACAACTTTGATGTCTGGTATATTGCTGGTTACCTAGCCTTTGAGAGTACTTTTTAACACTAACCAATCTAGAAAATTCTGTTATTGACATCTTTATAATGACTCCATTCCTAATGGAATTCTTCTAAACCCTACCAAAAAATTTCAAAAACCCACAGTTATAAAGATCTAGGAACCATACTAAATCTACTAAATCAACCACTAGTTGTTGTAGTGACATTGAGTGACCAAGTTGTTAGAGAGAGCCTTCTTTGGGTTGGAAGGGCTAGCTTCTGATCTCCAAGATAGGTTCAATGTTACCTCCAGGTTTTCCTTTCTCATGCAGGAAAATTATAGAGCGATAACATTGTCTTTACTCATTAGATGGGAAGATGGACTCTCTTCCTATAAATGGCAAAGGTCTGAAAATTTATTTCCAATATCAACCTAGGGCTATGTCCCTACCTATGTATATATTTATTTCCTTGTAGTTTTGCTTGTTTTATTCGTTCATGTGATGTTGTGTTCTTTTCGTCCTCTTGTTATTTTTATGATCCTATGAATAAAACCTTGTGTGAAAGTGTTTTGTCTAGTTCTAATATATTTGGAAAAAGTTTTAAAAGGGATTTGTGACATGCAACAACACTTCGTTAATTTTCAGTCCTTCCTCTTTGTCTTGGTATGATATATTTAAGGTCAATAATGTCTCGATGGAAAATATGATCCATTTGAATGCAAATAATTTAGTAGAACTATGATATTCGTATATTTTTTAGGGTCCTCATTCCTTGACTCAGTGTTGTAATTAAGTTGTGTTTTGCATGCTAATCCAATCAAGTAGAAAGGGGAAAGGGGAAACTAATGGATGGAATATTAATTCTAGAGATATATTTCAGTCTCTGAAGGAACAAACTCTCTTTCTCTTAATAATTTAAGATCAATATTCCACCTTGGAAATATAAACACCAATAAATGCCAACGATCATATTTAAATAAAAATAATAATAGGTTAAAGAAGAGAAAGGCTTCCTGCATAGCGAGGTAAAGCAAGTAACTTCATCGGGGTACTGAACAGCCCTGCTGGCAGCGAAGAAATTATTGTGTTACTATAGTGACCTCGCCAGGGTACTAAACAGGCATGTTGGTGGTAGAGAAACACCTGAGATGAAACTAAAACTTTGATCATTCCAAAAGGCATGACTATTTATTACCCTTCTCCCAAATCGAAACAATTGTGGTATGGAAAGATTTGTAAATGTTTTTAGATGAGAAATGGAATGGGAAAACTATATCTATAATCAGGTTAAATGGGGAATTTAGAGTGACCCACATGATGAATCAATACTTCCTGAAAGACAAGACCTTGTGCTCAAAGCTAAACCAGAACAAAGAAGTTGGAGTTCTACCAATGTGTCGCCAAGTGTTGTCGCTACTACAACGCCCTCTAAATTTTGTCCTATATTCAAACAATGGAGAATCTCTTTAACCATGTGAGCTATCATTTCTAGTAGTTATAGACATTCCATATTATCTAAGTTTTCAAGTCCCTTTGTGAATAAATTCCAAGTTTTGTCTTTTGTTAAGGGAAGTGTTGTGCTTTGTGAAAGGGATTTATAGTGCGTATTTAAGGGGAGGCTTTAGTGTCTTCTCTTGTAATAATGGGTTTTATATATCATATAAATATGCATTAGACCTATTCCCAGATTACTATGCACTTTCTTGTTGCAATCGTCACTTGTGTCGCAAAGTGCACCTTAAGTGTTGCACTTGAGGTAAGTGTTGTTTTGTTTTCGTTTCAATGGATGCATGTTGATTTTAGGTGTTAAGTAATTTTTTTGCATGCAGTTAATCATTTGTAAGTGTGTGATCATGTTCAAGCCTTGTTACATGTCCTAGTTTCATCATTCAACTCACTGATCCCACACTTAATTTATGAAGTGTTTTTATCCTCACAGCCTGCCCGACCAACCACCCATCATCTTGCCTTCCTGAACTACACAATATGTATTCTCAATCCTAGTCAACCATCCTTTCCTCCTATAATTATGCACTATGTAGTATCTTCCTCCAATAACTACACATTGCGTAATCCTAGTTCTTAGTTCCTACCTCCCTCACTTGTAAACTACGCAATCACTTACCATTTAGGGTTTCATTACGTATTGCATAATATTATTCAGCATTCAACCTTGTCTTAGTCTTTCACTTGCTCAACTATGCAACCACTTATCTCAGTCCTTCCAGAACTATGAACTGTGCAATCACAGTGGAAAAACCTGCCTCTTTCCATCATTGACACCCTCAACTGCACAGTCCTGCCTTCCAATCCCTATGCCCCTGCATATTGCGCACTCAAAATGACTAGACCCTCATCTCTGCGTCCTGTGACTGTGCATTGTGCAATCCTTGAGCCTTCTCCTAAGTCCTGCCCTCAATTAATGTGTTGTAAGAAGAACAAGATAAACTAAGAGATTTTTAGACTGATGTTGTCTTGTCATGAGTGAATTCCATTCATAGGTGCTAGTATTTCGACATGATGGGATGATGATCAAGGATGATTCCAAAGAGATCATGTAAAAGTACACTTGTGAAGATGAATATACAAGGAGATCATCAAGAAAGAATATGAAGTGACACCAGATCATGAAAGAAGAAGGAAGATAAAGATGACAAGGAAGACTCCATATCATCTAGCCTCTTGGAGGATGAAGATGAAGTACTTGTAAAACCTATCATGAAGATACAAATATGGAAACAAGGAGGGAATACTGACATTGACACATCACTATGAAGTTCCATGTAATCAGTGCCAAGTCATGGCTTTTCCAAGTGTCACCTCAAGAGTCTCATGTGTCATTGTATTTTGCCACATCATTTTTGGATGAAATTATGTAATGTTCAAAATGAGAAAATGTAAATGTGTGGAAGCCCAAGGGTCACACAATGAATGTGAAGAGTCATATAGAAGCTCAAGGGTCTCATAAGAATTAAAAAAGTCACATAGGAGCTCAAGAGTCACAATGGAAGCTCAAGAGTCACAAGGGAGGTGGAGATTCAACTCATTTTTTTATATATACACCCTCATAGCTCAATAAAAGGAATTTTCACCATGGCTTCTCAAGTTAGGAATAGGAGAGAAGATTAGGATTTTAAGAAAGAAGTAGTTTCCTAATGTTTTACTATTGGAACAAGTTTTGTATAATTGTAATGGTGTATCTTATGAATTTCACTTTATAGTTCGAAGCTCTTGGAGCTACCACACTTTTCATGCATATACTATGAATAATTGTGAGACTATGTTTTTTTCATTTGCGGTATATGATTGTGTTTCTACATGCTAATGAAAATGAACTATTTTGTTGGTTTTAGTATGCATCTTTGAATCTTGTGTCTCTTGTTTTCATGATCATTATTTCTTTGTGAACTATTTTTCAAGATTACTAACTATTATTTCATATATATGCATGTGTATTTTTTAGGGTAGTACTTTTACTTTTCTCTTAAAGACTCACTTTCTCTTCCTTTCGGTGAAAGAAACATTATACACTTAACAATTGAATACATCACAAGGCTAACTTACTTGTTTATCTCGAAAATACATGTTTTTCTCTCGTATCATTTATTCCAGCCAAGGAAAATATTTTAAATTATGGAAACTGGCCTAATTTTCTAGTTGGGGCTCTTACTTCAAATGATGTGAGGTTTGATTGGGACTTCATATCAGGGATACTCCCTTACTTTTGGTGGCATACAATACTGTCAACACACTCATTAAAATCAAACATGGAATTCATTAAAGCTTATTACCATAAAGGTCAATATGATGATTAGAAGAAAGGAATGCAGGAATCAAAACAATACAAATCTAATAAAAACAAGAAAAATTATAAAATTTTAGGAGGGGCCCTTTAGTTTTGTCAAAAATAAAATGGAGTAGCTTGGCTTGCCAACAAAGATATAACATGATATAAAATACATTGTAAATTGGTTCACATCACCTTAGGGAATGTTTATCACAGTTTTTGGAGCATACAAGAGCCCACATCTCATGCCATTATTTGTGGCAAACAATGTTGTGATACATGAGGCCTTCCATCAAATTTATATAATAATTTTTGGGTCATTGCAAAGTTCAAAGAATTTTCCAAGGCCAATGTTTTGTCTGCATAATGGATCATACAATTTAAGAGTTTGAAGAAAACAAAAATAGAAATAAAAGAACTAGGGAGCCTCAAATTTGATGAAATGGGATATCACCGATATGATCCAAGAGGCATAGCAACATAATATTGTGAAAAGCTAAGATATACATGGGCATATGCCTCAAATTCCCGAAATATGAGGAGAAAAACAATAACCATTATAATTCCTCCAAAGTAGTTGGAATAGACAAAGAAACAGGTTCTTGAAACCAAGAAAATATTCCAGATGAATCAGAGGGAGGAAACCAGGAGGAGATGGACATCCAAGAAAATCCTGAACAAAAAAGAAAACATGAGCATGAAGTTTCACAAGAAAGAAGTAAAAAGTTTAAAGCTGATAAAGATAGTAAAGGTGCAGTTCAAGAGAAAAAGAAGAGGAAGGAGCACAAAGAGCCATGAGAGGATTTCAAAAGTCACAAGGAAGGTGAAGGGTCACCACACTTGTTATATATATATACCCTCATAGGTCAATAAAATGGACTGTTAGCCTTGAATTCTCTTGTTAGCATGTGAGATGTATATTTTTATTTTGAGAGGCAAGTTGTGGCTTCCATCTTCCACTATTGCAACAAGTGAAATATCTTTGTAACCACACATATTGGTACTTCTACATAACCATAAGAAGCACTTTGAGTTGAACATATTTTCACACATATATCAAAGCTTATTGTAAGACATCTCTTGTAATGGTTATGGTATTTTCTTATATTTACATGTATTTAAGGGAATGAACTATTTTGTTTTCTTAAGTACATATATTAATTGAAATTGTATGTCCTTATCCTTTCATGATTGTGTTGTTTTTTAGAACTATTTTCAAATCAATTAATGATTCTTCCTCATATGCGTGTCTTCATTAGAGTACTTCTATCATTGTTCTTTTAAAGGATCATGTTATTTACTTTACTTGTGGAAGTATTGTATGCACATTATATTTTCTGATTTTACAAAGCTAATATGCTTGCATGTCTCAAAAGTGATTATGGGTTATGTCATATGTTGTTGATTTTAGCCAAGGCGTATCATAAACTTAAAAAATTGGTATCCAAGCCATCATTCTAGATGGGACTCTGACTCCAAACATTGTAGAGTCTAATTGGGACTTTATACTAGGGAGATGCCTATTGTTTCCATAATTTCTAGGACCGTCAACAGATTTTTGGAGAAGGAGGGTGAAGAACCATGAGGGGAGTTCAATAGTCACAAGGAAGGTGAAGGGTCATGTTACTTATTATATATAGACCCTCATAGCTCAAGAAAATTGAATTTTAGCCTTGGATTCTCTTGTTAGCATATGAGAGGTAAATTTTTCTTTTGAGAAGCAAGTTGTGGCTTCCATGTTCCACCATTGGAACAAGTGAAATGTATTTGTAATATGCATCTTGGTACTTCTAAATAATCATAGGAAGCTCTTTGAGTTTGACATATTTTCACACATATATCAAATATTCTTATAAGACTTCTCATGTAATGGTTATGGTATATGCTAGTATTTACATGTATTTAAGGGAATGAACTATTTTTTTGTCCTTAGTACATATCTTAATTGAATTTGTATATACTTATGCTTTCATGATCATGTTTTTTTAAACTAATTTTCAAATCATTTAACGATTCTTTCCCCATGTGCATGTCTTCATTAGATTAGTGTTAATGTTGTTCTTTTAAAGTTCCATGTTATTTACTTTACTTGCGGAAGTATTTTATGCACATTATATTTGCTCATTTCACAAAGCCAATGCGCTCGCATGTCTCAAAAGTGATTGTGGTCTCTCTCATATGTTGCTAAATTACACCCAGGAATATCATAAAAGTAAAATAATGGTAACCTAACAATCATTCCGGATGGGATTCCCACTCCAATAAGTGTAGAGTCTAATTTTTCCTTTATACTTGGGAGATCCCTTGTTGTTGGCAGAATTTCCAACACTGTCAACACATTCTTTATTTGATATATATATATATATATATATATATATATATATATATATATATATATATATATACAGAGAGAGAGAGAGAGAGTCTTAGGATCATCAAATATCATATTGTACATTGTATTCATGTGAAAGGAGATTTCATCCTCGAAGAGGACTGTAATTATTGGTTTCTTATCATTTTAAAGGTGCAAGGTTCATAGAATTTCGTATTAGATCTCATGATCCTAGGGGTTTGCTTCTTCAAGCATATCATCATGGAATTTTCATTATACCTTTTTTCTAGAAGTTTTTATACGGTGAAACTTGGAGAGTATTAAGGATAAATATTTGGAAGGTTTTATAGGGTGAAACTTGGAGAGTATTAAGGAGAAATATTTGGAAATATTTGGTTCCAATTTTAGACCTTAGTTTGCTATATTTTCGATGATGTACCCATGGAATTTATGGTTCCTAAATGGCTCCCCAAAATTGGGCCACTTCGACATTTTCACTATAACTTATTTTCTTGAGGTTTCGAATAGTGAAACTTGGACCACATTGAGAAAAAATGTTGTCAAATATATAGTTAAAATTTCAATTATTGGTTCACTATGTTGAAGATTGCAACAAGAAACAGTGAAGGAGGCATCCTGAAACATCTTTCCTGATCCTAGTTGGAAAGTGATCACCAAAACTAGGTGGGGGCCACACAAGCTATTTTTGGTGCAAAGTCTATTTTTAGAATATGTCTATTTTTAGACATATGGATCATGGTCTATGAGTTGCAGGATTCTATTTATGGATGATTGGTCGAGTTGGTAAAAGTAGACGGACCTCTATTTTTAGACATTGGGCGGAATCTATTTTTAGACTGCCGGGCTAAAAATAGAACAGTCAAATATTATTAACCCTTAATAATATTTAGACTATAAACATTATCTTATCCTCTTGGAGAACTTCAGTTTGATGCTTGGATGTGGCACATGCAGCTGACAGAAGGAAATACGCTTTTCCTAAGAGTTAGTTGAGCTATTGCATGGTTGACTTCAGTTAGAACTCATGTGGCAGAGTTTGGTAGAGTTGATGAGACAGTTGGTGGAGTTGTGTTCGATTAAACTTAGTTGAACTAGTTGTATTTAGTCTAACTGATAAATACACTAGTGATGAGTGGTGTGAATTAATTATTAATTAATTCACTAATTATTAACTCATAAATCAACTAAAGAACACATCAGTTAACTACAATGCATGGACAGTTCAGTGGAGACCAGTGTTAGAGGTGGGTGAAATGGTGAGTGTGGCTATCAGTTGTGACTATACTTGTGCATGAGATTTGCACACACATTGATTGAGATTTCCAATGAGGATTGCACAGTACAAGCCAAGGGGATTTGAACTTGGATCTCATTCATTCTCATCTTGGATTGCGCAGTAGAGGCAGGCAAACAGTGGAGGAGATTTGAACCTGTGACTTGTTCAGATCTGAGCTAGTTTGTGTGTAGCATGTGAGATAGTGCTGAGAGCTGTGAGGAGCTTTGTGCTATGTATTGTTACATGTTCTCTATCATTATAATATACAAATAGTTGGGGGTTTTCAGCTGTAAGCTTTCCCCATTACATACTGTGTTCTATGTGTGCTTGATTATGTTTTAATGTGCGCATGCGACTGCTTCTATTTCCGCATATTGATGATCAATTGTAGAAGAGGTTATGTATTATGAATGAAGCTTAAATAGTGTGTAATCAGGATAATCTCGGTGAATAATTCAGCTATTATTCAAATTTCTACATGGTATCAAAGCTGTGTTATAGATTTTCTACATGTTATCGGAGCGAAATTGATCATCGGATCTACTACAGTGATTACAATTTATTTCGGTAGACAGAGTCTGTAAGCGGGCCAGGTAGCCTCTGGATCCATCCTTTCTTTGAAAGGTGATATATCCAGTAAATGCCCCTACAGTCGATCTCTGTGCTATAAATACTTTGTTCTCACATTAGATCAAAAGCAGTTGAGTTTTGAGCTAGTGGAATTCGAATTTGCAGCAGTGTTTTCTTGGTGTCGAAGTCAAAATGTCTTATCAAGGATTGCGATTGGAGTATGCTCTTGAAGGCAGCTTGAATTATATTTCATGGAGAGATAGGATGGAGGCGGTGCTCGATGACAATGGGCTGAAGGAGTTCATAGATGCTGAAGTTCCAAAGCCTAGCGATGCAGCCTTGGTTGAGGCTTGGCAAAAGAAGACAACAAGGTGTCGAAGGATTCTGTTGGAGGGCGTGAAGGATCACATTGTATCCAGCCTGCATGGAAAAGCTTCTCCATACTTGATGTGGAAAGCATTGACAGATTTATTCCAAAGCAAGAGTGACCAGAGGAAGTTGGCGCTCAAGGATAAACTCAGACACATAAAGATGGAGAAAGGCGACAGTATGCCCAAGTACCTCACGAAGTTCATCCAATGCAGGGATGAGCTAGGAAGTGTGGGGGTGACTGTCGATGATGAGGACTTGGTGGACCTGGCTCTCCTTGGTCTTCCGAAGAGTTGGAATTCCTATCAGGACTCTGTCAATGGTCAGGAGAAATTGCCGGGATGGGAGTGAATTTGGTCGGATCTCATGCAAGAGGAGATAAGGCGGACTACCAGGGACGGATCTTCATCAAAGGCATCTGATGAAGAAGATTGCGCTTTGGCTGCCAAAGCAAGGAAGGGGAAGGGCAAGAAGAATGCTTCTCAATCCGGTGCGGATGGTAAAGAGCGTGACATGTCCAAAGTGAAGTGTTTTCACTGTCACGATCACGGACATTACGCCACGAATTGTCCACGGAAGAAGAAGAACAAGCAGGCTGCTGGAGCTGCAGCTGGTGAGGCTCTTGCCTCGCAATTTGAGCTGGACTTCTCATTGATCGCATGCATGGTGTCTAGTGCATTGGGATCGGGGTGGTATTTTGATAGTGGCGCTTCCTTTCACATGACGGGAGATGTGAATCTTTTCAGCGACTTGGTGGAGAAAGATCTCCAGTTGCATGTTGAGTTGGGCAACAATGGACGATACAATGCGACCGGCATTGGTACCATAACCTTTCAGAGGGAGTCAGGTAAACTCATTCTTTTACAAGATGTAGTGCATGTTCCGGGTTTAAAGAAGAATTTGATCTCAGTCGCAATGTTAGAGGATAAAGGGTATGAAGTTGTCTTCAGTGAAGGAAAAGTTTTCCTTCGGCACAAGGCAACAGGACAAGTCAAGAAGGTTGGGATTCGAACAAAGAATCTCTACAGACTTGAAGTAGATGGGATGTCTACGGAGCTTCCTACTGTTGGGAAGTGCAAGAAAGACATGCAATTGATGCTTGAGAGGGAGCAAGTTTTGCATGCAGGTAATAATGAACCTCGGGATGTGGAGCAGCCACAAGATGAGGATCATGGAGTGGAAGAAACCACTCATGCAGAGAAATTTCGTGCCAGATGGGCAGAGGGAGTGCATGCAGCTATACCACCAGGTGAGAGGTGGGGCGACATGCATGATTAATCGCAAGAGGAGATTTTTGGGCAGGATTCATGAGATGATGTGGATCTCATGAATTGAACCTGGCTACGAGGTGCCCACAGCGCAGCAGTAGCATGATCAGTTGGATTGATGCATGCAGATCAAAGTGACAATGTCGGATACTAGAGCGCGGATCAAAGTTGACAGCAAGTGCAAGAGTTCAACAACGCAGTGGTTCCTGATGACATGTGCAGTTGGTACCAGCAAAAGTCGAATATTTTGATGATATATGCATTAGATTGATTGAGTTGTTTGGATCCTATTTAGTTTCAGAGGAGTTGCAGAGCAGATGCATGGAGTTGCATGGCGCTTGTGAAGGTTGCAGGGCGAATGCATGGAGTTGCATGTCGCATGCAAAGACAATCCTTTCTTGTTGAGAGGGAGTATTGAAGATTGCAACAAGAAACAGTGAAGGAGGCATCCTGAAACATCTTTCCTGATCCTAGTTGGAAAGTGATCACCAAAACTAGGTGGGGGCCACACAAGCTATTTTTGGCGCAAAGTCTATTTTTAGACTATTTCTATTTTTAAACATATGGATCATGGTCTATGAGTTGCAGAATGCTATTTATGGATGATTGGTCGAGTTGGTAAAAATAGATGGACCTCTATTTTTAGACATTGGGTAGAATCTATTTTTAGACTGCCGGGCTAAAAATATAACAATCAAATATTATTAACCCTTAATAATATTTAGACTATAAACATTATCTTATCCTCTTGGAGCACTTTAGTTTGATGCTTGGATGTGGCACATGCAGCTGAAAGAAGGAAATACGCTTTTCATAAGGGTTAGTTGAGCTATTGCATGGTTGACTTCAGTTAGAACTCATGTGGCAGAGTTTGGTGGAGTTGATGAGACAGTTGGTGGAGTTGTGTTCGGTTTAACTTAGTTGAACTAGTTGTATTTAGTCTAACTGATAAATACACTAGTGATGAGTGGTGTGAATTAATTATTAATTAATTCAATAATTATTAACTCATAAATCAACTAAAGAATACATCAGTTAACTCATGTGCATGGACAGTTCAGTGGAGACCAGTGTTAGAGGTGGGTGAAAGGGTGAGTCTACTATCAGTTGTGACTATAGCTGTGCATGAGATTTGCACACACATTGATTGAGATTGCCAATGAGGATTGCGCAGATCAAGCCAGGGGGATTCGAACTTGGATCTCATTCATTCTCATCTTGGATTGCGCAGTAGAGGCAAGCAGACTTGTGGAGGAGATTTGAACCTGTGACTTGTTCAGATCTGAGCTAGTTTGTGTGTAACTATTGGAGATAGTACTGAGTACTTGTGAGGAGTATTGTACTATGTATTGTTACATGTTCTCTATCATTATAATATACAGATAGTTGGGGGTTTTCAGCTGTATGCTTTCCCCATTACATACTGTGTTATATGTGTGCTTGATTATGTTTTAATGTGCGCATGCGACTGCTTCTATTTTCGCATATTGATGATCAATTGTAGAAGAGGTTATGTATTATGCATGAAGCTTAAATAGTGTGTAATCAGGATAATCTCGGTGAATAATTCAGCTATTATTCAAATTTCTACATGGTATCAAAGCTGTGTTATAGATTTTCTACACACTACAATTTCAAACATATTCTCAAAATAATTCCAGGTTCCTGAACACTCTCTAAATTTCAAATGGGTGAGTTTGACATTTTCATAATTACTTTATTTCTATGACATTTAAACTAATATAAGTTGGAACAAGTTAAGAAGAAATATCATGAAACATCTGTTTTAACTTAAATAAATTGGATTGTTATATTTTCCAAGTTATATCTTATGTAATTTAGGTTTTGTAAATAATTATGAAATAAATTCTAAAGAACTCAACATCATATTTTTGCTACATCTTCTTTTCTAGGATTTTTTAGACTGTGAAATTTTCAATAATTTTAGAAGAAATTCAGAAGTACCTTAGGTACAAATTTTAGAATTATATTTGAGGACTTAGACACATGGCAAGATAAAAAAGTTTTGTTCTTGGGAAGAAGCCAAGAATCAACAAGTTTTGGGAAAGTATCATAACATTGACTTGGCATATAAAATTCTATTCACAAATATGAATTGTAGAAAAGAGATATAAGAGTATTATATACCAAATCTTTAGATCCAAAATGAATCAAATATTAGAGATATATCAAAAAAAATATTCATTCAAATATTAAGGTACATAACTTACAAGTGACCTAACTATTGATTAGAAGATCCTATATTATTTTTGTGATTGTAATTTGTGATAAAGATGGGTACTAATATTGTGTTCCAACGTGCCTCCAAAGAAATCTACTACATCAATTAAGTCTATTGAAGGCTCATCCTTGACTCATGAAGAAATTTAAGACTTAGAATTAGATAATAAAGTTATCTCCATTAGAGAATAAAATTAATGAAATATATGGTAGTATGTTGAGAAATGTGGATTTATCAAGTTCTCAAGAAAAAATTAAAGGAGAATTAGAAAAGAAAATAATGAAAATAATGAATAAATGTAAACTCTAATAGGAAATAAAAATAATAATTACAAAACATTCTATTAAAATATATCCCTAAGAGGTACGTGGAGATACAAGGAAATCATGAACATAAGGAGAAGCATGATGTTGAAAATCACTCTCATATGGGGAATATGCTATCACAATTCGAGAGAACAAATATTGAATCATAGAACCATAATCAAGAATTTTCAATCCAAGATCCTCATCATAAAGGCTTCTAATCAACATGAAGGAACTACTATATTCCAAAAATTGATATGAAGAAGTTTGATAGTGATGATCTTGTAGTATGGATATTTGATATGGAGGCATACATTGATCTACACCAAGTGGCACACTCTTAGAAGGTAAATACTGCATCCTTGTTTTTAGAACATGACCAACATGTATGGTATAAATGGATTTGTGAAAGGAAAAAGGATTATATATTGGTCCATTTTTACACAAGAATTGATAGCACCTTATGGGGATATTGAGAGTAAAGTTGAGTCTCAATCAATATTTCAGAGGATGATTTATAGTAAGGGACATAATTATAGTGAGAAGAAATAAGTCTACAATATTGTGAAGATGAAGAATATCAATAAGTGGAAACTTTACTAGCTCTAGAGCTAGAAGAGACTATGTTAGTCATCAATAATTTTTACCATCTTTAGATGACAAAATATTGGTTATAGATTTCTAAAAAAAAATTCCCTGAATATTGTGAGTTTTAGAAATCTCACTGCCTTCATTATCCTTATGGAAATTTTTTCACTATTCTACCACTTTGCCATTCCATGGTCACCCTGCCACTCCTAAAGGACTCTTATGGGCTTGTGCCACTCATCTCCATCCTTTTTTCCCACCTATAACCTCATTACTATTTTTTTCCCCTTACCCATCACTCCACTTTCTATCTAGGGTTACCAATTAGCCTATTCCTTCCCATGTTCACCAGGTTCCTCAAGCTTTGATGGTCTCAAAACTATCTTTGTAGGCTCTTTAGATAAATCAAGTACATTGGATTTTGGATCTTCAATACACCACTTTGTCAATACTCTATTTTTTACACTTGAAGACTCCAAGCCAATTTTCAGTCAAAGACCAGGTCAAAGGCTTCCCCCACTAGGTCAATTAGGGTTTTAATATGGTCCAAGATCAATCATTGGTGTTTTAGACATTATTTTTCTTTGTTAGAATATGGTTCAGAGATCTTGAAATGTTGAGACATGGTTATTCAAGAAAAAGATCTGAAAGTCTCCAAAGAAGACTACCTTGTCAAAATCAAGTTCTACAAAAGGTAAATGTGAACTTTGACACTTCTACAAGAGTGTTAAAATGACTATCAACAGAAATTTAGTAAGGTAAGAAGTATGCTTCTCAATAAAGACATTCATAGCAAGGAGAGGGGAAGTAGTTTGGTTTCAAGGAGAACTAGGGTTTTTGAGCTAGATTAGGCCAGAATTGTGCCAAGCAGGTATCAAATGTAGAAATGACCATGGAGGAGGTACACCAAGAAACCAAACATGAAGAGAAGTTTTTCAGAAATTATTGATCAAAAAGGGTAAAAGGTGAGGTGAACTGGATATAAATGAATGAACTTAAAAGGGCTATAGAGAACTTAGAAGACAACACTGATAATTGTTTTCAAGCATTCCAAACACCTAGGGTTTTGGGAAAGTGTTCAAAGAAGGTGAAACCATGGTTTGGACTCCATGATGACAGCAAAGAAAGATTCTGAAGATGCCACTGTGATCAAATCCCAGAATTGTCAAAAAGGAGTTTTTCATGCCAAATATGGTCAAAATATAGTTTGAGCTCCATGGTGCGAGTAAAGGAAGCTTTAGAAGTTGCAAGTGTGTATAAGCATCCCAAAGTTTTCCAAAGTGACCCAAGCAAAACCTACAGAGCAAGGATGTAAAGAGTATCAGTAAGGAAGATAAAATCAATGTTTTCAAGCACCTATAAATTAGAAGTGCCCAAGGAAATTAAGAAGCATGGTTTGAACTCTATGATGCAGGAAAATCCCAAAGGTGTCAAGAGAAATTTGTCATGCCTCCATGACCAAAAGAAGAAGTCACATTCATCATTTAAGAAAACCTGCTTACAGACAGTGTAAAAGGTTATTTAGAGAAGGTAAGGAGTTGAGTTAGACCTCATGATGGAAATGAGAGAAAATGTTGGAGCTGCCATTGTGTGAAGATTCCAAACTTATCAAAAAAGAGATGTCATGCCTAAATGACCAAATGATCAAATTAAACTTCATGATGTAGACAGAGGAGGTTTTTTTAAAGCTGCTGTTGTGTCAAGGTGAATAGGTCAAATCCTCAGGGTTAAAAGAAGAGAAGCTTTCATAACTCAAAGAAAACCTGCAAAAGGAGAAAGGTAAAGAGTATCAGTGAGAAAGGTCACAAATATCACTTCAGTCGCCTGCAGAGCAAACAGTATGAAAGGTCAGCAAGAAGAGGTGAAAGTTGAGTTGAAGTGCATAATGGAAACAACATAGGATCAACTTCATCTTTTTAAGTCACCTGCAAACCAAAAATGTCGAAATAATTGGTAAGAAAAGAAAAAGCAGAAGCCAAGTTAGTGTTTTGGTCACCTACAAGCAAGAAGGTATAAAGAAATATCAATAAAAAGGGAAAAGGCTTAAAACATTAGGAAGTGGGTTTTCAAAAATATTAATCAAAGGTCCCAAATCTATAAAATCTCCTTTGGCATTTCAAATAAATCATTTTTTCCTTCAAGAGATCAAGAGTAGTCAAGGAGAGAAAAACTTGTGGATTTTATGGGTGAAATTGGACAAGTTTACCCGGCGCTGCGTGTTCAGGTCGCCGTTGCGTGCCTGGAGTCGGGCGTTGTGCCCCTACCCATTTTTCTCGTGCATTTTATCAAAGCGTTGCGCGCATGGCAAAGCATTGTGCGCTTGCCCGTTTTTTCCCTAACAGACTTGAAAAGGACTTGGGTGCTGCGCATCTGGCACAAGGCACTGCGCCTTTGCCTGACCTGACTCATCCGTTGCCTGGGCACTGCGCGCTTGGCCAGGAGGGCCATCCTACACCCTGTAGACACTCAACTCAACTCAAAACATTTTCAAGATGCCACCAAGGGTTTTTCAAGAAAAAAAACTAAATGGTAAGTGGATGCCCTACGTTCCTCTCCAATTTTTTTTATGGTTTGAAAACTAAAGGAATGGAACCCTAAGAAAAAAAACCTAAGTTTGAACTTAAAATCATTGATTAAGCCTCATTCATCTGCCTGCAAAAGAGAGTCAGTGACAAACAGAGGGTTGCATTTTTGGAGGTTGCCCATTCACCTGAGCTGTCCCTAAACTCATTCCTTCATAAAGATTCGTCCCTTACACTGCAAACAGATTGACCTTACATTTCCCTTTCTTCATTTCAAATTATGGTTTTTAAACTTCTGTGGTTTTTGTTGATTGCAGAATTCAGATTATCCACAGTATCATAAAACAATGGTAGATGTTTCAAATCCCAACGGGGATCCCTTCAAGACGAGAGATGAATGAATAATGAAATAAGGTCTCAAAAGGTCAAGGTATAGATAATGAAGGGTTGGATGATGAGAAGAGCCGACAACAAATTTTTTAATTCATTTTAAAAATAAATTTTATTCTTTAAAAAAAAAATTTAAGTTTTATTAATTTTAATTTAAATAATAACTATTTAAATTTTTTATTAAAGTTCTATAAATTAATTTTAATTTAAATAATAAATGTTTAAAAATTTAATTTAAATAATAAATATTTAAAAAAATTTGAAATTTTAATTAAAATTTTAGTATTTTTTTTTTTCATTCCTTATAAACCCTTAAGTGTTATAAATTAGTTTTATTAAATTAATTTTATTTATAATAACCCTAAAAAAAATTATTTTATTGTTTAATTATTTTTAAAAAGTTTTAAATTTTTAATCTTAATATTAATTTCATAAATTTGTTAAGAAATTTTATTTTAATGTCTAAATTTCTATCTATATCTAAACTAGTATAATAAAATAACTATTTAAATATATGTTAATGAATAAATGTTAATAATTAAAAAATATTAATACTACTAATGACTTTTTTATTAGATATATTTTATTAATTTAAATTAAATCCTAATAATTTTTTTTTCTTTTTTTTCCTTTAATTTAATTTGATTTTAGTTTTTATCATAACTTACTTACATTCACTGATAATAATTATTAATTAATTAATTTTTATTAATAAAATAAAAATTAATTAATAAAGATAATTATTACGAGTGAGTGAAATAATAAGTGATTTGTAATGACATGATTCTAAACTGATTACTAATCAGGAGAAGAAGCAAAGCTGCGAAATTATACTTGGGATGAGGATGAAACTAAGGAGAAAATTTGTTTAATTAGAGGTTGCCAACTGTCACTAATCTTGTATCCTCCATCCCTGTTGATGTTATGCAGGTGTTTCATAATCTCTAGCACTTCTCTAATCTTTCGTCTCTGATAGTGCTCCTCTCTCGCAATGTGTTACAGAGTAATTTGTCACCGTCCTTGCAATCCCCATCCCGCACATTGGAGGGCTCATTCCATGACTTGTGAGCAGTAACATGGCTTGAAACCACTTTCATGACATCCCTTTGAACAAGAGCTTTCATTGCCCTGAAGACATCTCCTTGTGAAAAACCTAAAAACACCTGTTTTTTCCTTGGCGCTGGTAGCCCGTTATGTACTCGCGCCAATGGGGGAAAATTAACACTGAGCCCACGCCAATTGGCGCTCTATCCCAGTTAAGCACCCGCGCCAATCTGCTTTTGGAAATTTTTTTAAAAAAGAGGCGAAGTTTCGATTACAACAACTTCGTGGATGAGTCATCAGGAGTGGTTTCGACTGAATAACCACGGCCTTCCTCCTTTGGCCTCTTGTTTCCACCATATGGGGAACCTCCCAAAGGATAAGGCCTCCCTTACACTATTGTAGGGATCCCAACCTCCTCCTCTCCTCTATAAATATAGCCTTCATCCATTGATGAAGGGGCTGAATGGCTGAATGGTTGAATAGCGAGTCTTCAAGCTCCCAAATTCCCAAGAGCCTTATGCTGCAAGAGCCTCCATAATTCCCTTAAGGCCGAATCTAAGCAAGGAGACTATTATCAAGATCCGAAGAGAGAGGTTTGTCCCATCCTTGACAGGCTTTTCGAGACGTGTTCTACTGGCGACCCTCCGAAGGAGAATTTAGCGTCAGAACTATGGTTGTATTCTTCCTTTGATTGATTAATAATAAACGACTATTGGTTATGGTTCCACTCTGGTTGTTGTTTATGATGATGAGTTATGTCCTTTCTGACTAACATATAGTTGCATCTACTGGATTTTACGCTTGTGTTTGTTTTTTTTCTCGCGTGTGCAGGTGTCCTATCACAGAGATCGTGGGGATCGTGATCTGCCAGAGCTAAGGAACAGGAGCGCTACCTCTTCTACAAGCAACAACGTTGGATTCCAGGTAAGCCTTCATCGCTAGTTGGTTTATTTTCAATTAGGAACCTGCACTATAGCATGAACGATTCTTGCTAGACCCAGTCTGGGCTAGTAGGGATCGCCTCTGTCTACAGAGGGGATTTACCTCCACAACAAATTGGCGACTCCGCTGGGGATCGTCTAGCTTGTTGTTGTTTCGCTTTGTAAGCTACAGACGGAGCCTGAAGTTAGCCAGATAGCCTTCGAAACGCTATTTATCTGCATTAGCGAAGTAGATCAAAGCTGCTTCAGTCAATCTCCGGTTTAGTTTATGAACTGAACACATGGAGTATTGTCTTGTATTTTCAATTATTTCTCGATTCTGCTTGCTTGATCGGTTCTTTTGGCTGGCTCTTCTTGTGTTTGGCTTTTGGTTCAGCCCCAGAGGATCAGATCTAACTTCTGCTTTTCCGATTTTTCACCTTTTCATAGTTGGCTTGATTAGCGCGAGTTTAGCCCTGACAGTCGCGCCAATTGGCGCAGGTTGCCAGTTTATCACTTGCGCCATCCCCTGTCTGGCGCGGATTATAGCCAAACAGTCGCGCCATCTTCTGTAGGTGCTAGGGTTTACCCTTGTTCGAAAGCTTCTTTTGGTCAGTACTTTGCTTCTGGGTTTGTTATGGATTCTGCTTGAAGTGGTGAGTCTGGTCTTGGTTGGGAGAAATTCTTTGTTTTTTCATTTTCAGGCGTTGGTGCTAGTTGTCAGTTAGCAACCCGCGCCAATTAGCCATTGGCGCTAGTTGTCAGTGTGCAAGTCACGCCAGTTGGCGCTAGTTGTCAATGACAAAGTCAGGCCAATTTCAGGCTGTGTGAAAATTGAGATTTTTTCCCTAAATCCTTCACCAGTGTGTCTTTCCCTTCCGGTCTTTTCACTGTATGAGCATAGATTACATTGCTCATTGTTTGAAATGTCTTCTTTCCATGATTGTTTGATGTAAAAGGGAATGAGTGCCTTGTTTTGATCTCTTTCTTTGGAAGTCCTCTTTGTGTTTGACCTCATATGTCTTGTCGCCTTTTGAGGGATTTCATGACAAAGTGTTTGAAACAACGATTGCATTCTTAGTGTTTTTTTACATCTCTTTTGCATTCATCCTTCATTAAGAAGATTTGCGTTTATTTAGTTTTCGTCTCAAAGTGTTCTTTTTGTTAAATTGCATTAGATCACATTGCATTGAAAAGTGTTTTTTGAGATCCATCATTGAACTTAGATTACATTGTTGAATGATCGAAAACTAGAAATCGCTTCGAGTGCATTCTCTTTCATTAAAAGCATGCATTAAGTAGATTCTCATTCCATCGAAAAATGCATTGAGTGCATTCTTATCATTTGAAAACAAAAAGGAAATTGTGCATAGATTACAATTGCATGGTTTTCGAAAAAGAGGATTTTGCATAGATTACATTGCATTATTTGCATCGTTGAATGTTTGAAATTACTTTTGGATAGTGAAAGTCATCTAGTTTGGAAAAGTTTTGTTTTCAGTGTTGTTGTTTGTTGCATCATTGTTTGAAGCTCTTCCCTTAACTAGATAGCATTCATCGAATTGAAAAGTTTTCTTTTCTCATATAGCTGCATACAGGAGATTGTCATATGACATACGGTAGGGCCTTGAAACCGAAACATAATTGAATATCAACCATAAAATTTCCTCAATTTACCTAAGGAAGCATTGAAACATTAACGAACATTTAGAGGTCTAGGTTAGAGACGTGTTCCGGCGTCGTTAAAACCTAGTAGCTATCGTTCGCCTCTTGGCTTTAGACAGCGCTAGTACGGACTTGTGCTCCCCGTACCGTTGCGTATATAAAGGGAGACCCCACTAGGTTTCAATCCTTTATCCATAGGAAGCTGAGTCTGCCGCCCTATGCCCGTGATACACTGGACACAGCATTCGGGGAGATTGCCTGCATGTACGTTAAGTCCTTGGTTGATTTCTCTTTCATTTTGAAACCAAGGTGTATATTGTAGTTCACGGTTATTTGGTACACCCTTTGCCTAGTATTCCTGAGTAGTCATTTCGATCTTTTCTGACTCTTTAAATTTGAAAAGGTCATCAAGCGCTTGTCCTTTCACGCTTGTTTCCAATCTGAAAGTGATAGAGTCACCTTTTTCTTGTTTCTCGACTCTTAAAAGATGAAACGGTAGAGTTTTGTTTCAATGTTTTAAAATTAACTGCCCACGAAATATTCCTGGTTAAAGTTAGTTTCCTTAGGGTGTTGTTCTAAAGATCGTTTCTGATGGCAACTTTTCCGGAGTTCACCAACCAAGGAATCCCCTCCGATGGGAATCCTGGTCTTTTTCCTCCTTTTGGAAATGTTGGTGCTCCTTATATGGCAACGTTGTCCCTTCCTGGGTTAACTGTTGGGTTGCCTGTTTGGTTGTTTTCAACCTCTGTGGTCCCGAATATATCAGCTACTGGTCAATCAGTTCCTCCACCTGAATGACATCATGTTGATTCAAAGGTGGACCTCTCCCCTTCTTCGCCTGTTTCTGCGTCCTCATCTTCTACTTCGCCTGGTGAAAGTCTGGATTCGAGTAACCAGGTGGCTAAGAAGAAGGAGAAGAAGACAAAGAAGAAGAAGTCTGATAAGAGAGAGGCTAAGGCTGCAGCTGCTGCTTCTAATGCAACTCCTCTTGATAAACCTTCCAACCCTCCACAGAAAGTCAAGTTCCCTTGCATGTTTTGCACAGGAGATCATCTTCTTCGAGATTGCCCTGGCATCCCAAGGTGCTTGAAGTATGGTCCAACGGTCGCCCGCCGTTGCCTTTGGCTTCCGGGAGTCAAGTTGGGGGCACGTCTTCAACTGGTGTCGGTAAGGCTCCTAAGAAGAAGGGTAAGATTACCAATCCCTGTAAGTTTTGTGAAGGGCATCATGCCATTCACCTTTGTCCTTATATGGATGAAGCCAAGCGAGTTTTGGACAACTCAACTGTTTCTACACCACGCCTCCCGGCTGGTTATAAACAGATTTCTTTGAGTCCTCCACCAGCTGATCCTATGATTGGTCAAGAGTCATCCTTGGTCGATCCCGCTCCCTCGGAAATTCAAATTCAAGAATACGTTCCTGACCAACCATTGGTCGTGGGATCGGTTGAACTAGCCCCGTTTGCGGTGCACCAGGTCTTTTCCGTTGAGAGTGGGCCTCACATCCCTCAGGTTCTTCTTGTTTCTTCATATTCCTCGGACTTGGAGAAAGATTCTCCTGTCCCTATACCTCAAGAAGCTGCTCCTCCGCCTCCCGTGATGGAGGTCTTGGAGGATATCCCTCCCGCTTTTGAGATGGAGGTCGTGAAGGATGCTCCTTCTTCTTCCGTAACACCAGGGGAAGACCTTCTCAGTTCGATGGTAGCCCCTCCGAGTAGTTTGGTCGCTTCCTTTGATTGGAATCGATTCGAAGGATACCGCCTTCCGTCTTATGTGCCTTTCGAGATCATAGTACAGGCTTTTGGTCTGGTCGTACCCAGCACCATTATAGACAAAGGCGTGTCTGTTAGTGTTCTATCCTAAACTACATGGCAAGCTTTTGGCTCGCCGCCGCTGGCGCCTGTTACGCAGAATCTGTTGGCATTTAACAGAAGAACGAGTCAACCGTTAGGGATCCTTCCAAGGTTACCTATTACTTTGGGAGGTAAAACCGTCCATATGGACATGATGGTTGTTCCAGGCCCCTTGGATTTCAATTTGCTCTTTGGGCGCGATTACACCTATGCCATGGGAGCGCTTGTCTCCTCCCTTTTTCATGTGGTCTGTTTTTCGCATGAAGGATGGATTGTGACCATTGATCAGCTTTCGTTCTTTGGTCCTGATGTGGCAACTGGCCCTCCATCATCCCCTCCTGGTTTTTATCCACCCGTTGTATCTGCCCCACCGCAGGTCAACTATGTGGCTACCTACCCCGTGCCTGTGCTCAGTGATGATGCCATCATGCATAGTGTGCTGGGGGCATTGGGTCCTGACTTCCAGGATGTTTTCCTTCCATCGGGAGTGGAACTCTTGGAAGCGATGACTTCTTGTTCATTATGATGAAGCTGGTCGGAGCATGGTTCTTTTCCTGTGTCAAGCTCCTTAAAAAATGAAACCAGGTTGTCGGAGCAGAGTTCCTTGTCTTGTGTCAAGCTCCTTAAAAAATGAAACAAGGTTGTCGGAGCACAGTTCATTTTCTTGTGTCAAGCTCCTTAAAAAATGAAACAAGGTATGTTGGAGCATGGTTCATCTTCTTGTGTCAAGCTCCTTAAACCATGAAACAAGGTGTCCCGAGGATAGTTCTTTTAATGTGTCAACCTCGTTAAAATAATGAAACACGTTCCTGTTCAATTCGAGTCTTTGTTTAGATCTCGTAAAATCCCAGTCGAGTCTTTCTCTTGATCTCGTAATTTGAACCTTCACTCCATCTTCCTTTCATATGGACTGAAGCTTGGGGGCATGCACCTCGAATTGAGTCACCATGCTGGGGGCATGCTTACTTTTTCAAGCATAGTTTGTTTCTGTTTTAAGCTTGTGTAAAAATGAAACTGGTTTCAAGCATAGTTTATCTTTGTTTCAAGCTTGTGTAAAAATGAAACCAACTTCAAGCAGAGTTTTCTGATTTCAAGCTTGTGTAAAAATGAAACCATTCCCATTTTACCTCTTGTGATTGTCATCTTATCAGCCTATTTTGCCAGATGAGCCTTGGTTTTCTCACTCCATCGTCGTTATCTGCTTGGCCGATCATATGCCTTCACTTGGTTGTGTTACCCATTCCTGAGGAACTGCTGCAATTAGTGGTCTTGTTAGCCATCCTCTTAACCTTTATCTTGTTTTGAGTAGTTCCACCATTACTGGAACCAAATGCTACCCTTTATACCACTCGTTCCTCTAGGAGGAGTAAACTTTTAGCTCTTTTCTGACTCCCTAAATATGAAAAGATTGTCGAGGCCCTTATCGTTTCGATCTCGTTAAAGTGGCCACGAAACGACATCTACCTAGTATACGTTTACCCCTTTTTCGGGTTGGGATAGATTACTTATGAAAAAAGAATACCCTAGCCTATCGTGACTAGGAGGCTTTCTCAGACATAGTTTTCTACCTTTTCAGATCTGAGGAACTATCTACGAAAAGGGACTGTTGTAGTTTAATTTTCTGCTGTCTTTTCAAACTCTCTAAATATGAAAAGACACCGAGTTCTTCCTTTGTCAAACTCGTTAAACCTTGATGACATTGGATTCAGTCGTAATGACACAATTCGAGTTTCTCCTTCCTAGGGCTCGTTAAATGTACTAGGATGGATTCGTCCGAAAGACGAACTTATATGACAAGCATATGATATCCTCTTCAAGCTTGTGTAAAAAGAAAGAGGTAGTCGCCAGAAATGGTGGGGGAAAAATGGAACCAGAATCATTATCGTGTCGGCAGTATGTCACTCTTGAACATGGCACTTGTCTGCATTCGTGTCGGGTTGGGGACATCTCATCTAGTTTTCCACTTGCCTCCGTGGGTTTGGGTAATCCCTTTTGACCTATCATCTGCTCTTTGCCTTGTCACTATGACTTCTGATCTTTTGATGTCAAATACTGCCAAACTCACTGTTATGTCATTTATATGTTCAAGAGAAGTTGACCTCTGCAGTACCAACCTTCCTCTAATTCTCATCTGATCGTAATTCACAAGACATTATGTTCCTTTGTCTCGTGTCGATGGTGTGGGAAACACTATGGCCCACCTTCGATCAAGGTCACTTCCTGTCGACTTCAGCTCATTATCCAGGAAGCTGATCTAGAGACTCCCTTCTGGTACCTTGGAGCCTGCATGCCTCAATGGCAGGTTCTTCGCATTTGACGCGAGGTTTTCATCATTGGCCTTTGATCGAGTGATTCTACGAGTGTTCGATGCCAACTCATTGATTCACATGATGTAGATTGTACCTGTAGTACCTTGAGGGCCATCGTCATTATTGGTGGTACCTCTCATGTCTGTTAACAGCTTTCATCATTGGCTGGTGATCAGGCGATGTTCTTGCATGTTCGACTTCAGCTCACATATTCACATGCTTGAACTTGTACTTTTTTTGGGTCGAGATGGAGCGCAAGACCCTGGATTCCTGTCTGTCGTAATCTAGGCTGCGATTTTGTGGATTATTATGATTGATTACATGACTCACTTACTAGATGGCTGCGACCATACCTGAGTCTATTTATCGATCCTCACTGGATGGCTGCGCCCATGCCCTGGATCTGGATTATTGTATAATCTGTTATGGATGGTTGTGCCCATACCGTATATATATCATGTATCTGAGATATCAATTGTACTTCTCTACGCAGGTTTTTCGACGGCGGTGTTTTCAGTTGGACACGTTCTCGTAAAGCATTTCACCCCTCTCTCTCTTTCGGGCCTCATGCTTTAGGGGGCATCTGTTACACAGTAATTTGTCACCATCCCTGCAATCCCCGTCCCGCACATTGGAGGGCTCATTCCATGACCTGTGAGCAGTAACATGGCTTGAAACCACTTTCATGACATCCCTCTGAACAAGAGCTTTCATTTCCCTAAAGACATCTCCTTGTGAAAAACCCTAAAAACACCTATTTTTTCCTTGGCGCTGGTAGCCCATTATGTACTCGCGCCAATGGGGGAAAATTAACACTGAGCCTGCGCCAATTGGTGCTCTGTCCCAGTTAAGCACCCGCGCCAATATGCTTTTGGAAATTTTTTTAAAAAAGAGGCGAAGTTTCGATTACAACAACTTCGTGGATGAGTCATCAGGAGTGGTTTCGACTGAATAACCACGGCCTTCCTCCTTTGGCCTCTTGTTTCCACCATATGGGGAACCTCCCAAAGGATAAGGCCTCCCTTCCACTATTGTAGGGATCCCAACCTCCTCCTCTCCTCTATAAATATAGCCTTCATCCATTGATGAAGGGGTTGAATGTTTGAATGGGTGAATAGGACAATCTAAGTTCCCAAATTCCCAAGAGCCTTATCTTTGCAAGAGCCTCCATAATTACCTTAAGGCCGAATATGAAAGGAGACTACATCTAGATCCGAAGGAGGTTTGTCCCATCAGCCCGACGGGTTTTCAAGACGTGTTCTGCTGGTGACCCCCTCCGAAGGAGAATTCAGCGTCAGAACTATGGTTGTAATTTTCCTTTGATTGATTATTAATGAACGACTATTGGTTATGGTTCCACTCTTGTTGTTATTTACGATGATGAGTTATGTCCTTTATGACTGACATATAGTTGCATCTATTGGATTTTATGCTTGCGTTTGTTTTTTTTCTCGCATGTGCAGGTGTCCATTCACGAGAGATCGTGGGATCGTGATGCGCGAGCTAAGGAACAGGAGCACTACTTTCTCTACAAGCGACAGCGTTGGATTCCAGGTAAGCCTTCATCGCTAGTTGGTTTATTTGCAATTAGGAACCTGCACTATAGCGTGAACGATTGTTGCTAGACCCGGTCTGGGCTAGTAGGGATCGCCTCTGTCTGCAGAGGGGATTTACCTCCACAACACAATGATTTTAGCATCCTCAAGACATACGTGATGTATTTTTTTCAAGGAGTGATAAACAAGAGCTGAGGTTCTAGATCACTCATGCTTAATATCAGCACCATGTTCTTTCAGACGCTTTTGAAGAGAGCGCCTGGTTTCACCAATATAACTCTTCCCACATGAGCAGTCAATTTTGTAAACACCTTTAAGCTGACCCTGACTAATGCTATCTTTAGTTGAGCGCATATTTTGTCTAATGGTTCCTACTGTTGAGAAATGTGCAAAAATTTCATTCCTTTCCAAAACCCTAGTAATCTTATCTGTCACATCTTTTATGTATGTCAGAAAAACCCTTCCACCATTCTCTTAAGGATCCCAACGTCTCTTGGATATGACAGTACTTTTTTCTCTATTTATGGCTTTTCTGATTTCTCTTTCCTTATACCCTATACCCAAGAAAACAAACGTTAGGTGAGATTTATTCTTCCAAATGCTCTTCATTGGATATCCTTAGGGCTCCTACAACAAGAGTGTTAAGGACACCAAATTTTTGAGCAGGATGGCTTCCTAAAAACCTGATGCCCTAATGTTCCATCTTCTTTTCTGGTAACCAGAACATTCAAGAAAGGAATGCTCTTGTTTTATTCCATTTCCATGGTAAAATTAATTTTTGAGGAAATTGAGTTGAGGTGATTGAAGAATTTCTCAAGATTATCACTACCATGGGACCACTTTATGTTAGTGTCATCTACAAATATTTTCCACCAAGCTAGACTTAAGGGAAAGGAGGCTAAGGCTTTATTTTCGAATTTTTCCATAAATAAGTTAGCCACAATAGGTGAGAGTGGCGATCCCATTGCAACACCAGATACCTGCTCATAGAACTCTCCTTGGAAGCTAAAGAAGGTGGATCATAAAAAAACCTCAACAAGCTTGGCTGTTTCAGGATTTGTGACCTCATTAATAACCTTCACTACTTCATCTAAAGGGATTTTGATAAATAGTGAAACCACATCAAAGCTTACCAGGATGTCACTCTCCTCCACCCTCTCTTCTTTAATAAGCTTAATTTTCTCCTCACCCATAAGGGTTCCTCTACATTGTCAGGTTAAGCGCTCCATCAATCTGACCCTAGGTGCTTCGGTGCCCAATGGACCAATATATCAGCGCTCTGTTCGAGAGAATAAAAAAATCAAGAGGCAGATTTAGGAGCTGCTATAGAGAGGTCACATCTGGCTGAGTTCATCGCCTCATGGGAGTCTGATCGTGTTGGTGCAGAAGAAAGATGGGACTTGGAGACTCTGTATTGACTATCGGGTGCTGAACAAGATCACTGTTTGGAATAGGTACCTAATCCCATGAATTGATGACCTTCTGGAATAACTCAAGGGGGAAAAATATTTCAACAAGATTGACTTGAAGTCTGGGTATCACCAAGTACCAATCGAACCCTATGATATGTGGAATACTACCTTCAAATCTAAGGAGGGCCTTTTCGAATGTTTGGTCACACCTTTTGGGTTGACAAATGCTCCCACAACCTTCGTGAGGCTGATGGATGACATCTTTTGGCCATTAAACAACCCATTTCTAGTGGTGTACTTGGATGAGATCTCGATATTCAACTTGACTTCAAAAGAGCATATCCATCGCATCTGACAAGTCCTCCAAACACTGCGACAACACAAGTTGAGTGCTAATTTGGAGAAGTGAACTTTTGGCATGACCCAGGTTCAATATATGGGATACATTATTGATGAGCGAGGAGTGCATGTGGATCTAGCCAAGATCCATGTCATTCGGTATTGGCCAGCCCCAACCACTCTAATAGAGCTCTGCAGCTTTCTAGGTCTTGCCAATTTCTACCGCAAGTTCGTGTTGGGATTCTATCATATCACTTGGCCCTTGAGTCAAGTCACCAAAGGAGGAGTGAAAGAAATTTTCTTTTGGTTTGAATCTCAACATAAGGCATTTGTAGAGTTGAAACATCACCTCTTATCTGCAACAGTTCTCACATTACTCGACTTGCAATAACCATTTGAGATCCAGTCAGATGCCTCTCGCTATGCTATTGGGGCAGTTATTACTCAAGAGGGTCATCCATCGACATATCACAATGAGATACTTTCCGACACAATCTGGAAGTATCCCACTGATGAAAAAGATATGTATTCCATTGTGCATGATTATCGACAATGGAAGCATTACATTTTAGGGAAGGAAATAATCATCCACACAGACCATCGACCCTTGTAGTTCATACAGATGGAAGGGAAGTTGCAAAACAATCGCTATCAAAAGTGGTCCACATACTTGAAAAAGTTTCAATTGAACTGTAGGAATTTACAGGGTAAGTTCCTTAGATCAATAACCAAATGTCACCGCTCACAAACAGATCACAAATCAGTACACCAGTATAATCACGTGGTTAAAACCCTCAAAGAGAGAAAAAATCCACGGCTTGAGCCAACGCGGCCACTTCAGGAAATTTATTAATACAAAAAGAAAGGTTACATATGTTTCTCTCATAAATGGTTACCTGACAAATGACCCTCCATGCTCTTTAAATAGAGATCATGGACCAATCGGGTGTTAAGCCATGGATCAAGTGTCGTTAATACTGAGGTGAGAGATAACCATAAGATCACTACAAATCGTGACCATCGGATTATAAGTTACAAATGTACATGGTAAAGAAACACACTTTACCTAACTCTACACTAGACTAAGTTATTCTTAACTATTTCCTATGTGTCGGAATATCCTAACATCCCCCCTTAATAACAACTTGGGATAGGATGAAGGATTTACAAAGGTGACAAAAAAGGAGCCTATTTCCTATGTGTCAAAATATCCTAACATCCCCCCTTAAGAACAAATTGGAATAGGATTGAAGGATTTACAAAAGTGACACAATAGGAGAAGGAAGGAGGCATTAGATCCTACCCCCCCTTAATGACAACTTTCTTGAACTCCAAGCATGGATCGAAGTTTGGTAAACTTCACTTCTGTGAGAGCCTTTGTAAAGATATCGACTACCTGATCATTGGTTGGACAGTACTGCACTTCAAGAACACGATCATGAATGAGATTTTTTATGAAGTGTATGTGGATTTCAATGTGTTTCATACGCTGATGCTGAAATGGATCTTTACATAACTGAATGGCACTCTGATTATCACACCAAAGTGTAGTTGGATGCTACTGATGGAGATCAAATTCAGACAGGATCTAACGAAGCCACATGGCTTCCTTGCTGGCTTCAACTGCACCACGATACTCTTCTTCTATAGAAGAAAGAGAGATGGCACTTTGTTTCTTACAAGACCAAGTAATAGGTCCTAAACCAAGAATGAATACATATCCTGCAGTAGACTTTCGATCATCAGGGTCACCAGCCCAATCAGAATCAGTACCTCGAATATATCGAAGTATTATTTTAGCTGCTTTCCAGTGACTTTCATGAGGTTGGTGTATAAACCAAGCGACAAGACCAATGACAAAGGAAAGGAAAGGTCAAGACGGGTATGGGTTAGATACAAAAGTTTACCAACAAGTTGACGATATAAGGTAGCATCAACTTCAAGGGTAGAACAAGTGACTGAAAGCTTGAATCCAGACTGAAAGGGAGAAGGGGTTCGCTTATAGTCTTCCATGTGAAAGTGGTGCAAAAGATCACAGGCATACTTGGACTGAGAGAGGGTAATGCCTTCCTTGGATTGCAAGACTTGAAGACCAAGGAAATAATGCAAATGTGCTAAGTCTGTCATTTCAAACTTTTTTTTGAGGCTAGACTTTACATGGTTTATATGGTTTGGATCACTACCAGTAAGGATAAGATCATCAACATAAAGAACAAGGATGGTGAAGGACTTACCCACTTTCTTGGTGTAGACAGTGTTGTCAAAATGACACCTAGAAAAGCCATTATCTAATATAAATCTATCCATTTTGGCATACCAAGACCGAGGAGCTTGTTTGAGACCATAGAGAGACTTCCTAAGGTGACAAACAAGGCTAGAGTCATTTTGGATAAAGCCAGGGGGTTGTTCCATGTAGATTTCTTCATGTAAATCTCCATGTAAGAAGGCAAATTTAACATCCATCTGATGGACTTCCCATTTAAAGGAGGCAGCAAGGGAAAGAACAAGGCAGATAGAATTCATTTTGGCAACAGGGGAGAAGGTTTCAGTATATTCAATGCCCTTAACTTGTGAAAATCCTTTAGCAACAAGACGAGCTTTATGTCTGTCCACTTTTCCATCTGGTGCAAACTTGGTTTTGTAAACCCATCTGCATCTAACAAGTTTTCTTCCTTTTAGAAGAGGATCAAGATCCCAAGTATCGTTTGCCAATAAGGAACGATACTCTTCATTTATAGCTTCATCCCAATCTAGATGACCAGAGGCTTCTTCAAAGGTTTCTGGATCAAGTTTTTCTGGAACTTGAGCCAATAAGGAAGAGGCTCTTTCAAACTGAGAACGTGTACTTCGTCGATTGGCAGGGTCACATGCAAGAGAACCTGTTGCATCCCGAGTAGAGCGGACCCATATTGGAAGCGGTGGAGTATAAGGAACAATTTCAAGAGGTGGAGGAGGATTTTCATCCTTGTTGTCATCATCTGAACTAGAAGAAATGCTATTAAAAATAGAAGAGAGAGAGAGAGGTGGCACATATGTTGAATCAGGCTCGCAGGCCATAGGTGGCACACTTGTCGAACTAGGCTCGCAGGCCAATATATTTTAATCAAATTTTACATCTCTTCTAATGATAATATTTTTGGATTTTGGTTGAAGAAGTCTATATCCTTTGACATCTTCAGAATATCTAACAAAAATGCATTTTTCACTCTTAGGTTCTAAGGCTTTATGTTTCGCATCTGGAATATGGGCCCAAGCATCACTTCCAAAAACATGAAAGTGACTTACATCTGGTTTGATTGAGATCC
Source organism: Pinus albicaulis (assembly GCA_034641835.2). Lineage (NCBI taxonomy): Eukaryota > Viridiplantae > Streptophyta > Pinopsida > Pinales > Pinaceae > Pinus > Pinus albicaulis. Next base: position 113,003,089 of record CM076580.1, on the reverse strand, counting down.
AAGCTTCTTTTGGAGTTATATTCTTTAAAACCTTAGTAGGAGTGTGATTTACTATGTAATTTGCACAGTTAATGGCTTCTGCCCAAAAATTGAGACCAAGTCCTTTAGATTGAAGCATACAATTAGCCATTTTTTTAAGGTGCGATTCTTCCTTTCAGCTACACCATTTTGTTGTGGAGTATATGGAATAGTATGTTGCAATTGAATGCCATGCTCAATGCAGAAGTTGATAAATTTGTTGTTAACATATTCTCCTCCATTGTCTGATCTTAACTTAAGAATTTGATGTCCAGATTGTTTCTCAACAAAGGCCTTAAAGGCCAAGAACATGTTAAAAAATTCACTCTTGAGTTTTAAGAAATATACCCAAGTGCGTCTGGAAAAATCATCAATGAAATTTAAGAAGTACTTACAACCAGAGAAATAAACAACAGGAAGTGGACCACATAAATCACTGTGCACAAGCTACAAAGGGGCTGAAGCGTGCCAAGAGGCACGTTTGTTAAAACTATCCCGATGATGTTTTCTGAGTACACATCCGGAGAAAACACCATCTCGGCAAGATACCATAGGAAGGCCCATCACCATCTTTTCCTTACGTAGAGTTTGAAGAGAGCGATAGTTTAAGTGACCAAATCGCTCATGCCAAAGTTTGATCATATCATCATTATGAGCAACAAAAATATAGGGAAGACATGATGACCCAAAGTTGTCAAACTTATACAACCTTGCGGAATCATCAGCAATGACAGTAGCTAAAATATGTTTAGGATCTTTGAGGTCCTTGATTACAACATCATGAGGTGAGAATTCTACTATTTTCCCTTCACCTGAATGAGTTATCTAATAAACAGATAGAAGGTTGCATGACAAGGTAGGAACACATAGTACATCATTAAACTGACCATCATCTAGATGAATGGTTCCAGATCCTACAACACTAAGAGGTCTATCATCACCAACATAAATATGTTTGGTGTTACAATCATTTAAATAAGAAAACATGGATTTATTTTTAGCCATGTGGTAAGAAGCTCCAAAATCAATGAGCCACTCATGAGAAGGAGAAGAAGAAGATACATTTAATGCATAAATAGATCTTGATGCTTGACAACCACAAGCAGAAAGTGCCATGCCTGAAGATCAAGGTGAAGAGTTCTCCAAATTGATGTTGTGCTTCTTCATTGATGCTTTTAAGGCTTCCATATTCTTAAATAATTTGGACTCTATATGGCCATCCCGATTGCAAAAGTTGCAATGTCTATTTGTCTTCTTCCCTTTGTTTTGATTTGCCTTATTATTTTGGTGATTTGATTTTTCAGTTTGCGGCTAAAATTGCTTAAGGCCCTTGTTTGGTTTAGGACCATATTTTTTTGGATACTGCTTCTTGGGATTCTTTTGATATGGTTGTTGTTGGGCTACTAAGGCTTTATTAGAAGCGTTTACAGTAGTGATAAGACCAAGGTGTAAATTTTTTTCTTGTTCTCTTATCAAAGAATCGCAAAAGGAATCAAAAGAGGGATTCTTGTAGGTGGTTCCTGAAGAAATGATGGCTTCTCTAGTGGAATGGAAGGTAGAAACAAATATAGAGTATGTAGGTCCAAGCTTAGCAAGAATGCAATAGATGAGGCTACCATCATCATTTTTGATCTTACAACCTTCTAAAAGAATTCTGAGGGTCTTGAATTTGGACAAAAAATCTTCAATGGAGGAGAAGTTATTGGGGTCCAAAGTAAGCAACTCATTTTCAAGCTGGTGGGCCTTGATTTGATTTTGAATGCCAAAAACAATTTTTAGCTTTTCAAGAGCTTCATCACGGGTGTCAATGTCAAGGATATGAAATCGAAGATCTTGAGCAATGGACATTCCTATCAACCCTCGTGCTTGATCTTGTTTATTTTCCCATTTAGCAGCTTTATCATCATCAAAAGATTTAGTTTCTTGTCATGTGGCTATTCTATAAGTCCTTTACTTCTAAGTATATCTACCATGTGAAGTAGCCATTGGAGATAATTGGTGCTGTTAAGAATAACCGGGCATGCACTTTAATTTTTTTTTATTTTTCTTTTAAATGAAGCTGAGAAAAGCTGAAAGTAACTAATCCAATGGAAAGATCATGAAAGATTAGGCCGTTTAAAAAAAATGGCTCGAAAAACAGCTTCCGGATGAAGAAGTTATGCCTTTTGAAAAATCTGAGTTGCAGATGCCGAATAGTTACGAGAACGGGATGAAGTGCAACTTTAAAAAAAAAAAAATTCCACCCCTTTGAACAAAAACTTTTTACAAAAGAAGCTTGAGAAGGAGACTTGAACCCAAGACCTCTATTCTCATAAACTAACCCCTCACTAAGTGAGATAGTAAAAGGATCACGTTATTGTTTGAAAGGAGGAAGGTTTTTTTTTTTTTTACTCTTCGATGTGCGTGCCTTTTCGTGCACAAAAAAATGCAAAAAACGAGCAAAAAAAAACGCAATGCAAAGCCTTACGGCAGAATGTTATATTTTCGGTTAGCCTTAATGGCAACTATCTTTTTTTCACTATTTATGATTTCCCAAGATCACACAAAGACGCAGGGAAAGAGCATACGTAGCAAAAAAAATCCCTTTTCCTGCTTCTGATTTGCCGAGATCGTATGCAGGGCACAAAAAAGAGCATACACAGAGAAGAGGGTATAGATCTGGCAAATAAATAAAACATAAAAACCGAAAATAAAAAAAGGGAACCGAAATAAGCAAAACTATTAACAAATATAACTGCAAAACAGATGCTTTATACCTCTAGATCTAAACTGTCATAACTTGGGTAGCCGGAAACCTTTTCGCATGAAATGAAAGGCCTTCCTCATACGCGCCAGACACAACTAAGCAGTTCTCCAAATCCAAAAATGTTTAGAAATAGTATTTCTACAAAACGACATTCGCATGCAGTCAAACCAGCTTCGGATTTTGATCAACAACTGACGCAACCCTCAAAATAGCTCTGATACCATGTAGGAATTTACAGGGTAAGTTCCTTAGATCAAGAACCAAAGGTCACCTCTCACAAAAAAATTACAAATCAATACACCAGTATAATCACGTGGTTAAAACCCTCAAAGAGGGAAACAGTCCACAGCCTGAGCCAACGCAGCTACTTTAGGAAATTTATTAATATAAAAAGAAAGGTTACATATGCTTCTCTCATAAATGGTTAGCCAAAAAATGACCCTCCATGCTCTTTAAATAGAGATCATGGACCAATCGAGTGTTAAGCCACAGATCAAGTGTCGTTAATACCGAGGTGAGAGATAACCGTCGAATCACTACGATCGTGACCGTCAAATTATAAGTTACAAATGTATATGGTAAAGAAACACAATTTACCTAACTCTACACTAGACTAAGTTATTCTTAAATATTTCCTATGTGCTGGAATATCCTAACATGAACATCAAATACAAGAAGGGCAACACCAATAATGTTGCAGAATGTCTCAACCAACCACATATCGTGGCACTAACCACCGTGCTCAACTCTTGTGGGCACGAGACTTCCGATTAGATGCTTCTCTGCAAAAGCGATCCAAAATTCTGCCACACATACAAGATGCTCTTGGAGGGTAAGAAAGTTCCAGATTTTCACCTCCAGGATGCTTTGTTATTTCACCTAGGACACCTTTTTGTTACTTCAACTGAGTGTGCCAAGATTATTTGAGAAGTGCACTATAGTTAGGTCGCTGGGAATTTCGGGGTCGAGAAAACAGTGGCGTTACTTCAAAATTATTTCTATTGGTCGAACCTTTGATGTGATGTTGGGAAGTAAATGAGGTCCTACACTGTTTGCGCCATTAAAAGACTGACCATCAAGAAGCAAGGCCTCTATACTCTGCTGCTTACCCCTAGTCGACCTTGGGAATCCATCTCCATAGATTACATGTCAAGACTTCCTTCTACTAAGCTTGGCAACGATTGTGTTTTTGTGGTTTTCGAAAAATTCTTGAAGATGGCCATTATGGCAGCCTGCAAGAATAATATCATAGCAGAAGCCACTACTAAAATATTCTTTGAATGATACTTATGGGTACAATTTGGGATCCCACAATCTATCATCTCAGATCAGGACAATAGGTTCCTCAGTGCATTTTTGTCTAGCCTCTGGTGGATGTTGGACACCAAGCTCACCAAGTCCACAACTTTCCATCCCCAAACTGATGGCTAGACAAAGGTCGTCGACAGGATGATCGTACACATTCTACGCATGTACAACTCAAAGCATCAACGCACATGGAATGAGAGCCTCCCCTATGTACAACATAGTTATAACCATGCTCTCTACAACTCAACCAACCAGAACCCCTTTTAGGTGGGATTGGGATTCCAGCCACTATGTCCCATACATAGCCATGCCATTTGCAACTACTTAGGCAGATTCGACTCATGTCTAGTCTGAAGCTAACAAGACGAAAAAATTCATTGAGCGCATTCATCACATCTGCCAACACGTTTATGAAATATAGGATAAATTCAATGCTAAGTACAAGAAGCGACATGATCAACATCGAGTGCCACACAAGTTTCAGGTTAGTGACAAAGTTTGGTTGCATTTACAAAAAGAACGCCTAACCGGATCCCATAGAAAACTTAGATCACCCCGCTATGGGCCTTACAACATCATCAAGGTGCTGGGATACAATGCTTTTGAGTTCAACATTTCCCCATTCCTTGGCCTGTACCCAGTGTTCAATGTGGATCACTTTCGACCATACTTTCCACCATTACTAGACACATTTGACATTGCAGAACAAATCACGCCGACAGAGTTAAATCTATAATGTATGGAACATGCTGCAACTAATCAGATCATGGATACACAAATTAAGAGAACTCTCCAATAGGGGATCCATCTATATGGAGTTTTCAAATCAGGGCAACTCGTTCACTAGGGAAAGTGGTTCACCAAGGACCAGGTTCAACAGAAATTTCCCCACCTCATGGAGGATCTGCACGCAATGGGGACCATTGATTCCTAAGGGGGGAGGAATGATCTAGGTAGATATTGGTGGCCCCCTGCCTATTCCACCTAGACAGTTTCATCAATTTTCTTATTTATTATTTTTAGCAATTTTCGGTTCTTGAACTCCCAGAGCAATTTTGACCCCCTAAACAATGGTTTTTGAGGTTTGTTGCAGTCTCATAGCCAAAAGCAAGGGACTAAGGTAAAACCTGTATTTTTCAGAGATATATTTCCAACGATGTATCATACATGCCATACATAGATAATATGGCCAAGTTACGAACCCAGGAAGTTGGCTGGCCAACTAACCCCAACGGGGCCCATAAACTCTTGGTGTTACATCTCCTTGGGTTAGGGTTTTGGTTTTTTATGGTTTTCTCTTATTGTTCAATAATAAAAAGGCCCTTGATTACCATTTTAACACAATTCATAGGCATGTATCTAACACATATCTTCTCAGAGATAAGCTACCATCGCCAGAGTTAGTTCCTTTCAATTCTATCGGTAAGCATTTTCAGTATTTGATATTAATGAAATGAAATATTATTTTTGTTGCATCTTTGTATTTTTTATTATATATTTATTCTGTTTCGTTCCTTAATATATTCATATCAACATCCTTATGTCAACCCTACTTGAGGCAAAGGTGGGGGTTTTGGGTAAAGTTAGAAGCAATTTTAGGAAGCCTCTGAGATTCCATGTTGTAAAGCTTCTTCTTATACATTAGATACTTAAACATAGCCCTAATTTCAATAGGGGAGAAGCTAGCTTCGGTGAGGAGGATAGGAAAGGGGGTGTTTCCTTTGATCTTGAGATTGTAGGTTATGAATTTCTTTTGAATCATCTCAATCTTTCTCCATGACTCTGTGGATATACTACAACCCCAGAATTTACAACCGTATAGGACAACAAGGGTGACAAGGGTCTCAAAGAGGAAACTTTTTATATTCCAAATACAAATAATGAAAAACCTTGGAATTTTTTTCAAGCTCATAATAAGATTTCCAACCTCCAATGATCATTTACTCAATGTTGTAATTCCATTTGAGCTGATAAGGAATGTCAATACCCAAATATTTATAAGAAGAGACTTGATCCAAGCAATCGTTATCATAGACAAAATTTCCATGGGTGATCCATTTGGATATATTTATCATTATTTTAGTCTTGTTGGTATTAATCGTCATACCCATCTTGGAGCAATAGTTATGAAGAGTCTTGAGTTGTTTGTCCATATCCTCATGGCTTCTTGCCAGAAGAACGATATCATCGGTGTAGAGGAGAAGAGTAATAATAATACTAGCAAGCTCGGTCCCCTTGCACCTCACGATCTCCAAACACTCCTCTAGCTTATTGATGTAAATACCAAAAAGGGTAAGGGAAAGGGGACACCCTTGCTTGACCCAGATATTGCATTTAATATATTTATACCACCCTTCGTTGGTCTTAAGCTTGGAAACAACCATCTCGTAGAGGTGAATCAAAATAGTCTCAAACATAGGAGGAACCATTGTCTCATCAAGTCTTTTCCAAATCTTATCCCGAGGAATGTTATCAAAGGATTTTGTAAAATCCACAAAGCAACAAAAGAGATCAGCTTTACTATTGCGACATTCCTCAGCAATGATCCTAAGAGTGACTAGGTGGTCGATAGTCGAGTGGTATCTCCTAAAACCAGCTTGCCCTTTAGCTCTTTTACCATGGCTTTCAAGCCAATGGATAATCTTCTAGAATGAGACCATAAATCTTGGCTAAGATGTGGCTAATCATAATGGTCATTTATTTAGAGGGAGAAGTTTTATCCCCATTTTTAAATATAGGCACAATAAGGCTTTGCATTCAAGGCTTAGGGAAGCCATGCTTTACAGCCAAATTGAGAAGCTTATTGAGATGAGGAGTGAGGATAGATCTTCCTAGCTTTAAAATCTCATCTTGGTATCCTTCAATATCTTTAGATTTCCCACTAACGAGCTTATTAATCATGTTGGGTGCGAAGCTTAATTATCTTCTTGATTCATAGGTTTTTTTTCATCTAGATGTATACGCCAGGAAGAATTTACACCCCTCCACGTGGGGGGGACCATCCCCACCAACTAGGGGGTCCAGGGGCAGTGCCCCCGAACCTAAAAATAGATGTTAAATTGCCTTGTAAAATATTTTAATTTCATAGTCAATCTAGGCCGTTCATTAGGCGGATGATAGGAAGGTAGAAGTTATGTTTAATTTAGAGTTTTTTCCCCTAGAAGGTAACCCCTCGGTTTATATGAAGGAATTTTATTGCGGATGTGTATTATGTGTATTCTAAGCGAGAAAGAGAGAGGAGACTGTGTGAAAGAGAAGAGGAAGTTACAATGGATATGTTGTAGGTTGTATCTCTTAATTTTGTTGGATAATATATAAGGAAGGATTGGTTGTTTCTCCGTGGACGTGCCCAAATTGGTGAACCACGTATATTCGTGTCTCTCTTGTTTTATGTGTTTTCTATGTTTCTATTTTCGCATATTTTATGTGTTCCAATACTCTGTAATATATAATTTTCTAACAAATCCCAGACTCAACGTCCTCAAGAAAAAATATATATTCCTTAATAGGAGTGCTAACAATGTTTTCCATGGTGTCCGGGGAGTCATACAACTTTTTAAGATAGGTGTCACACTATTCTAAGGGTGTTGAATGATTATCTTTGGATTTATGAACAAGCACATTACGCCAAAACATTTTGGGCGGAACTTTAGAAAAGTGAAGAAGATGCTCTTGTCTCTTATTAATATATGGCCGCTTCTTCTCTTTAATGAGGGCTTTGTATATACTAATATTGAAAAGTGAAGAAGATGCTCTTGTATCTTATTAATATATGACAACTTCTTCTCTTTAATGAGGGCTTTGTATATATTAGTATTTGGAAGTATGTCTTGAATAGTTTTCTTGACATTTTTACACTCTTTGTCATACAAAAGTTGGAAGCTCTATTAATCTTCTTATATAAGACCTCATTAGACAACTTATTAATAATAGTGGAGAAAGTAATAGTAAAAATTCAATATTACTCGTATCCTGCATGTGGCTGATATTTATGACAAGATTGAAATCCAGAACACGCTCATCACATTGTCACTGAAATTGATCCCATACCCTTGCAACAAAAAATTAATTAATCCGAAACCATTCATCACATAGCCAAACGTGACTGCGAACCACAGATTATTCTCGCAAAGGTTTTATGTATGAGAACTGCAGAGGTATAATGCGAACAGAAAGATTGCATAGATTATTCTCTGCAGATCGAAATCCAGAACACGTTCATAACATTGCCGAACCCAACATTAATCGCTGAAATTAATCCGCAGAGGTATAATGCGAACCAGAGGTATATATTTGAAATTTGGTATAATGCTAACCGCACAGATATATATTTGAAATTTGGTATAATGCGAACCTCAGATGTACAATGCTTGAGAAAATGCCAACCACAGAAATATAATGTTTGACCTGAGTAATCCTAATCACATCGCCCAATCCGACTGGCAACCACTGATTAAAAGAACTTGATTCAATTTAGCTTTACCAGTAATTTCTCATTTACCAAATATCCCGTTCATCTTCTTATTACAATCTCCATCCACATTAATCCACATACTGTACGGTGAGAGTAATGACAAACAAAGATAAGGGCCAACTGTCATATAATTACTTGACATATTTAATTTACGTTATATATCGTATCACAACGTTTTCTATGATTTATATAAATAAAGATTTATAATATTTTATGTTATAGTTAAATTTTTTTGTTTTGGGTTTTTATTATATATTATTAAATATTTTTTAAATTTTATTATTAATTTTAAATTATATAATGCCGATAATTTAAGTGTTATAAATTTTATGATAAAGTGTTATAAATTTTTTAAAAATATTAAATTTATTATAGATTTAGAATAAATAAATAAATTTTAATTAAAAAATTTATTTAATTATTAGACATTTTGAATGTGCAAATCGTAGACATCGTCAATCCACGACGCCAACGATAGCCAGCTGTCGGGCTGACTATAAATAGCAAAAGAGATAACCACTGAGTTGGCATGTCCGTGGAGATATTGATGTAAGAATTTGAATCACTTATAACGGGAGTGGTTTGTTTTCACATTTATAGAAATTTTAATTTTAATATATAAATATAAATATAAATATAAATGTGTTTTATTTATTATATTAAAATTTATTATGTTATTTGTTGGAATTAAATTTGGGTGAAGTTTTCAATTATTTTTTTTCACTGTTTAAAATAAATCTAATTAATTATATATTAAAATAAATAATTTTGGTTACATAAATTTTTAATATTATTGCAAATTTGTATACGAATTAAAAAAAGAAAATATAACTCTTTTGTATAGATAAATCAAATGTTTTTCTACAATTCTTTTTCATATTAAAGTATATTACTATAAATGTATTGAAGCTTGAATGGTTTACTGTGTGAGAAGTGGAGAATATCATATTGTTATAGTAATTGTTTATTGTGCAAATAAAATATTAATAAAATAAAAATGAATCATGGTATTCATGTGGAATGTACCATATTTAAAGGGAAAAATTAAACCAGCCTAGATCCATCTAAACTCCAAATTCCAGATCTACCAAGCTAGAGGGACCAAATTTCTTGTTATGCAAATCTCTTTTGAAATGAAAAAGATTCCCGCTCCTAAACCCTAGCTGAAAAGGCTAAAAATCAGGATTTGTGAACATGGGAGATCCCGCTCCTCAACCCTAGCTGAAAAGGCTAACCATCACATATTCATCGAAGAAGCATTATCGCTGGGATTGACCATTTTCATTACCCTAAATTAAAAGAGGCTTTAGAGATTGAAAAAATACTTGTCAATCTCAATAGAGACCATGGTTGGAATATTAGCAGGCTCTATATTCCTAAATCTTGTCAACCTCTTCCTTTTTTTTTTTATATTTTGCTTTATTTTTCTATTTTTATTATTTTTATTAAAACATGTTTTAGCCCTTTATTATATTAAATTAATTTAAATAATAATAATAATAATAATAATAAATCTTAGTTACAACATAATGAAATTTAATAAAAATTAAACAACATTTATTTATTTTTCTAATAAGATTAATTGTTACAATTAAAAAATTACTTAAATTTGAAAATAAAATAAAAATCAATTATATATATATATATATATATATATATTATTTTGCTTCTCGAAATTATTAACCTCGGCAAAGGCGCCAGCTGACTAACACCAGCCAAGAAGATAACTACCAAGTTGGCATGTCGGTGGAGATATTGGTGGAAGAGTTGTTTTGTTCATGATGCACAAGATTACAGTGTTGCATGTATTGAATTTTGAGCGGCTCATAACTCAAAAAGTAGTCTCTCTTCGGAATATCTCGAATCTTGGAATATCTCGAATCTAAAAATACTTTGTTCGGTTTGTATTTTTTCAAATATAATATTTTTTATATTTTTGGAATCTAAGTTTCTGTGATCTATAATATAAATTAGTAGAAATTCTTTTGGTAATAATCACATGTAATGGAACGTGGTCGACGAGTTTCGAATCAACCAATGTGATTCATAATATTTTTTAATTTATTTTTGAAATAACTCTAAATATTTAATATTTAATTATTAATTACTTGATTATATGTGAAAATAAATTTATTTTAAAATTTATTCTAATCGATTATTATTTGTATATTATTAAGTAAACTATTTTTATTATATATACATCTAGACTTATTTTGCAAACCCAAAAAAATACATATTAAAATGAAAAAACAAAATAATACTATTAAAAACAGATAAATCAATGTTCTTCTAGAATTCCTTTTCCTAATAAAAAAGATTACTGTGGTTATATATGTATTGAATTTTGAAAGTTTCACAGTTAGAAAAGTAGCGTTGAGAAGTGGAGAATATTATATTTTTAGCGGTTGATGGTTGATTGTTAATAATAATTAACTACGCTATACTAAAATGAAAATAAGAAAATGACCGTTAAAACTGACAATGTACTTTATATTAGATTTATTAATAGGCATTTATCTAATATTTTAAAATAAAAGATAAATACACCTTTAACGGTTCATTCTATATTAAGTTTCTGTGATTTTGAATAAGAAAAATAAAAGGTAAATATGTCTGAAACTTAACGGTCCCTCTTATATTAAGTAAAGTCTATCCATAAGACTCACACGACTATTAGATGCAGAAAACAGTTTTTTGATATCTTAAATCTTAATAATAGTTTATCTCTTTTGCTCCCTTTTGCTTTTCATTCGTTTTTTTATTGATCTTGCAAATAAAAATATATTTTAATTTCCCTATTGTGTTGTAACAGTTATGTGGAGAGATTTGATCTTAAAGATTTGGTAATCTAATCTGGAACATGACTATATACATTTGAGAACTTCTCCAGAAACAATTTCTTCAACAATTGAAAAAGAAAAAGAAAATATCTGGCTTGCTAAAGAATCAAACCCTAAGGAAAGAAATCTAGTTATTTCATTACCGTGATGGGGTATTCTTTCAGTCATACCTATCTTCGAATCCGCCATGAAATTGATGCTGGAGAAACCTCCCAGAGGGTTGTATCTTTGGGCACCCATGGAAGGTCTGCACAGAGTAATTGGGGTAGGGCCAGTTCTAAAAGACCTCGTCTGTACAGAGGTTTTGTAATGGTGGACGATGATCGCTTCAAGTTAGGGTGTTGCAGAAGAATAAGTAAGAGGCCCCACGTCATGTGCAGAGTCAAGGCAGCGTTGAGAAGAATTAATAAGCCAAGGATATCATCATAGCTCAGATTCAAATATGATAGTTTAACCTATGCTCTCAACTTTAATAATGGTACCTGTTAAGATTATTCACATGCACTGGTACCAGTTGAGCCAGATCCTATGGCTGTTCTTGATCCTCAAATCCATACTAATGTTTTTCCTTTAAAATATGTGTGTTTTATCTGTTGTGAGTTACGAAGCCTGTTAGCTATGCCCTCTATTAGATTGTTTATATTTGTAAATGTCAATGACTGGTCTCTGGAAATTATGCAATCTGTTACTGAATAACTCTGTTATAAATTTATTTTATTTTATCAAATATTTGTGATTTGATGTATTGGGGACATTGCGAACTAAATAAAAACACACTATTTTAAAGCAGGAAAATTTCATCAGATTTGGCCTTTGCATCTGTGGTTTAAATTGATGAAAGGTTTTTATAAATAAGCCAGCTAATAATTTTTAATATTTAAAAAAAATCTATATCTTTTAATTCATTCATTAATTTAATTTTTTTTAGGGCTTAAATCGTGACGTGATTATGTAAATTTTTCCTTCACAGGTACGCCAGGTACCCCGTTATTAATTTATTCATTTCAGTTATTTTGTTGGTTTATTTAATATCTATATTTAAAATCTGAATTTCCTTTCGAAACATTGCTCATTTCCTACAATTAATTTATTCCAAATGGCATTGCGATTATATCGGTATGAAGTTAAAAATTAGGTGTTTGTTCTTTGTAAACTTATAATGGCTCGAAAAATGCCACATGCCTTATTTAGGGCGATCGTCAGTTCGATTTCGTGTCCATATCTTAGAATTCGTTGGAGTTCTTTTGAAAAGTTTGATTCCCTAAGTTTTTTTATCAAAATGAGTTAAAGTTAAGATAATATATAATTTTTGAGATTATGTTTAATGGGTAAGAGAAGCAAAATCTGTAATAAAAAAAATTATTGTAAATCAATGTGTTGTTATTATTATGAATGATATAAAAAAAATCAATATATTTAAGTATTGAGAGATTTAGTAGTGCATTATATTAGATCAATGTGATTATTATATAAAAATGGCCATAGTTAAATGACTTAATTAACGTAGTTGAATGTCAAAAAATGGTATCTAATTCTCTGATATATGTTGTCCTTCATCAAATTTCTTTTTCCTGCAATGCTTAGCTATATGACCGATTTTTTCGCAATAAAAACATTTTAATACAGAGTCGTTTCTATTCGGATACATACCTTGAGATTGATTAGATAAAATATGCACACAGAATTGAAAGAAGGAGTTGTAGCTCTCAGGTGTGGCCTTCACCTGGAGACTACACTCAGAACAGAGAGAGAACTCTCGTACACTCTACATTCATGAATGAAAGATTACATCATTAAGTACAATACTAGAAGTTAGGAAGTTGCAACCAAACCCCTAATCTCTAGGAACTAATCCTAAACTAAGGAGATACGTTACAACTTATGTAACCTTTTCTCCATTAATATAAAATAATATAATTATTTTCAACTTGATTCGGTCTTTTCTGTGGGCTTCCTCCATTTTGTTGTGATGTATTTCCTTTTGTTCTGAATAATTTCTTCTTTGCCATTGACGCAAGATCTACACTCTGGGGTTTTAGAGTCTATCTTATTTCTTCTTCTTGCATTAATATTCCTGTCAGTTCTTCAAAATTTGAGGATTTCTCCCTCGCACTTATCCCAGCGATGGACATTTGGTAATCGTCAGTCATACCATTCATGGTAATCGTGACCAAATCTGTGTCTGCAACTATCTCACTGATATCTGCGAATTTTTTATTCAGATATTTGATCCACGATATAAAAGCAGAAACTATTTCATTCTCCTCAATCTTTATGGAGAGGATCTTGCTCTTCAATAAGAGGAAACAATTTGTATCCCTGATATCATATAGATCTTTCAAAACCATCCAAATTTCGCTTGCAGATTTGCATTCTATGATATGCGGTATGATACAATCTTTCACTGACATCTTCGATGTCGTCTTTTCCCCACTCTCTCTCTTCTCCCAGTCTTGAGTCGTTGCGGCTCGTGCTGCTAGTTTCGGTTCATCCCCATTGGCAATCGTCCAGGCACTATGTGCTTCTAGAAGTCTGCATCTTGAAATTCCAATTAGAGTAATTGGAACCATTGAGCTTATTGCTCTGGTTCAAATATGCTTCGATTATTTGATTTTTCATCTTGAGGATTCTAAAAAAACTTCGAGTATTTAACCAGAGAAAATAATAATAATGACGGATCTACCCCAGATCCTCAGAGAAAGAAATAATACGATACAAATCTACCTGATCTGTGAACAATCTAGCAGGTTGCTTTGCACGTTGTGCCACAGGCTCTCGACTCCTTTGCCACGACCTCTTTCATTTCTCAGCACGAGCTCTCTAGCTCCTCTGCACCAAGCATAAACTGGCAAAAACTCTGCTCTAGATCTCTTTCTTCATCGGCAAGCTGATACGGGCAGTAGATCTGCTTCAGATCTCTTCATTCATGGGTGAAATTTCACTAGCAGTAGATCAGTGATAGATCTCTTCCCTCGTCAGCAAATTTTTACCGGCAGTAGATCTCAGATCTCTTCTTTTCATCAGTGGGCGAGCACTGGCACAGATCTTCTCCGATCTCCTCTCTTTCCCGCATCGATGCACTTACGAACCCCAATTTCGCGCAGATCGCACTGGGAATGAAATCAATCAAGGTTCTGGCTGATTAGCGTGTTTATTCTGCTTAGATCCGTGCTGATCGGCACAACTGCTCCTCCAAAAACTGCGCTGAACAACGCGACTATTCCTAAAAAATCGCGCTTATCTGATCAACACCTAAGAAAACAAATTCCACTCAGTCATCAGGGGATTCTCCTCTACCACCTGGATACTCACAAGGATCACAACACTCTGGCTATGATTCGACCCTAGAGATCTAATACCATGATAAAATATGATATATTGAATTCATAAATAAAAAGCTGGTCAACTCCACAATGGAGAGATTGAACCAGGAGAGTCTGACTCTGTAGAATGCTCTACATTCTCAATACAACTCAACCAATATATAGCATACATAGATGTATGGAAGTTAGATCCATACCCTAAGAAATAGAAACTAATTCCTATCCTAAGGTTTCGTGAACCAACTCTCACAAATTAAGGATTCTCCATTATCTTTTAACAATTGGACAGATGTCACATTATACAAAATATATGCTTAACTATTATTCAATAGATGTGAGGCTCATATCAAAATGATTGAGTAAACAAAATGAAGTTCACTAATTCAAAATAAAGGCCTATTGACCCTAAAAATAAGGTGAGAGGGAACATATGCACATGACTTCAATTCTTTCACTCTTTGCAGCATCTTGATCGAGGTTTTATGTATTCGGAACCCAAATCAATTGGAAGGTTATTCTTTGAGCCTAAACATATTTCTGAACAAGATAGAACCCTAATTGTGTTTCTTATTCAAGTAGCCGAAAGATTCCAGATGCATTTTAAATGGTAGTTGTTTTAATCATATGTTTTGTTTTGATGGTTATTCTCTTGATTTAATTTCGAAGCCAACTCAATGAGAAGGTTATTCTTCGAGCCAAAACATATTTCTAAACAGTATCGCAGAATTCAAATATTATTCTCTACAGATCGAAATCTAGAACATGCTCATCACATTAGCGATCCAAACATGAATCACTGAAATTAATCCGAGACCCTAACAACAAAAAGATTAATTAATCGGGAATCATTCATTAAATTTCCAAACCCAATTCGATTATAAGGTTATTCTCTGCAAATTGAAAACCAAAACACGCTCATCACATCATCGAACCTGACTGCGAAACACAGATTATTCTCTTAGAGGTTTTATGTATGAGAACCGCAGAGGTACAATGCGAACATAAATATTTCAAATATTATTTTATGCAGATTGAAATCCAGAACACACTCATCACATTTCTGAACCGAACATTAATCACTAAAATTAACTCATAGAGGTATAATGCAAACCGCGGAGGTATATATTTGAAATTTGGTATAATGCGAACCCCACAGGTATACATTTGAAATTCGTATAATGTGAACCGAAAAGCTATAATGTTTGAGCAAATGCTAACCACAGAAATATAATGCTTGACCTGAGTAATATTAATCACATCGCTGAATCCGATAGGGAACCACAGATTAAAAGAACTTGATTCAATTTAGCTCGTTATTTACTAGTAATTTCTCAGTTATCAAATAGCCTGTCCCTATTCTCATTAATATCTCTTTTCACATTCATCCGCATACTGTACGGTGAAAGTAATGTCAAACAAAGGTAAGGGCCAACTTTCATATAATTAATTAACATACTTAATTTAGGTTATATATAGAGTGTCACAACATTTTCTATAATTTATATAAATAAAGATTTGTAATATTCTTTTTTTCTAAATACGGCTACTTCTATTATAATATACAAGTCATAGATATACATTCGTCATCCTCTGGAATTGCTATGTTAGCCAATTCCAAAGGTAAATAGCAGGTTCAAAAATTCAAAAGAAGGGTTGCCCTCGAAGGGGAAACCAACCCAAAAAGTTCGTCCAAAAATAAGAGAAAACGCTACCCTTGAAGGGAAACTAGCTTTAAACATCATGAAGCAATGCGTAAAACAAGTCATGAGAACAAAACCATAACAAAACCAGAACATAGAAAAGAAATAACTTGGAACCAAGAGATTAATGTGGCAGCTTATTTTCATCCTGCAATGGTGGTTGAGGCGGCTCTTCCACAATGTGACACCTATAATCGGAGATTTCATCCACGAGCTTGGACATCTGGACGTCCAATGACGGAGAGGAGGACGAGCGGGCACTTGCCTCAGTATCCTTTCCTTCTTCGTCTGAGCTACAACTGCCATCACTATTCAAGTTTGGCTTGGCTGGCTTAATCGGCAGAGCCACAATTTTGTGCGGAAGGTTGGGGGAGGCGAGGGACATGGTGGATTTGCGCTTGCGATTCCTGGAGCGAGAACTAGAGGGCTCAGATGAGGTTTCATGGAGATGCATAGAGAGGAGCAAAAAGGCTGGGAGGGTCCAGGTGTTTAAGAACAACCCAGTTAAGAGACAAATCCACAATTATACCAGCCAAGGGGGGGATGGGAGGACGAGATAGAAGGCCAAAACCACCCCCTCTGTGGCACCACATGCGGTGGCAACGTAGCACGTCTGAGGCTGAACTGCAGGGATGCAAAGTAGGCAGAGAAGGAGGACATGCAGCGGGGCAACAATAAGCTGGGGAGTGATGCAAGACCGTGTCAGGAGTAGAGAATTCACAAGAGGAGACAAAGCCGAGCCTGAGAATGACAGAGAGGCCAAAGGAGAATGTCTGAGAGACATTTCCTCTGTCCATATAAGGCTACAAGAGGAGTAAAGTAGTGGAAGGATGATTGAATGCGCAGAGGACAAAAGGACACCGAGAGGATGCAGTAGGCAGATCAAGGTTAGTGGAGTAAATATCACTCACGCCTTATATTTTATTAACCACGCTTGGGCCATGTGCCTCCTCTAGATGAGGATGGTTACCAGGCGATGACTTAGCCAGGTGTCGGCTAACTAGATCCTGTATTAACACCCGCATCCGAGAAAGATTTATAATATTTTATGTCATAGTTAATTTTTTTTATTTTGTTTTGGTTATAGTTTTAGTTTTGTTTTAATATTGAATTACATTAGTTGGTTCGACTAAATTTTAATTATATAATTAATTTAAAAGACATTCTCTTTAATATTATGGTTCACAAAAGCCTAAAATGTATTAAAAATTATGAATCTTGATAAGTGGAGAATATTGTCTTTTGAGTGATTGATTGTGAATAAAAATTAACTACGCTTTACCAAAGTGAAAAAGAAAAGAACCGTTAAAACTGAAAATGCACTTTATATTAGATTTATTAATAGTCATTTATCTAATATATTAAAATAAAAGATAAATAAAGTTTTAACCGTTCATTCTATATTAAGTTTATGTGATTTTGAATAAGAAAAATAAAAGGAAAATGGGTCATAAACTTAACGTTTCCTTATTTGTTAGTAAAGTCTATCTATAAAACTAACACGACTATTCTCTTGTTGTGGTGTAACAGTTAAGTGGGGAAGTTAAGTCTTTATATATTTGATCCTCAAATCCATACTATTGTTTTTCTTTTAAAAAATGTGTGTTTTTATCTGTTGTGAGTTATGAAGCTGGTTAGTTATGCACTCTATTAGATTGTTTATGTTTGTAAATGTTAAAATATGTGTCTTTGGAAATTATGCAAACTGTCTGTGACAATTGGCATAAGTGCCAACTAATGGTTATGTTATTGTATGTTAAGAAACTAAAACATTTATTTATTTTTTGAGAAATATTACTTGATGAATAGAAATTAATTTTGTTTGATTAAATAAAATTTAGTTATGGAAAGTGGTTCCATAAAAAGTAAAAGAATGATGGTAAAAGTATTCCAAGAACTGAGAAGTGGTTGAACAGAAAATAGTTCAGACAATTACCCTTTCCTATGAGAATAAAGGGGTTTTGTTTGGTAGTTGAGGGGAGAAGAGGAAATAGAGTGATGAATTCTTGAGGTGGTGGTGACTAGTGGAATTACTCAGATCCCTGAAATTCCTGGAATAGAGGATTGGACATGTGGTCCCTAGGTCTCTTCCAAAACCTCTGTCAACTCACTTAATTCAAATGTGGAGCACGAGGGAGAGATGGGGATGCAATTGCCTCTCTCAAGGTAGGGAGGAAAACATCAACAGTATCTGGAAAACAGTTAAGTAAAACAAGTTATTGGGAAACTGAGTTTTGGGTTGTGATTGAGTAATTAGTTGTATTTTATTTATCTACAACTATTACTATATTTTATTTATGAAATGAGGAACCCACAACATTGAGTCTTGGACATTTATTTTATCTGTGTTTTTTCTTTAAGTAAACAGAAAAGCTATACAAATCTTTAAATATTCAAAGCATGTGGAAAATGAAATAAATTTTGGTTTAAGCATTTACAGATAAAAAAAGAGATAGCCAGGAACTATCAATTTCACCAACTAAAAACAGAGAATTGTTAATGTAGAGCTTCCGAGTCAAAACTCCTAGCTCCAAGTTGGCCGTTCTCTGCATCTATCATAAACATGGACATAATGTTCTAGACATTCATCTAAAACTGAAGGAAAAATAAACTCAGTGCCATAACCTAAAGGAAAAGAAGAATCCGACTGTAGACAAGGAGTTAACATGTTAAACTCATACACTGAAGACTCGGTAAAAGATTTCCTGAAAGGGGCATCGTACAGAGACTATTATCATAAGAATAGTGATGTGCGAAAAGGCACATGTAACCCCAAAATTGAAACAACCGCTATTACTATTCTTGAATTTGCATGAATGTATATGTAAATAGAATGTTGGAAAGAAAACATGTATTACTATTCTTGTATTTGCATAAATGTATATGTAAATAGAATACTAGAAAGAAAATCTATATTACTATTATTGAAATTGCATAATGTATATGTAATAAAATACTGGAAAAGAAACTATGTTACCATTCTTGAATTGCATATATATATATATAAACAGAATATTGGAAAAGAAACTATGTTTGTTATTCTTGAGAAAGACAAGAGCTGTAACCATAACATACGATAGGTTCACCTCACCCAGTAACAGGTAGAGCCGAAGAAAGAGAATAATATATAAAAATTGTGGTATTTCATAACTAAATGCCCAGAAGACTGAAAATAAATTATATAGGATTAAATTACAAGTTACAATTGTTTTAAATGTCCACGATATTCACAAGCTGGGCAAAGCCCGAGTTATTAAAATAAGGAGTAAAAATGAAAACAGTATAGTGGCGTGAAGCCTTATAGAAAAAACCAGTACCTGGTGGGACAGGTAGACCGAGTTGGAGAAGAACCAGTAATGAATGTTCCATAGCAAATCAATCCCAATGACAGGCCAAGAAAGTTACCTATGTAGGAAGGCGAGATAAGAAACCCGTCAGTAGTTGGAAGTGAGACCATGCTAATAAATGAATGTACAGAGCATAAGAAAGAATGAAAAAAAAATAGAGTAACCTTACCTGTGTAATTTACTCTGCAGAATTCGAAGATTTAACATGCAAGTAAGCCCATGAAGAAGGGTCAATACTCTCAAATAGCATGAAATGAAAATTAAAACTTCAGCACACGCTTCAAATACTCACATCTTACATATGAGCTTCATATGAGTTCGCGGCAGAGAAGCCGTTGTGCTTAACCTGGAGGGATGAACCAGAACCGCCATTAGTGACACAGCAAGTAAACTACCTTTAGAGGGAAACAATGAATAAAAACAGAGAAACTATGAATAGATACTAGCATAGAATCCGTATACTGTCTGGTGGAAGAACTAAGGTGAGTAACTCAGAAACAAAAATCATCCAAAAACAATACATCAAGGAAATATGGTGGGTGAGGTAAACTGGGTTAACTTACTCACCCAACTGCAATGAATCTCGGAACGAAATTGAGACGAGCCAAGTTAGAAGCCTGTCGGTAGAGGCAAGCTGAGGCACAATTGCAGAGCTCTGTAGCGGAGACCAACGAATTAATTCAAATGTTTAGGGTTAGTATAAGTCATTACCCTAATAAAAAATCTCAAAAAAATCTATGACCATGGATCTCGAACCTATGCAAATCAACGGCGAAAGGAGCTCACAGCTGGCCTACGGTTTGAGTGCTTGCCAGCTGTATGGAGATATTAATTCGATCACCATTGCAGAGATTTCCCATAGTTGATAGTTAAACCAAGAAAATTAATTTTTAGCCAAAGATATAAAGGGCGCCAATGAATACATAGTCCTTGTTAATTTAACATAAGGTCCTTTTGTAATAATGAGTTAGGACAGACAATTGACTAAATCCGACGCCACACATGTTGGTAGGTTATCACCTCAAAAACTTGCGAAGCATGTTAATAACATTTATATGGAAATGATGTATGAGAACTAAAATAGTTATGAGCGCATGTGTGAAAAATAATATACATTTTTATTTAAATTCGTAGTACTGTACAACCATATATGTGATTATGGAATTTCTAATAGCATAGGTAATAAGTAGATCAGTAATGTAAAGTGGTTAATTTAAATAGTGGTTAATACAAAAGTTAAATGTTTTTTTTATATGGATATGGATGTATGTTACAAGTGGTATTAGAGCAGCATTCGCATGCTGGGACCCTAGGGGTCACCTAATATGACAAATTGTGTGTAAATGATGCATAGAAAAGAAAAATCATAGCATGATATGAGGAGGGGGTCAATGTAGAAATTACTCCAGCACATAGGGGAACCTACACCCCAACCACGATCGGAAATGTATCCTGGGATGTGGATTTAGCTGAGTGTAGATTAGCACCAGCAGACTAGTAGACTGCTGGAGGAAGAACAACACCAGACTAGTATTCTGCTAAACACAGTGCAAAAGCTACAAGAAGAAATTGTCCAAGTCAGGAGTGACAATGAGCACTTAATGCAAGAGAAAGAAAGGATACTCCAGAGCTTTTCTGCCAAATAGAATCAGGGAGTGTTACAACCCAGTCCTGATAGAGACATGCAAGAAGGAAATGAACGAAAATCAAGGGACCAAACCACTAACAGAATGGAAATAAGTCATTCACAGCGAAGTAATCAAAATAGAAATTACAATGAGGCTAGGTCTGGTAATGTGTTGGAACAACAAGAAATTAAAAAACAGAAAGTGGAACTACAAGTTGAGTTTCGAAATATAAAACCACCTACATTTGATGGAGAAGCGGAGGAAGTGGCTGAAGCATGGTTTATAAAAATGAACAAGTACTTTCAAGTCTATGAGTAAAACAAAAATCTTAAAGCTAGATTAGCCATCTATCAGTTAAGGGAGAAGGCCACAATGTGGTGGGAGGAGGTTAAGAATGTCCACAACATAGAAGATCAGGATGTGACATGGGATACATTCCAAAAATATTTTAACGAGAAGTACCTAACTGAACACTTCTATGACGAAAAGTCTAGAGAATTTCACGATTTAAAATTGGGTCAAATGACGATGGATGAATACATAACTAAGCTCACTTCCTTACTCCACTATGTTCCTTATCTAAGGGATGAAAAGGCTAAGGTTCAACGGTTCCTAAGTAGTTTACCGACTCACATGAAGGAACGAATTGAGTTCGTGAATCCAAGGACCATGGAAGAGGAAATTCGAAAGGCAAGAATGTGTTACTAGCAATCTAAGGCAAAAGGATAATTGGGTAAAAATTAGAAATCAAGAAAAGAGCATAAAAGCAGCTCAAATTTCAAAAAAAGCATAACCACTAATTTTAAGAATGCTACGAGGAGCTCAATAAGTAAAAATTTTGGCAGGAACCATCAAAGAACCTAATGTCTTGCGGAAGATAAGCCCACAGAGGCTTCTAGCAAGGCGGAGCAAGGGAAAAACCAGAAACCACCCCTATAGTGTTGGGGGTGTGGTGAGGCTCACTATTATAGGAACAGTCTGCAATGGGGGAGGAGCGAAACGGTTGCTAATCTACAAGAAGCTTCTACAGTGGGAGATGCAGCCTGAAATATACCCAGAATTAACATAGCATTGGAATATTGTCAGGCAGATTACCAACCAACGGTGATAGAGTTGGAAGGTAAGCTACTCTCGCAACCTGTTTCTATTTTGGTTGACCAAGGTGCAAGTTTAAGCTATGTAAATCCAAAATTAGTAGAAATATGTAAATTACAAAGCTAGAAATTCAAAAATTCATGGATGGTACAGTTAGCCACTGGAGGAAAGAGAAACGTTTGTTCCAAAATACCAAACTATACACTGGAAATTAGCGAACAACATCTAACTATGGATCTAAATATATTACCATTGGGATCATACGATGTGATACTAGGCATGGATTGGTTGGAGACACACTAGATATTGGTGGATTGTAAAGAAAATATTATATATTATAGAATGCAAGATGGAACTCGTAAGGAGATACAAGGAATAAATAAACCCCTACAGATGCGTCCTATTACAACCTCTCAAATGAGTAAGTGTATGAGGAAGGGATGTCAGATATACGCTATTCAAGTGGGTTTTACTAATTCCAAAGAAAAGACTCCAATAATGGAAAACATACTGGTAGTACAAGATTTTATGGACGTGTTTCTACAGGATGTACCAGGTTTGCCACCAAAAAGGGACATTGATTTTACTATTGAGTTAATGCCAGGAGCATCACCAATTTCAAGGGCACCTTACCGAATGAGTGTACCAGAGTTGACTGAACTGAAGATGCAGTTACAAGAATTGTTAGATAAGGAGTATATCCGACCAAGTGTGTCCCCTTGGGGAGCACCAGTGATGTTTGTAAAGAATAAAGACGGAACCATGCGAATCTGCATGGACTATTAGCAGCTCAATAAGTTGACTATCAAAAATAAATACCCACTACTGCGGATTGATGATCGGTTTGATCAGGTGAAGGGGGCCGCTATATTTTCAAAGATAGACTTAAGATCAGAATACCACCAGATTCAGATAAAAGATGAAGACATCTACAAAACTGCTTTCTGTACCAAGTACGGGCATTATGAATTTGTGGTATTACCTTTTGGATTGACTAATGCACCAACAACATTTATGAGGCTGATGCATGGTATATTTCACCCTTTCATTTATCGTTTTATGTTGATATTTATTGACGATATCTTAATTTATTCGAATAATGTGGAAGAGCATAAGGAGCACCTAAGGATAGTGTTGGAGATGTTACGAAAACATCAGCTGTATGCTAAGTTCAGCAAATGTGATTTCTTCAAGGAATAAATTCAGTACCTAGGCCACGTTATTTCTCCTAAGGGAATAGTGGTTGATCCAAAGAAAATTAAGACAATTATGGACTGGCGGGTACCCCAAAATGTGGCAGATATCCGATCCTTTATGGGATTGGCTGGATATTATCGACATTTCATTGAAGGATTCTCAAACATTGTTTTTCCAATTACCTCCTTACAAAGGAAGGGAAAAGTATTTAAATGGATTAATGAGTGTCAAAACAGTTTTGAAAGGTTAAAAATTTTGTTGACCACTTCCCCGATGTTGAGATTAGCTGATCCCAATAAAGAATTCGAAGTTTGTACAGATGCATGTAAAGAAGGAGTTGGGTCAATATTGTCACAAGAAGGAATAGTAGTTGCCTATGAATCGTGGAAGTTAAAATAACATGAACATCGATACTCATTTATGATCTGGAGCTAACAGCGGTAGTGCATGCGCTCCGAGTATGGAGGCACTACTTTCTTGGAAAGAGATTTGTACTGAAAACTGACCATAGCAGCCTAACCAGTTACTTTAAGCAAGCTGATCTTAATTTTCGTTAGGCACGATGGAATGTCTTCCTAAGCGAGTTTGACATTGATATGCAGCATGTGAAGGGTAAGGAAAACAGGGTGGCAGATGCTTTGAGTAGAAATTTACATGGTGTTTCTGAATTGTACTACAACCAGATTGAATGCAAGTTTCTAGATCAAATAAAAACAGAAGCCGAGAAGGATCCTGAATACCAATTTACATGGCAACAAGCAGAGGAGGCCAGAAGGCAAGAAAAATCTTTTGATTATGGATTTAGCAAAGATCAGTTACTAACCTTTAAGGAAAAGATATATGTTCCAAATCGAATGGAATTGAAGGAGATGATCTTGAACGAATACCACCAAAGTAACTTTTCAGGACACCAGGGTATCAGAAAATTATAACAACAATTAGAAAGAACTATTTCTGGCTAGGTATGCAAAGAAATATTACAGAATATTTGAACAAATGTCTGGAGTGCCAACAGGTGAAGGTATAGAATCAACATCTAGCAGGATGCATGCAGCCTATACCAGTACGTGGAAGTGTAAGGTTATATCTTTAGACTTTATTACTAGCTTACTAAAAAAGAAAAAGAAAAACGATTCCATTATGGTGGTGGTTGATCGGTTAAGTAAGACAACACATTTCATACCAGTACAGTCTACTTATAAAACAATGCAAATAACAGATATATTTATGTGAGAGATCTTTAGATTGCATGGTATTCCAAAGACTATGATATCAGACAGGGATGTGAAGTTTACTTTAGCATTCTGGAAAACGTTATTTATAGGTTTGGGGGCCCAAATAAATTTCAGGACCGCTTACCACCCACAGACAGATGGACAAAATGAGCAGGTGAATCAAATCTTGGAGGATATGTTACACATGTACGTAATGTAGCAGCCAACGAGATGGGAAGAATATCTGCACTTAGTAGATTTTGGGTACAACAATGGTTATTAATAATCTCTTAAAATGAGTCCTTTCGAAGCATTATACAGACAAAAATGTCGTACTCCCATTAATTGGAGTAGCCTTGAAACCAAGTTGATGCTTGGACCAGAAATGTTAGTTGAGATGGAATCAGAAGTAAGAAAGTTTAGGAAAAATCTGAAGGCAGCTCAAGATCGACAGAAAATATATGCAGATATGAAAATGACTTATCATGAATTTGAAGTGGGTGATCATGTGTATGTAAGGATTAAACCAAAGAAGAGCGCACTAAGGTGGGCCTCCTATGCCAAGTTGGTTCCCAGGTTCTGTGGACCTTTCTAGATATTAGAAAGGGTGGGACCTGTGGTGTAACGATTGGACTTACCCAGCCATATTCAGGTGCACAATGTGTTTCATGTATCCTAGCTAAAGCGATACATACATAACCCAAAGCATGTAATCCAATGGCAAAGAATTCAAGTCGGTTAAGAATAAATATTCTATCTTGAAATACTAAAATTTATGAGAAATTAACATTGATTTTGCTGACTGCAGGTCAAGCCGGATAGCGAGTTTCTGGTTGAGCCTCAGCGTATAATCGATCAGAGCGAAATCATGCTCCGTAGGCAAGCCATCACTCAGGTTAAAGTGCAGTGGAAGCACTTCAGCTCAGATGAGGCTACCTGGGAAGATGAAGGATTTGTTCCAGAAGCTTACCCAAAACTGTTTGTTGATCTAGAATGAAACACCGAGGATGGTGTTTACTTCCAAGGGGGGAAGTTGTGACAGCTAGCTTTAGTGCCAACTAATGGTTATGTTATTATATATTAAAAAACTAAAACATTTATTTCTTTCTTGAGAAATATTACTCGATGAATAGAAACTAATTTTGTTTGATTAAATAAAATTGAGTTATGGAAAGTGGTTCCATAAAAAATAAAAAACTGATGGTAAAAGTATTCCAAGAGCTCAGCAGTGGTTGAACAGAAAAAAATTCAGACAGTTACCCTTTCCTCTGAGGATAAAGGTACATCCCAGTGAGGAAGAGGGGTTATGTTCGGTAGCTGAGGGGAGGAGAGGAAATAGAGTGGTGAATTCCTGAGCTAGTGATGACTAGTGGAATTACTCAGATTCCTAAAATTCCTGGAACAAAGGACTGGAGCTGTGGTCCCGAGGTCTCTTCTAGAACCTATGTAACCTCACTTAACTCAAGTGTGTAGCACGGGGGAGAGATGAGGATGTAATTGCCTCTCTCAAGGTAGGGAGGACAACATCAGCAGTATCTGGAAAACAGATAAGTAAAACAAGTTATTGGGAAACTGAGTTTTGGGTTGTGATTGAGTAATTAGTTATATTTTATTTGTGTGTAGTTGTTACTATATTTTATTTATGAAATGAGAAACCCTCAACATTGAGTCTTGGATAGTTATTTTATTTGTGTTTTTTCTTTAAGTAAACAAGAAAGCTAGACAAATCTTTAAATATTTAGAGCACGTGGGAAATAAAAGCAGGTTTGGATTAAGCATTTACAGATAAAAAAAAGGTAGCTAGAAACTATCACTTTCAGCAACTAAAAATAGACAACTGTTAACGTAGAGCTTCCAAGTCGAAACTCCCAGCTCCGAGTTGGTCGTTCTCTGCATCTATGATAAACACAAAAAGAATAGTCCAGAAATTCATCTAAAACTGAAGGAAAAGTAAACTCAGTGCCATAAACAAAAGGAAAAGAAGAATCCGACTATAGACAACAGGTTAACATGCTAAACTCATACAATGAGGACCAAGTATAGTATTTCCTGAAACGGGCATCGTATAGAGACTATTATCACATGAATAGTGATGTGAGAAAAGACACATGTAACCCCAAAACTGAAACAACCGCTATTACAATTCTTGAATTTGCATGAATGTATATGTAAATAGAATGCTGGAAAGAAAAGTTGTATTACTATTCTTGAATTTGCATAAATATACATGTAAATATAATACTGGAAAGAAAAGCTATATTATTAGTCTTGAAGTTGCATAATGTATATGTAATAGAATACTGGAAAAGAAACTATGCTACAAATCCTGAATTGTAGAAATATATATATATATATATATATATATATATATATATATATATATATATATATCAAAGAAGCAAAATTCCACGGATTAAATTGCCGAGGGGAAAAACTAGAAAAATGAAAATCAAAAATCGGAAAAAAACTAGACATACAAAAATATTCATTTTTTCAAATTTTTTAATATCTAAAGCACCCACAACATAAAATAAATGCATTGACACATAAATATGAAAAAAAAACTAATATATAAGACGCGTAATATCATGTCTAGTGCTACATCACACATAATAGTGAATCATGTCCTGAATACTAAGTCCTGAGTCTCAACTCAACCTCAAAATATCAACAAAAAATATAATAATGTATCTCATATCATGAGTCATAATGTTATATACAAAGGAATGCACCAAATAAGCTATACTACTGATTTCCTCTGCCCCTCTTGCGAGAAAATGTAACAGCTTTCCCTCTAGACGAAGAAGCTGGCGGGGCTGGAAATGGACTCTGTTGTGCTCCAGATCCTGAAGCACCAGGAGCTAAAGTAGGCAGACCACGTCCTCTACCGGTAAGGGGTAGGTGGTGTCACCTCCTCCTCCTGTTGTTGCTCCTCCTCCTCCTCCTCATGAAACTCATCATTGATTTATCGCTACTAGAAATGGGATCATCAACAAGAGATACATAAACATCATCTAGCTCAAAGTCTTCAGACTTGGATTGCTCAACCTTATAACATGATAGAAATTGAAAAAGTTTAACATGCCTAACCAATGATTTTGGTTTGAGTGAAGGGTTCATCTCCTCAACCTTAAAATGCGGTAGAAAAAGATTAACATGCCTAACCAGTTGTTTTCCTTTGAGTGAAGGGTACATTCTTGTTAAGGCCACAATAGGGGAGTTCAACAATCAATACCACCAACATCAACAAAGTTCAACAATCAATGCCACCAACATCAAGGTTCTTAAAGGACTTCATACTCTTGATCAAATGTCAATCTCATACCCTTACACATAATAGAATCAAATGGAAACAATGCAAATCCCCAAACCATGAAACCCTGAAAACCATTAAGTCTGCTGAATTCTGAGTGAAATATAAAATTCTAGTTTCTCCATATGAAATCCAATGAGGTCGAAACCACTCTTAAACATCCTGAGTCATTTTACCATTAACTGCCAACAGGGTGTGTTAGGAAAATGAGAGGGCTGCAAAAATGACAAAAAAAAAAAATCGATTTTTGAACTTATAGGGTTGCTTTTTGATGGGCCCACGATTTTTACCAAAAAAATCGCGATTTTTTCCAAGAAATCACGATTTTTTGGCGATCGGCAATTTTTTCAAAAAATCGGGAAAAAATCACCGATAAAATCGTTGAGTTGAAAAAATCGCGATTTTTTCAAAAAATCGCGATGTTTGCTTCTTTGATATATATATATATATATATATATATATATATATATATATATATATATATATATATATTTGGAAAAGAAACTATGTTTGCTATTCTTGAGAAAGACAGGAGCAGTAACCATAACATACGATAGGTTCACCTCACCCAGTAAGAGGTAGAGCCGAAGCAAGAGAATAAAATATACAAATCACGGTGATTCAAAACTAAATGCCCAGAAGACCGAAAATAAATTATATAGGATTAAATTACAAGTTACAATTGTTATAAATGTCCATGGTATTCACAAGCTGGGCAAAGCCCGAGTTATTCAAATAAGGAGTAGAAATGAAAACAGTATAGTGGCGTGAAGCCTTATAGCAAAAACCTGATCTTCAAGGTTGAAGTAGGGGACCTTGCAAACGGGAAACTTTAAAAACCCTACCGCAGAGAAGGATATCTGGTGGGGCAGGTAGACCGAGTTAGAGAAGAACTGGTAATGAACATTCCAAAGGAAATGAATTCCAGCGCCAGGCCAAGAAATTTACCTATGCAGGAAGGCGAGATAAGAAACCCGTCAGTAGCTGGAAGTGAGACCATGCCAATAAATAAATGTACACAGCATAAGAAAGAACGAAAAAAAAAACAGAGTAACCTTTACCTGTGTAATTTACTCCACGGAATTCGAATATTTAACCTGCAAGTAAGCCCACGAAGAAGGGTCTGTACTCTGCAATCAGATGGTAGCATGAAATTCAAATTAAAATTTCAGCACTTGCTTCAAATACTTACAGCTTACCTACGAGCTTCATATGAGGTCACGGCAGAGAAGTCGTTGTGCTTAACCTTGAGGGATGAACTAGAACCCCCATTACTGACATAGCAAGTAAACTACCTTTAGAGGGAAAAAAATGAATAAAAACAGAGAAACTATGAATAGATACTAGCATAGAATCCGTATACCGTCTGGTGGAAGAATTATAGGTGAGTAACTTAGAAACAAAAGCCATCCAACAACAATACATCAAGGAAATATAGTGGGTGAGGCAAACTGGGTTAACTTACTCACCCGACTGCAATGAATCCTGAAATGGAATCGAGAAGAGCCAAGTTAGAATCCTGTCGGCAAAGGCAAGCCGAGGCATAGTTGTAGAGCTCTGCGGCGGTGACCCACGAATGAATTCAAACGGTTAGGGTTAGGGTAAGTCATTACCCTAATCGAAAATATCAAAACAAGTTATGACCGTGGATCTCGAACATATGCAAATCAACGGCAAAAGGAGCTCACAGTTATCTTCTAGTTTAAGTGCTTGCCAGCTGTATGGAGATATTAATTCGATCACCATTGCAAAAATTTCTCATAGTTGATAGTTAAACCAAGAAAATGCATTTTTAACCAAAGACATAAAGAGTGCCAATGAATACATACTCCTTGTTAATTTAACATAAGGTCTTTTTTAATAATGAGTTAGGACATATAATTGACTGAATCTGATGCCACATATGTTGACAGGTTATCACCTAGAAAACTTGTGAAGCATGCAAAGAACCCTTATATGGCGGTGATGTATGAGAACTGAAATACTTATGAGTGCATGTGTGAAAAAGAATATACATTTTGATTTAAATCCTAAATCCGTAATACTGTACAGCCATATATGTGATTATGGAATGTCTAAGAACATAGGTAATAAGTAGATCAGTAATGTAAAGTAGTTAATTTAAATAGTGGTTAATACAGAAGTTAATTTTTTTTTTTAATATGGATATGGATGTATGTTACAAACTCTCGTATAAATTTATTTTATTTTATCAAATATTTGTGATTTGAAGTATTGGGGACGTTGCGAACTCAATAAAAACACACTATATTTTAATGCGAGAAAATTTCATTAGATTTGGCCTTTGCATATGTGGTTTAAAATGATGAAAGCTTTTATAAATAAGCCAGCTAATAATTTTTAATATTTTAAAAAATCTATATGTTTTAATTCATATATTATTTGAAAAGTATAACCATTTTTTCAATTTTCGCTCGTGTTGATATGTTGTTTTATTTAGGGGTTGAATTGTTGATATGTTGTTTTATTTAGGGGTTGAATCGTGACGTGATTATGTAAATTTTCCCTTCAAAGGTACCCGTTATTAATTTATTCATTTCAGTGATTTTGTTGGTTTCTTTAATATCTATATTTAAAATCAGAATTTCCTTTGGAAACATTACTCATTTACCACAATTAATTTACTCCAAATTTCATTGCGATTATATCGGTAGTTGTCTGAACGTAAGGTTGGAAGTTAAAAATTAGGTGTTTGTTCTTTGTAAATTTAAAATGGCTCGAAAAATGCGGCATACCTTATTTAAGGCGATTGTCAGTTCGATTTCGTGTCCATATCTTAGAATTGGTTGGAGTTCTTCTGAAAATCTTAGAATTGGTTGGAGTTGTTTTGAAAAGTTTAATTCCTTAAAATTTTTATCAAAATGAGTTGAAGTTAAGATAATATATAATTTTTGAGATTATATTTTATGTGTCAGAGAGGCAAAATCTGTAATTAAAAAAAAAAAAAATTCAATGTAAATCAATGTGTTGTTTTTATTATGAATGATATAAAACAAAAAAATCGATGTGTTTGTTATTATTATGAATGATATTAATGTTAGATGTTGATTTTGAATTGAATGTGATTTAATTTTTAAAGTATGAATTGTTTAAAGAGAAATGGAAGTTTAGATATAAGATTGAGTTAATTTTGGAGTAAAATTAGATTGTATTTTAATTTATTAAGAAATGATAATGAAGGGTTTTGAAAAGTTTGTTGGCATTTTTTTTATTTTGTTGGTATTTTTTTATTTATTAAGAGGATAGTAATTTTTTGTGCAATTTTCGTCTCAACTCAAATGTAAGAGATTATTGTTAACTAACAATTTCTTTTTTTTTTTTTAAGTTTTTTAGGACTTTCTTCATTCGTTCATTCAAAAAACAGGTTACAACCAAAAAATATGTTTGGTGGCCTCAATTTTCTCAATGAGAAACTATATTTGTTGGCCACTGAAACTCTCGTTACAAGCCATCAAAAATCTAAAATCTTTAAGTCTATCAAACATACTTTTATAGGTCTGAATGTCTAAAAACCAATGTCCTTCTGTATCTACATAACTACCACAATTTTTGCTATCCAAAATATACAACATTTAGATAAACAAAAATCAAAACATAACTGAACTTAAACACTAGTCATCATCTAAGGACTCCATAGGCAAGGGGTGCTTTGCACTAGAACTAGGTAATTTTTACTGCAAACGGTATGTGTTGTTCAATCTGACCAAGGCGTTGATTCAGTGCAGTGCATTACCTTAAATATTATTTTTAGGATTTAATTGTGTTTAAGTAAGTCATTTGTCTATAACTGTTTTTAGGAAAAGCAGTAATAAATGATTAATACAGTGCGAAAACTCTTCATACTTAAATACAAATTAACTTAACATTACCTTTTATATTAAATTTTGAAATTAAACAAAATTATAATTTATCAAAAATAAATAAAATATCTACATAATTCATAACCAAAAAATTAAACTAAATATTCAGGTGAAGTCTTGGTTAAACTGTGATAAGGCGAACTGTTATAGCACTTATTACAGATTCAATTCCCTTCTCTTATCAAAGTGATGTATCTAAACATGTTGATAAAAAAAAATTAAAAAATAAAAGAAACTACCAAACTTACAAAAAAATATCTATCTATATATATATTGAGATCAAAAAAACAAAACATATATACAAACGGACGGCGGTTCATGATGCCTTTTTTATGTGGGCATGCTATTTACAGTTTCAAAATAAAAATCAATGGAGTTTGTTATTTATATATATATATATATATATACGTCTCTATCGACAGGCAGCCGTTATATATAAATATATATATACACGCACGTCTCTATCGATAGGCGCCAGGCTGACCAACCCTAACCAAGAAAATAACTACCAAGTTGGGATGTCGGTGGAGATATTGCTGGAAGAGTTGTTTTGTTCATAATGTAGATTCCAGTGTGCATGTATTGAATTTTGAAGCGTTTATAACGGGTCAAAATGTCCCGAATAAAAAAAAATTACTTGGTTAGTATTTTTTTTAAATATAATTTTTTATATTTATTTTTGAAATCGCTGTAATTACTTGATTATATGTGAAAATAAATTTATTTAAAAATTATTAAAATGGCTTACTATTTATCAAAATAAATAACCTTATTACTCATTTTTATATTATTAAGTAAACCATTTTTATTATATATATATATATATATATATATATATATATAGACTTATTTTGCAAACCTAAGAAAATACATATTACTAGCAGTTGCCCCAAAAGGTGCAAAGAGAGGCCGATAGGATTTTTAAATAAATAAAGTTGTGCAAGAAATAACAGACTTGAGGTTTTTTTTTTTTTCTTTTTTTTCTTTTTTTCTTAAGTTTATAATATATAACTATATTAAAGTTGTTTAACAAAAACATTGTTAGAGTGTTTTAACAAAAACATTCTCGAATGTCATTACAACAGTATATTCATTACAACAGTATGCTGGAATATTAAATACTAAATTGATTATTTCATATTTTAAAGTAATATAACTAATAGATGAGATGATATTTTAATTTACAAAATTGAGTGTGTCAATGACACATTTATGGCATCTATAAAAAAAAGAAATTATAATGTGGTTAAAAATTGTATTGCTAGATTTCAGCCAAAAATTGTTATTTTATCTATACTACACCTATTTTAAATGCATATTGAGTGGTTCTAATAGTTGAGAATGCATGTCTTCTTGTAAAAGGTTAAAAGTTCAAATTCAAAAAGGTAGAAAATATACATTTAGGAATCAAATCACTACTCAAAGACATTGCATTCATATTTAAGTATAGCTTCCTTCATAAATCTGGATCATACATGGCAATAAAAAATAAACTTTATCCTAACAATATAGCAACAAAATGTGGGATTCCACTATTTATTTAATTGGACATATTAGCATATTTATATGAAACATTCTTGCAAATTTGTACAAGTATATATGTATGTGTGTTAGGACAAATGAATTATACCTAGATGGGAATAACTCCATTAAAAAATGTAGTCACAATCTTTTCAACATTCCAAGTCTCTATCATATTCAAGTATTGCAACCAAAGAGTACGTAGTGGAATCAAGAACAGAGAGAGGTGAGCTGCAATTTACAGGTTGAGTGTAAGGGTTATGTGATGTTAATAACAAAAGGAATGTTTACTTGTTTCCATTTTTTGTTTACCTGTTTCCATTTTTTATTTCTCTATGTGGAATAGCTTTGAAATCAAGATGGAAGTATACACTACCAATGGCGTATGAAGCCATGAAAGATGCAATGGATCTAAAATATTCATTAAATACATTAAAATATCGTTTTTACAAAAAAACTATTTAAATGCTAAAAGATAAACGTCTTGAACTCATACAATTAAAGCATATGGACAAAATCTTAAGATTCTGAATCAATAATCGAAGTTATGAGTATTAATCAAATTTTCATTTCCTCCACTATAGGCTTTTTATTTCGTACACTCTCCATTAAGAATGTGGTTGATCATAATGAACGCAAATGATGAGCTCTCAACGAAATTTGAAGAAGTGGATTCAAAGGATGTCCATAGGAACAAAAATAACTAGCATATATTTAACTTGAGAGATCAGTTGAAAGTCAATAACCAAACATACAATAATTATGTCTTTTTTCAATTTAATAATCCTATCAATCTATCTTATTAATGGTATCATAATTTTCCCAACACCCAAAAATAGTTACCATTATCTTACTCTTCTTCATTTTTTACTCTTCTTCATTTTTATAAATTATTAATGATATCATGATTATCCCACAACACAACCAAGAAACCCAAAAAATAAAAAAGCTTTTTAATTTTGGACATGGCAATGTTATGATGGTTCAGATGGTAGTCCACAAAACACAATTAAAGAACCCAATGAAAAAAATTTTAGCACAAAAGTGTACCGTGATCCGAAGTTTGGTCTGAAGTTTCAAAACCCAATGAAAAAAACTTTAGCACAAAAGTGTACCGTGATCCGAAGTTTGGATTGCCAGGATGAATAAAATTATTCTGATCATGAATAAATCTCAACTTGTAAAGAAAAAATCTCTATTTATAGTACTAATTTAAATTTAGTTAATATAATTATCTTAATTTGTAAAAAGACTAAATTAAATTTAACTAATATAATTATTCCAATTTGCAAAAACGCTAACTGAAATTCAATTAGTATATTCGAGATAGTTAAAAAAAATACAGTATAATTGAAAAAAATCTCAATCTGCACAAAGACTAATTTAAATTTAACTAATATAATTGAAAAAATCCCAACTTGTAGAAAGGCTAATTTAAATTCAAGGAAAAATCCCAACTTATAGAAAAACTAATTTAAATTTAACTAATATAATTATCCCAACTTGTAAAAAGACTAATTTAAATCTAACTAATATTATTATTCTATTATCCGAACTTGCAGAAAGACTAACTAAAATTCAACTAGTGTAATTGGAAAAATCCTCAACTTGTAGAAAGACTAATTTAAATTCAATTAATATAATTATCCCAACTTGTAGAAAAGCTAAATAAAATTCAATTGGAATATAATTATCCGAACTTGCAGAAAGACCAACTGAAATTCAATTAGAATGTAATTGGAAAAAACCGAACTTACAAAAAAATGCATGAAAATTCAATTACAATATAATTAAAAAAAATAAGAACACATTAATTGGAATTCCATTCTATTAGAAAGGCCTTAACTTGGATTGCAGGTAGAGTATTTGTTACTAAAGCAATTACAGCAAACCGCGGCAAACAATCAATGGAAGCTCCACTACAATGCCCATTTACAAACGAATTGAATTTGTACAAAAACTACAATTGGCAAATTACAAAACTGGGGTGAATTGTTCAGTAAATTTTAATGCTAATAAAAGTGGACAAAAATTAAAAAGATTCTTCTTTATAACTGTAAAAATTCGTTGATAAATACTAACATAAACAGATGCTAAGTACCCTCAACAGTCGGTCATATGTTACAAGGCCTTCGAATAACAAATGAGCACCATAATCGAACAATTAGAATCTAGATTCACGTCCAAAAAATAATAGAAGCACAAAAACAGCATCCGCCAAGTAATTATCCAACCCTCCAAAGCTCTGCAATATGACTGCAAATACTTTCTGTTTACACCCCTGTTCCAACAGATCAATAACTTTTCTAATGATCCCCTGAAATCCAACTGTTGCAATAATATTAAATATGACACCCATAATTAAAATTTATTTATAATAGTAATAACAACTTCTCACAGAATTTAAATTAACTAATTTTAACAAGAAACTCACCTACATGTTTACTTAGTTATAAATATTGAATGCCAATTTATCATTTACGTTCTCCTTATTTTGTTTGCTACCGTGAATAATTGAAAAAAAATGCATCTGGATAATTAACAATACAAAAAACCTCATGTATTTTAAAACAGAAAGTTCTACAAAAATGCATCAATATAACTATCTCAAAGTTAAAACCTAGCGTATTATTTACAACGCTTTGGACAACGAAAAAACTAAAAACCTTATGCTTTTTTTACAATCCTTCGAAATTTACACCCTACTGAGCCTATAATCCATTCACGTGTTGACAGAGCTATCAAGTATTAAGTTGCTTTGCAATGTAACGGGAGAAAACTCCTGATAAAATTGAAAACGAAAACTTGTACAAAAAACAGCACGTGCGCTACTTATAATCGTTTTACACTTGCGAAAAGTTCGAGATTATTTCAATTTGATCGAGTTAGTAACTTAAGATACGCCTCCTCTTTAAAAAAACCATTGATTTTGCACACTGTTCGATAATTTCCATATGTAGGATTGAAAAAAATTACAAGCATGTAAATTTTAGTAGTCTCTGTAAATAGCTCTTAAATAATTTACCCTGGTAAACCTCCAAGCTCATGAGCATTTCAATTAAGGTCATTTGATTGAGGTAAGCTTCCTATAAAAAAAACCATCCATTTGGCGTATTGTTCTGCAACTGCCATCTGTTACAAGTGAAGACAAGACAAATATGTTGAACTATATCTTGTTTAGTAGCCTTTGAAAGTAGCTCCCAATGTTCTTTTAAGAAAATCATTTACTCTTGCAAACTCCCAAGCTCGATCCGGTTGCCAAGTTATGCAATCTATTTAACTACCAAACCCAAAAATTTTGATTAGGGTCATTTGATCAGATTAGTAAACTGAGATGGGCTTCATATTTAAAAAACCATCCATTTTGTACATTGTTCTGTAATTGCCATCCGTTAAGAAGATTAAGGGAAGACAAGTATGTGGGACTAAAAACTGCAACTTAGCCATCCATTTTGTAATTACCATCCCTTAAAATTAAGGTAAGACAAGTATGTTGGACTAAATATTGCAACTTAGTAGTCTCTGAATATAACTCTCAAGACAAGTATGTTGGACTAGATATTGCAACTTAGTAGTCTCTGAATATAACTCCCACAGTTTTATAAGAAAATCATTTATCCTTGCAAAACCGGTTGCCAAGTTTTTCAATCTTACAAACTACCACTACAAAATGGCAGCTAAGCAACCCTATGCACTCAGCATGGAAGATGATTCATCGTCATAGGTCGCATACAGAACTGCATTGTCATTGTCAAAGCTTAAAATCAACAAAATAACTGTAATCAGGGCAATTCCTAAATTTACCAAACTTGAAGATTCTTATATGAAACCCCATAGAAAAATATATGGAAAACCACAATCTATTCCAAAATAGCCTTTTATTTAAAATTTAAAACAAAAATAAGTAAATAATAAATTGAAATCCAAATACCTAAAGATTCTTGTATGAAACCTCACAGAAAAATATATGGAAAACCACAATCTATTCCAAAATAATATTTTATTTAAAATTTTGAATAAAAAATAAGTAAATAATAAATTGAGACCCAAATACGTTATTATTTCAAAGCACAAGAAATAACAAAACCGAAGTCCTAAAAATAAACAAGTAATTCAAATGTGCAATACACCAACAAAACTTTTCACACACCTAGTGGTGAGTTAATCAATAAATCAATGGAGTTACAAACAGAGCTCTTGGCTCTACCCCAAGCTGCCGAGCAAAAAGGTGTCATCTTCTTATTCACAAACAACCCTGCTAAAAAAGGACCAACCTGCTACCCGACCTTTCCTTCCCTGCAGCTCTAAAGTAGTATAGAAGGGATTATGAAACTCGTCCCTTCTGTCTGGAAAATAACAATTGGTTGAAATAAAGCCTAGTTAGTATACCACTTGTCCTCTGACCAGCCAGGGTTCAGGGCTATTGAAAAATAAATTTCCACAACAAAATTATACATTATAATAATTGACTACCGAGGGATCTTAATCGGTTAGACAAAAAAACATTTGTATCTCCAACTGAATTTCTACAATGAATAAGTTCTTTACCTTATCCAATAGATGAATAAAACAACCTATTATTTTATGTGACAAAATGATATACAATTTTTGCAAGGGAATTGTCGATGACTCTTTTCACAACCCATGCAAATATTTCAATTTACCTTCTCCAAATATTCTTTATTTATATATTTAGGGGCTCTGCCTCTGTATCCCGCTCCTTGGTTACAACCCAAGTATCTTGAGATTCTGCAAATAAGAAAGGAACTGTATGAACGCATTGATAAAATACCTAGAAAGAAGCTCAAAATCATAGAAAAATAAAAAGCCAAGACTTTCCGCTGACTTAACATCAGTAACATGACAAAGGAGTGTGTGCATCTTACTTGACTTGAGACTTAGCTTAAAATCAGTTATGTGACAGAAGTTTGTAAGACTTACTTGTCTTCTGACTCTCTGCAACAACCATGAGCCGCCTTTGGAGAACTGATGCCATGAAGAGGAAGATGGAACACATACCAAACATGACTGTGATTGGGAAGGCATTGACCTTTCATAAAGTAGAAAAGAAAGAAAAGTTTTGAGTGATTTCAAAACCCTTAAAAGATTTCGAAAATATTCCATAAAACATTCCAAAACAAAAAGTTCCTTGGTTAAGACTTATTAATCCCCTTTTATATACAATATAATACTTCTTCCCATGACATCCATATTAAAAAATGAGATTAGAAGGTATCGTGGCCTTGCATTATCACAGACAAAATATGTTCAAAGGAACCCGGAAGAAGTTCATAATTGTGCTCCTAGACTCCTCGAGAATGTATTGTGATCGCATTTTCATAATTGAGGGCAATAAAATTCCCTCGCAGGCCTCAAACACACAAAAAACAAGAAGCTGGAGATGCCCTCCTGGTATAATGCTTCCACCTTTTTTTGTGCTCGGTTCTAAAAGGAACTGCTAACATAAACATAAGCAGATGCTAAGTGCTCTCAGCAGTCGGTCATATGTTACAGGGCTTTCGATTAAAAAATGAGCACCATAATCAAACAAT
The DNA here is from genome assembly GCA_034641835.2 of Pinus albicaulis. Lineage (NCBI taxonomy): Eukaryota > Viridiplantae > Streptophyta > Pinopsida > Pinales > Pinaceae > Pinus > Pinus albicaulis. The sequence continues at coordinate 112,963,932 of CM076580.1, read as the reverse complement.
TAAATATTGGAATCCTTCAATGTTATTTGAATATTCAATGATTCAAATTTTTTCGAAGTAATTATCCATCCCTCCAAAGCTGTGAATATGAGTACAACAACATTCTATTTACTCCCCTGTTCCAATAGATCAATAACTTCTCTAATGATCTTCTGAAGTCCAACAGTTGCAATAATATTAAACATGACACCCATAATTAAAAATTTATTTATAATAGTAATAACAACTTCTCACAGAATTTAAATTAACTAATTTTAACAAGATATTCGCCTGCACGTTTACTTAGGTTATAAATATTGAATGCCAATTTATCATTTATGTTCTCCTTATTTTGTTTGCTACCATGAATAATTGAAAAAAAATGCTTTTGGATAATTAACAACACAAAAACTTCATGTATTTTAAAACAAAAAGTTATACAAAAATGCATCAATATAACTATCTCAAAGTTAAAACCTATAACTTATTATTTACAACAAAAAATCTAAAAACCATACGCTTTTTTTACAATCCTTCGAAGTTTACACCATACTGAGCCTATAATCCATTCATGTGTTGACAGAGCTTTTAAGTCGCTTTGGCAAGGTAACGGGAGAAAACCCTGATAAAATTGAAAACAAAAACTTGTAGAAAAAACAGCATGTGTGCTACTTATAGTCGTTTTACACGTATGAAAAGTTCGAGATTATTTCAATTTGATCAATTTAGTAACTTAAGATATGCCTCCTCTTAAAAAAAAACCATTGATTTTGCACATTGTTCGATAATTTCCATATGCAACATTGAAAAAAAAATACAAGCATGTTGAACTAAATCGTGCAAATTTTAGTAGTCTCTGAAAATAGCTCTTAAAGAATTTACCCTGGCAAACCTCCAAGCTCATGAGCATTTCAATTAAGGTCATTTGATTGAGGTAAGCTTCCTATAAAAAAAACCATCCATTTGGCGCATTGTTTTGCAACTGCCATCTCTTAAAAGTGAAGACAAGACAAGTATGTTGAACTATATCCTGTTTAGTAGCCTCTAAAAGTAGCTCCTAAAGTTCTTTTAAGAAAATCATTTACTCTTGCAAACTCCCAAGCTCACGATCTGGTTGCCAAGTTATGCAATCTAGTTACCCACCACACCAAACAATTTCGATTAGGGTCATTTGATCAAATTAGTAAACTGAAATGGGCTTCCTATTAAAAAAACATCCATTTTGTACATTGTTCTGTAATTGCCATCCGTTAAGAAGATGAAGGGAAGACAAGTATGTTGGACTAAACACTGCAACTTAGCCATCCATTTTGTACACTTTCTGTGATTTCCATATGTTAATATTAAGGGAATACAAGTATGTTGGACTAAATATTGCAACTTAGTAGTTTTCGAATATAACTCCCACAGTTTTATAAGAAAATCATTTATTCGTGCAAAACCGGTTGCCAAGTTTTTCAATCTTACTAACTACCGCTACAGAATGGCAGCTAAGCAACCCTATGCACTCAACGTGGAAGATGATTCATCGTCATAGGTCCCATACAGAATTGCATTGCCATTGCCAAAGCTTAAAATCAACAAAATAACTGTAATTAGGGCAAGTCCTAAATTTACCAAACCTGAAGATTCTTATACGAAACCCCACAGAAAAATATATGGAAAACCACAATCTATTCCAAAATAATATTTGATTTAAAATTTAAAATAAAAATAAGTAAATAATAAATTGAAATCCAAAACGAAGATTCTTATATGAAACCCCACAAAAAAATATATGGAAAACCACAATCTATTCCAAAATAATCTTTTAATCTAGAACAAAGATAAGTAAATAACAAATTGAAACCCAAATTTATTATTCGATGATTAAAATGTATAGCGGAAAATTACAAAAAAACCCTAAATTTACCAAACATGATGATTTTCATATGAAATGCTTGGGAAAAAATATGTGGAAAACCACAATTTATTCAGAATAGTCTTTCTATTAACATGAAATAAATGCATAATTGAAAATTCACATATGACTGACTGAAGAGAACTTCATTAAAAATATATGAAAATTGAAAATGAGAAGAATCCATGAAGATACGAACCTCGCGTCTAGAGAAAATTTTTGGAGAAGAAGGTCGGTGGGCATAGTGGAGTGCCTGTCTGTGAACATATATCACTCCTCATAATGTTTTTTGCGAGGGGTTTAGTTCCTTTTGGGGCTATAGATTCTGCTGTGGCTTTGATTTACTCCCATTTCGACTCCTTCCCGACCCCCTTGGAATGGCTCGATACCAGTTAAAATGTGAGACCGTCTCTGAACACATATTACACAGATAGCTTTCCTCTCACGCTTGTCATCAAAAAGTGTATTAGTTGGTTGTTGCGAGTTTTCAGTTTTACCCTTTAGAGGTATTTCTAGAGAGACTGCATTTGAGTGTAAGAAATTTTGAAATGATAAAAAAGTGAGATGGAGTATAAACTTATACTTTTATTGATACACTGCGATGACAATGGTTATTGTTTCAAAGAAAAATCATACATCACGAAAGGGAATTCATTCGTCTGCCTCCAGCATGTGTATGAAATGGCCCATCTTTGGCCTCTTGGCAGCATCTGGATCCACTCAACCCAGTGATCATTTCAATGCCCTGGATGAGGGTTTAACCTCGAGCAATGTATCTACCACTTCCTAAGACCTTCGGCTCCCCGCAATCATTTTCGGCCATTCTACCAAGTTCACCTGCAAATGTTTGAATTCAAAAAGATTCATTCCTCTTTCAGACCTTAAAGTTTAGCCCCTGTTAATTTAAATGAAAGTAATGAAGAAATTCACCAATGAATTGAAAACCTTAAAGATATGCCTCTGTATATGTCTCTGTTATGGAAGTACTGATGAAATTGAGCAATGAGCAACGGATTGAAGAGAACTGTATATTCTAACCCCAGCAGGTCTGCCATAATCAACAGGGCTTCTTCCTGAAATAATCTCCATCATAAGTACACCAAAGCTGTAGACATCGCCTCTGTCATTTAGCATTCCTGTGCGGCATTCTCATTCAGCATTCATTCAACATTCCTGTGCTGGCATTCTCATTCAGCGTTCCTCAACGTAGCTAAATATACAGGGCACCATAAAAAAAAACCATCAATCTTAATAACAAGGATCCCAAATACCTATTAAGTTCTCAGTCCCATGGATCAGTATGGTCTAATGGCATAATAAAAGCGAAATACTACATGCACGGAAAGTGTAACAACAAGATGGACATATGTCAGTATGCTTTTAGTTGGACAGACAGAAAATGTGATGGAATAAAAAGAAAACCGGAATCGAGGAAAATGTTTGATGGATTAAAAAGAAAACTAGAATCGGGAAACGATTTTGACGTTTGCACATGTCAAGTTTCATAACGTTTGCACATGTAACATGTGTCCTTTGGAGAATGAATATGTTGACGAACAAAAAAGTGATCTCTTTCATAAAAGAAGCCCTATCGGCCTAAAAATGAAAAAACAAAATAATACTCTTAAAGGAATCTTCTAGAATTCCTTTTCATAATAAAGAAGATTACTGTGGATATATAAGTATTGAATTTTGAATGGTTCACGAAACGTAGCGTTAAGAAGTGAAGAATATTATATTTTTAGTGATTGATCGTTAAGAATAATTAACTACGCTATACTAAAAAAACCGTTAAAACTGAAAATGCACTTTATATTAAATTTATTAATAAGCATTTATCTAATATATTAAAATAAAAGATAATACCCTTTTAACGGTTCATTCTATGTTAAGTTTCTGTGATTTTAAAGAAAAAAATAAAAAGAAAATAGGTCATAAACTTAACGGTCCCTTTTATATTAAGTTTATCCGTTAGTAAAATCTATCTCTAAAACTAACACGACTATTAGATGCATAAAACAGTTTTTGGTATCTTAATAATAGTGCACCTCCTTTGCTAAGTTTTGCTCTTCTTTAGCTTTTCTCTTCATTCTGTAAATAAAAATATATTTTAATTTTGCTGTTGTGATGCAATAGAATAGCTAGTGGAAAAGGAAAAGTTTGGTTTTACAGATTTAATATATATACTTGAGAACTTCTCCAGAAACAATTTCTTCAGTTGAAAAAGAAAAAAACGGAAAGATCTCTAGCTTGCGAAAAAATAAACCCCCAAGGAAAAAAATTGTTGTGATTTCATTACCGTGATGGGGTATTCTTTCACTCATACCTATCTTGGAATTCGCCATGACTTTGATCCTGGAGGTTCCTCCCAAAAGAAGAGGGTTGTATCTTTGGGCACCCATGGAAGGCCTGCGCAGAGCGATTGGGGTAGCCCCACTGCCAAAAGGGCTCGTCTCTACAGAGGTTTTGTAATGGAGGACGATGGTCGCTTCAAGTTGGGGTGTTGCAGAAGAATAAGTAAGAGGCCTCATGTCATGTGCAAGCTCAAGGCAGCGTTGAGAAGAATTAATAAGCCAAGGTTATCATCATAGTTCACATATAAGTATGTTATATAAAGCTATTCTCTCAACTTTGATGATGGTAGGTAAAGATGATCACATGCACTGGTACCGGTTGAGCCAGATCCTATGGCTGTTCTTGATCCTCAAATCCATATTGTTTTCCTTTTAATAAATGTGTTTTGTCTGTTGGGAGTTATGAAGCCTATTAGCTATGCACTCTATTATATTGTTTATATTTGTAAATGTTAATGACTGGTCTCTGGAAATTATGCAATCTATCTGTCTGTGAAGAACTCTGTTATAAATTTATTTTATTTTATTAAATACTTGTGATTGGATGGATTGGGGATTTGGGAACTCCATCAAAACACATTTTAATGTGGCAATATTTCATTATATTTGGTCTTTGAATCTGGGGTTTAAATGCTTATTTTGAATAACTAGTGATAGAGTGTATGGTTAAATACACATATTCATGCGTTAAATGTTTGTGAGATTTTCAATAAACAGTAATCGGATATACTGTCAAAGAGAGAGATTTTTTATAACCTCTGAGATTTTCAATAAACAGTAATCGGCAGATTTTGTTTATTTTACTATTTAAAATTTATTCCGGTTGATATTTTGTTGCAGTAAGGGCTTGAATCGTGACCTGATTATTTAAATTTCCCTTGAAATTAACAATTATGTTATTTGTTTTATATTTAATATTTATATTATTTGAATTTTTTTGAGTTTAGAATTTGAAAATTTATTAAAATAAAAAATTGTGTTATATGTGATTTGAAAATGTAAGTGACCACTTATATTCATCAAGATTAATTTTTTATTTTAGAATAACAAATCTTTACAATGGTATACCCATTTATACGGGATTAAATTTTCTACTCTATCATATTAACTTTTTGCTTTTATTTATTATGGCAAAATACACTTATTGTAAAATGCACTTGTCCATTGCTCATTTTATCAACATTTTTTTCCAAACTACTAGACAAAGTTTGAAGGAAAAATGGTTAAAACAAAATTCAGTTATAAAATTTTATTAATCTAAACTAAAATCCAATTAAGTTAACATCATCCAGCTTATGAAATGAGAGTTATTGTGTACTAAGATTTTGAAATGGAGTCGTCTAACGAGCCGGAGGAATTGCCCGGACGGTCAAAATTGGCCGGAATCCGGGCCAAAAAAATTTAAAAAATCTTGCAGAACCAGTGTTTGAATCCTGATTTTGACATTGGAAATGGATTCAGCACCATCAAAAACCTGTAGGACACCCAAAATATTAAACTTTGATAGTTTTAACATGGATTTAGAAAAATTCCTGCCGGATTTTCTGAAAATCTTATCGGAATTTTCATGATTTTCAGGGCCATTCCTCTGGCTAGTTAGACTACGGCTTTTGAAATGGGTATTTTTAAGATCACGAATAAGTAACATCCTGGGTCCTCGTTCGGCGGGCGTTATCTTGGTTGTCGGTACGGTTCGATTAGGGCTTGCGTGGGGTTGATGCTACTAGGAAGCCCCTTTTGCAGATCCGTCTCGATTGGTGGCGCTGTTCAGCGGCTTCGTTGGCTCAGGGAGGAGGGGAGAGAGGAGGATCAAGAAAGCGGGGCTGGCCGACCGAGGGTTCTGCAAGGTCTAGATTTGTAATTGTGGGGCTCGAGTTAAGTGGGATGTGGAGGGCGAGAGCCTGGTTGTGGGAAGAGGTGGTTGCGGCAGGTATAATGCGAACAGAATGATTTCAGAGATTATTCTCTGCAGATCGAAATCTATGAACACTCTCTTAACATTGCCGAACCCAACATTAATCACTGAAATTAATCCGCAGAGGTATAATGCGAACCGCAGAGGTATATATTTGAAATTTGGTATAATGGGAACCACAGAAATATAATGTTTGGCCTCATTAATCCTAATCACATCACTGAATCCGACTGGGAACCGCAGATTAAAAGAACTTGATTCAATTTAGCTCATTATTTACCACTGATTTCTCATTTACCAAATGTCATATAATTACTTAACATATTTAATTTAGATAAAATGACTTCAGGAGAAATCACATCATTAGGGTTAGGGTTAGGTAAATTTTTGGAACCAGTTAATGTGATTCATTCTAGGTACAAGGTGGAAAGACCAATCCATCTAGATTTTTTATTATTATTTTTATTGGATCATTTTGTTTATTTATTATTTTATATTTATTAATTTATTTGATCCAATAATTAAATAAATTAATTATTTAGTTTTATCAAGCAAAAACTTTACTTATTCCCCTATTATTTTATTATGCCCTAAGGCGTATTTATTTGAAATCAACTTTGCTACCTGCCTATGTGTACAATTGGTGATCGTCAGATGTGTTGTTAGACGATTGAAGAAAGATGAGCCGTAGATATACAACAGTTAAAAAAACAAACATAACCCAAAACCTGAATATGGAATTTTCAACATTAATCAGTCAGTCATTCGCTGCACAGCCGCATTTGGTGCAGAGAAGGGGCAGCTGGAAGAATGAGGAGGGAGAGTTGTAGCCGCAGTTGGAAGAACCAGCAACAGTGGTAGTTATTAGTTTGTTCTGGTAGTTTTGAGATTGTCTTTTAAATCTCTTTAGTTTATTCATTGTTATCTATCTGATTTCCTGTTGTCTGTTATAGTGAAGAACTGAAGTGAAGAAACTTGCCGCTGAGCGAGTGCTGCTACGTTGCCTGTGAGTGATGTTGACTGCTGCGTTGCCTGTGACTGTGAGTGCTGCTGACTGCTGCAGTTTGCCTCTACCGGTGGTCACCGCTATTAGGTATGGCGTTCATATCATCTGTTCGTTGGTGCAGTTTATGAATACCTCTTAGATATGTTCTATAGGAACATAGCATGTTCCATGCAGAATAGAAGAACTATACGTACATTTCATTTGAGAACAGATTATAGAATTTAGTAATTTTCTTGGAACTGAATGTTGACATCCTTTGCTCTGTGCTGAGCCATGACGTGGCTGCAACATCTTTCCTTTCCCTATGTTCGTCCATTCAGATTGCCTCTTGTTCCAAGACCATCCTCTTTTAAGAAATCTTAGCAGTTAGGAATTCACTAACACATAAAATTGGTTGTTAGAGCTACACGCTGGTCTTTCATTTCTCTATTATGATTTTCTTTGTTGATGCCCTCTCTGGCCCTATTATGCCTTTTTAGCTGATGCCCTCTCTGGCCCTTTGGCGGACCGTTGTTCACTTCCTATATTGGGTCATTTCTCTAGGGCTTTAGATGTGATAGCCGTCTGTTACTGAAGAGATAGGTGCCCATTAGGAATTACTACTCCAGCCATGCATGCGTGTGGTGATTTTTCGATAGCTAGGATCTCTGGTGCTTGTGATGTTATTTTCATAGCAGGCAACCATGGAGAGGGAAATTGTAAGAATCCGACACATGCTTTACCACTGTTAAATTAAGAAATAGGAAAAAAATTTTAAAGACTCTGCCTCTTAATCGTGATTCTAGACTTGATTATGTAACTACCAAAATCTGAAATGAACATTGATACTCGCAAAACCAGACTGACTTGGCAAATATAATGGTTAAGTTCATTGAAACGAAATTGCAAAATGTAACGGAAGTCTTAGATAGAGGCGCATTGATATCATCTGTTCGTTGGTGCAGTTTATGAATACCTCTTAGATATGTTCTATAGGAATAGAGCCTGTTCATTGCAGAATAGAAGAAATATATATTTCAATCTTATAAAAACATCTCCACAATGTTCATGATTCCTCTTTTCCCAATTTTTTACATTTCAATCTTATAAACAAGTCTTGAAGCTGGGGAATTTTCAAATGACCCTGGAAGCATGTACTTGGAACTATAAATTCCCATATAATCAGTACCTCTGTCTAAGTTATCAGAGGCATCTTCTTTACCAGCTAGGGATTTCTTACTGCAAGGTAAGCAGTCTGCATCTTGCATGATGCCGCATGCTTGACATGCTTCCAGAGGCACTGGACTCTGGCTCTTTAATCTATGAAATTTCATTAGTTAAATTTGTTAAAAAACAGTATGAAAGGTGTCAAATTTGTCTCCTCCTCAAATTTATAAAAATAAAAATAAAATTTCAACTAAACAATTAAAAACACACCTCAGAAGTATTATATACAAACCATCATTCATATACTCTGCTTTCCATATTGCTAGGCATACTATCTGGAGTGCCAATGCCTGTAGCTGTTGCCCTGCCTTAAGTTTCTCCTTTTCTAGCTCAGAGATTGCATGAGCATACCTATGCAAGCAGTGAAATTTCAACTAAACAATTAAAAACACACCTCAGAAGTATTATATAGAAACCATCATTCATATCCTCTGCTTTCCATATTGCTAGGCATACTATCTGGAGTGCCAATGCCTGTAGCTGTTGCCCTGCCTTAAGTTTCTCCTTTTCTAGCTCAGAGATTGCATGAGCATACCTATGCAATACATTTCGATCTTCTAAACAAATCTCCAATACATTTTTAATTCCATTGAAACATAATACCTAGATAATATGAATATATGAATGATATGTAAAATAAGTTTAATGGAAATGGAAATTTAGATAGAGGCACCGGACTCGCTCTCCGGCAGTTTCAGCTATGGCAAAACTTGCTACTTTCCATGCAAAAATGGATTGTCTTGTATACTCCACACACTGAATATAGAAGTAAATAATAACAACTTAAGTGATAGCGTGCCAGGCATATACACCACCATGGCAATATATTTGCAATCAAGGAAATTGCTACTAAGAAACTCTATCAGAGGTCCATCACGGCCTAAGAGGTCAACCATACAAGCATAATGGTCTGATCTTCTCAGAATTATGTTGTTGCCCAGAGGCAGCAAAACTTTCTATATATATTTCAATCTTATAAACACATCTCCATAATGTTCATGATTCCTCTTTTCCCTATTTTTTACATTTCAATCTTATAAACAAGTCTTGAAGCTGGGGCATTTTCAAATGACCCTGGAAGCATGTACTTGGAACTATAAATTCCCATATAATCAGTACCTCTGTCTAAGTTATCAGAGGCGTCTTCTTTACCAGCTGGGGATTTCTCACTGCAAGGTAAGTAGTCTGCATCTTGCATGATGCCGCATTCTTGACATGCTTCCAGAGGCACTGGATTGATCTTTAATCTATGAAATTCCGTTAGTTAAATTTATGAAAAAACAGTATGAAAGGATTTTCAAATCTGTCTCCTCCTCAAATTTATAAAAATAAAAATAAAATTTCAACTAAACAATTAAAAACACACATCAGAAGTATTATATACAAACCATCATTCATATCCTCTGCTTTCCATATTGCTAGGCATACTATCTGGAGTGCCAATGCCTGTAGTTATTGCCCTGCCTTAAGTTTCTCCTTTTCTAGCTCAGAGATTGCATGAGCATACCTATGCAAGCAGTAAAATTTCAACTAAACAATTAAAAACACACCTCAGAAGTATTATATAGAAACCATCATTCATATCCTCTGCTTTCCATATTGCTAGGCATACTATCTGGAGTGCCAATGCCTGTAGCTGTTGCCTTACCTTAAGTTTCTCCTTTGCTAGCTCAGAGATTGCATGAGCATACCTATGCAATACATTTCAATCTTCTAAACAAATCTCCAATATATTTTTAATTCCATTGAACATAATATCGAGATAATATGAATATATGAATGATATGTAAAATAAGTTTAATGGAAATGGAAATTTAGACAGAGGCATTGGACTCTGTCTCTCTGCAGTTTCAGCTATGGCAAAACTTGCTACTTTCCATGCAAAAATGGATTGTATTGTATACTCCACACACTGAATATAGAAGTAAATAATAACAACTTAAGTGATAGAAAACAACATGAGGAGAAAAATTTTAGTCAATCAAAGTCAATTTATACTGTTCATTCCGTGATAGGCAGATCATTCCGATCTGCTAAAGCTGGCAGAAAATTCTGCCTCCATAAAATATTTGCAAGTAGGGAAAATATCTAAGACCCTGATAAAAAAGCCTACATTGTTTGGAATCTCTCACTACTTCATTCCCTTTCCTCTTGAAATGGAAAATCAGAGATGGCAAGCAGGTGGTAGTTGGGAAATACACATTCATAGGCAGTGCCCGAGTCTACAAGTTCTTCACTGATTTAATTACTTGTCTACATGCAAAAGGAATATTCCACATGCAAGGTATTAAAATAGGGGATCCATATCTGTCCATACCTACAAGGCCTACAAGGCCTATTAAATGTAACACCATGTGTTATAGAATACCTGTGCCTCAAAACTGTTTAGAAAACATAGTTTCTGGTTTTTGAGAAGTAGCCTTTAGTTCCCTCCATTTCGAGTTACAGCTGTCCAGTTTAGGACAAATGCCTTTGCAATAACTTTATAAATTATTAAGTGGGAATGATCCTTGTAGAATGCAAGCTAAACAATATTCTTCTGAGGTTCAAGTAAGTGAACATTAAGACAGTAGTGAATCAGATCAATTCTGATAAACCAAGTTATTAGGAAGTGCTGTACTTTGAAACCTTTCCTTTGAGTGCCACTGTTATAGTTCGGTAAACTTGATATAAGACACCTTGGCTTACTTATGCTTCCATATATTTATCCTTCCCAATTCTCCAAATCCATTTTACAATTGATCAACTTTTTATGAGATGAAAAGAAAAGGAAGGATGCTGGGAATTTTGTGGTATCATTTATCTTTATTGAAAACCAATAATGTCTTCCATATTTAGGGAATTTGAAAACGAATAATGTCTTCCATATTTATGGATTTTGAAAACCAATAATGACTTCTATATTTATGAATTATGGATTTTGTCTCTATATTGCTAAAGAGTAATGTCTCCTATTTCAATGGGCTTTGGCTGCCTACTGCCATCCTTAAATAACCATTACTACATTAGAGAGAATACTATATTTGAGAGAAAAATTATGATAGTTTGGTCAAAATTTCAATTTTATATATAGACATGATAGTTGGTATGACATTTCAATATTACATGAATTGATGACAAAACATCAATTTCATACATTTTTATAATGTCAAAAACCTAAGTTTTGTTTTCATTGTTTCAACATTTTATATGCCAAATTCAGAAAATAAGCTATCATTTTAAAATATAGCTTTAACATTATCTTTTTTACAGCTTAAGATTTGGATTAAGTTTTAGGTTATCCTTAAGGTCCATTGTTAGTTGAATTACTTAATCTAAATTTTATTTTGAGACTTTGAATAATATTTACAGTTTCATATTAATAAACTGAAGAAAAATTATTTTCCGATGTATTGTACAACATTCTTTCTAACACAATCATTATCTTTTTTACAGCTTAAGATTTGGATTAAGTTTTAGGTTATCCTTAAGGTCCATTGTTAGTTGAATTACTTAATCTAAATTTTATTTTGACACGTTGAATAATAATTACAGTTTCATATTAATAAACTGAAGAAATACTATTTTCCTATGTATTGTACAACATTCTTTCTAACACCATCAACATTTTTATGATTTAGTTTTTATATTCAACATAATCATTAGTTTTAATTTAACTAATATTTATATACAAATTATCCATAATTTTTATATATTAAAATTTAGATTAATTTACAGAAACTAACTTTTCAAAAAATAACTATAGCTTCATCCATGATTTCTAGGAAAAACATTAGTTTTACATATAGGCATATTTTTTTAAATCACATACATTATTAATTTTTAACTTACATCTACCTAATAATGGTCCACTTCGGCTCTCTTTAACTTCTCATGTAGTTCTATAGGAATCGTAATTATACATCTAACTAAAAACGACATATAAACAATTTTAATTATTCTTTTATATTCCTTTTCAGAAAATGGCAACGAATCTTACTGAAAATGCTATTTCCTCCATGCTCTCGGGGAAAACTGATATTCAACCATTTTTACAAATCGTTGAACTTGAACGTATTGCATCAATGCAAAGTTCAATAGTACGATACCGCACTGCCATCTCTGATGGCACACATATGAAGCACCTTATGCTTCTGATAACTTAAAATGACCTCGTTGAAAGAAGCTTGCTTTAGAAAGGTTCAATTATACATGTCAAAAATTGGACTACGTCAACTATTGGTCCATCAATGTAAGTTTGTTACAAAATTTTTACTTAAACTTTACATATTTCCTTCATATTACTTTTCACTCTAACAATTCCTCTTATTACTATCATTTACCATGTAGGTCTATAACGCTACTAGACTTTGAAATTTGTACTACATCTGCACCTTTATTTGGTATTCCAAAAAATCTGAGTATCCCCATCACTTCTGAAGAAGAAGATCCGTCGTCATCGAAACAACAACCTTCGTCGAAAAGGCACTGCACCGTTTCAGACATTCCTACTGCATCCATTACACCAGTCCAAATTCCAATCAAAGAAACAAACTCTTACCATTCAAACTGGTGCATAAAAGGATATGTTCAAAGAAAGACACCTCTTCGACAATTCCAAAATCAATATGGTCCTGGTAAAGTGTTTGTCTTCGACCTCTACGATGCAGAAGGTGGGGAAATACACATTACATGTTTCAACAATGTTGTTGATTCTTTCTTTGATAAGATCCAAGTTTGAAATATGTACATTGTCTCAAAAGGCAATGTGAAAATGGCTAATAAACAATACAACCACTTAAACAATGAGTGGGAAATTTTATTAAATGCTACATCTACAGTTGATCATGTTGCGAATGAAAGAAGATCCAAGCCAACGGTGCATTTCAATATAAAATCAATCAATGATATCAGAATAACAAACATCAACTCAATTTTTGATGTTCTTGGTATTGTTACTAGCATTTCCAATCCATGCACCATACATAGAAAAGACGACTCAGAAGTTACGAAACAAACAGTAAATCTTGAAGACATGTCTGGATATAACATGGATGCAATCTTTTGGGGAGATAATTTTGATGGAGTATCAAAAGAAATTTCCAACTTATGTGCTACATGAAATAATCCCATCATAGCAATCAAGTCCGCTCACGTTGCTAAATTCAATGGCAAAAATGTCGGTACTACAACAAGATCAATTATTCTTGTAGATCCTGACATCGAAGAGGCTAATATCCTATAGTCATGGTTTAGAAAAGAAGGTTCCACTACAATTTCTAAACCACTGACAAAAAAATATTCACCCTATTTTGGTCATCAACCGAACAAAATAACGATTGCGGATATTCACAATATCATCCCCTCAGATATACCTGCATTCTACCAAGTCAAGGGGACAATAACAAAAGTATACATGGACAATTTGTACTACCTATCATGCCCATCTATTGTTGATAAGAAAAAATGCATGAAGAAAATTATTCGAAAGAATGCAAAGACATGGTATTGCCCTAAATGCAACACCGAAGTAACTGACTGTGATTACAGATACTTACTAAAGATAGATGTACAAGATCACATTGGTCAGTTGCTTTCAACAGTTGCTTTTGAAGACACAACATCTACAATTCTCGGAGTTAATGCAAAGGACTTCTATTTGTTATCTGAGGATCCTGATGTAATAAAGGAAATTGTCTCCAAATCAATGTGGACATACCACATCTTCACACTATCAGTGAAGACAGAAACATTTAGAGACATACCACGCTTGAAATGTGTTATCATCAAAGAAGAGAGCTTGCAATTCTCAACAGAATGCAACAACATCATTCAAGCAATCAATAAAATCTCAATATCGTAGATAAATATGATTACAAGTACTCTTGCCTTATTTATAATTTGTATTATCTTATTCTAAAAATACGTTTATAAAGAATATTATTTCATATGCCTTTCCAAACATATCTCTTACTGTTTACTCATATATCTTCGAACAAAACATCTAATTGTATATAATTTCATTTAAGGTAATTCACAATACTTTAACTTCTTCCCTATTAACAAATCAACCAACTTTACACATTACATGTCCAATTACATTCATATACATCTTTAAAATACTTAAATATAATCTTAAACAAATTGTTATCAACTCGTTACACATCTTATTATCTCCCTCTACAACTAGAAATTACTAAAACTTCATTTCAAACTTCAATTTATTTTTTCCCCTTCCATAAAATATCATGGTTGTTGTCTTCCCAACTAACATCGTCCCTCCATCTCTCTTTCCTGTAGGTGCATTAACTTATCGGAATGTCTACTACTTCTAATGATGAACGTGCACGAAGCTACTATGCAGCAAATAAAGAACAAATAAATGCATGTCGACGTGCAGCTTACCATGCTAAGAAAGCCCTCAAAGATTCTGAAACAAACAAAAGGCAAAAGAAAAGTCAAAATTTATCATAAAAAAAATACGATGGAAATTCACAATTACCATCAAACCATTCTCACTCCGAAAGCAGTTCTCTTTCCCATTTTACAAATCGACCATCTTCTCAGCAAACCACTCCACCAAATTCATCCAAACCTCATTCGCCACCAGCCTCCATTCCACATGCTTTCAACGAGCTCATGATAATGATGCTCAAACAAATTCATCCATACCTCATTCAACCCCTCCATCCATTACACATGCTTTCAACAACATTCATACTAATGCTGCACAACGTGAATTCCGTGCAAGAATTGATAGGCTTGCACCAAAATCACCATGCTCCATTTGTCTTGAATCCTATCCTGGAATCCATATCCGCATGTCAAACCAAATATATTGTTGCTATAGATGCATGGCTGAAAAAAAGATTCACCGTTTCTCATTAGCAAACAACATGGACCCTGGTCCTCAACCACCTGTCCTGACTACTCTTTCACAAATAGAAGAAATGCTTATTGCTAGGGTTAACCCTATCCTCCAGGTAACACATGCACGTGGTGGCCAGTATAAATACACTGGCCACACAATTTTCTTTCTGCAAGACATTACAGAAATAGCATGCATGTTGCCACGACGTGTTGAAGACTTGGATATTTTAATCGTTATTCGTCAAAGTAATGACCGTCAAGCTTATGACTGCATTGTAAGTAGACATCGAGTTCTCGCCGCATTAGAATACAAATTGACAAATGATCCTTACTATAGGAATGCTTGCATTGATAACAATGCACTATCATCCTTACCAGAACTCCCAACCGATATCTCCTCATCCCTTCACCATTCCAATACCACAGATCCAACTTCCCAACTGTCAATCGAAACACCAATTTCCCTTACTGAATATTCCATAGAGCAATACCCACACCATACATCATCATTCATTCCAACTATACCTAATAGAAATACATAAATCCAAGAAATACGACATTATTTACAATCATACAACCACCATTCTGCTACTACAATCCAATGGCCACCAATAAGCTTATCTCTAATCAATGAATACAACACAAAAGGTCTACTCTCCATGGCTTTCCCAACGCTATTCCCCACAGGAGCTGCACTACCTAATCAACCAAGAATAAAGACAGTGCAATTACATGAATACGCACTTCATCTTCTGCATTACCACGATAACAGATTCGGCAAGCACCCTCGCTTCCGCTACTACATATACAATCTGATGATGCGTCATCGCAGTCAAGAAAAAACATCCTTCTTTGTAAAAAAAACATTGGAGATGGATTCCCAACATCAATCCAAGAATTGAACATTCGATTACAACAATTTCCAGATGACAAATTGGCAGAACAAGTGATGCGCTTCGGTAGCTCTCTACGTGGCACAAGATCTTTTTGGCACAAAGCTAAAAATGAAATGACATACATGATATCTCAACTCGGTTGCCCAACATTCTTCTTCACATTAAGTGCAGCTGATACAAAATGGCCTGATCTTCATGCAATCATGCCTGGGATTCCACCTCCTGATGTTGCAGTACAACACAAATGGAGAAATGATAACATTATCTCTAACCCCCACTTAACATTGCTATATATGCACCACATATTCACAATATTTCGTGAAGTTATATTGGAGAAACACTTGCAAACAAAAGACTACTGGTACAGGTATCTACTCTACCACATGACTTCCATAGTTCCCTATACATCAAGCTCCTTCTATTTCAAAATTTTCTAAAAAAAACATCCTTCGCAGGTATGAATGGCAACATAGAGGATCAGCGCACATCCATGGCTTCCTCTGGATACAAAATGCACCTGATATGGAGACTCTTAATTGGGATAACATAGAAGCAGTTGATCGTGCTAAACAATTATTCGACAAATACATATCAGCTTGGAACCCTCGGCTTTTTACAATTTCCAGCCAATCATTTTCTCAAACAAATGTAGAAGACCCTTGCTTATTGTCTACGTCATATATTCTTAGAAACAATCCTTTCAATGATTATGTCCAAATTATCAATTGCATTGAAAGGCACACAAAATGCACTGAAAACACATGCCTGAGGAAAAAAGGCTCGTCATTCGAATGCCAATATAAATCACCTTGGGAATTACATGCACATTCCTCCTTGTTCATTGACTCCAATGGCCAAAAAACATACACTCCCATTCGCAATGATGATCGACTAAATACCCATAACCCTACCATCCTATCTATCTAGCGTGCGAACATTGATTGCCAACCAGTACTCTCAATCCACGCTGTTCAGAAATATATTGCGAAATATGCATCCAAAGCAGAAAAAAAATCTGAAACATTCCATGACATGCTACATAGAATTGTACTCGCTTCACCCAATCTTGACCCAGCAACATCTGCATTCTCAAAATTCCTTGCAGAAACTCTTGTTGATCGTGACATAGGAGCACAAGAAACCTGTCATATGATACAGAAATTACCACTAACATTGTGCAGTCGCTCCTTCTTCCCTTTAAATGCAAGCCAACAAATCTATATGCGCCTTCCAGAGAATAACACCACCGCTCCTCCATCACCACACTTCATAGATACATACATCCATCGACCATCTCCCTTAGAATCCACATCACTTATAGAAACAACAGATCATGGTCATATGATCCCCGTCGTAAGACAAACAAATGGAAACAAAGACCCCAACAAGCAATTTTTCGTATCATACCACGCTATTCCTCAATTCCATCAACGACCAACTCTTCTTATGCTGACTTCTGTAGAGTTGAACTTATGCTTTACAAACCATTTCGCCATATCGCGAGTGACATAGGAAATTCTGCTGAAGAATTTATCAGAAATTGGGAAGCATTTCATCCATTTTACAAACCATGGCATCAACACCGGACACTATCTGATATCGATCCTCCTGCAAATGATAACACAACTACTGAAGAATTCCATCCTCCAGAAACCATGGACCTAAACGAATGGGAATTACTCTCTCAGTTGTACCCTACAGACGAACTGCTCATAAATGACATTCAAATGCTTGGTCTTCATGGTTTGGATGACAGCCATAACTGGAATGATACAACTATTCCATTGCATCTTCAAGAAATAGGCGCACATTTCATTGAGAATAATCGCTCTGTCCATCGCATTATTCAAAAAAATACAGATACTCTAATGTGCCTTAGCTCATTATCTTCAATGCAAAAAAAAGCTCTGGATATTATTCGTGCTCACTCCATTATGAAGGATATCTTACCTGCTCTACGAATGATAATACAAGGCACTGCTGGAACTAGGAAATTCGTTCTTATAAATTGCATCAGAGAAATGCTCATAGCACTTGCTGGCTCAGAACCTTCACCAATCATGCTCCTAGCCCCTATGGGTGTTGCAACATTCAACATACAGGCATCGACAATCCATTCTGCTCTCCACCTTCCAATAAAAGATCTTACACCATTAGAAGGCAGTGCTCTTGCAAAATTTCAAGAAGAACTTAAGAATATTAGGTACATATTAATCGATGAAATGAGCTTCATCGGACCTAAGCTTCTTCACCAGGTTGATCAACGGCTTCGTGAGGCATTTCCATTAAAAAGAAACTTACCGTTCGGCGGTTGCTCGATTATATTAGTTGGTGATCTCGACCAGTTACCACCCGTCCAAGACATACCACTATATGCAGGGACAAGTCATGGAACCGCATTGTGGAACACATTCACAACAATCATCACATTGGACAAAATATTTTGTCAACAAGGTCAAAGCAGTGCTCAAGTTCTTTTCAGAAACGTCCTCCAAAACATTAGAAATGCAAATCCAACAATTAAGGACTACAACATCCTTATGACGCGAACAAACTCTTTCTTGTCTGCAGCTGAAATATAGTCCTTCCATGATTCTATACATCTATTTCCAACAAACGCTCAAACATTGGACCATAACAAGCAAATGATCAAATCTTTAAACACTCCAGTTGCAAGATCAATCGCAGAGGACAACAACACATACTCTACATTCTCTTCAGAAGAAGAGCAATTACAGCGAATTGTCTACCTTTGCAAAGGGCAAAAAGTAATGTTGACTTCCAACCTTTGGGTTTCAGCAGGGCTTGTTAATGGTTCCCTCGGGGAAATCATATCCATCTTCTACAAAGAAGCAACTTCACCTCCACAGATTCCAAAATTTGTAGTCGTTGAATTTCCAAAATACATCGGCCCTTCTTGGGATGAAACAAACCCCACTCACTTGCCTATTCCTGCAATAAAAAGAAATGGTCGCACGCAAATTCCACTCAAAATGGCTTGGGCTTTAACTATACATAAATCTCAAGGTATGACTCTACCACAAGCAACGATAGACATTGGAAAAACTGAACGACAAGGCCTCACATTTACAATAATTTCAAGAGTCCCTTCACTACAGAATCTCTGAATTTTCCCTACATTCAGTTTCGACCGTTTCATGAAACTGAAAGACAACAAAAATATTGCTCGCAGAAAACAAGCAGAAGAACGTCTCCGTTCAATGTCTCCTACAGACCACCAACTCCATTCCATATGTTAACATCTCCAAAAGGTTTCCATATCATCAGCTCCATATTTCTTTCATAGCGTATCATTTCTACCTATTACCAAAACTTAATTCAGTCATTATCAATAAATAGTTTACATTATTACATCTGTTTTATATCTCTTAACTATTTTCTTCTAACATTTTTCTATCTTTTGACACAGAACATATCGACTCAAAGATATCACAGCTACAAAACCACTGCATTCCATATATAGCATCTCTTAAAGGTTTCCAAATTTTATCAACTCCATAAAATTTTAAGCACACAACATTTCTACCTACTAACATTAACCTGATTTACTGAGTATTAATAAATAGTTCAAAATATACATTCTTGATATAATGCTTACCTATTTGCATCTAACAGTTTCTTTGTTTTGAAACAGAACAGATGGACTCCCTGATATCGCAACTACATAACTACAGCACAGAGATAGATGCAACAATTCATTCATTGTAGGAGATACAGAAAAGATTCCTGCCAGTCCGAAATCCAAATGTGCCACTATAAAGACTGCGAACAACAATAAATTTATTACTCAAAATAAAATCCACTATCAAACGTATAATACACATACACGAATGAGATAAATTGAGAAAAGAAAGAGCAGAATGGCAATCCAGAAACAGGCATCTACAATTCTAAATAAATCTCCAATGGTGTTCAGTCTGCCATCGATCGACCTGCATCTACGACTAAACGTTTCCAATCACATATTACAGGTAACTTAAATTTCAATCAATATAACTTCTTTACAATAGAATTCACACAACACCTCATTGAAGTCAACTTGAAAAAATTCTTCTACATTTTCAAATAAATATATATTCCTCTAATTTCTCTAAAAAAAAAAAAATTCCTCTGCAGGTTCCTTACTACATCAGCATATCTCCTGCCTCTTCACCAACATCAGCATCAATCATCCTCCTCTTCATTATATACTTGTAATCTTTTACAAAAAATACAATTTCTTTGCAAAATACTAACATGCAATGTACACTTCTCCAATTGCACACTCTTCAAAATTACAATTCAAACATTCTACATTCTTAAAATTTCACGTATTATAAATAAATTGCCATATTTCTTTTCAACTATGAAAATGCAATCTCCATTTCAAACATTATACATTCTATATACATATCTCCAATGACATTATAATATAACTTTCTTTTCAACTATGAAAATGCAATGTCTATATCAAACATTATACATTCTGTATACATATCTCCAACGACATATAATATATCAAAACAATTACAGCTACTCTCATTCTACCATCTTCCTTACGGCGTTTCCTTTGCGACATTAGGTGCAATTACTAGTTTTATTACCTATTATATTTATTTATATATCCCTTCTTAAAAATTTTAAATAAATTATTTTAATTTACTTATTTATTTAGTTATAAAAATTTGCCCCTCCCTAATTCCTTATTAAGTCTTTTAATTTTATTTTAATTAATTAATTTATTGATTTTATTAACATTAATTAAGTAATTATTTATATTTTAAACTAATTTTTTTCCCCTCCTTATTACCCATTTTAATTACCTAATAATTTATTAACCCATTTGTTATAATAACAAATTTATTTAATTAATTAATTTATTAACTAACCTAATCCTAATGATGTGATTTCTCCTGAAAGTACTTTTATCTACATTATCGATCACAAAATCTTAGATCTAACATATTTAATTTAAGTTACATACATATTTATATATATATATATATTATAACGTTTTCTATAATTTATATAAATAACTATTTATAACATAAAGTTTATGTTATAGTATTTTTTTGGTTTTGGTTATAGTTTTATTTTTGTTTTAAGTTTAATTCATATTAGTTAGTTAGACTAAATTTTAATTATGTAACTAATTGAAAAGACATTCTTTTAGTATTATAAATTAAAAAATCTGAAATTTATTTAACAACAAAAGTTTAAGATCTAATATTATTAAATAATTTTTAAATTTAATTTATAATTTTAAATTATATAATGCTCATAATTTAACATTATGGATCACAAAAATCTGAAATTTATTTAACAATAAAAATCTAAGATCTAACATTATTAAATAATTTTTAAATATAATTTATAATTTTAAATTATATAATGCTCATAATTTAAGTATTTTATTTTTTTTAAGGATTAAATTTATTTATAGATTTAGGAAAAGAAAAATAATAATAATTAATTAAACATTTTGAAATTGCAAATCGCAAACCGCATCGCCAACGATAACCAGCGTTATTTGCTTTTCGAAATTATTAACGGCGGCAAAGGCGTCGAGATGACTAAAATAGCACAACAGATAACTACTGAGTTGGCATGTCCGTGGAAATATTTATGTAAGACTCGTTTTATTCATGATCCAGAAGATCACGGTATGGTTGTATTGAAATTTGAATCGCTTTATAATGGGCGTGGTTTGTTTTCAAATTTATAGAAATTCTAATTTATTTTTAATTTTAATAGATGAATATTTATATTGTTTTAAAATTTTGAGAAATTTTAATTTATATTTAAAATTATTTTAATTTTAATAGATAAATATTTATTTATTTTTTGGTATTTATTATATTAAAGTGTATTATGTTATTTGTATAAAATAAATTTGGTTTGGTTTTTAATTATTTTTTTTCACTATTCAAAATAAATCTAATTAATATTATAATTAATTAATTATATATTGAAACAAATAATTTTGGTTATATAAATTTTTAAAATTATTGCAAATTTGCAAATTTAAGAAAAAAAATATATATATATAATATTTTTTGGATAGATAAATCAATGTTTTTATATAATTTCTTTTCACATTAAAGAATATTACTATTTATATATTGAATTTTGAATTAGATTTATAAATTATTGTGCCTATCTTTCCACTCTAGAATGATAGTGATGTAATGTAATGTTTAACATTTTGACTAAGTCAAACTAAATTAAATAAAAAGATTAATATATTGTAATGTAAACATTTTAACTTGTCAAAATAAAATAAAAATAGGCAAATGAAAAAAACCCTATGAAAAATAAAATAAAAATAATTGATAGTACTATGGGTCAATACCAATACCTCAAAAAGCCATAACTCTTTTTATATAACACTTCTTCATATAACAATTTTTTTACTTAATCAATTTAATTAAAAGAATAATATATTATTTTAAAAGTAAATTCCAATGTTTAATTTGTGTATACTAAAAATATTTTACAATATTTCATCAAGATTAATTCTTACCATTCATCTAATAATTATTAATAATGAAATTAAAATTCTAAAAATCCAAATCCAAAATAAACATAAACATATTCATTATCATAGTTAAATATGATAATTTTTTTAAAAATTAGTCATTAAAACTTAAAAGAAATATATTTTATATTAAATTTATTAAAGTAAAAAATAAATACACCTTTTATTTTATTAAGTTTCTATTATTTTGTAGATAAAAAAATAAAAATAAAGATTAAAAAAGATACAGATTAACAATTCTTTTATATTAAATTTTGAAATTAAACAAAATTATAATTTATCAAAAATAAATAAAACATCAACACCGTTCATCCCCAAAAGATTACACAAAACATATATAACAGACGAGACGTCGGTTCACGATGCCTTTTGTATGTGGCATGCGATTTACGATTTGAAAATAAAAATCAATGGAGCTTGGTTAATTAATTAATTAATTTTATATATATGCACGTCTCTATCAACAGGCGGCCGTTATTTTATATATATGTGTGCACGTCTCTATCGATAGACGCCAGGCCGACCAGCTCTAGCCATGAAGATAACTACCAAGTTGGGATGTCGGTGGAGATATTGCTGGAAAAGTGGTTTCGTTCATAATGCACAAGATTACAGTGTGCATGTATTGAATTTTGAGGGGTTTATAACTCGAAAAGTAGTTTCTGGTCAAAATATCTCGAATCAAAAAAAATTTGGTTGGTATCTTTTCAAAAATATATATATATAAATTTATTCTTTAATTACTTAATAATGAATTACTTGATTATATGTAAAAATAAATTTATTTTAAAAATTATTCCAATAGCTTATTAAAATAAATAATCTTTAACCTTATTATCCATTTTTATATTATTAAGTAAATCATTTTTATTATATATACATCTAGACTTATTTTGCAACCGAAAACCGCACATATTCGCTCATGCTTCTGCTCCTCGACCTCCCTGCAAGACCAGAGACCGGCGCTAACAGAGACCAGAGACTCGGATTCTTCTTACGCTAACACAGACCAGTGGCGGAAACCCACCGGGTGACGTTCTTCCAGGTATTCTTCTAGATTCTAGTGCAATTTTATACGACCTTCCTTTGGTAAAACCCAACTAACTATTATTTTGACCATATACCTGAGAACCTCACAGAACAATTTACAATTGAATCAAAATCAGCTGGCAACATATATGCATATGCATAGAATAATATAAAAGATTTAATATTACCGTGGCGCTGCTCTGCGGTACTTGCGAGGCTAGGGAAACTTTCAACCAACTTGCCCACGTTAAATTCGTCCTTTTTGTGACCAAAATACCTACTACAATGTCACTCACATGGGATCCTCCTGATATATGCAACTTCCCATCCTTTGATTCATCTTAAATATTTTTGGATCAGAGGTGGGTTTAGTGTTTCACAAAATCCCAAATACATCAATGATAGTAAAGCTTTTTTTTGGGTATATTGAAAATTTTTCAATCAATTTTTTTTTGGCTAGAAAATTGTGTTAATATGAAAATTGTATTAAAATGAGAAAGTCCAATACATAAAAATACCAAGAAATTCGTCATATGGATCATCAAATATAACATAAACTATCACAATGGTAGGTATATTTGAAAAATAAAAAAATGCCAATGTGAGTAGGAACTATATTTACTTAATAGTTAGAAAGGTTCAAATAAAAATTCATATAGAACAATATTAGAAATTTGTTCATCCCTTAAGTCTCAGTACAATCTTATTATTAATTCGCAAGTTTGTTCACTCATTTAAATGCTAATAAAAATCGTCTTGTGCTTTCTTGAGCTATAAGTGTTGAGGGCTTCTTCTTTAAACATGCTAATATCAATAGTGCTTTGCTGAAGTTCCTGGACCTATAATTTCATTTTTTCTTTAGAACGGATAACTTTGTTGCTAACATGTTTTTATATAGGTTATTTCTTGGATGTCCTTGCATATTGTTTGACCATATCAATTCAAAATGGGAAAGCTAAGAAAATGGAAGCATATCATGGATCTTGAGGTGCAAAACCTCAAAAAACAATCACTTTTTCTAGTAAACACTTGGTTTGGATAGAAATAAATTGAAAGAACAATAATGTTGATCGAGATGCCTTAATCTCGTTAAAATGAGTTTCTGACTTTATCAAAGGAGAGGAAGAAAATCCCTTTACTCCATGTAAGTTCATACAGAAAATAGACAAAGAACCAAAACAAAGAGCTGTCGCTGCATTGCGATATAAAATGTGAGTATTTAAAAAATGCATTGTTTAGATCATTTGAAAACTACATTTATATTTCTTTGTATGTACTAATAATTGAAATTTTTGGTGTAGTTATCACTATTCATTTGGCCCAAAAGAAAAAGAGGAAATCCTCCAATTAAACAAAGGACCTCCTTTGTGCAAAAAAGGGGTTGCCAAAGCGATTTTATTGTCAACGTTATGAATGAAATTCCTGATAGATAAATATTAACTTTCAATATGTATGAACATGAAAATGAGAAATTTTGGCCTTGTCATGGCCAACATGACACTTCACGTGATACCAGGACCTTGCATAGGCCAAAGGTTTCAAGGTACGTTGTTTCATATGCAAATATTTGTTTCTTTTTGGGAGTGCCTATTGATATAGTGTTTAGAACCCACATTAAGAGACATGTTGACATGGATGTGGCAGCTTGAGATAGGGCTTTCTTCTTATGCAAGAAATATATTATAAATATATATAATATGTTGGCGAAGGGAAATTATCAACTTCACTAAAAGGATGAAATGAGTGTAAACCTTTGGTATCAAAAGCATCGGGAATTTTTTTTATTTTACCAAAAGCCCAATGGTGTGGAGTTTCCTTTATAATAGGGATTCAAATAAAGTAGATGTTGGAGACAATGGTCAAGCTATCACACAATAGCTTACTAGCTATGGATTCAACATTTTATACAAATAAATTTGGGGTAGTTCAGATGCAAATGACTGATTGAATATATTTATTTAAGTTGTAGACATTTAATATGATTAAAAAATTGTATTTGAACTTATGTAACGTTCAATATGACAGTATCAGTTGTATACCCTCGTGGCATTTGATTAACAACAAAACGAGGTGCCAGTTGCATGGGTCGCGGCATCAAGTAACACACCAGATGGTATTGCACTATGATTGGAGCAGCCCAGGCACAAGTGTTTCGAAACTCGTCCTGATTGGAAAGTGAACGCTTTCATCGTTGATGATGCATTGGCCGAAATCACTACCTTGAGGTAACTTTAACATTGTCATGATATAACTAAACTTGCATTTTTTTCTAAAAATAGCACACTAAAATGCATTGAATATGGCAGGAGGATCACAGGTTATGATGTAATATTATGTGTTTAGCATGTATAGAGGGCTTGGTTAAAAAATGTCAATCGGTTGGCCATTAGTTCCATAAAAGCCAATGAGATGTTCAGTGAGTTAGGTTTCATCATGAAACACACTATCAACAATGAAGTGGAAGATGCAATAAGTCATTTTTTATACATTTGGAGATGAAGAGAAGTTCTTAGACTATTTCCACATGAATTGCATTGTTGGAGATAAGATTCGTAAGTAAACATTTTTTTTTGTATCATATGCATTTTTGTTTTCTATAAAGTTGATATATTGATACTAACATGGTTCTATTTACAATTAGGGATGTGGGTGAAAGGTTGTCAGGAGTTACCTCATGCAAATCAGAAGACCAATAATGTTGTTGAGTCATACCATTGTTACATAAAAACAACATTATTTTCTTATAGAAGGAAAAAATGTGCCTTGAGGTTGGATTAATTGTTGCATATGCTACTGAAAATCGTTGAACCTTGTTATCGGTTCAAGGAAATCTTAAAAGAAGAAGGATTTATAAACAACTACAAAAGAAAAAAGCAACTAGAATCATCAATACAACGAGCAAGAAAAATTCCAAATACCCATTTTTGTCCTCATGAGAGCATAACCCATGCTTACTAGTGATGCAGGCTAGCTGCAAAATATAAGAATTACACTGTGGAAGGAGTTTTTAAGATTTAATACAAATCCCTTTTACTTCGCAACAGAGTTCAACCTTGGAGTTTAACAACAGACATACACATGCGAAATCAAAAATGGGATTTCATAACATATATAGACAATACCACAACCCAAAAAAATGAAACTTCGCGGGATTCCTTACAGGAGGATCCCACACAGTCCTGACCAATCACGGTCAGTTGCACTTCGTAGTTTTTACAACATAACCTTAAGAGTTAGAACCTATTTTCTGTGTGATGTGATGTTGCATTATGTTGACACGTGGCTTCCCACACTTCGCATCGCAAAACTCTTACCTTACCTTGTGATGACCCTTAGCACTATCTTTCAAAGTTCGTGATTGGCGATCGTCACTTCCAATCTCCACCATTTGATCTCGCCGGATCTGACGGTTCACGCTACGCCTTCGTTATACCACTTCACATTGCAGGTCAAACTCTTTAACTTGTGAAATGAGTTGTAATCACCATCCTTTGCGATATGCGATGTCTCTCCACCTACGATGTGATCTTCTGTCGTTGATCGTTTGGAACCAACGGCTCTCGTCGCACCTATAAATCCGATTGAGGTATACTCTGTGGATAACACAATATTTAATTCAACAAAGGAATGTGCAAGGTCTATGGACCCGATGTGTCTACAAATCTGATTAGTAATTTCGATATGCGTTTAAATGGAAATTTTTGACTCCAACATAGATTTTAAAATAACCAATATACAATAGGGAACTCGATCTTAGTACAAAACACTTGGAGTTTATTTGGAAAAGAAATACTTCTTTAAAAACACAGAGATCCCGATTAAACACAAAACACTTGGAAATAATTTGGAAATGGAAATATTCAGATCCAAGCCCTCAGATAGTTGGTTTTGACATTTACTTCTGCTTCGCTGTTCTCTCCTTTCTCTCTATGGATGGAAGAACCCCGCAATGGTGTATTTGGTTTGTTTTTATTCCTTTTCCCAAAATCCCCATATGGTTCGGAAATTGTCAATCAATTTCAAAACAATTTATTCAACTAAAAACTTAACTAATCCTAATTTAACCATTCTTTTATTCTGCAAATTATAATGGCTGAGTTAGCCCACATTAACTTAAACAAATTTTTTTTTAAAAAAAATTAAGTTTTCAAATTCTTGGACTACTGATCCTCTTCCCAAGTCACAACATGTGACCAGCTTGTCACATTGAGGGCTCTACCTTAATGCTCCTACATCGGGCTCCGAGGGTAATTTAAATTCATCCATCATGTCCATGAGCTCTTCAATAGAGTACCTTGTGCTTTGAATTTGGGCGGCTTCCAACTAAGAACAATCCTCCAGAGGATGGTCCTTCCATTTGACCAGATACTCTAAATATTCTTTGTTTCGTGTCCTCTTAGCCACCTGTGTGTCCAGAATTTGTTCAATTTTCAAAGGCTGTGATAGAGGCATATGTTTAATCCATGATCTCTCTTCATCCTGGGTGTCCTGTGTTCGTCTCTCCGAACTGTCTTCCTCATAAAAAATGGTGTATGGGTACAGATCTATCACATTAAAGATGGACGATATTCCTACACCTGGAGGTAACTGCAACTCATAAGAATTTGCAGAAAACTTCTGAAGAATTCTACAAGGCCCAATATTTTTCATCTTCAATTTATTGTATTCACTTTTAGGAAACCTCTCCTTGCGCAAATGTGCCAGTACTAAGTCTCCTACTTCGAATTGTACCTCTCGCCTTTTCAAATCTGCTCGTTGTTTATATTTTTGGTTGTTATCCTGTAGCTTCAATTTGACCTATTCATGTAGATCGTTGATTTCTTTTGAGAAATCTTTTCCATCAACACTTTTGCATTCTAACTTACCCAAATATCGCAACTCAAATACTCCATGTGGGTGCATTCGATATAGGATTTGGAAAGGACTTCTACTCGTGCTTTTGTTGGGTGAGTCATTGTAAGCAAACTCTGCTTGTGCAAGCACACGATCCCACTATCTAGAATTTTCACCAACGAGACTCCTCAACAGATTTCATAGACTCCTATTCACAACTTCAGTTTGCCCATCTGACTGTGGATGATAAGTAGAACTGAAATTTAGTTTGGTGTGTAAGTTCTTCCATAATGTTCGCCAAAAATGGCCTGTGAACTTTACATCCTTGTCCAATATGGTGTACTTCGACAAGCCATGTAATCCAACTATTTCAGTAAAGAACAAATGTGCTACATGTGTGGCATCACTTGTCTTTCTGCATCGAATGAAATGTTCCATTTTGGTGAAACGATCCACCACCACCATGATGGAATCAAATCTTCGTTGTGTCTTTGGCAGACCCAAGACAAAGTCCAAACTAACTGAGTCCCATGGTCTGTTCAAAATGGGTAAGGGTGTATACAACCTCTCATTCTGGCTGTGTCCCTTTGCATGTTGACATACTTTACACATGATCACGAATATTTGTACATCCCTTCGCATTATTGGCCAATAATAAAACTGGCTCAGCTAATCTAAAGTCTTATCTATGCCAAAATGTCTAGCCAAACCTCCACTGTGTTTTTCCTGGATTAGGTTCTCTCTCATAGAACATTCCGGAATACACAATTGTCCTCCTTTGAACAACAACCCCTCCTACATGTTATTGTCCAACCATGGACTATTGTCTCTCAACAATGGATTCTGGTAATCTTCATAAGCTTCCTTAAAATCTGCATCCACTTCATACAAGTCTTTGAGATGCTCAAATCCCAACACGTGTATTGCGCTTTCTTGAAATATCAAACTCCTTCTGCTCAACGCATCTACCACCTTATTGGCTTGACCACTGATATGTTTCAAGTAAAATGTAAAACCCTGTAAGTACTCCACCCACTTCGTGTGTTTATGATTCAACTTGTGCTATTGCATAATATATTGCAACGCATAATTGTCTGAAAAACAAGACAAATTCATTAGCTAGCAAATAATGTCTCCAATGCTTCAATGCTTGGACGACTACATAAAACTCCTTGTCATAAGACATATACTTCTGCCTGCTCTCGTTTAAATTCTCACTGAAGTATGGTATTCGCTTATCTTCTTGGCTGAGTACTACACCAACGGCTGTCTCACTGACATCACAAAGAACTTGGAAAGTTTTGTTGAAGTCTGGCAACTTTAGGATTGGTTTTTCCATAATATTATTCTTTAAAAACTAAAAAATCCTCTCAACAGGTTCTTTCCAATGAAAATATTGATTTTCCTTCTTAATGGTATCCAACATACGTGCACAAATACCACTGAATTTTTTAATAAACTTCCGATAGAAACTTGCAAATCCGTGAAAACTTATCACTTAAAACAAACTTTTGGGATATGTCCAACTAACTATGGCTGCAACCTTCTCTGGATCTGTCTTCAACTCATTCTCAAAAATCACAAAGCCTATATAAATCAACTCTTTCTTGAAAAAAGAACATTTTTTCAAACTTATTAACAATTTCTTTTGCTGCAGTTTTTCCAGCACAAAGCTAACATGCCGAAAATGTTCTTCCTCTGTTTTGCTGAAGATAAGTGTATCATCTATATATAAAATCACAAACTTACCAATGAATTCCTTCGAAATCTCATTCATCAAACGCATGAATGTGATGGGCGCATTGCTCAGCCCAAAAGGCATGACCAACCATTCATACAAGCCTTCATTGGTCTTGAAAGTTGTCTTCCATTCGTAACCTTATCTAATTATGATATGGTGATAGCCGCTTTTCAGATCTATCTTTGAAAAGTATGCTGCTCCACTCAGAAAATCCATCATATCATCCATCCAGGGTAAAGGAAACTCGTATCTGATAGTGATCTTGTTTATCGCCCAGGAATCAATGCACATCCACAATTCACCTCCTCTCTTGGGAGCTAAAATAGTCAGAACAACACAAGGGATCAAACTCTCTCGAACCAGTCCTTTATCCAATAATTCCTGTACTTGATTCCTGATCTCCTCATTATCTTTCGGACTCATTCGGTAAGCAACCTTGTTTGGAAAACTGGCTCTTGGAATAAAATCAATATGGTGACTAATGCTTCACTTCGGTGGTAATTTATCTGGTAGATCATCTACTACAATATCACTAAACTCTTGCAGCATGTCATGTATTTCCACAGGAAAACCAATGATTTATGTATGCATCAAAACTGCTCTTGGCCTCCACACAATTGCATAATTCACTTCATTCTCCTCAATTTGTCCCAGAAACTCCTTCCCGCCTATCAACAATGTTTTAGTACCACTAGTTTCTGCAGTCTCTTCTTCTTTCATGGGAACTAGCATATGCTTTATCCCATCCTTCAAAAATTTGTAAAAATTATTTTCCCCATCATGGACGACCTTTCTATCATATTGCCATGGTCTGCCCAGCAGAATATGGCACACATCCATAGGCATAATATCGCAAGTTGTTGTGTCCTTATACCTGCCAATGTGAAATTCCACCTTGCATTGCTCATCAACCATCAGTTGGTGTCCTTTCTGCAACCAAGATACCTTATATGGAGTCGGATTCTTCGACTTCTTCAAAACCAATTTCTCCACCATCTTAGTGGCTACTAGGTTATTCGTGCTTCCACTATCTATAATCAATTTGCAACATTTTCCATGTGACTTACACACATTCCGGAATAATGCTTTCTTCTGCGTCACGTTAGCCACCTCCTTAGCTAGTTTTAGAAATACCTTGTTCAACACCAAGGCCTTTCCTGTTTCAGGCATATTCTCCACCTCTTGTGGTGTTTCCTCTGCTTCGTCAGGTTGAGCAACATGTGCTCCCCTCTGTCCATCTAGTTCATTTTCAGGACATTCAAAAGACCTATGTCCCCATTTGTGACACTTGTAACAGTGGTAGGAAATTCCTTTGCCTCTACCATTACCTCTTCCTTGCTGGTATGGCCTTCCACCCTTGGTGTTACCTTCCTTCTCAGTCCATCCTGAAGTTTTTGAAAATTTTCCCTCTTCATCACTGTTGATAGTTCTACCTCTGCCATAGGACTATCCTCTTCCGCTACCGGATCCATGTCCTCTTCTTGCATTCTGATTCTTGGAAATCATTTCTTCCGCCTTCAAAGCACATTGGTATGCCTCCTCTATAGTTTTTGGGGAAATAATATTGATTTCATGCAAGATTTACATCTGTATATCATTCACAAATATGGTTGTCTTCTCAGGGGTATATTCAACATACCCAACCCTCAAGTTCAATTTATAGAACTCTTATGTGTATTCCCTTACAGTGATTGTTCTCTGTCTCAGGTTCTGCACTTCTCTGTAAAGGGAAATTTGGAAATCTTTAGGCACGAACTTGATTTTCATATTTGCAATCATCCTGTCCCAACTTTTGATCAAGGGCTTGCTCAGTCTTCTCCTTTCTGCCTACACACTATCCCACCAAAGTGTAGTGTGTCCTTTCAAATTAGTGACAGCAAACTTGATTTTTCTGTCCTCACTAATTTCCTCATACTCGAAGTATTTATCCAACTCACTTATCTAGTTGAGGAATGCTTTTCTGTCCTCACTAATTTCCTCATACTCGAAGTATTTATCCAACTCACTTATCTAGTTGAGGAATGCTTTTCTGTCCTCACTAATTTCCTCATACTCGAAGTATTTATCCAACTCACTTATCTTTAGTCTTCTCTACTTGAATATCTTTCCAGTGGATTACATGCTTTGGGCCATGCACGTATCATTTTAGTAAAGACATATGAAACAAATTGTGTACTCGGATATCGCTGGGTAAAACCAACCGATAAGCCACAATTACCACTCTTTCCATATCTAGAAAGGTCCACAGAACCTGGGAGCAAACTTGGCACGTGAGGTCCACCTTAGTGTGATCTTCTTCAATTTAATCCTTACATACACATGATCTCCCGCTTCAAATTGTCGATAAGTTCTCTTCTTATCTGCATACACCTTCTGCCAGTCTTGAGCCGCTTTCAGATTTTGTCTAACCTTCCTTACTTCTGATTCCATCTCAGCCAACATCTTTGGTCCAAACATCAACTTGGTTTCAGGGTTGCTCCATTTGATGGGAGTACGACACTGTCGCCCATACAAAGCTTCAAAGGGGCTTATCTTAAGAGATTCTTGGTAACCATTATTCTAGGAAAATTCTAACAAGTGTAGATATTCCTCCCATTTCGTTGGATACTGCATCATGTACATGCACAACATATCTTCCAAGATTTGGTTCACCCACTCAGTTTGTCCATCTGTATGGGGATGATAAGTGGTATTGAAATTTATTTTGGTTCCCAAACTTGTAAATACGGTCTTCTAGAATGTTGAAGTAAACTTCACATCCCTATCTGATATGGAATGCCATGTAGTCTAAAAATCTATCTCATAAAGATATCTTCTATTTGCACAACTTTGTAAGTAGAATGTACGGGTATGAAATGTGATGTCTTATTCAATCTATCAACCACCACCATAATGGAGTCATTGTGGCTTTTTGACCTTGGTAAACCAATAATAAAATCTAGGGATATAACTTCCCATTTCCATTCAGGCACTGGTATAGGCTACAACAATCCAGCTGGGTGTTGATGTTGCACCTTAACCTGTTGACACTCCAAACATTTGTTTAAATATTCCACAATGTTCCTTCGCATACCATGCCAATAATAGACTTTTATAATTGTTGTTAGCATTTTCTGGTATCCTGGGTGTCCGACGTAATTACTGTGGTGATACTCATCCATTAGTTAAACCAAATGGTAACAACACAAACTCGTAATTCCCATATCGAGTACAGAAAGAAGTCTTGTAGATATATTAATCTTTAATTTGGAGCTGGTGGTATCCAGATCTTAAGTCTATTTTCGAGAATACAGTTGTCCCCTCACCTTATCAAATAGGTCATCAATTCGGGGAAACATATACATATTCTTGACTGTTAATTTATTGAGTTGTCTATAGTCCATGCACATTCGCATGGTTCCATCTTTTTTCTTTACAAATAACACCGGTGCTCCCCAAGTGGACTCGGTCGAATATACCCTTTATCCAACAACTCTTGCGGCTACATTTTTAGTTTGGTTAGCTCCGGTGCACTCATTCGATATGGTTACCTTGAAATTGGTGACTCTCCTGGCATCAACTCAATAGTGAAATCAACGTCCCTTCTTAGAGGCAAACCTAGTACATCTTATGGAAACACATCCATGAAATCTTGTACTACTAGTATACTTTCCACCCTAGGGGGTTTCTCCTTCGAGTTAGAAAAACCCACCTGAATGGCATATATCTAACACCCTTATCTAATACACTTACTCATTTGGGAGGCTGTGATAGGACATAACTGTATAGGTTTCTTGATTCCTTGTATTGCTTGACGAGTTCCATCTTGCATTTTGTAATATATAATCTTCTCTTTACATTCTACCAGGGTCCAGTGTTTCTCCAACCAATCCATGCCCAGTAGTGCATCATAGGATCCCAAAGGCAATACATTTAGATCCACATTTAATTGTTGGTTTCCAATTTCAAGTGTAAATTTTGGGATTTTGATACAAACTTTTCTTTTTTCCCCTATGGCTAGCTATACCGGCAAGGGATTTTTGAATTTCTGACTTTGTAATTTACATATTTATACTATTATGGGATTTACATAACTTAAACTGGTACCTGAGTCAACCAAAATAGAAACAGGTTTTGAAAGTAACTTACCTTCCACTTCTATCATCATTGGTTGATAATCTGCCTGTTGATCCTCCAAAGCTGCATTAATTTTGGGTATGTTCCAAGCTACATCAACCATTGTAGAAGCCTCTTGTAGATTAGCTACTGTATCATTTCTTCCCCACTATGGGTAGTTCTTATAATAGTGAGCCTCACCACACCCCCAACATTGTAGAGGTGGTTTGTGGTTTATTCCTTGTTCAGGTTTGTTGGAAGCCTCTATGGGCTTTTCTTCCATAGGCCACCGGGTTCTTTGATGGTTTCTTCCAAGCTGTTTTCTCACTGAATTCCTTGCAGAATTCTCAAAATTATTGGTCCTAGCATTTTTGAAATTGGAACTGCTTTTCTGCCCTTTTCTTGGCTACCAATTTTTACCTAGTTCCCCTTTTGCCTTGGACTGCTCGTAACACATTCTCTCTTTTCGAATTGCTTCGCCCATGTTCCTTGGATTCACGAACTCAATTCGATCTTTCATGTGGGTTGGAAAACAATTCAAGAACCGTTGAAACTTAGCCTTTTCATCCCTTAAATAAGGAACATATCTCAGTAATGAAGTGAAATTGGTTATGTATTCATCCATCGTCATTTGACCCAACCTAAAATCATGGAATTCTCTATAATTTTCATCATAGAAACGTTATGTTAGATATTTTTCCTTAAAATATTGCTGAAATTCATCCCATGTCACGTCCTGGTCTTTAATGCTGCAGACATTCTTGACTTCCTCCAACCATAGGGTGGCCTTCTCTCTCAAATGGTAGATGGCCAGCTTGGCTTTAAGATTGCTCTTGTACTCATAAACTTGAAAGTACTTGTTCATATTAATCAACAAAGCTTCAGCCACCTCCTTTGCTTCTCCATCAAACGTAGTTGGTTTAATCTTTCGAAACTCACCTTGACACTCCACTTTTTGTTTCTTAATTTCTTGTTTTTCTGACACATTACCAAACTCAACCTCATTATAGTTTCTATTCTTGCTACTTTGTTGTGAATGGCTTCTTTCCATTCTGTCATTGGTTTCGTTCCTAGCTTGTTGTTCATTTCTTCCCGTGTTTCTCTGTCAGGACTGGGTTCTAACACTCCTTGATTCTGTTTATCAGAAAGGCTCTTGAGTATCCTTTCCTGTTCTTGCATCAGGCGCTCATTGTCACTCCTAACCCGGACCATTTATTCTTGTAACTTCTGCACAGTGCTTAGCAGTATACTAGTTTGGTGCTGCTCTTCCTCCAGCAGTCTACTAGTCTGCTGGTGTTGATCTACAATAAGCTAAATCCACATTTCAGGATTCATTTATGGTTGGGATTGGGGTGTAGGTTCCCCTGCATTCCAGGGTGTTTGATTGGCCGATCCCCTCCTCATTTTGTCTTCTACTATGTTATTTATTTTTCTGTGCACCATTTACACACTACAGTTTATCACATTAGGTGACCCATTGGGTCCCTGCGTATGAACACTACTCTGATACCACTTGTAACATACACAATAGTTCCACATAAAAAAAAAAATTACTTTTTCCTTTAAACATGAATATAATACTTGTATATAATATAATTACATAAGTATTTTAATTACCATGGTTTACATTCCACAATTAATTGCCTTATGAGGGTTCTATAAAACTCTTTACAATGATTTATATTGAATAATGTTTACATTGCAATTACATGGTTTCTCCACACGGGACTTCGTTATCTAACCGTACAATCCTATATATAATCATAACCTCTTATCTCCACTTGGAAATTTTGTTTGTGAAAGATTACGATTTGTCCTCCTTATATAATATAAGTTTACCATAATTATTAAGGTAAATCTTAACATTGATAATTAATCCCGAAGGGACAGGGAAGATTGGCAGAATCTCGGTAATTGAATGTTATCCGGTTTGATGAAATTCTCCATATGTTTTCATTTATCATAAGGCAGTATTGTTGTCCTCTTCGCATGGGAATTCAGATTGATTGGTGGCACCTGCTCCGCTGGCCACCGTTGGATTTCAGGGTGGTATATTTATGGTCCTGGTCCTTCGATACCCGTTTAGGGTAATGACCCTGCCAACCTAACTATTTTTCATTCATTTTTTTCGACTTTGGCAATGTTGCTCCTCTGCAACCTCGCCGCCTCCATTACTGCTCGACTAGTGTTCGATCCTATTCATCTTTGGCCTCCTTGACACCTACGCAAGTATGTGGAATCCATTGACACAATCTCGAAAGCTTGGGATTTACGACATAGCAGTTTTAGTTATCAATTTTAGGAGGTTTTCTTTGTTTAAAATTTTGGTAATGTTGCCTAGCGGTGACATCAGACATATTAAGAATGTGATGTACATGCCTGGGATTAAGAAAAACTTGATCTCTGTATCTATGATAACAGATCAGGATTTTCTAGTAGAATTCTTCAAGACATGTTGTGCCATAAAGGATAGCAGGATGGAAACAGTTGCATTAGGAGTGCGTGTGGGGAGCATGTACAAATTAAATGTCAAAATAATGCCATAGCAAGCCATGGTTGCAATAGGATTGACAGCTGAAAACCTTTGGCACCAGAGATTCGGTCACCTTAATTTACAAGACCTCATGCTACTTCAAATAAAAGTTATGGTCGATGGACTCCCTGCTTTTCATAGCGTTCAGTTAGATTGTGATGGATGTGCATTGGGGAAAATGCATAGAGAATAATTTCGTATGCATATTTATAGAAAGGAAATAGATATTCTAGAGCTGGTGCATACAGACATATGCGGACCTATGCAGACCAGGTCAGTAGGTGGTGCATATTATTTTCTTATGTTTACTGATGATTGCACTAGATTCTCTTGGATATATTTTTTAAGTAAAAAGAGTCAAACCTTTCAGTGCTTTAAATAATTTAAAACTTTGGTATAGAAGCAAACAGGAAAATGCATAAAAATTCTCCGCTCTGATCAAGGGGGAGAATACAAGTTGGGTGAGTTCATGAATTTTTGTAGATATCATGAGATTTTTCAACAGTTTACAGTGCCTCATACTCGACAAAAAAATGGAGTGGCATAGCAAAAGAACATAACTCTAGTGGAGTGCACAAGAAGTATGCTTCAAAGTAAGGGTCTATCAAATGGTTTTTGGGCTGAAGCCACCAACACTGTTGTTTATTCAAAGAATAGGAGTCCTAATAAATGTCTCAGTTTCAAAAATCCTTTTGAAGCATTATATGGATTCAAACCAGTAGTGAGTCATTTAAGAGTATTTGGGTCAAAAGCATTTGCCCCTATACCAAAGGAGGATAGAAAGAAGTTAGATCATAGAGCCATGAAATGTATCTTTGTAGGATATGGCACTAAGTATAAAGCATACAAGTTATTTAATCTTGTGACTCCTAAAATATTTGCTAGTCGAGATGTCATATTTCATGAACAGGTTGAGGAAGGAAAGGAAGACAGTCATAAAGAATGGCATATTCCATTATTGATGGAAAAAAACAGTGAGAATAATCAGCAGTAGGAGTAGAAATAAGTAGAAACAAGTGATGTAGTCAATAAGGCAAGCCCGTACAAGTCTAAAGAGGACCGATTTGAGGTGAGTCCTTTACCGAGAAGATCAGGTAGGCATAATCAATTACCAGCCAGATTGAAAGACTATGCTTTAATGAAAAGTATTTTAAACATCGTAGAACCCACAAACTATAAAGAAGCAAGTCAATTTGATGAATGGAGGGTTGTAATGAATGAAGAAATTGAATGAATTACTAAAAACCATACTTGGGATCTAGTTGAACTGCCTGAAGGAAAAACACCCATAGGTTCTGTTGTCGCACAGATTTTCAAGGCACCGCGACAACGGCTTAGATTGGGGGCTGTCACTCTTATCCCCAATCTCTCTATTTAAATTGTCTCCTTGCAAGCTAAGGGAGGTAGACCCTATTACAAAAGAGGATGATAAATCCAGGAGACACAGCTAAAACATCAAATACTTGATAGAAATGAACGAGATTCTACAGATCTAAATTAGATTTCACGTTTAAGACCAGTGCCTTATGGAGTCAAACAGAATCCCGTTATGCAATTATAAACAAGTAAGTGATGATTAACTGCTGCTTATTAAAATGCGATTGATCACAATGATATTCAATGAAAGACACTACAACCATGAAACAATACGATGAAAATTCCAGGATTTAAAATGTTTCAATTAATCTCGATCCAGATTATGTTTCTATAGTCAAAACTTTAGATAAAAATATTAAGCTCACTTTGACCATAGGACTTGGAAAAAAAAAATTAGAAATTTTTTTTATTTTTTATTATTTTGTAGATTTTTTAGAATTTTTATTTTTTTTATTATTATATTTATTTAAAAAAAAAAAAAAAAACCTAAAAAAAGAAAGAAATCCTAAATCTAAAATCTAGCAATTAAAAAACTAAAACTAAACAAAAATTAAAACCAAAGTTAACTTGAACTAATCTAAAGTTATAACTATAAAAAATTAAAACTTGACATTAAATAACAAAAACTAAAAACTAAACTAAACTAACAAAATCGAATTTTATTTTAATAAAATAAATCTAAGTCTAAACAAATCTAAAATCGACTATACGATTGACACTATATATATAAAAAATTTAAATACAACTGAATCTAAAACCAAAGTCTACGACTAAAAGAACCTGAACTATACAAAAAAAGAAACACGGGTTTTATGATTTTGATACTGTATATGCGTT
The DNA here is from genome assembly GCA_034641835.2 of Pinus albicaulis. Classification (NCBI taxonomy): domain Eukaryota; kingdom Viridiplantae; phylum Streptophyta; class Pinopsida; order Pinales; family Pinaceae; genus Pinus; species Pinus albicaulis. The sequence continues at coordinate 112,924,844 of CM076580.1, read as the reverse complement.
GATGCTTTGATGCAGGTCAACGGACGAGAGGAGGCACGACAGCGGAAGAGGAGGATCGAGCTGAAGCAGCAGACTTAGACGCGAGGGAGAAAAGCGAGGGCAGGAGCAACGAAGGAAAAATCGACGCGTGAAGGCAGAGGGTCGACATGGATGGCGTGGAGAGGGCTTGGACAGTGGTAAAATGTGCAGAGCTAATGGACGTGAGGGCATGCAAAAATCGAATGGATGAGGAATCGAATGATGAAGAGAGTTCGACAGTAGTGAGAAAAAATGAACGCAGATGAAGGTCGAGGAAATGGCAGAAGACGGCAAGGAAATAAGGAAGAAGTGGGACAACGAAATGAATGCTGGGTAGTAAGGTTCAATTGTAGAGAGCGGCTAGAAGAAATGCAGTCGATGGACGATTGCAGAAGAAACATGGATGCAGATGAAGGTCAGATGTAGTGAATAACCCAGTTCGCAAAATTTCTTCCTTCAAAGTTAGATTTTCAACGTTGTTCGAATCCAATGACATCCAGATTGTCCACATAGATGATTTGAGGCCAAATCTGGCCCTTGGGGACTGGATTTGGCTTTCAAAAATTAAAAGAAAAAAATTATGATTCAAATTCACAACTTGCAAGATCTGAAGATATACATGCCAATTTAATGATTAAACCCTTATAGTCTAAAGAAATTTACAAATTTACAAATTAGTTTACAGATTTAAAACCCTTATGGTCAGATCTGAATCCGTTTTAGCACAATTTTCAGAGATTTACAGTTTTAGTGAGAGGCACAAGCCCTAGAAAACCTTGCAAAACCACCAATTTCGTAAGATAGACCTGGAATTTAACAAATATAGAGCTTATCATATTTATGTTATTGAGAGTCGGTTGGTCCAACCGAAGACTTCCCCAGACGCCCAATCTTAAAAAAATTTCCCTGCACACTTAGATCTGAATCTTAGATCGATAGAGATTTAAGAAAACAACATGAGACCTTTGCAGAAAAATCAGAATGTTATTTTATAAACCCAGAAAACTGCACAAGATACCTATATGCAGATTAATCCATGAAGGCCATCAACCATAAAATGCAAGAAACAAAGTAGCAGAGTTGAGAGACAATTCATCACATAGATCTAAGAAGGAACATCCAGATTTGTAACCCCAAAGTCTTTATGCATTATTCCTCAAAAGTTTACAAGAGCTTCTAAGAGCAAGTGCACGATCCTGAGATCGGATGATTCAATACTGACAAAGACCTCTAAATTTATAGGACAAAATCTCTAACGGCTAGTTTGGATGATCCTCGTCAAAATAATCTCAACCGTCCAAAAGATTTAATTATCTTTTAATCCGGAGCGTTGAAATTAAAATTTTGGGGAAAAAACGAATTTATCATTTAATTCAATTTTAATTAACTTTTACACGAGATAATACATTTACATACATGAAGGGGGAATACCCATTCGTATAGACCTTCAAATAAATACCCGGTTCTACGAGTCAAAATATGATCTAGTAGACCAAGTAGCTCAAACTACTTTTACAAGGATTCGATAGAAAACACTAGGACTCACTTAGCATGCTGATAATAAAATCCACCCTAGCTTTGGGGTGAGGCTGGAGGGAAAAACTCTACCGATCACTTTCATGAATCAGTGAGACAAAAAACCTCCTAGGATAAAGATCATCAACAACATACTAGGCTTACCTAGGTTGTTACATACATGGACGGTCTTACTTAGATCATTTACATCATTACATGCAGAATGGGTTTACATCATTTATAAAAATTGTCATCTGATGACTGATGATGGAATCTGAATGGTGCAACCACATCGAACATGAAGAATCCCATTTGAAAAAATGGGGGTGTACTGCTATGGGGTAGTTGACAAAGTGCGATCAACATCTGGCTCTACTTGGGGACACGTTGCTTCATTGGAGGAATGTGAGAATCCAGAATCTGCATCCAAGAAACACACAAGATTACATAAGAAGCGTCCATCCAAATATCATATAACATTAAGCTCATAAAAAATAGAAACTCTTCTTTTATTTGTTATTCTACTTAACATGAACAGTAAATCTACTCTAACTGCAAAATGAAACGCTGAAATAACAAAGTGTAAGGCTAGAGATACAATACAAAGGATGCCTCGTGGCATCAGATGTGCTCAATATAGTGCATGCTGAGCATTTTCCTGCTTTTAGGCAAGTCTGTAGGCTTCTTTTCAGATGTGCCATGTCCAATCTTGCTAATTGTAGGACTCTGTCTTATCTGATTGTCAAGCTGCTCTTGACCATCAAACGAATCAAACCACTTACTTCTTCTTTTTCGCTTCTTTCTCTTCTTCTGAGTGGGTTGTGATGTTAGCAATGAGACCACTGTAAACTCCTTGTCCTTATCTTGAAGATGTTTGCACGAAATATCTGAAGAACCTGGAGCATGACCAATGTTATTCTGGATATACTCTATCAATGGTGATACATGAGCTTGGTATTTCTCAACATCCTTTGAAACCATAGTTAAATTCTGCGTGTGATGAGATGAGAATGGCTTTAACAGACAAGAAGTCTTATGATCTGTTGATGAATCTTCATAATCAAATTTCGGCTGAAACTTTTGTATATCTTCCATTTTTTCCAATTTCTTTTGTATGGAACTCATCTCCCTGGCATGCCTTGCTATTAATTTCGTCTGATTTGCCTCCATATTTTTTATTTCCAACAAGTGATTTTCCTTCATGGCAGTCATTTCCTGGGTATGTCTTGCTTCCATTGCAATCATATGATTCTGTATAATGGACATCTGATTAATCATTATCTTTAACATGTTTTCCATGACATTTATTTCCTTAACGTGACTTTCTTCCATGGAAGTTATCTTATTTTGAAGACTGATTTGGTTAGATTCCATGTTTTGAATTATTTTCTTATGATTGGGTTGCACATCCTTAATCATCTGAGCTGGCTCCCTAACCTGACTTTCATGATCTTCTATATGCATGTGATAGTCCTTATCAACAACATTAATTTGATGGCTCGACCTTGCCATTCTACTAGCTATGATTCTTTTGACAACATGGCAAGTAACCTCTTCATGAAGATCATTACAGGCTCTACAATAAGGCAGAGCTTCATCCACAAGATTTGCAAACTTGGGTTGATTTGTCAGTCTCTGCTCATTAGATAGGCCTCTTTCCTGCAAAACATTATTATTTCTAGGTTGGGAATTCTGCGTTTGAGCCTTTTCCATTCGATTTCTGCATGCCCTCACGTCCATCAGCTCTGCACATTTGACCACTGTCCAAGCCCTCTCCACACCATCCAAGTCGACCCTCTGCCTTCACGCGTCGATTTTTCCTTCGTTGCTCCTGTCCTCACTTTTCTCCCTCGCGTCCAAGTCTGCTGCTTTAGCTCGATCCTCCTCTTCCGCTGTCGTGCCTCCTCTCGTCCGTCGACCTGCATCAAAGAATCAACACATATACAGTATCAAAATAGTAAAACCCGTGTTTCATTTTTTGTATAGTTCAGGTTCTTTTAGTCGTAGACTTTGGTTTTAGATTCAGTTGTATTTAAATTTTTTATATATATAGTGTCAATCGTAGAGTCGATTTTAGATTTGTTTAGACTTAGATTTATTTTAGAATTAGATTTGTTTTATTAAAATAAAATTCGATTTTGTTAGTTTAGTTTAGGTTTTAGTTTTTGTTATTTAATGTCAAGTTTTAATTTTTGTAGTTATAACTTTAGATTAGTTCAAGTTTAACTTTGGTTTTAATTTTTGTTTAGTTTTAGTTTTTTAATTGTTAGATTTTAGATTTAGGATTTCTTTATTTTTTTAGGTTTTTTTTTTTTTTAAATAAATATAATAATAATAAAAAAAAAAAATTCTAAAAATTCTAAAAAATCTAGGAAAAAAAAAAAAAAAAAATTTCTAAATTTTTTTTTCCAATTCCTATGGTCAAAGTGAGCTTAATCTTTTTATCTAAAGTTTTGACTATAGAAACATAATCTGGATCGAGATTATTGAAACATTTTAAATCCTGGCATTTTCATCGTATTGTTTCATGGTTGTAGTGTCTTTCATTGAATATCATTGTGATCAATCGCGTTTTAATAAGCAGCAGTTAATCGTCACTTACTTGTTTATAATTGCATAACGGGATTCTGTTTGACTCTATAAGGCACTGGTCTTAAACGTGAAATCTAATTTAGATCTGTAGAATCTCGTTCATTTCTATCAAGTATTTGATGTTTTAGCCGTGTCTCTTGGATTTATCATCCTCTTTTGTAATAGGGTCTACCTCCCTTAGCTTGCAAGGAGACAATTTAAATAGAGAGATTGGGGATAAGAGTGACAGCCCCCAATCTGAGTCGTTTTCGCGGTGCCTGGACAATCTGTGCGACAACAGGTTGTAAGTGGATGTACAAACCTAAAGTTAATGCAGATGGGAGTATAGACAAGTTTAAAGCTACACTGGTCGCAAAGGGTTATTCATAGCAAGAGGGAATAGACTTTGATGAAACCTTTGCCCCTGTAGCCAAACTGAGTACCATTAGAATGCTAATTTCTTTAGCTACAAAATATCAGTGGAAGCTACACCAGTTAGATGTTAAGTCTGAATTTCTGAATGGTGATTTAAAAGAAGAGCTTTATTTAGTCCAACCTAAAGGGTTTGTCAAAGAAGGGCAAGAACATCTAGTTTGTAGGTTGAAAAAGGCATTATATGGTTTAAAACAAGCACCCAGGTCATGGTATGAGAAGATCAATTCATTTTTCTTACAACATGGTTTTCATAGGAGCATGAATGATCCAAATCTGTACACCAAGTATAATAAATAGATGGAGATTATTTTTATTTCTTTGTACGTGGATGATATGATTATAACAGGTAATGCAGTTTCTCTGATCAAAGAAATCGAACTGCATATGTCTCAAGTCTTTGAAATGAAAGATCTCAGAAATATCCATTATTTCTTGGGTCTGGAAATATGGAGAGATTCTGGACAGACTTTTCTTACTCAAGGGAAGTATGCTAGAAGTCTGCTAAAATAATTCAGGATGGAGCAGTGTAAGTCAGCATCAACACCATTGCAGCAGAATCTAAAGTTGTGCAGTGACGATGGTACTAAGGAGGTGGATGCCACTATGTATAGAAAACTAGTTGGTAGTTTGATATATCTTACTACAACTACACTAGACTTGGCATACTCTGTTAGTGTGCTGAGCCAATTCATGTCTAATCCTCTCGAAAGTCATTGGGTGGTAGAAAAAAGCGTGTTGAGCTGTCTTCGTGGTACTAGCGATTATGGTATTTTATACACTGACACATCTGATGTTACTTTAGCAGGTTTTTCAGATTCGGATTGGGTAGGTAACTTGGATGATCGTAAATCCATCACAGGTTATGCATTTAGCATTGGATTCGGGGTCATATCATGGAGCAGCAAAAAGCAGAGTATTGTAGCTTTATCTTAAATCGAAGTTGAGTACCAAGCATTGTGTGTAGCTACATGTGAAGCTATCTGGTTGAGAAGTCTTCTCCATGATGCAGGAGAAGAGAAGAAAGAAGCAAGTACCGTCAAAATTGACAACCAGAGTACCATTAAGCTAGCATACAATCCAGTGTCTCACAAAAACACCAAACACATTGATACTCAGTTCCATTTTGTTCGAGAAAAACTTCAGTCAAAAGAAATATTTGTTGAATATTGTAAATCTTGTGACAATATGGCTAACATTTTTACTGAGCCTCTTGGGAGAAGAAAATTTGAATTGTTTATAGAGATGTTAGGAATTCAGGACAATCATTTCTCCATTAAGGGGGAGAGTTGAAAATAATTAATATTATTGTATATTAATGGAGAAATGGTTACACTGTTGTAACGTAGCTCCTTAAGTTAGGATTAGTTCCCAGGATATAGGAGTTTGTTTACAACTTCCTACTCCTTTGTGATGTACTTATAGTTTTATCATTTGATTAATGAATGTAGAGTGTACTCTCCATTTATGTGCAGTCTCCAGGTGCATTACTCACCTGTGAGCTGCAATTTCTATTCAATTCAATTTTTATCTTGTTGGACGCCATACATTGGCTAAAATGGCCTATCAATTAATACAAGGATTTGTGAGCATGATATTGACATTAGGCATGAGAGATCCTGCTCCTCAACCCTGGGTGAATATGCTGAAAAGAATAACCATCACATATGCATGGAAGAAGCTAAGGTTATTGCTATGATTGACCATTTTTATCACCTTAAACTAAAAGAGGCTTTAGAGATTGAAAAAAAACCTGCCAATCTCAATAGAGACCATGGTTGGAATATTAGCAGGTCCCATATTCCTAGATCTTGTCAATCCCCTTCCTTTTTATATATTTTTCTTGATATCCCTATTTTTATTATTTTTATTAAAATATGTTTTAGCCCTTTATTATATTAGATTAATTTAAATAATAATAATTTATTAATTAACCTTGGTTACAACATAATGAAATTTAATAAAAAATAAATAACAATAATTTGTTTATATTCTTAGTCAAATTAATTATTTCCATTTTTTATTTAATGTAATAATAACCTAAAAATATCTGAAAAATTATTATATATCACATAAATATGAATTCAAATATTCATTATTATAATTAAATATGATATATAAAAAAAAATACTTGTTATAACTTTTATATATATATATATATATATATATATATATATAATAATAATAAATTTATTAAAATAAAAAATAATATACCTTTAAGTGTTCATATATACTAAGTTTTAATTATCTTATCAGGGTAAGGAAAAAATATAGATATATATATATATATTTTTAATAAGACTAATTCTCTTGAGTGATCATATGGTACAAGAAGAGATTACAATCAAGTGAGACAATAAACGAGCCAGCAAAAAATGATAAACTATCAATGTCGGTCCCGAAGAGTGAACATAGAACAGACAAAAGAGCAGAGAGGCTAGACTGAGAGACAAAAGAAGAAAGAAATAGGGTCCTACCCAGATTGGGCAGAATCCTCCATGCAAAAATTTTTCCCTTTCTTTTTGTTGACTTTGACCCATCCTGTTTGGTGCAGATGGGCTACAACCACTTGTAGACTATTGTTGGCTAAAGGAGGTGTCTCCTTATCTATGTTGGAAGAGGAGGACTCATGGTTACGTTTCTAAGAGGTCGTAGTGACATGGGGACCCATAGGGACCTCAGAGGAAGGGTTCTTCATCTACTTTGCCTATGCCATTTTTGCCTCGTTCTCCTCCTCCTCTGAGCTTGAGGGTTCATCGTCATCTACGGGAGGCAGATAACAAGGTATCCATATTTTGGTTTTAGATTTGGGGGGGTTTTGATTTTTTTTTTTTTCTAGGAACGCAGGGCAGGTGGTCTAAAGGTGCCCTATTTGGTGACAATCACGGCATCGGAAGGCAGTGTGCTCATAATCCAGAATCTGTGTCCACAGGAAATCACCGACCTTGAGATTGATTTGGTCAGGAATTCCTTTACTAATATCTATTCAACACATATTCTGCCATGTGTGTAGAGCCCCTGGTACTCTCGATAGGGATCTGTAGTCAGATAGCGGCTCAGGGTGTTTCCTATACCTTGAAAGATGGAAGGGTGCCATAAGTGAGCACGTAAGTTTTGAAGCCTGACCCATACTAGAATCTTGATGATGATAGTCGTGGAGGGATTGAAATCTGGGAACTAAGGTGTAAGGAATAACCTTGCTGGTCCCCAAAACCACGGTCCTTCAATTACAGCCCTCTGGTAGTCCTTTTTGTGATCAAACACTACAATAAAGAAGCCCTTTGAGTAAAATATGACAGTGCAGTTGTGGGTCGAGTTGAAATAGATCCGGTCGTAGAGATCCTTTGTTTGAGGCCATAGTCCATTGAATCTGCAGATGATGGTAGCTTTTACGTATATTTTAAGCTATTCTGCTAGCTCTAGATGGGAGATCTGTATGGAGGGGACATCCTCCAACTTGTCAACCAAGAAAGGCATAGGGCTGTAGGGGTTTGAGCTTATTTCTTGGGGTGTGCATGCACAACATCCTTGTAGAAAAAATCTGGAGCAAATGAAGAGTGGTCCGCAGCTACCCCTCTCAAGTGAAGGGTTAAAACTATAGTAGCATCTCTCTTAATGTTATAAAAAGAAAGGGAAGGGAGGCATCGAGCTGTTTACCTCCATATAAAAGTCTTTGAAGAGGTGAGGTGATCTGCAATCGATGCTCCAAGGCAAGCAAGAGTTTTTGGACTGTATCCGTTGAGGGAACCCATAGCATCATAAATCTGCCCGTGAAGAGCGAGATCTGGATTTGGAAGGTAGGAGTGGGTAGCTCGAGGAAACCCGGGCTGCCAAGTTGCGTTGCAAAGCCCAGATGAAAGGGCCTTGTTCGTTCTCTGCATACCGCAGCCTTTTCTGTTTTCTAGCTGTAGTCTTGTGCGTGAGGGCTGCTCAGATGTTTTCGTTCCAAGGAATCGCGCCAGATCCAAGCATGGTTCTAAAGATTCGAGGGGTCGGGGACCGTCTCTTCTCCATTTTCGGGCTGGGGTTCTGCCGGCGAGGAGAAGTCCGAGCCAATTGATCATCGTTCAAAACGCCTCTCGCAGGTCTCCAAGACCACGCACGCAGACCCGTTTCTGTTTGGTGGCTGCTCGCAGGAAAGATTGCAGGAGCAATCGATGGCGGTGACTGGATTGGAGTCCTCTAGACGCTGGGATCTGCAGATCCATGAGAAGACTTGACAGAAAGGGGTTCCATAGCAGAAGCTGTTGAAATAGCCTTCTTTATTTGAAATTGTAATTGGAAAAAATACAAATTAACTTTACGATCCTTTTTATATTAAATTTAAAAATTAAACAAAATCATAATTTATCAAAATTAAATAAAACACCTATAAAGTTGGGTTCGTATGTGGTACGCGATTTACAATTTAAAAATAAAAATCAATGTTGTTTGTTTATATATATATATATATATATATATATATATATATCACCGTTATTTTGCTTTTGCTTTTCGAAGAAGATAACTACCAAGTTGGCATGTCCGTGGAGATATTGTTGGAGGTGTTGTTTTGTTAATAATGGAGAAGATTACAGTGTCCATGTATTGAATTTTGAACGGCTCATAACTTGAAAAGTAGTTCTTTTTTTAAAATATCTCGAATCTAAAAATATTTGGTTTGTATTTTTTCAAATATAATATTTTTTAATTTATTCTTGAAATCGCTCTAATTACTTAATAATTAATTATTTGGGTATATGTGAAAATAAATTTAATTTAAAATTTATTCGAATGGCTTATTATTTATCAAAATAAATAACCTAGTTACCCATTTCTATATTATTAAGTGAATCATTTTTATTATATATTATTAAAAAAATACATATTAAACTAAAAACAAAATAATACTCTGTAGGGCAGATAAATCAATGCTCTTCTAAAATTCCCTTTCATAATAAAGAAGATTACTGTGGATATATGAGGATTGAATTTTGAAGGGTTCAAATTTGGAAAAATAGGGTTGTGAAGTGAAGAATATTATCTTATTAGTGATTGATTATTAATAATAATTAAGTTATACTAAAATGGAAAAGCAAATAACCGTTAAAACTGAAAATGCACTTTATAATAGATTTATTAATAGGCATTTATCCAATATATTAAAATAAAAGATAAATATATCTCTAACAGTTCATTCTATATTAAGTTTCTGTGATTTTGAATAAGAAATTTATTAATAGGCATTTATCCAATTTTTTAAAATAAAAGATAAATATATCTCTAACGGTTCATTCTATATTAAGTTTTTGTGATTTTGAATAAGAAAAATAAAAGAAAAGTAGATCATAATATCAAGTTTATCTGTTAGTAAAGTCTATCTATAAAACTAACACGATTATTAGATGCAGAAAACAGTTTTTGATATTTTAATCATAACAGTTTTGATATATATAATCATAACGTTTTCTATAATTTATATAAATAACTATTTATAATATTTTATGTTGTAGTATTTTTTTGGTTTTGGTTATAGTTTTATTTTTGTTTTAAGGTTAATTCATATTAATTAGTTAAACTAAATTTTAATTATATGATTAATTGAAAAGACATTTTTTATTAGTATAGATCACCAAAGTCTGAAATTTATTTAACAAAGTCTAAAATCTAATATTATTAAATAATTTTTAAATTTAATTTGTAATTTTAAATTATATAATGCTCATAATTTAACATTATGGATGATAAAAGTCTGAAATTTATTTAACAACAAAAATCTAAGATGTAATATTATTAAATAATTTTTAAATTTAATTTGTAATTTTAAATTATATAATTTATAATTTAACTATTTTATTTTTTTTAAATATTAAATTTATTTATAATTTAGAAAAAGAAAAATAATAATAATTAATTAAACATTTTGAAATTGCAAATCGCAAACTGCATGGCCAACGATAACCAGTCGTTATTTTCTTTTTTGAAATTATTAACGGCGTCAAAGGCGTCGAGATGACTAAAAATAGCAAAACAGATAACTACTGAGTTCGCATGTCCGTGGAGATATTGATGTAAGACTTGTTTTATTCATGATCACGGTATGCATGTATTGAAATTTGAATCGCTTATAATGGGCGTCGTTTGTTTTCAAATTTATAGAGATTTTAATTTATATTTAAAATTATTTTAATTTTAATAGATAAATATTTATATTTTTTTTCTTAGAAATATATATGTTTTATTTATTATATTAAAGTTTATTATGTTATTTGTAGGAATTAAATTTGGGTGGCTTTTTAATTATTTCTTTTCACTATTCAAAATAAACTCAATTAATACTCTAATTAATTAATTATATATGGAAACAAATAATTTTGATTACATAAACTTTTAATATTATTGCAAATTTGCAGATTTAAAAATAAAAAACAAAAAAATATAATATTCTTTTGAGTAGATAAATTAATGTTCTCTTAGAATTCCTTTTCACATTAAAGAATATTACTATGTATGCATTGAATTTTGAATGGTTCACTGAGTGAGAGAAGTGGAGAATATCATATTGTTAGAGTTATTAATTATTGCGCCCATCTCTCCACCCTAGAATGATAGTGATGTAATGTAATGTTTAACATTTTGACTAAGTCAAATTAAATTAAATGAAAAGATTAATATATTCTAATGTAAACATAAAATAAAATGAAAAAAACTCTATAAAAAATAAAATAAAAATGATCCATGGTATTCATCTAGAATGTATCCTATTTAAAGGGGGAAATTAAAACAACCTAGATCCATTTTAACTCTGGATCCACCAAGCACACACAGGGAACAAATCTCTTGAAATGCAAATCTCTTTTAGAATGAAAAAAGATTTGATCTCTCTAGGCACTTCTTAGATCACGACTTAAGATAGATCTAGAATACTTAATAACAAGTAGGGGAACCACATAAATTTAATGGTTGATAAATGTATATAGACATCAATCCTTAATAAACATCAAACACACACTTCATAATATCATATTTATTGATTGATTTATTTTTATTTTTTTATAAATAATTGAACTATTATTATTTGAGTTAAACTATCTATTATTTTACAAATGGCTAGTGGGAGCTTTACTTTCTATTTAAAGGGGTTACTTGATCAGATTTTCCATCTTGTCCTGATGGTTCGAAACTCATTGACCAAATCTATTTTGATGTGATTTTCACTAAAAGATTTCAATCACAATTTATGGATCACAGAAGCAAAATTCTTAACATTAAAAAAATTGTTACTTCTAAGTTCAAAGAAAAAATGTGGTGTGAGAAAGATCTAGCAACTGAAATAAAATTAAGATATTATAAGGAGGTCATCAACCCCACCCTAGAAGATCAAAAGTATCTTTCTGTTTTAACTAGCTCAAAGAAGAAAATTAATATAGCCAAGATTAGAATGAACTCTCATGAGCTTCATAGTGACACAGGTCATTGGACAATTCCTAAAACACCATGGATGGAAAGGATCTGCCATTTTGTGAGAATATGAACATCGAGGATGAAAATCACTTCCTCTTAGAGTGCCCTAGTACAACTACATTAGAGCTCAATTTCTAAATCTTCGTTACAATACTGACCTTCCTAGTCTTTTAAGATGTCAAAATTATAGTGAGCTCAAGAGGCTTAAACCTTAAATCAAACTAAATTACTCTTTTCTTTAGGTCCCGTAGACCAAATATTGGTCTAAGTGGACGTTAACCATCATCAACATCATCATCAATAATGAAATTAAAATTCTAAAAATCCAAATCCAAAATAAACATAAACATATTCACTATCATAATTAAATATGATAAATTTAAAAAAAATATACTCATTACAACTTAAAAGAAATATATTTTATAACAAATTTATTAAAGTTAAAAATAAATAGACCTTTTAACTGTTCATTTTATGCTAAGTTTGTATTATTTTGTCAATAAATTAAAAAAAAAAAAGATAAAGAAAAAATACAGATTAACTTAACAATTCCTTTTGTATTAAATTTTGAAATTAAACAAAATTATAATTTATCAAAAATAAATAAAACATCTACACCATTCATACTCAAAATATTAAATCAAATATAGGATTGAATTGCAGAAGACAAAAAACAAAAAAGTTGATGATCTCATAGACTATTTTTAGTCTCGTGAACATTAAAATATTATTCATTCATATATATATAATAGACGAGACGTCGGTTCACGATGCCTTTTGGATGTGGCATGCGATTTACAATTTGAAAATAAAAATCAATGGAGCTTGCTTAATTAATTATATATATATATGCACGTCTCTATCAAGAGGCGGCCGTTGTTTTATATATATGTGTGCACGTCTCTATCGATAGGCGCCAGGCTGACAACCCTACCCAAGAAGATAACTACCAAATTGGGATAGCATGGAGATATGCCGTAGTCTTTTCAGGCAACATTTTGGCCTAGAATCTGGTAAAGATTTTATCAGAATTATGTTTATAATTGTTAACCTTTAGTATTTTGAGTGCTCTAAGGGTTTTTGGTAATGCTGAATCCATTTCCACTATAAAAAATGGATTCCAAACACTCCAACTATTTGATTTCTTGATTTTTAGTTGCTCAGATTCCGGCAAAAAACTGCCGTTCAGACTATTTCGTTGCCTGGGTAGACAACTTCGTAGAGATATTGTTGAAAGAGTTGTTTTGTTCATAATGCAGAAGATTACACTGTGCATGTATTGAATTTTTAAGGGTTTATCACTGGAAAAGTAGTTTCTGGTCAAAATATCTCAAATAAAAAAAAAACTTGCTTGGTATCTTTTCTAATATATATATTTTAACTTATTCTTAAAATTACTTTAATTAGTTAATAATTAATTATTTGGTTATATGTGAAAATAAATTTATTTTAAAAAATATTTGTTTAACCTTGTTATTTATCTCTATATTATTAAGTAAATCATTTTTATTATATATACATCTAAAGTTATTTTGCAAACCCAAGAAAATAGAAAAAAAAAAAAAATACTATTAAACACAGGTAAATCAATGCTCTTTTAGAATTCCTTTCATAATAAAGAAGATTACTATGGATACATATGGATTGAATTTTGAATGGTTCACACTTGGAAAAGTAGTGTTGAGAAGTGGAGAATATTATATTTTTAGTGATTGATTGTTAATAATAATTAGCTACGTTATACTATGAAAAAAGAAAATAATTGTTAAAATTGAAAATATTAAGTTTTTACGTTAAGTTTTTGTGATTTTGAATAAGAAAACTAGAAGGAAAGTAGGTCATAAACTTTTAATATGCATTTATCTAATATTTTAAAATAAAAGATAAATACATTTTTAATAGTTTATTCTATATTTTGTTTCTGTGATTTTGAATAAGAAAACTAAAAAGAAAATTGGTCATAAATTTAACGGCCTCTATTATATTAAGTTTATTTGTTAGAATGAATGAATAATTAAATGATATTTTATCCTCCACGAGACTAAAAATATTCTATGGGACAACCATCTTTCTTGTTTGCCTTATGTAATTCAATCCTTTTCTTATTCAAATTGACGATGAGCTCACCCAACCTTTTAAGAGTTCCTTCACTAAAAAGGCAATGCCATGGAATTGATGCTAACATATTGCGGCAACTGTCCCTGGTGTCTTTGAAAGCATCACATTCCAAAATGAAATTTTTTTTCTGATTCCACTACCCCAGAAGTGCAAAAATTACATACCCTTTCCTCCGAAGCTTCTTTAGGTCCCTTCCACCGCCCCCTTTCACATCGAAGTTGATGTGAGTTAGTTCTTAATTGAGCAATAAGAACCTTTTCTCTCCACGATATGTTAGCTCCAATATATTCTTTTTGTTGGAGATTACAAATGGGGTTGAATTCCTCAACATAATACTTCTTCTTTCTACCCAACTCTTTTCCCCATATACCCTTATGGAACTTCTCCAGCACAAAATTCTTTAACTCCTTGCTATTTGTGGGACATGTATTCAGGAAAATATTCCATTTTTGCATCCATTTTTTGTTTTGTCTCATCCATGATTTCTTTCTTTCACTCATACCTTCATTGAAGATAACTTTTGGCTATCTACCTCCTCCCATTTGCTCAATTCTTTTTAGATACCTTATAAGACGAACCATGGCAATTGCTTCGATGGGAGCTGCCCCTGTTTCACTCAACATTATCTCGTAGGGAACTGAATTTTTTATTTTGAACTTGCTCATGATCAAGATTTTTTTAATTTTTTCAAATTGTTTCCATTTTGAAACAGGGATGCTGCTAGCCCACAATTCACACCCATATAATAACACTCGACAAACTAGAAGTCCAAAAAGTACTTTGATCGTGTTCCAATCCCATAACTCTGCCTCTCTACATCTATTTTGAAGTGCATATAGCGCTTTCCACCCTCCTAAAATTATTTTCTTTTTGCAATCCTCCCAAATAAGCTTGTTTTTGAAATCGATCCCGAGGTACTTGTATTCATTTACTTCTTCAAGAATGTTGCCTTCAAAGAAGAACGTATGTTGGCTTTGCTTCCTTTTATTAGAGAAAATCATTATTTCGGTCTTACTGTTATTGAATTGCATCCCCATTGATTTACAAGGGCATATAGGTGCATCTACAATCCATGGGCCGATTTAGCAACCAACACAAGATCATCGGAATATAAAAGAAGCTTTATCACAAACTCCCCCAATCAAACACCATCCCCACCTTGCAAATTTAGCAACTCTTCCAGTTTGTCAATATATAGACCAAAAAGGGTAGGGGATAAAGGGCAACCTTGCTTGACTCCGATGTCACTTCTAAAACTTTTTGAAATGCTTGCTGAAGTTCTGATTTTGACTTACACCTCTTCATAAAGCCTATGGACAGCAACTCTATATTGTAAAGGAATTTCGAGTTCTTTCATTCTACGCCACAACTTTTCTCTAGGGACCATGTCAAATGCCTTTTTTAAGTCAACAAAATAGCCAAATACTTATTCTTTTCTCCCCCAAACCTTTTGAACAATGTGTCTTAGCGTGATACCATGATCAACTATAGAATTCTTCGGCCTAAAACCTGCTTGCCCTTTTGCCCTCTTTTCTTTTACTTCAACCCACTTACTGATTCTATTTTCCACCATGACACTGAAATTCTTTGCAAACAAAGGATTGATCATAATGGTTCTATAATTGGAAGGATTATTAATGTCTCCACTTTTAAGAAGGGGAATTTCTAGACTAGTTATCCAATCCCTTGGGAATCCTTGCTGAATGACGTTGTTGAATATTTCCATGATGTGGGGTGCCAAAATGTTCATTCCCCACTTTAGATATTCTGCTTGAAGTTCAACCAAGTCCTTTTCC
This sequence comes from Pinus albicaulis, assembly GCA_034641835.2. Lineage (NCBI taxonomy): Eukaryota > Viridiplantae > Streptophyta > Pinopsida > Pinales > Pinaceae > Pinus > Pinus albicaulis. Next base: position 112,908,951 of record CM076580.1, on the reverse strand, counting down.
TTCTGTGTTTTCAACTTTTTAATTCTTGCCTCCACCTCATGTACTGTGAAAAGCTTTGTAGATGTGTTGATCCTAGGAGGAGGCTCAACCTCTAATTATTTTTCATAGAGTTTCCTTGCATAGTCAAACCACTGATTGGCTGTAATATTATTTTCAAATTGCTTCTTCCTTGATTGAAGTTCCTGCCAAAAAAGTTTTGGGTTATTCTTGCCTAGATATATCAGCTCTTCTCACCTTGTTTGCATGAACTCATATTTTTTCTTTTTTAAAATCTGCTTATATAACTTTACATTAATATTCCCCTCTCCTTCCTTTTTCAAGGTTCTGCTTGCCATTTTTCATTCCTCATTTAACCACGCATTCATAGGAAAACAATTTGATTCTGATTTCCTATTTTTTTCTCTTTTGCACTTCTCAAGTGCACCCTCGATTATCTCTGTTAACTCATGGTTGTTGAGGCTCTGGGGACCAAATTTCTCCTTCTGAATTTTTCTCCTCAACATTGTTTTGACGATAGTTCAATTTTCTTGTGTTAGAAGAATTTTCCACTTGATGCCGATTGTTGGGTACATTGGGTTTTCCTCCTATTTTGTCTTTCTTCTAGCCATGATAACTTTAAATATATTGGGTTATAATCTGAATTTTTAAGTCCCAAATATTCTCTCTAATCTTAACTTCATCTATTCTTTCTCTTAGGCTTTGTGAACCAATAGCATAGTCAACGACACTCAGCCCATTGTATGTGTTGCAAGTGAAGTTCCCAGACTTTTTCCATCTATCTAGAACATTGCAGATAATTTAGTTGAAAGCACCACACAACGTAAGAAACTCCTCTACAAAAAGATTACTAACTTTGTCATCTTCTGAACATCTCACCCATCGAGAATTCTCCTCTTTAATGAGCCATATAGGATTGTGATCCTACTAGCTTGTTGATTTGTTGTTCTAGCATTGAAATCTCCTACTAAAAGAACTTCTCGTTGTTGAGAATATGCGACAATATATTGCTTTAAAGCTGCAGACAGATCTTTGCTATCCAATCCCTTATTTTTGTAGGTTTTTGATACTTGAGGCACAAAATAGCATGTTGTTCTTATGTCGTTCTCATTCTCTGTTAGTTTGAACCCTAAATATTGTTTATTTGTATCTTCTTTCATTAAATGAATGTGATGACCTTCTTTTTATTTCACTAAAACTAGTATTCCTCTGTACCCTTTACCATTTTCCGCTGCCTCGTTCCAAACTTCTAACTTGAAATAACCGTCAACATAGGAGTTTTGCAACCATCATGTTCATGAGTTTCTGTGAGACAAATTATGTCTCTACCTTCTGCAATAGCCCCTATCCTAGGTCCCCTCCTCCAAGGGTAACCTCTATAGTTCCAAAAAACTATACTTAGGTAGACGTGGGTAGGATTTGGTTGCTATGTGGTTTGGCACACAAGACTCAAATTTTAGCCTTACCCCTTTTCATCCATGCTGATCTTGTTGTTTTCCTCCCTATTACAAAATTACCTATTTTTTCTTCATTGTGAACTTGTTGCCCTGTTTTTCCATGAGGCCCAAACACTGCAATAACCACTTTACCATTGTAAAACCATTCTCTTTTGCCTTCGTTTCTTGCTGCTCTAACTTTCTCCACTTCTTCCCTTCTCTCTTCTTGTTTCTTGCTAGTGAAATCTTCATCTAGGAAGAAGAGTGAGCCTTTCAAGAGTTTCTTTTTGCTTAAGAGATGATGTTTCTCTTGCACACTTACCATGATGACTTTTATAGGTTGAGGTCTTTCCTCACATATCTTTCCCACCCTCCTTGCTTGAAAAATTTTCCCTCTCCACTGTAATTTCTCTCTCAAAAAGTCCCTTGTCAAATTGAAAGTGCTTTCATTCTTTCCATAGTCTCTTATTCCCTTGATAATACAATTTGTTTCTCTCTCTTTTATTTATTTATGTTCTCTTTCCTATGCTCTACGAGAACTTACATCTTCTTTTTCCTCTATCATGTAACCATTAGAGTCCTCAACCCTAGTTTCAATTTCTTTTAAAATGTATGTCTTCTTGTTCTCTTCTCCCTTCTTTTCGAAAATGACTGTTTGTTGACCCATTTGTGTATCTACCTGAGTTGTTTTAGAGATTATCACATCTTTGTTTGCTACCATTGCATCATTCCTGTTTTGTAATGCTGCCTTAATTTTTTCCCATTCTCGTCTTCCTGCCTCTACAACATCTTGTAACATTTTTACCTACTCTTTCAAAATTCTATTACATTCCATTAAACATTGATTTGAAAGTGTGATCTCTGAAATTCTACGATCTCTTCCCTGTTCGCTAGCTTCTAAAATTTCCAGCCTTTCCCTAGCTTTCATTAGTTCTTGGACATAGAGATCTGATGACCAAGTAAGAGGTGTAGTTGTGGGACTGTACATGATTGACTCTTCCTTATTTTTGTTGCTCTTATTTTTTTTCTTTTTCTAGGTTTGTTTTCTTCTTCTTTGTTCCCATTTAAGGCGGGAAAGTCTACACTTTAAAATACATTTGTATTGTTTTACATTTACCCAAATCCACTTTCCTATTTTGTGAGCTGAAGCAATTTTGACTTGGCCCAAATGATTTGTTTCCACAAAATCTTAGATTTCCCTGTCATTTTTAACATTTACTATTGATTTATTTTCCATTTTAAACTGTAACCTATTACTTGTTACGAATTACTTTGAGCCTATTACCTGTTACAAGTTACCTGAGATCCTGTTACTTGTTACCAGCCACCAAACAGTCGACGGAAGTAGTCAGGAGGTAGTTAGCAGCAAATGATAGAAGTAGTTGGCTCTCGGCAGTCACAGCAATCGGCTCTCGGCCCTCGACAGTAATAACCATGCTTCAGGTTCCAGGGTTCCATCTTCTTATTGTCCTCGTTGGATGCAACTTTCCGTATGAAAATACTGAAACCTGTTACCTGATCACAACAAATCGATATGTTACCTATTATTTAACTTAGACGGCTAGTCCAGTAGAGGTCGCTGAATCACTGTGGGTAGAGTTGGGTCGATGATCTGTTATTGAAATTCATCACTGTTAGTAAATTCTATCAATAAAACTAACATGACTATTAGATGCAGAAAATAGTTTTTGATATCTTAACAATAGTTCACCTCCTTTGCTCTATTTTGCTCTTCATTCTGTTTTTTATTCAATTTATAAACAAAAATATATTTTAGTTTTGTTGGGTGGTGCAATAGTTAAGTGGAGAAGTTGGTTTTACAAATTTGGTAATCTAATCTGGAACAAAACTAAAAAATTCTTCAGAAACAATTTCTTTAGTTGAAAAAGAAAAAAATAGAAAGATCTTTGGCTTGTGAAAAAATAAAACCCTAAGGAAAGAAATGTGGTTATTTCATTATCGTGATGGGTATTCTTTCACTCATACCTATCTTCGAATCCGCCATGAAATTGATCCTGGAGGATCCTCCTAAAATAAGAGGGTTGTATCTTTGGGCAGCCGTGGAAGGCCTGCGCAGAGCGGTTGGGGTAGCCCCAATGCCAAAGGGCTCATCTATACAGAGGTTTTTTAATGAAGGAAGATGATTGCTTCAAGTTGGGGCATTGCAAAATAATAAGCAAGAGGACTCATGTCATGTGCAAGGTCAAGGAAGCGTTGAGAAGAATAAATAAGCCAAGTTTATTATCATAGTTCAGATACAAGTATGTTATATAAAGCTATTCTGTCAACTTTGATGATGGTATCAGTCAAGATGATCCACATGCACTGGTATCGGTTGATCGAGGTTTTTTGTATTCGGAACCCAACTAGATCGGAAGGTTAAATTCTGAGGCAAATCAAATTTTCTGAACAGGACCAAACTCTACCTGCATTTTTTCCTCAAGTGGCGAAAGATTTTAGATGTAGTCTAAATGGTAGTTGTTTTAATCATATGCTTTGAAGCCTTATTCTTTTGATTTAATTTCGAACCCAACTTGATTGGAAGGTTATTCTCCAAGCCAAAATGGATTTCTGAAAAGGATTTCCGAATTCAGAGATTATTCTCTGCAGATCGAAATCCAGAACAGAGTCATCAATAATCACATTGTTGAGCCCAACATCAATCACTGAAATTAATTCGAGACCCTTGCAGAAAAAAATTAATTAATCTGAAACCATTCATTACATCGCCGAACCCAACTCGATTGTAAGGTTATTCTCTATAGATGGAAACGAAAAACACATTCATCACATCATTGAACCTGACTAAGAACCACAGATTATTCTCAGAGAGTTTTTATGTATGTGAACTGCAGAAGTATAATGTGAACCGAAATATTTCAGATACTATTCTCTGTAGCTCGAAATCCAGAACACACTCATCACATTGTCGAACCCCACATTAATAACTGAAATTAATCGGCATAGGTAAAATGAGAACCATAGATGTATAATGTTTGACCTGAGTCTAACTATGCAGAGGAATTGTCCGGTTTCAATACTGGTTGTAAAATCTTACAGATCCGGTTGGCCATCGCTCCAACTGCTGATGCCTCTGGAAAAATCTAATAGAATCTTCTAGGTCTTTGCGATGTGACTCCATCAGACTACCAGTGTGCTTCGCTCATTAATGTAGTGAGGGTGGCGAGTGGGTGATGTTAATCGGTTTGAATTTACCAACCTAAGAAACCCAAAACCGTACAGATTCACTCATTCTTCTACTCCTCGACCTCTCTGCAAAACCAGAGACTGATGTTAACAAGGACCAGAGACTCAGATTCTTCTTACACTAACACAGACTAGTGGCGGAAACCCACCGGGTGACCTTCTTCCTGGTATTCTTCTAGATTCTAGTTCAATTTTATAAGACCTTCCTTTTGGAATACCCAACTAACTATTATTTTGACCATATACTTGAGAACCCCCCATAAAAATTTACAACTAAATCAAAATCAGCTGGAAACATATATGCATATGCATAGAATGATATAAAAGATTTAATATTACCGTGGTGCTGCTCTGCAATACTTGCGAGGCTAGGGAAACTTTCAAGCAACTTGCCCCCTTAGCCTTAACCCATAACCAAATTTGATAGCCTCCCACTTCCTTGAGAGTGGTATCAATTCCACCAGTGTATCATGCATAGATTGCAATTGGAAAAAGAAAAGTGGAGAAGATGCTAGGGAGAATAAACAATGAGATCAAAAATTACAGCAGGTCACACATTAGAAAAAAAAAACTCTCAACATCTCACCCTTCTGAAGATTCCTACAAGGTAAACAATATTACGACTTTGTTGCCACAGCTGGTAACAACCCCTCATTCAGTCATCGAAAACCAAACCCTACTGCCATTATCATCATCATCTTCAAATGAAGATAATATAAATAACAACTTCAGCCTTAACCCACAACCAAATTTTATGGCCTCCCACTTCAGTCGATGTGAAATGGGTTTGAATGTTTGGTCCAGCTCCCAAACTAACTACATTATGTAGTTCATCATCCCAAACATTTTAGATTTGCAAAAAAATCTGGAAAATTAGGTGAGAAGAGAGGTTATCACCTCAAAAATTTGTGAAGCATGCAAAGAACCTTTATATGGCAGTGATGTATGAGCACTGAAATAGTTATGAGCACATGTGTGAAAAATAATATACATTTTGATTTAAATATGTAGTATTGTACAACCATATATGTGATTATGGAATTTCTAATAGCATAGGTAATAAGTAGACCGGTAATGTAAAGTGGTTAATTTAAATAGTGATTAATAAAAAAGTTAAAAACAAAATTTATATGGACATGGATGTATGTTACAAGTGGTATCAGAGCAGCGTTTGCATGCTGGGACCCTATGGGTCACCTAATATCACAAATTGTGTGTAAATTATGTACAACAAAGAAAAGGCATAGCAGGAGATGATATGAGGAGGGGGTCAATGCAGCAAATACTCTAGGACACAGGGGAACCTACACCCCAACTACGATAAGAAATTAATCCTGAGATGTGGATTTAGCTGAGTGTAGATCAACACTAATAGACTAGTAGACTACTCGAGGAATAACAGAACCAGACCAGTATTCTCGTAAACACAGTGCAGAAGCTATAGGAAGAAATGGTTTGGGTCAGGAGTGACAATGAGCGCTTAATGCAAGAGCGAGAAAGGATACTCAAGAGCCTTTCTCACAAATAGAATCAGGGAGTGGTACAACCCAGTCCCGATAGAGATATGCAGGAAGGAAATGAATGACAAACAAGGGACCAAACCACTGATAGAATGGAAAGAAGTCATTCACTGCGAAGTAATAAAAATATAAATTACAATGAGACTGAGTCTGGTAATGTCTCGTAACAGCAAGAAATTAAGAAACAAAAAGTGGAATTACAAGGTGAGTTCTGAAAGATAAAACCACCTACATTTGATCGAGAAGCAGAGGAAGTGGCTGAAGCATGGTTGATAAAAATGAACAAGTACTTTCAAGTCTACGAGAATAGCAACAATCTTAAATCCAGATTATCAATCTATCAGTTGAGGGAGAAGGCCACACTATGGTGGGAGGAGGTTAAGAATGTCCACAGCATAGAAGATCAGGACATGACATGGGATACATTCCAACAATATTTTAAATATAAGTACCTAAATAAACGCTTCTATGAAAAAAAGTCTAGATAATTTCATGATTTAATATTGGGTCAAATACAGATGGATGAATACATAACTAAGTTCACTTCCTTACTCCACTATGTTCCTTATCTAAGGGACAAAAAGGCTAAGGTTCAGTGGTTCCTAAGTAGTTTGCTGACTCACATGAAGGAACGAATTGAGTTCTTGAATCAAAGGACCATGGAAGAGGAAATTCAAAAGGCAAGAATGTGTTACCAAGAATCTAAGGCAAAAGGAGAACTATGTAAAAATTAGCAATCAAGAAAAGAGCATAAAAGTAGCTCAAATTTCAAAAAAGGTAGAACCAATAATTTTAAGAATGCTACGAGGAGCTTAGTAAGTGAAAATTTTGGTAGGAACCATCAAATAACACAGTGGCCTATGAAAGATAGGCCCACAGGGGCTTCCAGCAAGCCAGAGCAAGGGAAAAACCAGAAACCACCCCGACAGTGTTGGGGGTGTGGTGAGGCTCACTATTATAGGAACTGTCTGCAATGGGGGAGGAGCGAAATAGTTTCTAATATACAAGAAGCTTCTACAGTGGGATATGTAGCCCAAAATATACCCAGAATTAACGCATCATTTGAATATCATCAGGCAGATTACCAACCAACAATGATAGAGTTGGAAGGTAAGCTACTCTTGCAACCTGTTTCTATTTTGGTTGGCCCAAGTGCAAGTTTAAGCTCTGTAAATCTCAAATTAGTAGAAATATGTAAATTACAAAGTCATAAATTCAAAAATCCATGGCCAGTACAGCTAGCCACTAGAGCAAATAGAAACGTTTGTGCCAAAATACCAAACTGTACACTAGAAATTAGCGAACAACAACTAACTATGGATCTACATATATTACCGTTGGGATCCTACCATGTGCTACTGGGCATGGATTGGCTAGAGAAACACTGGAAATTGGTTGATTGTAAAGGAAAGATTATATATTATAGAATGCAATATGAAACTCGTAAGAAGATATAAGGAATAAAGAAACCCCTATAGCTGTGTCCTATTAGAGCCTCTCAAATGAGTAAGTGTATGAGGAAGGGATGTCAGATATATGCTATTCAAGTGGGTTTTACTAATTCCAAAGAAAAGACTCCGATGATGGAAAACATACCAGTAGTATAAGATTTTATAGATGTGTTTCCAGAGGATGTACCAGGTTTTCCACCAAGAAGGGACATTGATTTTACTATCGAGTTGATGCCAGGAGCATAACCGATTTCAAGGGCACCTTACCAACTGAGTGTACTAGAGTTGACCGAACTGAAGATTCAGTTACAAGAATTGTTGGATAAGGGGTATATTCGACCAAGTGTGTCCCATTGGGGAGCACCAGTGTTGTTTGTAAAGAAGAAGGACTGAACCATGCGAATGGGCATGGAATATTGAAACCTCAATAAGTCGATCGTCAAAAATAAATACCCACTACCGTGGATTGATGATTTGTTTGATTAGGTGAAGGGGGCCACTATTTTTTCAAAGATAGACTTAAGATCAGGATACCACCAGATGTGGATAAGAGATGAAGAAATCTACAAAACAGCTTTCCGTACCAGGTACGGGCATACGAATTTGTGGTATTACCTTTTGGATTGACTAATGCACCAAAAACATTTATGAGGATGATGCATGGTATATTTCACCATGTTAGACTCCTATACCAATAGGTGTAATTTTTCATGATTGTCTTGATTGAACTATGGAATATGTTCAAACCTTTTTCTTGAGCGAAGGTGTTCCATATTCTTGAAAAACCAAAAAATCAAAAAATTTTAAAAATGTAAAGAGGGTATACCCTAAAAGAAAAATCAAAGGGTAAGAAAAATAAATTGGTCAAGAAAATGAAAGAAATGAACCCCAAGAAAAAATAGACCAAGGAAAGTGTGCAAATCCAAATGCCACTACTATTTCATTTTTTGTAATAAAGCAATTGTGTGCAGCTTGTCAAACTTTTGCCACAATTTATGAAGAGTCAAACTGTTTAAACTTGACTCATTCATGTTTCAATTTCATGTTGTAGAATAGAGAATAAATATCTGACCAAACAGTTTAATCTTGGCAGATAAGTAGATAGGTAGAGTAAATAAAAGGTGCTCAACAGTTTAATCTGAGCCCTTGGATGTAATAAGTTGAGAATTAGATAGAATTGCCATGTAAAAGAAAAGAAAATTGATAAGGGTTTGCCAGTCTAAGTGCACCCTAATAAAGAAGATAAAATGGTAGTTTAAAGTAGATAGGGTAGGTAGATGGTGTTGCAAAGTTTCATGTGATGAATGATGCTGCTAAATGTGTTTAATCCTTTACTTTCATCACAAGTACTGAAGCAGAAAATACATTGGAAAATTCACAAAAAGCAAAGTCAAAATCATTAAATTCCCACATCACTTTCTCCCTAAGAGTTTTACTAATTTCCCCAAAGTGCTAAGGTATTTGAAGATTAAAGGGGCTCAAGGCATTTCCTTGACTTTTGAAGGGACCGGACCCTCGGCCTAATGATCAAAAAGACCTAAGTACTTGAAGTTATTTATCATTATAATAATTCACTTTTAATCTTTTCCTAAGTAAAATTCTATTTTACTTAGGAAAATCATGCAAATTTCCATAATAATCCCTCAAAATTACTTGCTATTCTATGTTTAAGTGTTGAAATTGAGATGATGCAATTTACTTCAGAAATCTCCACTTTCCTAGTTGTGTAAAGTATTTTGAGTTTCCCTTGTCCCTTTGTCATATTAACATCTGATTTATTTATTAAATCCTTAATAAAAATACCTTATCCTATTGTATTTAACGCCTCCTATGTAATATCCCCAAAACCCTCTTATTATAGATTTTCAGCCAAAGTATTTAATTCCATATGTTTGAAATAAAATCCCTCATTACAATACCCTTTGGTTAAAAACATATCCTTATAAACTATCCCCGACCCTATGGTTAATAAATTGCATTAATTTATTACCATATAATAAAAATATTGAAAGGGTTTTAAACATATGTTTTATGTTTTAAACGGAAAAATGAATAAAACCTGAAGTTTTAATTTAAACCAAAACTTCGAAATACACCATCCGTAACCCCGACCCCTATTAAACCACCAAAATTAATTAATCATATGGATTAATTAATCGTTTAGCCTCCATTCAAAACCCACCCGAAATGATTAATTAACATTAATCACATTGAACCCCCGCTTGTTAACTCACCGCCAATTCCATGTTCCGCCAACCATTGGATCACTCCGCTAGAGATCTACGGTCCACAAACATTCCGCTAGCCATCCCTTGTACGAATATTAACGCGCGAAATCGCGACGGTTTTCAAGCCGTGCAATGGATACATGTCATTTAACCAGTGGAATCGCTGCCTCCCCGCGGAAAACCGCCTGCTCCCGAAAGTGGTGCAGAATTTACCGCTTACCGCCCGACCCAGGTGACGCATCCATCGTACATCAGTGACATCATCCCATAAAAATAATAAAAATCCCCCCCCGTTCGACTTTGCCGATAAAACAAAACATTCACGTTTTTTTCATCATTTTGTACGCCAGTGAAAGAAAACGCCTTCCAAGCAGAAAAATTCAAAATTCGAATTTGTGAAGTCCACTTACCTTATCCTTTCGAAGAAGATTGCAGACAAGCCTCTCAGAAGATTATCTACCTTAGCCGACACCTATCCAAACGTTGTTTTCTCCAAAAACAGGTATTTACCCTAAATTCAAACTGAACTCTGTTGAAATCTCGGCTTTCCTTTTTTCCTTCACTGAAACAGAGTTAGAATTAATTACTAGTTCATTCCGTGACCCCGAGAACTGTAATTGAATTACTAAATCTGCAAATGGACCTGTTTTTCCCGTGAATTTACCTCCACCCTCACCATTAGCCAAATTTCAATTTTTTCACAAGGAACCAAAATGGGAGTTCTAGGCGCCTCGAATGATGCTCCATTTTTGAACCTGGTCAAAACCTCACTCCCTTGTCCATTGGGGAATTGCTTGAAAAATCTACTCGGTTGTCCCCTGAAGAGGTGATCAGAAGATCACATCCTTGGATAAACAATCTTAATACTAGTCATAAGATTTGTTTACTCCAGGATTGTTATCAAATCTATTCAAACAGAGGTTAGAAAGCATAACAGCTAAAGAGTATCAGTGGTTAAAGTGTATCAGGTAAAAGTCAGTGAAAGTTAAAATGAAGTTACAGAGCAGTCAAAGGTAAACAGTAAAAGTAAATACAGAATACTTTCACCAATAGTAAGGTTTGTCTAAAGTGAAAGTAAAACAGTCAAAAGAGCAAGAAAGTAAAAAGATGAAAAAACATAACAAGAAGGAACATTTTTGCAGAAATTGCATATTTTAGTCATAGTTTTGTAGAAAATATTGTGATCAATCCAAGATGCAATTTACAAAACTGAAGGAGGTTTATGTTATTAAGAGGGTCCACTACAAAAACCTCTCTCATTTTTCTAACAGCCATTATGGTTTTGGAAATATTAAACAATGTTGGAAAGCACTTTTTGCAGAAAATTCCTGTTAAGTCATCATTTTGCAGAGAATATTGTGACCAATAAGAAATACATATTACAAAACTGAAGGAGGTTGTTGTTCCTAAGAGACCCCTCTACAAAAACCTATCTCATTTTTGGGACATTGATTTCCGAATGAGAGATACATGCACAACTTTAGAGGTTATTTTTCAAACTCTGTAAAACTCTGTTTTACACATATTTTTGCAGAGCCTATTGTGCACAGTTGAAGAGGAATTTTAGGAAAGGGAAAGAGTTTTATCTCACCAACATATTTATCTACAGTAACCTCTTTCACTTTTTACATATCTATTACGGATTGAGAAATATAAATGTATCATTGGATCCCAAATTTGAAGAATTGTTGGAGCAGAATTGCACAAAGAAAAGAAGCAGTTAGTGACTTGGATGCCTCATCATCAACTAAGAGTTGGATCAAATTCGAATTCTCCTCTTTGTCATCATCTATCCATACAAAATAGTGCCAAATAGATGAATTAGTTTGAGTTTCTTTTACTTAAGTTCTATTTATGTAAAATAGTTGGAGAGATTTGTGAACTAATCTTGATATTTTTTCAAGATATTTTAGTTTAGAATTTGTATAAATACTTCACTCTTTGAAGTATTTTGGGGGGATTCTACTACTTTGTTGTAAAATTGATCTTTTGGAATAAAAGTGATTTGGAGAAACTTCTTTGTGGCTTGCTGGATGATGATTTGAATCTCAAGACTTTTTGCAGGATTCATGTGTCAGACTACAGTTCAATAAGTATTTTCTATCCTATGTTCTAAGTTCTATATCTGTTTATAATATCACTTTGTTTCATTTATGAATAATTGACATAAAATAATAAATCATAATTTACTTAAGTGTACTCTGATTTCAATTGTGATTATTCTAAATGTTTTCTGCTAAACTAGTTATAAGCAACGAATTCTTAATTGCTCTTGTTTTGTTGGTTTAAACATATTGATTACTATAGTAAATAATTCTTAGATGCTCTTTATTTGTAATCATTCACTTTCTTTCTTTGAACATGTTGAAATATTCTTAATTGCCTTTCATCACTTCAAAATCCATTCCATTCATTTTAATTTCTAAAATTGTTCTATGTTTGGCTATCTTGCCCTGCAAAGCCATCTTGTGTGTAGAATATTAATCCAGTAAAGCCATCATTACGACTCCATAGCCCAATGGCCTGAAAATATTCAACCTTGCCCTTATTTGGCGGATTCCACCATTCAAATTCAAACCAAATTTCTTGGACTTATAACTAGCCTAAAACTTTCTAAGAAATTTTTTTTTTCAGCATTATGCTAAAGGGAGGAAAAATTTAAATACCATTTGGGAAATGCCAAAAGCAAATGGAGAAAAGGCTCAGTCCTTTGAAGAGCTTGCCTCCCTTGGGGTTGCTTTCTTCAAAGACCTCTTTAAGGCCCCTGCAGAAGCTTCAATTGCTGAAGTTATAAGAGTAGCCCAATTTTTCCCAAGGTTCATTGAAGATGAAGGAAATGATCTTCTGATGGCACCGGTCTCCAAGGATGAAGTGGAATCTACCCTAAAATCGATGCAAAAAGAGAAAATTCCAGGACTGGATGGCTGGACTGTGGAATTTTTTCTCCACTTTTTTTATTTTCTGGGTGATGACCTGACAACGGTGGTGGAAGAATCTAGGGTCTCAGGCTTGGTCTATCAGCCTCTTAATGCAACCTTTCTGACCCTTATCCCTAAGTCGGACCACCCTTCCTCTTTTAATGACTTCCGCCCCATCTCACTCTGCACATGCTTATACAAGGTTATTGCAAAGATTGTTTCCTCTAGGCTGAAACCGTTCCTCTCCAAAAGAATCTCTGTGGAACAGTTTGGTTTTTAGGATGGGAGACAAATCCACGAGGCTGTTGGTGTTGCCCAGGAAACCCTTCACAGTCTAAAAAGAAGCTGGAAAAAAGGGGCCATCATTAAAATTGATCTCTCTAAGGCCTACGACATAATCAGTTGGATGTATCTAAGGCTTCTCCTAAGTCATTTTGGGTTCAGGCATGACTTTGTAAGGTGGATCATGGCGTGTGTGACCTCGACTTCGATCGCAGTTTTGATAAATGGTGCTGCTTCAGATTTCTTCAACCCGCAAAGGGGACTACGCCAGGGATGCCCTCTCTCTCCCCTACTGTTCCTGCTAGCAGCTGAAGGTTTAAGTTTGTTGATCAAAGCGGCGAAGAGACAGGGTGATATGAAAGGGATTGAATTTGGGCTGAACCTATGGGTGACCCATCTCCTTTTTGTTGACGACATTCTCATTTTTAGTGATGGGAGCCGGGAGGACTGCTGCTGTCTTAAAAGGCTCTTAGACCTTTTCTTAAAAGCCACGGGTCTGGTCATAAATGATCAGAAATCTTCTGTCACTACAGCAGGGCTCTCCCCTCTTGAAGTTAACAGATTAAAGGAGATACTCACGTTTGAATTAAAGTCCCTACAGGATCTGTTCAAATACCTTGGCTTTAAGTTGAAACCTGACTCATACAGGGCTCAATATTGGAATTGGCTCCTGGCGAAAATTGAGGACAGAATGAAACATTGGAGTTTTAAATGTCTTTCAAGGGCAGGCAGGCTTGTGTTGATTAAATCTGTGGTTTTGGCTATTCCAGTTTACTGGGCTAGTCTAATTTGGGTGCCTAAATGCATTTTGCAGAAAATAAACAAAATCTGTAGCAGATTCTTATGGGTTGGCCAGAAGAAGGATCATGTCTCTCCTTGGGTTTCCTGGGATAAAATTATCAGACCCAAAAAATGGGGGGGGTGGGGGATAGAGGATTTGTTCCCTTTTTCTCAGTCTTTAGCTGCTAAACTAGCGTGGAGGCTGATTGTTTCAGATAACCTTTGGACTGCTGTGACTAGAAGGAAGTATATTGACCCAGTCTCGCCTCTAGAATGGATAAGACAACCTTTCAAATCATCAAAGAATTCCTCGGTGGTATGGAAAGCTTTGGTGGCAGCTGTACAGATTATTGAAAAAGGCTTGGCTTGGAAAGTGGGCGATGGTAGCTCCATAAGGTTAGGCAGGGACCCATGGGTGGGCTGTTCGGACTCCTTTGCACTTTCAAGAGACCTGCTCGAGCATTTAAATAACAGAGGCTTTTTCTCTCTCAGTCAAATTGCTGATAATGCAAACTCATCAATCTGGAGGCAGGAGTGGCTTTCAGTGGATGCTCTTGCTCTAGAAGAAAGATGGCATGATGAATGGGGGGCTTTTCGCGCAGGTCTGTTAAATTCACATATTCATATTTCAAATGAGTCGGATGAGCTGAGATGGGTGCACTCTCAATCAGGCTTCTACTCTCCAAAGATGGGATATGATTGGCTCATGTCTCAAAAGGGGTGGGAGGAGCCAAACTGGTGGGCCAAGCCTTTGTGGAAACTGAAAGGGCCAGCAAAGACTCGGCTGTTTTTCTGGTGTGTTCTTCAAAAGAAAGTACCTACTTGGGATCTTCTCCAAAAAAGGGGGAAGATAGGTCCTGGGTGGTGTTCCTTGTGTAAGGAGAGTGAGGAAACTCTCCAACATATCTTCCTTTCCTGTCCTTTCTCAAAAAGCCTCTGGAATGAAATGTTAAGACAAACAAAGGTCCCACTTCGTTGGGAGGGGGAGGAAATATCAGAGGCCTGGAATAATTGGTGGCAGCAGGCTCTCAATGACAAAGTCAGAACGATGCCCCTGCTGGTTGTTTGGGGAGTATGGCTAGCCAGGAATCACCGAATCTTCAAAGACTCCTTCTTCCCCATCGCCAGATTAGCAGCCGAAGGAGTGGCCATATATGAAAGCATACCTATTCCATCTAATTCTCTGAGCTGTAGACCTATTCAGGCAAAAGAAATAAAGGGCTCCATCCCGTGGGCTTATTTTGATGGAGCCTCAGATATAAACAAAAATTGTGGAGCTGGTCTGGTCATTCACTATCCCACTGGAATTTCTCTCAAAGCCTCCATTGGACCTGGTACCGGAACAAATAATTTTGCTGAGCTCAAAGCCTTACATTTTCTTCTTTGCTGGCTCTCTTTGCGCAATGAGCGGGAAGTTCAGATCTTTGGGGATTCTCTGAACACAATCAAGTGGGCTAATGGTTCACATCTTTGCAGGAATTTTTTCTTAACTCCTTTGCTTGCTGAAATTATTCGTCTTAAAAGTTGTTTTGATGAGCTGAAAATTTGTCACATTTACAGGGAAAGAAACAAAAAAGCAGATAGCCTTTCTAAAAAAGGAATTGAGCAGGTTTTGGACTCATGGTCAGTTGAAGAAGTAGTTCATGGAATGGCAAGGAGACTTGCCCCTCCTGTTGTTGCTTAATTTGGGAGCTGTCAACAGCTCTATTACCTTCACGGTCTATTTTTATTTTCTGTTTATAGAACTCTGCTGTAAAAACTTATTTGTATATTTAAATACTGTTTACAACTCAGCGCTGTTTTCTGTTAATTGGAGGCCTGAGCACTTGTTTTATATTTTTCAAAACAGTACTTTCAGCTAGCATAGTGTCTACTTGCTGGTCTTTGGACAGTTGTGGTTCTAAGCATACCCTGTTTCGGTGTTTTTTCCTATATGGAAGCCGGGGGTAGCTTACACCATAGTTTTGACCTTATCCATTAGTTTTTTGTTGACAGGGCTGTAGGGTGGATTTTCTGATATTCTCCTAAAAACAACTGCTTATGTTTTTCTCTAGAAAAGGGAAGGGACAATGCAATGCATATGCTATGTAACCCTCTTATATAATAGAAGGTTCGATTTTTTCTGTGGAAAAAAATTATAGATTTTTAGCCAAAGTATTTAATTCCATATGTTTGAAATAAAATCCCTCATTACAATACCCTTTGGTTAAAAACATATCCTTATAAACTATCCCCGCCCCTATGGTTAATAAATTGCATTAATTTATTACCATATAATAAAAATATTGAAAGGGTTTTAAACATATGTTTTATGTTTTAAACGGAAAAATGAATAAAACCCGAAGTTTTAATTTAAACCAAAAATTCGAAATACACCATCCGTAACCCCGACCCCTATTAAACCATCGAAATTAATTAATCATCTGGATTAATTAATCGTTTAACCTCCATTCAAAACCCGCCCGAAATGATTAATTAACATTAATCACATTGAACCCCCACTTGTTAACTCACCGCCAATTCCATGTTCCGCCAACCGTTGGATCACTCCGCTGGAGATCTACGGTCCACAAACATTCCACTAGCCATCCCTTGTACGAAGATTAACACGCGAAATCGTGACGATTTTCAAACAGTGCAATGGCTACGTGTCATTTAACCAGTGGAATTGCTGCCTCCCCGCAGAAAACCGCCTGCTCCCGAAAGCGGTGCGGAATTTACCGCTTACCATCCGACCCCAGTGACGCATCCATCGTACATCAGTGACGTCATCCCATAAAAATAATAAAAATCCCCCCGTTTGACTTTTCCGATAAAACAAAACATTCACGTCTTTTTCATCATTTTGTACGCCAGTGAAAGAAAACACCTTCCACGCAGAAAAATTCAAAATTTGAATTTGTGAAGTCCACTTACCTTATCCTTTCGAAGAAGATTGCAGACAAGCCTCTCAGAAGATTATCTACCTTAGCCGGCACCTATCCAAACGTTGTTTTCTCCAAAAAAAGGTATTTACCCTAAATTCAAACTGAACTCTGTTGAAATCTCGGCTTTCCTTTTTTCCTTCACTGAAACAGAGTTAGAATTAATTAATAGTTCATTCCGTGACCCCGAGAATTGTAATTGAATTACTAAATCTGCAAATGGACCTGTTTTTCCCGTGAATTTACTCAATTCCTCACCATTAGCCAAATTTCAATTTTTCCACAAGAACCAAAATGGGAGTTCCTGTAGCCTTGAATGATGCTCCATTTTGAACCTGGTCAAAACCTCACTCCCTTGTCCATTGGGGAATTACTTGAAAAATCTACTCGGTTGTCCCCTGAAGAGGTGATCAGAATATCACATCCTTGGATAAACAGTCTTAATACTAGTCATAATATTTGTTTACTCCAAGATTTTTATCAAATATATTCAAACAAAGGTTAGAAAGCATAACAGCTAAAGAGTATCTGTGGTTAAACTGTATCAGGTAAAAGTCAGTGAAAGTTAAAATGAAGTTACAGAGTAGTCAAAGGTAAACAGTAAAAGTAAATACAGAAGGCAGTAAAATGGTAAAAAGAGATGAGAATACTTTCACCAATAGTGAGGTTTGTCTAAAGTGAAAGTAAAACAGTCAAAAGAGCAAGAAAGTAAAAAGATGAAAAAACATAACAAGAAGGAACATTTTTGTAGAAATTGCATATTTTAGTCATAGTTTTTCAGAAACTATTGTGATCAATCCAAGATGAATTTTACAAAAATGAAGGAGGTTTATGTTCTTAAGAGGGCCATCTACAAAAACCTCTCTCACTTTTCTGACAGCCATTATGGTTTTGGAAATATTAAACAATGTTGGAAAGCACTTTTTGCAGAAAATTCCTGTTAAGTAATCATTTTGCAGAGAATATTGTGGCCAATCAGAAATACATCTTACAAAACTGAAGGAGGTTTTTGTTCCTAAGAGACCCATATACAAAAAAATATCTCATGTTTTGGACATTGATTTCAGACTGAGAGATACATGCACATCTTTACAAGCTATTTTTCAGACTCTGTAAAACTCTGTTTTACACATATTGTTACAGAGCCTATTGTGCACAGCTGGAGAGGATTTTTAGGAAAGTGAAAGACTTTTATCTCACCAACATATTTATCCACAATAACCTCTTTCACTTTTTACATATCTATTATGGATTGAGAAATAAAAAGGTATCATTGGACCCAAAATTTGCAGAATTGTTGGAGCAGAATTGCACAAAGAAAGGAAGCAGTTAGTGACTTGGATGCCTCATCATCAACTAAGAGTTGGATCAAATTCGAATTCTCCTAATTTTCATCACCTATCCACACAAAATAGTGTCAAATAGATGCATTAGTTTGAGTGTCCTTTAATTAAGTTCTATTTATGTAAAATAGTTGGAGAGATTTGTGAACCAATTTTGATATTTTTTTCAAGATATTTTAGTTTAGAATTTGTATAAATACTCCACTCTTGGAAGCATTTTGGGGTGGATTCTACTACTTTGTTGTAACATTGATCTTTTTGGAATAAAAGTGCTTTGGAGAAATTTCTTTGTGGCTTGCTGGATGATGATTTGAAGCTCAAGACTTTTTGCAGGATTCATGTGTCAGACTACAGTTCAATAAGTCATTTCTATCCTATGTTTTAAGTTTTATATCTGTTTATAATATCACTGTGTTCCATTTCTGAATAATTGACAAAAAAGAATAAATCAGAAATTGCTTAAGTGTACTCTGATTTCAATTGTGATTATTCTAAATGTTTTCTTCTAAACTGGTTATAAACAATGAATTCTTAATTGCTCTTGTTTTGTTGGTTTAAACATTTTGATTACTATAGTAAAGAATTCTTAATTGCTCTTTATTTGTAATCATTCACTTTCTTTCTTTGAACATGTTGAAATATTATTAATTGCCTTTCATCCCTTCAAAATCCATTCCATTCACTTTAATATCTAAAATTGTTCTCTGTTTGGCTATCTTGCCCTGCGAAGCCATCTTGCGTGTAGAAACTTAATCTAGTAAAGCCATCCTTTCGACTCCATAGCCCAATGGCCTAAAAATACTCAATATTGCCCTCAGTTGACGGATTCCACCATTCAAATTAAAACCAAATTTATTGGACTTATAACTAGCCTAAAACTTTCTAAGAACAAAGCTAAATTTTAAAGAGAGAGCCCTCTCTGGATACAGATTGGCTAGATTTTGTATCTGAAGGTTGGTTTGTGGTTACCTCGGGTATACTTTCCTTTTCCACAACTTCAAGGAAAACCTGAGTGATAACATAGTGGCGACCATACTGGGGACCTGAATATCTTTAATGTTACTATTGTTTGCTTATAAGCTATAGACAGAGTCTGAAGATCAGCCAGGTAGCTTTTGAAATGCTTTTGCTCTGCAATTGCACAGTAAATAAATGCTGCTTCAGTCTATCTCTGGTTTAGCTCAATAACTGAACTTTAGTTTCAAACATTCAATCAGATTCTCTAGTTTAATAAATCTTTAAGAAAGTTTAAATCTCATATCTTAAGCCTCTTAAAGAAATCATAGAAGTTGTTTTGAAAATTCACAAAAAATTTGGTTTCCTGAAGAACTAACTTTTTCTTCAAAATTGTTTTACAGGTTCAGATCTGATCTATGATGGTGGACAGTGATCAGACACACAAAGGTTAAAATCATCCACCTGGCGACTCCAAATCCATTTCACAATCAAGACTCCACTGGAGGAATGAACCTGGAAGAACAATATGGAAAGATCAGGCTTTCAACTTGGATCTTAATCCAAGACTTTATGTTCTTTTTCATTAAGAAATTTTTTCAATGTATATTGTATTTTATAGAAGATCTTAGATTAGTTTTTAGTTATTTTCCTTTGAAGATTGTAAGTAATAATTCTCCTAATCTCTTTGAGCAGCTTTCTTATGAATCTAATGATGATCATTTTCCAATTAAGAAGCCTCAAATAATCAAGACTAATCTTACAATCCCTGTACATATCCCTGTTCCATATAAATTTCCAGATAGATATAAGCCCCTTATTTTACCTCCTATACTCCATGATTTTCCTAAAAATACTACAAGTATCTTCCTAGATTTGATGGAGAGAATGGTATCACTGCCCAAAAACATATTCAAGGTTTTGAGAATTATTTGGATTTATTTGAGATTGATGAAGATGATGTTAAAATCAGACTTTTTTCTCTTTCTTTGAAAAATAGAATAAAGAGTTGGTTCAAAAATCTACCTAATGCTAGCATCTCAAATTTCCAGCAGTTTATCAAAATTTTCCTTGATAGATGGATAATCAAAGTTAATCATTTTGTAATCATGGAAGAATATAATCAATTAAAAAGACATCCAAATGAAACAATACAACAATTTTCTGACAGATTTAATCAAGTTTATTATTCATTGCCAGAAAATATTAGACCTCCTCATGATTCAACTCTCTTGCATTATCCAAGTGCCTTTGATCCAGAAATAGAATTTCGATTAAGAGAAAGAGATCCAAAAACACTTGTATAGATGCATAACATTGCAGTTGATGTGGAAGTTAATCTCCAAATCAAACAGGAAAAGTTGAAAGCAAAAGAAGAGGAAAAGAAACACATTGCAGAGGTAAAACTCAGCTTTTTGGTAAGAAAACTAGATGAAATAACATAGGAGATCACTATGAAAGAAGAATTTTTTATTCAAAATCACCATGAAGAAATAGAAGAGGTTGATAGCCATGAAAAAATTCCTTTTAATTCATATTATCATAAATCAGAAAATGAATTTACAAATCAATATGAGGAAGAGGAATTTGTTGTTCTAATGTGTATGTTTGATGACATTCCTTATTTTGATGATTTGCCTAAGTATGATCATTATGATGATAGTTATGTTCTCCAAAGTCAAGCTAACTTTACAGAGATATCAGAAGCTAGTTTTGAGGATGAAGAAATGCAGTTTCAGCAGATTGAAGACAGTGATCAGCCAATACAGATCAGCCATGAGAGTGAGGAAGGAAGAGCAGAAAATGTGGAAATAAGTGAAGATTATTTACCTCTTTGTTTTGCTTCATTTCAGTTCATTAGAGAAAACTATCATGCCATCAATAATCAGCAATCTTTAGGAATTGTGATTGACAACAAAGAAGATAATGAAACTATTGATCAAGATTTTTCAGTTTCACAATTGCAATTATCAGTTCCTATTGAAATAAATGATCAAATGACACAAGAAAGTTCCATACCACTATTTTTTGAACCATTTCAGCTTTTAAAGGAAATGTGGTATAACATATTTAAAGAAAAGAATGGGAAACTTGTTGAAGTTTATGAAGTCCCATGGAATTTTATATGTCATAGGTTCCAACATTTTTCCCAAGATTTTCAGGACCCAATAGCAGATATGTTGAATATTGAAGGCATTCAAAGCATTCCTCTATTAACTAACTATGATTTTCAGAATCAAGATGATAAAGGATTCAACACTCAAACATTACAATCAGTAGGAATATCATCACAAATCTTATCTGAAAGTTTACAGAGAGATAAAGATGAAAATAGCATTTCATATTCATGGTATGGAGGCCATCCAGAACATATGTACAGTTGTTGAGATCAGTTAAACATCAGTGTATATATTTTGGAAGATCCTTTTGTACAGTTTCTAGAGTCAACAAAGGAAATCAAGTGTTTCCTTATCCTCTCATTTGTCGACAAGTTTCTAATAGGTTGCAGAAGTACAATTTTGATAATCAACAAGAAAATGCAACAAAATCTATCAAAGTACATAATGCTTGAATGGTTGCATTGGTTATTTCATTTTACCTAACTAGCAGTTGAACAGTAGATTGAGTAGGTAGATGAGTGCTAATAAGCTCAGAATTTTGAGCATTTTTTTTAGTTTTTCAATTTTCAGCTGGTTTTTCATTAAGTTGGTTTGAAATTTTTTGTGTTGTTTTAGTTTTAGATCAGATTTCAGGTTGCAGAAAAATGACTATATTAATTCAAGATTTTCAACCACAACAAATTCATGTTTGGGATTGGAACAAGGCAGAAAATTCCTAACTGGGCAACAAAGTTTTAAGTTTTGAGTGGATAGTAACTTACTGGAGTTGAAGCCCGAAGTGAAGGCCCTAAGCTTCAGAAGTTTTACTATCATATATACAATAAAGCTACCGGAAGAAGGAGATTACATGGTTTAGTTTGAAGACATTTTGAGGCAACTGACCTGCTGTTCTTGACTTTTCACAAGGAAAAGCCATCCCCAAGTGGAGCCAGTGTTAGACTCCTATACCAATAGGTGTCATTTTTCATGATTATCTTGATTGAACTATGGAATATTTTCAAACCTTTTTCTTGAGCAAAGGTGTTCCATATTCTTGAAAAACCAAAAAATCAAAAAATTTAAAAAATGTAAAGAGGGTATACCCTAAAAGAAAAATCAAAGGGTAAGAAAAATAAATTGGTCAAGAAAATGAAAGAAATGAACCCCAAGCAAAAAATAGACCAAGGAAAGTGTGCAAATCCAAATGCCACTACTATATCATTTTTGTAATAAAGCAATTGTGTGTAGCTTGTCAAACTTTTGCCACAATTTATGAAGAGTCAAATTGTTTAAACTTGACTCATTCATGTTTCAATTTCATGTTGTAGAATAGAGAATAAATATCTGACCAAACAGTTTAATCTTGGCAGATAAGTAGATAGGTAGAGTTAATAAAATGTGCTCAACAGTTTAATCTGAGCCCTTGGATGTAATAAGTTGAGAATTAGATAGA
This sequence comes from Pinus albicaulis, assembly GCA_034641835.2. Lineage (NCBI taxonomy): Eukaryota > Viridiplantae > Streptophyta > Pinopsida > Pinales > Pinaceae > Pinus > Pinus albicaulis. The sequence continues at coordinate 112,886,359 of CM076580.1, read as the reverse complement.
ATTGCCATGTAAAAGAAAAGAAAATTGATAAGGGTTTGCCAGTCTAAGTGCACCCTAATAAAGAAGAGAAAATGGTAGTGTAAAGTAGATAGGGTAGGTAGATGGTATTGCAAAGTTTCATGTGATGAATGATGCTGCTAAATGTGTTTAATCCTTTACTTTCATCACAAGTACTGAAGCATAAAATACATTGGAAAATTCACAAAAAGCAAAGTCAAAATCATTAACTTCCCACATCACTTTCTCCCTAAGAGTTTTACTAATTTCCCCAAAGTGCTAAGGTATTTGAAGATTAAAGGGGCTCAAGGCATTTCCTTGACTTTTGGAGGGACCGGACCCTCGGCCTAATGATCAAAAAGACCTAAGTACTTGAAGTTATTTATCATTATAATCATTCACTTTTAATCTTTTCCTAAGTAAAATTCTATTTTACTTAAGGAAAATCATGCAAATTTCCATAATAATCCCTCAAAATTACTTGTTATTCTATGTTTAAGTGTTGAAATTGAGATGATGCAATTTACTTCAGAAATCTCGACTTTCCTAGTTGTGTAAAGTATTTTGAGTTTCCCTTGTCCCTTTGTCATATTAACATCTGATTTATTTATTAAATCCTTAATAAAAATACCTTATCCTATTGTATTTAACTCCTCCTATGTAATATCCCCAAAACCCTCTTATTATAGATTTTTAGCCAAAGTATTTAATTCCATATGTTTGAAATAAAATCCCTCATTACAATACCCTTTGGTTAAAAACATATCCTTATAAACTATCCTCGCCCCTATGGTTAATAAATTGCATTAATTTATTACCATATAATAAAAATATTGAAAGAGTTTTAAACATATGTTTTATGTTTTAAACGGAAAAATGAATAAAACCAGAAGTTTTAATTTAAAACAAAACTTCGAAATACACCATTCGTAACCCCGACCCCTATTAAACCACCAAAATTAATTAATCATCTGGATTAATTAATCGTTTAACCTCCATTCAAAACCCGCCCGAAATGATTTATTAACATTAATCACATTGAACCCCCGCTTGTTAACTCACCGCCAATTCCATGTTCCGCCAACCGTAGGATCACTCCGCTGGAGATCTACGGTCCACAAACATTCCTCTAGCCATCCCTTGTACGAAGATTAACGCTCGAAATCGTGACGGTTTTCAAGGAGTGCAATGGCTACGTGTCATTTAACCAGTGGAATCGCTGCCTCCCCGCGGAAAACCGCCTGCTCCCGAAAGCGGTGCGGAATTTACCGCTTACCGCCCGACCCCGGTGACGCATCCATCGTACATCAGTGACGTCATCCCATAAAAATAATAAAAATTCCCCCCCGTTTGACATTGCCGATAAAACAAAACATTCACGTCTTTTTCATCATTTTGTACGCCAGTGAAAGAAAGCGCCTTCCACGCAAAAAAATTCAAAATTTGAATTTGTGAAGTCCACTTACCTTATCCTTTCGAAGAAGATTGCAGACAAGCCTCTCAGAAGATTATCTACCTTAGCCGGCACCTATCCAAATGCTGTTTTCTCCAAAAACAAGTATTTACCCTAAATTCAAACTGAACTCTGTTGAAATCTCGGCTTTTGTTTTTTTCTTCACTGAAACAGAGTTAGAATTAATTACTAGTTCATTCCGTGACCCCGAGAACTGTAATTGAATTACTAAATCTGCAAATGGACCTGTTTTTCCCGTGAATTTACTCAATTCCTCACCATTAGCCAAATTTCCATTTTTCCACAAGAACCAAAATGAGAGTTCCTGTAGCCTTGAATGATGCTCCATTTTGAACCTGGTCAAAACCTCACTCCCTTGTCCATTGGGGAATTGCTTGAAAAATCTACTCGGTTGTCCCCTGAAGAGGTGATCAGAAGATCACATCCTCGGATAAACAGTCTTAATACTAGTCATAAGATTTTTTTACTCCAAGATTGTTATCAAATCTATTCAAACAGAGGTTAGAAAACATAATAGCTAAAGAGTATCAGTGGTTAAAGTGTATCAGGTAAAAGTCAGTGAAAGTTAAAATGAAGTTACAAAGCAGTCAAAGGTAAACAGTAAAAGTAAATACAGAAGGCAGTAAAATGGTAAAAAGATATGAGAATACTTTCACCAATAGTGAGGTTTGTCTAAAGTGAAAGTAAAACAGTCAAAAGAGCAAGAAAGTAAAAAGATGAAAAAACATAACAAGAAGGAACATTTTTGCAGAAATTGCATATTTTAGTCATAGTTTTGCAGAAACTATTGTGATCAATCCAAGATGAATTTTACAAAACTGAAGGAGGTTTATGTTCTTAAGATGGCCATCTACAAAAACCTCTCTCACGTTTCTAATAGCCATTATGGTTTTGGAAATAGTAAACAATGTTGGAAAACACTTTTTGCAGAAACTTCCTGTTAAGTCATCATTTTGCCGAGCATATTGTGGCCAATCAGAAATACATCTTACAAAACTGAACAACTTTTTTGTTCCTAAGAGACCCATCTACAAAAACCTATCTCATGTTTTGGACATTGATTTTAGACTGAGAGATACATGCACATATTTAGAGGCTATTTTTCAGACTCTGTAAAACTTTGTTTTAAACATCTTTTTGCAGAGCCTATTGTGCACAGTTGGAGTGGAATTTTAGGAAAGTGAAAGAGGTTTATCTCACCAACATATTTATCTACAATAAAATCTTTCACTTTTTATATATCGATTACGGATTGAGAAATATAAAGGTATCATTGGACCCTAAATTTGCAGAATTGTTGGAGCAGAATTGCACAAAGAAAGGAAGCAGTTAGTGACTTGGATGCCTCATCATCAACTAAGAGTTGGATCAAATTTGAATTCTCCTCTTTGACATCACCTATCCATACAAAATAGTGCCAAATAGATGAATTAGTTTGAGTGTCCTTTACTTAAGTTCTATTTATGTAAAATAGTTGGAGAGATTTGTGAACTAATCTTGATATTTTTTCAAGATATTTTAGTTTAGAATTTGTATAAATACTTCACTCTTGGAAGTATTTTGGGGGGGATTCTACTACTTTGCAGTAACATTGATCTTTTGGAATAAAAGTGCTTTGGAGAAATTTCTTTGTGGCTTGCTGGATGATGATTTGAAGCTCAAGACTTTTTGCAGGATTCATGTGTCCGACTACAGTTCAATAAGTCTTTTCTATCCTATGTTTTAAGTTTTATATCTGTTTATAATATCACTGTGTTCCATTTCTGAATAATTGACATAAAAGAATAAATCAGAACTTACTTAAGTGTACTCTGATTTCAATTGTGATTATTCTAAATGTTTTCTTCTAAACTAGTTATAAGCAACGAATTCTTAATTGCTCTTGTTTCGCTGGTTTAAACATTTTGATTACTATAGTAAAGAATTCTTAACTGCTCTTTATTTGTAATCATTCACTTTCTTTCTTTCAACATGTTGAAAGATTCTTAATTGCCTTTCATCCCTTCAAAATCCATTCCAGTCACTTTAAGATCTAAAATTGTTCTCTATTTGGCTATCTTGCCCTGCAAAGCCATCTTGTGTGTAGAAGCTTAATCCAGTAAAGCCATCCTTTCGACTCCATAGCCCAATGGCCTAAAAATACTCAATCTTGCCCTCAGTTGGTTGATTCCACCATTCAAATTCAAACCAAATTTCTTGGACTTATAACTAGCCTAAAACTTTCTAAGAACAAAGCTAAATTTTAAAGAGAGAGCCCTCTCTGGATACAGATTGGCTAGATTCTGTATCTTAAGGTTGGTTTGTGGTTACCTCGAGTCTACTTTCCTTTTCTTACAACTTCAAGGAAAACTTGAGTGATAACACACCCTTTTCTGGATCATTTTGTGTTGATATTTATTGATGATCTCTTAATTTATTATAATAATGTGGAAGAGCACAAGGAGCACTTAAGGATAGTGTTGGAGATGTTACGAAAACATCAGTTGTATGCTAAGTTTAGTAAATTTGATTTCTTCAAGGAAGAAATTCAGTACCTAGGCCATGTTATTTTTGTTGACGGAATAGTTGTTGATCCAAAGAAAATTAAGACAATTATGGAATGGTGGGTACCCAAAAATTTGGTAGATATCTAATCCTTTATGGGATTGGCCGGATAATATTGACGTTTCATTGAAGGATTCTCAAATATTTCTTTTCCAATTACCTCCTTACAAAGGAAGGGAAAATTATTTAAATGGACTCTCAAAACAGTTTTGAAAGGTTAAAAATTCTGTTGACCACCGCCCCAGTGTGAGAGTAGTTGATCCCAATAAAGAATTTGAAGTTTGTATAGATGTGTGTAAAGAAGGAGTTAGGTCAATCTTGTAGCAAAAAGGAATAGTAGTTTCATATGAGTTGCAGAAGTTAAAAGAGCATGAAAAACGATACTCAGCTTATGATATGGAGCTAACAGCGGTAGTGCATGCGCACTAAGTATGAGGGCACTAATTGCTTGGAAAGAGATTTGTACTAAAACCTGACCATATCAGCCTAACTAGTTACTTTAAGCAAGCTAATCTTAATTCTCTCCAGGCAAGATGGAATGCCTTCCTAAGCAAGTTTGAACTTGATATGCAGCATGTGAAGGGTAAGGAAAACAGGGTGGAAGATGCTTTGAGTAGAAAGTTGCATGGTGTTTATGAATTGTACTACAACCAAATTGGATGTAAGTTTCTAGATCAAATAAAAACAAAAGCCAAGAAGGATCTTAAATACAAATTTATATGGAAGCAAGAAGAGGAGGCCAAAAGGTAAGAAAAATATTTTGATTATGGATTTAGAAAATATCAGTTACTAACCTTTAAGGAAAAGATATATGTTCCAAATCGAATAGAACTGAAGGAGCTGATCTTGAACGAATACCACAGAAGTAACTATTCAGGATACCCAGGGTATTAGAAAATTCTAACAACAATTAGAAGGAACTATTTCTAGCTAGGTATGCGAAGAAATATTGCAGAATATTTGAACAAATGTTTGGAGTGCCAGCAGGTGAAGGTAGAGCATCAACATCTAGCCAGATTGATGCAACCTATACCGGTACTTGAGTGGAAGTGGGAGGTTATATCTTTATACTTTATTACTGGTTTACCAAAATCAAAGAAGCACAACGATTCCATTATGGTGGTGGTTGATCGGTTAAGCAAGGAAAAAAATTTCATACCAGTAAAATCTACTTATAAAACGATACAAATAGAAGACATATTTATGAAAGAGATCTTTAGATTGCATGGTATTCCAAAGACTTTCATATCAGACAGGGATGTGAAGTTTATCTCAACATTTTGGAAAATGTTATTTACAGGTTTGGAGACCCAAATAAATTTCAGGACCGCGTACCACACACATACATATGGAAAAACTGAGTGGGTGAATCAAATCTTGGAAGATATGTTACGCATGTACGTAATGCAACAACCAACGAGATGGGAAGAATATCTGCACTTAATAGAGTTTGTATACAACAACGGTTATCAATAATCTCTTAGGATGAGTCCTTTCGAAGCATTATATAGACGAAAATGTCGTACTCCCATTAATTGGAGTAGCCTTGAAACCAAGTTGATGCTTGGACTGGAAATGTTAGCTGACATGGAATCAGAAGTAAGAAATATCAGGCAAAATTTGAAGGCAAATCAAGATCAACAGAAAATATATGCAGATAAGAAAATGACTTATTGTGAATTTGAAGTGGGTGATCATGTGTAAATAAGGATTAAACCAAATAAGAGCACACTAAGGTGGGCCTCCTATGCCAAGTTGGATCCCAGGTTCTGTGGAGCTTTCTAGATATTGGAAAGGGTGGGACCTGTGGCATACCGATTGGCCTTACCCAGCCATACTCGGGTGCACAATTTGTTTCATGTATCCTTACTAAAGAGATACGTACATGACCCAAAGAATGTAATCCACTGGAAAATAATCCAGGTAGGTTAAGAATAAAAATCCTATCTTGAAATACTAAAATTTATGAGAAATTAACTCAGATTTTGCTGACTGCAGGTCAAGCCGGATGACGAGTTTTTAGTCGAGCCTCAGCATATAATTGATCAGAGAGAAATCATGCTCTGGAGGCGAGCCATCACCCAGGTTAAAGTGCAGTGGAAGCACTTTAGCTCGGATGAGGCTACTTGGGAGGATGAAGGATTTGTTCGAGAAGCTTATCCAAAACAGTTTGATCATCTAGAATGAAACATCGAGGATCGTGTTTACTTCTTGGGGAAAAGTTGTGACATCTGGCTTAAGTGCCAACTAATGGTAGTGTTATTTTATGTTAATAAACTAAAACATTTATTTATTTCTTGAGAAATATTACTTGATGAATAGAAATTAATTTTTTTTTATTAAATAGAATTTATTTATGGAAAGTGGTTCCATAAAAAGTAAAAGGTTGATGGTAAAATTATTCCAAGAACTTAGAAGTGGTTGAACAGAAAACAGTTCAGAGAGTTACCCTTTCCTCCGAGGATAAAGGTACATCCTAGTGAGGAAGAGGGGTTATGTTCGGTAGCTGAGGGGAGGAGAGGAAATAGAGTGGTGAATTCTTGAGCTAGTGGTGACTAGTGGAATTAATCAAATTCCTGAAATTTCTGGAATAGAGGATTGGATGTATGGTCCCGAGGTCTCTTCCAGACCCTCTATCAACTCACTTAACTCAGGTGTGGAGCACGGGGGAGAGATGAGGACGCAATTTCCTCTCTCAAGATAGGGAGGGCAACATCAACAGTATCCAGAAAATAGATAAGTAAAGCAAGTTATTGGAAAACTGAGTTTTGGGTTGTGATTGAGTAATTAGTTGTATTTTATTTATCTGTAGCTATTACTATATTTTATTTATGAAATGAGGAACCCTCAACATTGAGTCTTGGATAGCTATTTTATCTATGTTTTTTCTTTAAGTAAACAGGAAAACTAGACAAATCTTTAAATATTCAGAGCATGTGGTAAATAAAAGCAAGTTTGGTTTAAGCATTTACAGATAAAAAAATATAGCTAGAAATTATCACTTTCAGCAACTAAAAAAAGAGACTGTTAACGTAGAGCTTCTGAGTAGAAACTCTGAGCTCCGAGTTCATCGTTCTCTGCATCTATGATAAACACAGACAGAATGGTCTGGACATTCATCTAAGACTTAAGGAAAAGTAAATTCAGTTCCATAACCAAAAGGAAAAAAAGAATCTGACCGTAGACAACGAGTTAACATGTTTAACTCATACACTGAATACCAGCTAAAATATTGCCTGAAATAGGAATCGTATAGAGACTATTATCATAGGAATAGTGATGTGTGAAAAGACACATGTAACCCCAAAATTGAAACAACCGCTATTACAATTCTTGAATTTGCATAAATGTATATGTAAATATAATACTGGAAATAAAAGCTATCATACTATTCTTGAAATTGCATAATGTATATGTAATAGAATACTGGAAAGAAAAGCTATATTACTATTCTTGAAATTTCATAATGTATATGTAATAGAATACTAGAAAAGAAACTATGTTACCAATCCTGAATTGCATATATATATATATATATATATATATATATATATATATATATATAAACAAAATATTGGAAAATAAACTATGTTTGCTATTCTTGAGAAAGACAAGAGCAGTAACCATAACATAAGATAGGTTCACCTCATCCAGTAAGAGGTAGAGTCGAAGCAAGAGAATAAAATATACAAATCGCGGTGATTCAGAACTAAATGCCCAAAAGACTAAAAATAAATTGTATAGGATTAAATTACAAGTTACATTTTTTATAAATGTCCACGGTATTCACAAGCTGGGCAAAGCCCGAGTTATTCAAACAAGGATTAAAAATGAAAACATTATAGTGCCGTGAAGCCTTATATAAAAATCCTGATCTTCGAGGTTGAAGTAGGGGACTTTGCAACTGCGAAACTTTAAAAACCCTATGGCAGAGAGGGGTAGGTAGACCAAGTTAGAGAAGAACCGGTCACGAACATTCCAGAGGAAATAAATCCTAGCACCGGGCCAAGAAAGTTACCTGTGCATGAAGGCGAGATAAGAAACCCGTTAGTAGCTGGAAGTGAGACCATGCCAATAAATAAATGTACAGATCATAAGAAAGAATGAAAGAAAAAATAGAGTAAACTTTGCCTGTGTAATTTACTCCGCAGAATTCAAAGATTTAACCTGTAAGTAAGCCCATGAAGAAGGGTCAATACTCTGCAATCGAATGGTAGCATGAAATGCAAATTAAAACTTCAGCACACGCTTCAAATACTCACAGCTTACCTACGAGATTCATATGAGGTTGCGACAGAGAAGCCGTTGTGATTAACCTTGAGGGATGAACCAGAACCACCATTACTGACACAACAAGTAAACTTCATTTAGAGGGGAACAATGAATAAAAACAGAGAAACTATGAATAAATACTAGCATAGAATCTGTATACCATCCAGTGGAAGAACTATATGTGAGTAACTCAGAAACAAAAACCATCGAACAACAATACATCAAGGAAATATGGTGGGTGAGGGAAACTAGGTTAACTTACTCACCCGACTGTAATGAATCCCAGAACAGAATCAATAATAGCCAAGTTAGAAGCCTGTCAGCAAAGGCAAGCCGAGGCATAGTTGCAGAGCTCTGCGGCGGAGACCCATGAATGAATTGAAATGGTTAGGGTTAGGGTAAGTCATTACCCTAATAAAAAATCTCAAAACAAGCTATGACCATGGATCTCGAACCTATGCAAATCAACAGCGAAAGGAGCACACAGTTGTCCTCCAGTTTGAGTGCTTGCAGCTGTATAGAGATATTAATTCGATCACCATTACAGAGATGTCCCATAGTTGATAGTTAAACCAAGAAAATGCATTTTTAACCAAAGAAATAAAGAGCAACAATGAATACATAGTCCTTGTTAATTTAACATAAGGCATTTTTGTATTAATGAGTTAGGATAGACAATTGACTAAATCCGATGCCACACATGTTCACAGGTTATCACGTTGAAAATTTGTGAGGCATGAAAAGAGCCATATATGTGATTATGAAATGTCTAATAACATAGATAATAAATAGATCAGTAATGTAAAGTGGTTAATTGAAGTAGAAGTTAATACAAAAGTTTTTTTTTTTTTTTAATATGGATATGGATGTATGTTACATTGTAGTGAAGAACTCTTACAAATTTATTTTATTTTATCAAATATTTGTGATTTGATGTATTGGGGACTTTGCAAACTCAATAAAAACACACTATATTTTAATGCGAGAAAATTTCATTAGATTTGGCCTTTGCATATGTAGTTCAAAATGATGAAAGCTTTTATAAATAAGCCAGCTAATAATTTTTAATATTTAAAAAAATCTATATGTTTTAATTCATTTATTAATTTAAAGGTATTACCATTTTTTCAAGTTGAGCTCGTGTTGATATCTTGTTTTATTTAGGGCTTGAATCGTGACGTGATTATGTAAATTTTCCCTTCACTGGTACCCGTTATTAATTTATTCATTTTAGTGGTTTTGTTGGTTTCTTTAATATCTATATTTAAAATTTGAATTTCCTTTGGAAACATTACTCATTTAATACAATTAATTTACTCCAAATTTCATTGCGATTATATCGGTATTTGTCTGAATGTAAGGTATGAAGTTAAAAATTAAGTGTTTGGAGAAACTTAGCAAGGCCCAGTCTGCCTTGTGTGTGCGGCAAGCAAGTTTGTTGAGAAGCCCCTGCTAGAAATTGGTATCAGAGCCAGTAGTCGAAAATCGACTCTGTTAAATCTGGTTCAAGAAAAAGGTCAGTACTTAATCCTTTCTCTCTTTATACATCTGAAATTGACTCCGTGAGAAAATCAGTTTCTTTCTGAGAACTAGAAGAGCAAGATAGGGCCACTCAAGACCCTCTCAGAGAAATTTTTGCATCTTCTTCTAGTAGAGTATTAAAATAGTCAGAATTGTTATATGAGGAGGCCGAGCCTCAGGCTAAATGGGTTCTACCTAAAATATCTGCATCAGAGGTCTATGCAGATCTGGGAGTATGGCATCTCAAGGCTGCCACAAGAATCACAATAAAAGAATCCATAAGTTCTATAGAAGAGAACTCTGACTGTATCCAAACAATCCCGCTGTTGAATCCTAAACAGATACAAGCAGAAGCCAAAAATTTGGGGACACAATTTTTACATCTGGGATGTATTCGGGTAGGAATCCATGCCTTGACCCATCAAGGTCTAGTTACATATGTGTTAGCCACCATCCGTGACCTAACCCATAACAAGTATATCGATTCCCTGATAGGAGGAATAGTTGCACCATTGTCAAATGGACCAGTCTGGTTTGAATGCTACCCAAATTTCTCTATGTACATTTATGATGAAACCTTGAGCGATATTTTACAATTGCAAATCCAAACTTCTGGATTTGACATGAAGAAAAAGAGAAAGAATATCGCCATCCAAACCAGAGGATGTTTTCGTCACACCAACACTATGTTCCCTGTAGTCCTCCATGCCCCCAGCAGAGACTCAAAAACCAGTGTCATTGTCATGACAGATCCCAAGAACCAAAAAGTAGAACTTCAAGCCATTAAGTGGGAGGATCTAACCTTTCTAGAACACTGGGTAGTGCCAAATCCAAAGCCCATCTCTGCACAAAAAATTACTTCTGCAAATATTTCGGAAAATCAATCTACTGCCACTTTGTCCTTTCCCAGAAGGTCTACTATTGATAGGCGTAGAATTGAGGCCGAATGTAAAAAGTCACCAATGTATATATCACCAAGTTTGTCAGATACTGCATGTTCCAGTTCTGTAAATACTTCTTGTCAGCATATTTCTCTTTTTGAGTTTTCTCAATTAATAAATTTCCAACCTCTGTCAATTGCATGTCCTCAATGTCAACAACAAGTAGACTTGAGTTAGCTTGCATACCTTGTGATCCATAAGAACCATAATCTTAGGACTGGTGAAGCTCCTCCTTCCACCTTAGTCACACCCTGTCCTAATCCTAAATGTTCAGACATTCCTTTTCCCCATGATGATGATGAACATGTTCTTATGATGCATATAGTGCCCACACTAGAGGATGAAGATCCAAGGCTGACTTCTATTCTTACAAATATGAGGCTTGCAAATTATCCCCAATATGGACTTGGTTATATAGAACAAAAATATCAGTTGATCCCAGATTGAAGATTTAAATATCTGCCAAAAGGCTGTAAGAGATCATCAGTCCCTGAGATCCATAAGTTTTATACTTTGATAGATGGATGCTCTGAACATCAGATCCCTGCTCAGTGGATGAAACAGATGTTGAATTGGGATATATATACCCATCCACAGGCTGATGAATTTGGTCTTACACATTCACCAGAAGAGAAGATAAAATAAGCTAATGAGTGGAAAGCATATATGGAAGAAAGAAATGTATGGATTTATTTCTATTCATGGAAAAAGGCTAAGGAATCAGATGTTGTTTTGATGAATGATTCCACATCTTCTTCTTCACATTCCTCGACAGCCCTAGATGGTAGCAAGATTGAAACATCTGCCTCTTAGCCTCCCTTCAAAGGTATTGTCCTAAGATAAGTACATCACACAGCTAATGCCTATCCCCTAGTTCAAAAGGATACTGCAGCAGCAGGGGTTGAAGGTAGAATCCAGAAATTTAGTGAACAAGTTAACTGGAAAAACACTGCTCTCACTGGTCTGGAGAAAAATGTAGCTAAAGCTGCCACAATAAAGGATCAGATAGATAGATTCCAAGTCTCTATAAATGATGTAAATAATTCCTTGAATACTGTACAGTATAATTCTTCTGTTGTTAAAGGTTATTCTTTAGAATCTTTCAAAAATATTGATGAAGTAGAGAATTGTATCATAGAGCAATCTATCTCTACACGACACTTGATTTCAAATTTGTCAGAAAAATTAGACAGAATGAGTTTGAAGAAAGTAGATAAACCAATTCGAGCTTCATTTTTTCACAAGGGAAAGAGTATTCACACCCATGAACTTAGTGAAAGACCAGTCTCTAAGTTTCCATATCTTCTCCCTAAAGAAGCTGAAGTCCCCTCACAACAGTCTATCTCCAAGTCTGAAAAGCTTACTATAGCATCTCTCTCCCAAGAATCTGATACAGAGACCCAAGTTCTTCCTATCTGTTGATCATAATCCATTCCCCATAAAATTTCACGGGCCATCTAGTTCAAAGCTCTCAAATTCCCCCCTTTTGAACCTTGGAAAATCATTCTTATGCCTATCATTACCATTTCCTGCTTCCAAATCACATTATAAAAGGCTGGAAATTCATATTTGAAAATATTTGAGGCATAGCTCCTTCGGCCCTAGCCCCTCTGCTCTTTTCCTCCACGAGACCGAAAGCCCAAACTGAGTGCTAACTCTATATGCGCTTATCAAAAGAATATCGGGAGCATTTCGAACCGTAGATCTGTAAAAGATCGGACGACGTTCGTTCATCTCCATCGCGCCTGCAGACCTCCCGACTGCCATCTGATTAGACCACGAAATCAACGGTCCATAGCCTGTCTATCCTGGTGGTCCCTGCGCCCAAAACACTGTTCAAAACCGGGTGGTTTATATCGCACCGCCTTTCGACGGCAGGAGGTATTCTTCAAAACGAAGCGATTCCACTCATTCCCCACCACGTGTCCTCGCGTACGGCCTGAATACCGCCCTCCATCACGCATTATTGTTTGGAAAAAGACGCGCAGCGATATTCATCACAGTCGTCCGATCTAAGAGCCTTCATCCGACGGTTATCGTGCTCCGAAGCTGCATGGGAGTTAACGCAAGAAAATCACGCCCCTGGCCCACTATCTATCGCCTCTGTTGCCCTTTCAACTGTCGATCTCCTCCTGGGATCGGATGGCTAATATTTCATCACCCCCTCTGTTGACCCGGTCTCCCTCCACGTCATCTTCCCACGTGTTATCGCATTTCTTCCTCGACCATTTATATATTACATTCATATGTTATATTTTAATGTCCCGCATCATAAACTCTGGCCAGCCCTTCCGTAATTATTTCCACCTCATATTCTTCATCGCCACCCTACATGTCGCCGCCGCTTCATCACGTCACTCTGTTACACAGTCGCTTCCATTGCATTGTCGTCTTCCACACATTTGTTTTCTTCACAGCTTTGTGTGTTTTGCAGGTTGACAATGACGAAGAATTATCATAATTTTCCGCATCCATAACAAGAGCCGAGCACACGTCAAAGGACGATTTTCCAGAGCATAATTATGAAGAAAGTCCTCGGAAGCCAAATCGACAAGACTCCAATTTAAGAGGCAGGGTCCAAATTTGTCAAACCCTACAGGGACATTCAAGGCGCCGATTTCACAGATGGAGATATCAATGGAGCAGATAAAGAGTATCAGTGATCAGCAGAGAATTAAAGGTAGGTAGCTGAAGATTTTAGGGGCCTTGTCCTAGCCTTTTGAAGCAGAGTACCGAATTGAAGATCCTGCGCATCATTCGAGAGATCTATACACAGAAAACAATGTCCTCAAGGCTTTATTTCAACAGAGTTTTCTTTCAGGGCAAGGACGGATATTTGTGTGATTTTACTGCTTTTCCATGTCCCTCGAGATATTTTTACCTAGTGCATTTATTTCAGTTAGCAGGCCATAGAGTACAAACATCACAGCATAGTCATTCAGCAGCATGGGCGCAAGTGTTTCCGCCATTTTTTTTTATTATGCAAATTAAATGTTCATCACCTACCTCTTTTACTAGGTTTTGGTTTCTCCTATAAAAACCATGAAGAAACGCATTGTAAGGGTTCCAGATTTTTATCAAAAAATTATGCAGTGAAAGGATTTTTGCATACATTTTGTAAAATTCTTGTATGAAGGCTCAGAGCCCATAGGGTCTCAGTGAGGAGGAGTTCCATCTGTCAAAGAGGATTCTGGTCTTTGGTATTTCACAGTCTGTAACTCTCTTTTTTGTGTTACATTAATAGAACATTTCATTTCATCCATCTTTCTTGTATCATGTTTTGGAATGTGAGTGGCTCACTGATTTCTGGTATAGATTCATCCTAGTTGATGCCCATGCTCGGATCAGTCAAGCGCTTTAAATATGGCTCATGCATGATATTCTGTTTCATTACTCATCTAAACCATAGTTATGCTATATTAGTTTCTTTGGGAGGGTGCTTTTAAAATGCTATTATCATGTATGGATTCTTAGATTGGTAAGCCCATACATGGTGGTATTGTATATCTGGGTGTCAACTCAATGTTAACTAGTATCTTCTTAACACTTCTTCACTACAAAAACCTTCTGATAATTTATGTCTGTGAAGTATTTCTGAATCGGCCCGCTTTGCAGTAAACTGTATCTGAATTGTCTGTTTCTTTTTTATTAGAGTTCTACATCTTGCCTCTGCAGTATCTCTTTTCCTGTGTCAGTTTCTGGGAGTTTGGTCCCATTCTATTTCATTTCCCTGTTTATAGGAGATAGCATGTGAGCTGAAGCTGACAACTTCCTACATTATATTATATTCTCCTTGCTATGCTAAGATGTCCTAGGCACTGGTCTATCACAGCTCTAGATTGTCTCTAGGAGCTACAACATCTTTCTGGCGCCATTGCCGAGGACGAATTTAAGAAAATCAAAATCCCTGGGCCTCGACAAAATTTTATTCACTCTCTAAGTAGGTGAGCATAGAGAGTTGAGAGTTGTAGATTCCTCACCTTGGCGACTCTACATTTGTTATTTGATACATCTATTTGCAGTCCTGGCTCCTCGTAAGCCACACCTGAGGTTAGATTCGTCTAAGCCAAAGACAAATTCAGTGTCTGACCCTGACTAGATTATACATAGAAGAAATTGGAGAGAGAAGAAATCAGCCCGTTCCCAAATTCCTGAAGTGTATATAGAAGATTTTCCTTCCTCCTCTTCTCAGGATTCTCAATTGAAAATTCCCGACTCCACTGCAGGAGATACTGATTATTATTATTCAGATAGTCCACCCTGAGAGGGTATCAGAAATAAGAACAATCTTCATCCTACTCCTGAGGTTGAAGAGGTCAAGGAAGTAACCGAAGTATCTGTTGTTAATAGAGCTTTGTTCCCCTCAACCCCTCAAGCTGTAGTTGAGTATATTCCTATTATTATTCATACTCCACTTCCTCCTCCTCTTCCTCCTCTTACTCATCAAACTATTGCACTACCTCCACCTCCTCCAATGGCTAATGTTCTGGCCTTTTTGATGAATAAATATGCTCCTCTGGATTTACCCCAAGTGTTGAATGATATGCCCTAGGATTATCTGAAAATCCTGTCGAGATTCAATGGAGAAAATGAGATTGATGCTCAGAAAAATCTTGAGACTTTATGCTCCTTTGTAGAGAACTTTAATGTTGAACATTTAGATGTGGTCTTAAGATTGTTTGTGCAATCTTTAGATGGTGAAGCTCGAAAATGGTTTAAGACATCGGCTGGCTGTTCTATTACCACTTGGGATAACATGGAAGACACCTTTCTCAAGAAATTGGGAGAGAAAAAGGATCATGGAAATTTTCTCATTGAGTTCAATACACTTAAGAAAAGACACAATGAAGGAGTGTCATAATTTATCAAGAGATTTAATAAATTGTATCTAAGTCTCCCTGCGGATATGAAACCCCATCAGACTGTTGCTAAGGTTGTTTTTGTAGCAGCCTTTGATTCAGATTTTGGTTTCTCTCTCAGGGAAAGAAAGCCTGCTACTTTGGATGATGCTCAGGCAGATGCACTAGAGTTGGAAGCAAAATTTTCCTCCACTGGTAAATTAAAAGGAAAATCTGAACAAGATTCTAGAAGAAGGGGAAAAGAAGAGGTGTCTACCTCTAGTCAGGACGGAGACTCGGACAAAATGGAAGAAATGAGAAAATTAGTTAAGAAGATGGTCAAGCTTGAATTGGAAGCCAAGAATTCAGCTTTCAGAAATTTCCAGAATGCTCCAAACAGAGGTTACAATCCTCCGTATAGGAAACCACCCTTGCAAATATTGCCGAGGGAAGGAAAGGAGCAACAGGATCAAGTGCCACACCCATTGTACCTGGAAGGTCTAGTAGATGACTCCACTGAAGATGCTGCCTATGGACTGGAGGATGCAAATATTTCCTTTTCAAATAGTGATGGAGAAGAATGCCCTTTACAAGGGAATGATGAAGCTGGGTGCTCATTGCAAAAAGAAGAAAATATTAGAGACGCTGAAGAAGAAGAATTTTATCATTATTGTAAACAGTTTGATGATTTCATGCAAGCACATTTCAATAGAAGATATGATCTCAGATCTTCTAGGAAGAGGACTCGTACCCAAGAGCAAGAAGAAGAGCTACCCCAGAAGGAAGCACCTGCTCAGGAGGAATCAACAATGCAGAAAGCTACAGACAAAGGTAAGCAATCTC
Source organism: Pinus albicaulis (assembly GCA_034641835.2). Lineage (NCBI taxonomy): Eukaryota > Viridiplantae > Streptophyta > Pinopsida > Pinales > Pinaceae > Pinus > Pinus albicaulis. Next base: position 112,869,929 of record CM076580.1, on the reverse strand, counting down.
TAAACAAACCTTTGCAATCTAATGATCAAATTCCTTCTCCTTCAAAAGTGGTTACTCCCCCTAATGAAAAACCAGTATCAAAAGTAGTCAAGCCCCCAATTGAAAATAAAGAGCCCAAAGAGGTTGTGATAGAAAAGTCCCCTCCTGCTTTCAGTCTGCAAAAAGAACCTGAAAAGGTCAAAATCCCAATCCCCTTGACTGAACTGTTGAAGCAACCAACATATCAATCTCAAGTCACCTCTTTCATGCTCCCTCCAGAGGTACCAATCATTCCAGATAGTCTCAACCTTCAAGAAGAGAGACCCATGGTAGTTTTTGGCCCACATGTTGAGGAGATGGATCCCTCTAATCCTCCCTTCTATGTGTCTCTAGTAATCCATGACCTGCTATTACATAACTGTATGCTAGATTTTGGAGCTTCCCACAATCTTATGCCTCTGTCAGTCATGGAACAACTAGGTTTACAAATCACACATCCTTATAAAGACCTCTACTCATTTGATTCCAAAAGAGTTAAATTCTTAGGGATGATCAAGGATTTGGTGGTCAATTTGGCCCAAATCCCAGCAAAAAGTGTGGTAATGGACATCGTGGTGGCTGACATCCCAGCTCGTTTTGGTATGTTGCTGTCAAGGTCTTGGGGAACAAAAATTGGTGGATCACTCAAGATGGATTTAACATATGCCACTATCCCAGTTTTTGGTGGCCAAGAGAGGAGATTGTACAGGGAGACTATATTTGTCAAGATGGTGACTAAGGCTGAAAATTCTGTAAATTCACTAGTCTACAGTAAGGAAGGAGATTTTTCATGCTTGATGCTGGAAGAAGATCAAGATTATGCTCATGAATCATCCTTCTTTCAGATCAAGACTAAGCAGCCATCAGAGAGCCATGAAGCAGGAATATGGACACTACATTTTGACGAAGCAAATTCAAAAGAAGGAAATGGAGCTGGAGCGCTGTTGATTGCTCCTGCAGGAAAATGGATCCCACTATCTTTCAAATTAAAATATGAAGCGACCATTAATGTGGCTGAATATGAAGCACTTTTGTTGGGATTGTAGATAGCCAGGAGCATGGGTATACAAAGTTTAAAGGTTCTGGGAGACTCCGAACTAGTAGTCAGAAAAGTCAGGACTCAGTGTCAGACCAAGCATCCTAGGCTAAGGGATTATAGGAATGAAGTGTGGGAAATGGTAGAAAACTTCTTTTTGGCATTCAATATACAGTTCCTGCCCCGAGAAAAGAATAGGATGTCTGATTCCCTTGCTGTGGTTGCTAGCACATATCGACCATCTCAGAACCCTCTTTTAAGATATGAAGTAGAGGTGCGTTATCGGCCTTCAATCCCAGATAACATCAAGCACTGGCAGGTATTTGAAGATGAAGAACAGATGAAGAGATTCCTGGAAACAGTAGGAGAATTCTCCACTACGGAGATTGATGATGAAGAGGAGGTAGAACCTAAAGATATTTCAAAAATAAATTGGGAAGAAAAAGTGGTAGGGAACAAAGTGTTGCAGTTAAAGGGAAACATAATACCTAGAGGACTGGTGCCTCTAGAAATATTATTTGACAAGAATGATGTCTCATTGCATCCAAGCAAAGTGGTAGAAGATAATCAGGTAGAAGACCTGAATTTGGGTACTGAGGCTCACCCCAAAATTGTAAAACTGTCCAAGAAGATCCTTGGAGAATATAAAGAGCTATATCAGAAATTATTTCAGGCTTACAAAGATGTGTTTGCATGGTCCTATTAGGACTTGAAGACTTTTGATATCAATATTATGCAGCACAAAATTCCACTAAAAACAGATGCAAAGCCTCACAAGCAGAAGCTCAGACAGATAAAGCCCTTGCTGCTGCCTTCTATTGAGAAAGAAATTAAAAAGCTGCTAAAGGCTAAAATAATTGTGCCATTGAGGTACTCTAAATGGGTGGCAAACCTTGTCCCTATATGGAAGAAGAATGGAGAAATAAGGCTGTGTGTGGATTTTATAAATTTAAATAGAGCATCCTTAAAGGATAATTATCCACTTCCCAAAATGGATTACATCATGCAGAAAGTAGTTGGATCTTCTAGGATGTCAATGATGGATGGATTCTCTAGTTATAACCAGGTGGCTGTACTTCCAAAGGATCAAAAGAAGACTGCTTTCACCACACCATGGGGTACATTTATGTATGCCAGGATGCATTTTGGGCTGATTAATGCAAGGGCCACTTTTCAGAGGGAAATGGACATTGCTTTTGTTGGGGAGCAAGATAAATTCCTGGTGGTCTACCTTGATGATATCATGATATTTTCAAAAAATGACGCTAAGCACATTGAACATCTACGGAGAACTTTTGAGAAATTTAGAAGGTATGGTCTCTCTCTGAATCCTCAGAAGTCTTTATTTACATTAGAAGAGGGAAAGCTTTTGGGCCATATCGTGACTAAATATGGGGTGAAGATAGATCCTAAGAGGGTAGAGGTTATAAACGGTATTGCTTTTCCTAGGAATAAGAAAGAAGTACAAGTATTCCTAGGGCGCATTAATTTCTTGAGAAGGTTTATCCCTAACTATGCCGAGATAGTTAGGCATATAACAGATATGCTAAAGAAGAACAATGAGGTAAAGTGGTGACAAGAATCACGAGAGGCATTTACCAGGATAAAGAATGCTTTTGCAGAAGCCCCTGTGTTGGCTGGACCAGATTATGATAAACCTTTCATGATTTTTTCTTTTGCATCACCTCATACAATAGCAGGAGTTTTAATGCAGAAAAATGAAGAAGGGTATGAGCAGCCTATTGCCTTTTTCAGTCAGGTGCTTCGTGATGCAAAGTTAAAATACAACATATTGGAAAAACAAGCATATGCCCTAGTGAAATCCCTCAAAGCATTTCGTGTATATATCTTATAGTCCCACATCACTGCATTTGTGCCTTCAGCTGCTGTAAAAGATATCCTTATTTAGGGGGATAGTGAAGGAAAAAGGGGTAAGTGGATTGCCAAAATACAGGAGTATGGCTTAGACATCTGCCCTACTAAGCTGATCAAAGGACAGGGGCTTGCCAAAATGTTATCTCAATCAAACTATCAAGCCCTGGGCATAAATTTTTCCATTATAGCAAGTGAGGAATCTGAGGAGAAAAAAGAATGACATGGAATTGGAGTAGCTACCCCAGAAACACATTTGAAGTACCTCACCAGTGCGTGGTACAAAGAGATAGTAGAGTATCTCCTTACACTCAGCTACCCTCCAAGTAGTGACAAAACTAAATACAGAGCGCTGAGATTTAAATCACAGAAGTATATAGTCACCAATGGCCGGCTATACTGGAGATATCCCTCAGGCATCTTACTCCTGTGTCTCACAGAGAATGAAGTCGAGAGTATTATAGCAAAATTTCATGAAGGGATCTGTGGAGGTCACTACAGCTAGAGGGCCACAGCTCATAAAATTCTGAAAGCTGGCTTCTATTGGCCAAAGCTTTTTGGGGATGTTTTTGCCAGGGTAAGAGCATGTGATAAATGTCAGAAATTTGCTGAGAGACAGAAATCTGCACCGTTTACCCTAATTCCAGTGCATGTGGATGAACCATTCAAACAATGGGGTATTGATTTTATAGGTGAGATACATCCCCCATCAAGTGGACAACATAGATGGATATTAACAGCCACAGATTATTTCACTAAATGGGTGGAAGCCATACCTGCAAGGAATGCTACAGACACTGTGATCATAAAGTTCATGGAGGAAAAAATCATATCCAGGTTTGGCTGTCCTGCTAGGATCGTAAATGATAATGAACAGGCCTTCAAGTCTACAAAATTTATGAATTTCTGCCAGCAATACAATATCATATTGAGTCACTCTACAACTTACTATCCGCAAGGGAATGGCTTGGCAGAGTCTTCAAATAAAACTCTGGTGAGGGCCTTGAAGAAGACTATCAATGAAAATCAGAAGAACTGAGATTCCCAATTGAAATTTTCTCTATGGGCCAATAGAATCACCAGCAAGAGAGCAACTGGGAAATCTCCCTATGAATTGGTATATGGACTAGCAACAGTTTTTCCCGTACAGCTAGCTTTACCAGTGGCCTGCTTCATGCAAGAAAGCCAAGATGAGCCTGATGATATGATCAGGAGAATCAATCAATTAGTAGAATTAGAAGAAACACAGGGCCAGGTGAACCAGAGGTTAATAGAATATCAAGAGAAAATGAAACACATTTTTGATCAGCACGCAAAAGACAGGAAGCTACAGATTCGTGATTTGGTGCTCAGATGGGATATTAGGAGAGCTGAGAAGGGAAAAAATGGTAAATTCGACCCCCTTTGGTTTGGTCCTTTCAAAATTGTGGAACAAGGGGGCAATAATACTTTCAGGTGGGAGAAGTTACAGGGCGACTTGCTGGATGCCCCTCTAAATGGTGAATTTCTTAAACCCTATTTCCAGTTCTAAGCCAGGCATAGACAGCCTGATGTATTATATTGTATGATAGTTTCCTTCTTGTTTTCATTTGAATAATGTGGGTGTCATTATGAATTACAAAGTAAAAAATGGAGGTGCTGAAGAGTAGAGTCTGTATACAAGATGATCAGAGGGTCTGCGAGTTCTCAACATGTCCATATATGAACGTGCCATCCCCAGGTGGAGCTGATGTTGATCATAATCCATTCCCCATAAAATTTCACGGGCCATCTGGTTCAGAGCTCTCAAATTCCCCCCTTTTCAGCCTTGGAAAATCATTCTTATGCCTATCATTACCATTTCATGCTTCCAAATCACATTATAAAAGGTTGGAAATTCATATTTGAAAATATTCGAGGCATAGCTCCTTCGGCCCTAGCCCCTCTGCTCTTTTCCTCCATGAGGCCGAAAGCCCAAACCGAGTGCTAACTCTATATGCACTTATCAAAAGAATATCAGGAGCATTTCGAGCCGTAGATCTGTACAATATTGGACAACATTCGTTCGTCTCCATCGCGCCTACAGACCTCCCAACTACCATCCGATTAGACCACGAAATCAACGGTCCACAACCTGTCTATCCTGGTGGTCCCCACACCCAAAACACTGTTCAAAACCAAGTGGTTTATATCGCATCACCTTTCGGCGGTAGGAAATATTCTTAAAAACGGATCGATTCCACTCATTCCCTGTTGCGTGTCCTCACGTACAGCTCGAATACCACCCTCCATCGCGCATTATTGTTCGGACAAAGATGCGCATCGATATTCATCACAGCCGTCCGATTTGAGAGCCTTCATGCGACGGTCATCGCGCTCCGAAGCTGCATGGGACTTAACGCAAGAAAATCACGCCCCTGGCCCATTGTCTATCGCCTCCATCACCCTTTCAACTGTCGATCTCCTCCTGGGATTGGATGGCTAAGATTTCATCACCCCCGCTGTTGACCCGGTCTCCCTCCATGTCATCGTCCTACGTGTTATCACGTTTCTTCCTCCGCCATTTATATATTACATTCATATGTTATATTTTAATGTCTCGCATCATAAACTCTGGCCAACCCTTCCGCCATTATTTCCACCTCATCTTCTTTGTCACCACCCTACATGTCCCCGCCGCTTCATCACATCGCTCTGTTACACAGTTGCTTCCATTGCATTGTCGTCTTCCATGCATTTGTTTTCTTCACAGCTTTGTGTGTTTTTCAGGTTGACAGTGACGGAGAATTATCATAATTTGCCACATCCATTACAAGAGCCGAGCACATGTCAAAGGACCATTTTCCAGAGCAGAATTATGAAGAAAGTCCTCGGAAGCCAAATCGACAAGACTCCAATTTAAGAGGCAGGGTCCAAATTTTTCAAACCCTGCAGGGACATTCAAGGCGCTGCTTTGACAGATGGAGATATCAATGGAGCCAATAAAGAGTATCAGTGATCAGCAGAGAATTAAAGGCAGGTATCTGAAGATTTTAGGGGCCTTGTCCTAGCCTTTTGAAGCAGAGTACCGAATTGAAGATCCTGCACATCATTCAAGAGATTTATACATAGAAAACAATGTCCTCAAGGCTGTATTTCAACATATTTTTCTTTCAGGGCAAGGACGGATATTGGTGTGATTTTACTATTTTTCCATGTCCCTGGAGAGATTTTTACCCAGTGCATTTATTTCAGTTAGTAGGCCACAGAGTACGAATAGCACAGCATAGTCATTTAGCAGCATGGGCGCAAGTGTTTCTGCCATTTTGTTTTAATTATGCAAATTAAATGTTGATCACCTACCTCTTTTACTAGGTTTTGGTTTCTCCTATAAAAACCATGAAGAAACACATTTTAAGGGTTCCAAATTTTTATCATAAAACTATGCACTGAAAGGCCTTTTGCATACATTTTGTAAAATTCTTGTATGAAGGCTTAGAGCCCATAGGGTATCAGTGAGGAGGAGTTCCATCTGTCAAAGAGGATTCTGGTCTTTGATATTTCACAGTCTGTAACTCTCTTATTTGTGTTACATTAATAGAACATTTCATTTCATCCCTCTTTCTTGTATCATGTTTTGGAATGCGAGTGGCTCACTGATTTCTGGTATGGATTCATCCTAGTTGATGCCCATGCTCAGATCAGTCAAGCGCTTTAAATATGGCTCATGCATGATATTTTGTTTCATTACTCATCTAAAGCATACTTCTGCTATATTAGTTGCTTTGGGAGGGTGATTTTAAAATGCTATTATCATGTATGGATTCTTAGATTGGTAAGCCCATACATGGTGGTATTGTATATCTGGGTGTCAGCTCAATGTTAAATAGTATCTTCTTAACACTTCTTTCACTACACAAACCTTATGATAATTTATGTCTGTGAAGTATTTTTGAAACGGCCCGCTTTGCAGTAAATTGTCTCTGAATTTTTTGTTGCTTTTGTATTAGAGTTCCGCATCTTGCCTCTGCAGTATCTCTTTTCCTGTGTTAGTTTCTGGGAGTTTGGTCCCATTATATTTCATTTCCCTATTTACAGGAAATAACATGTGAGTTTAAGCTAACAACTTCCTACATTATATTATATGCTCCTTGCTATGCTAAGATGTCCTAGGCACTGGTCTATCAAAACTCTAGACTGTCTCTAGGAGCTACAACACTATCTATGAACCACTTGAGCCGCAGTTCACCAGGAATTTTTCCCCTGATCTATATGGTGCAGGAAATATCCTTGCTAGGGAAATTTTTTTTGAAAGCAGTCATAAAGAATGGAATTTGGATAATCTGACTATTGCACAGATCAGACAGATGATTCATCAAATGATCACCGAATATAAGCTCATGCGTGTTGCAGGAAATACTGAAGTAGAATCCTGCAAAAATTTGATTCAGTGTTTCACAAGAGCACTGGAAAGATGGTGGGAATTGGAATCTTCCCCCGCTATGATTGAAAAGATGGAAAGGGAAGTATTAAAAGATGAAAATGGAGATGTATTTTTTAATCCTGATGGCACCTCACAAAATAATATGATTGGTGCACTGACTACTATGATTCAAGAGCACTTTTGTGGTGCTGATGTTACACTTTCAGATAAACATGAAACGGTTTTAATGAATCTGAAGTGTAGAAACATAAATCAATATGAAGACTTCCACAGAGATTGGATACAGAGAATTTTCTTGGTTAAAGAATGAAAGAACATTCTGTGGAAACAAGTCTACCTTGCAGCACTTCCTTCAAAGATGGTTGACATTTTGAAGCTGCAAGAAGTTTTCCCCTTACCTCTTGAAGTTTATTTATGGGGAAAATCTATTCTATCATCACTAAGGTGTTGATAACTTTATGTACCAGTTCCAAAATGACAAAGTCTATTGATAAGCTAAACATGCTACCTGGTACTAAATCTTTCTGCAGTAAATATTGTATAACCATTGATGATCCTTTAGTTACTCGCAGGAAGTCAAAAAGACAAGCAAAGAAGGCTCGTCAAAGGTCCAGAGCCTCCACCTATCACTTGAGCTCTAAAAAGAGAAGTGAGCTCAGACATCAGAAAAGAAGACCCATGAAGGGAAGGAAGGGACATTATAAATATGTTCCAAAGACTCACTATTATGGGCCTGCAGATATCAGACCCAAAGAGCACAAGATTGAAAGAATGAAAAGTTTTGTTTGTTGGTTATGTGGTCAGCAAGGACATACTTCCAATATGTGTCCTACAGCCCTTGAGTCTAAACGCAGTTGTGGCAAGAAGTCACAGACACACAATATAACTTCCGCTAGCACTACCGTTAAGACTGAATCTAGATGTGCTAGATGTAACTCTTCTTTTCACAAAACAGAAGACTGTACTAATCGTCTTGCTATCCAGCAGGCTGCTAAAGAATATTTCTCTGATTCTCCCTCTGAATCTTCTCTATCCTCTTTTGATGAAGAAGTTCATGCTCATTGCCAATGTTCTGATTTCGAGAACGGTCACTGTGAATGTCCTGACTCTGAATCAGAATTCTGTTCTGATGACACTCTTCCAAAAGAATTTTCAGGAAAATTGAAGGTCCTCATGGCCCAAACAGATGAAGATGATCTGAAGGTATTTTCTCAGATTCGTGGCATGGAGGAAAGTGATTTGAAAGCTGCATTACTAAAGACTTTCATGCAGCATGGTACTGGTTCTACCAGTAATTCTTCCAGCAAGAAGCCCGATTTTGTCGATGCTTCTTAGGAACGCAATACGAAATCGTATCTCCAGCATAATTCAAGCAAAGTTCGCACACTCACTTTGGGGGAGGTGAGTCGGGAGATACATTCGATGAAATCAGAAATTTCTGCACTAAAATCACAAGTTTCACAGCCAGAAAAGGAAAAACAGGAACCAAATCCTTCTACATCTATTTCAGGCAGACACTTAAACTACACTCTACACTCTGCTCCAACCTCACAAGTTGAGATAGCTGAAGGAAGACCTGATCCAACAATTGGATTCAAAGAAATGCAGGTTCTTGCTGTTCAATACCAACAACACCATGTCAAGGTAAACATCTGTATTGAAGGTAAGACATACAATGTGACTGCATTAATTGATTCATGTGCAGATGCCAATATTCTTTCCAAGAAAGTTGTTCCCTCAAGAAGTTGGGTATCTGCTCCCAGAAAAGTCACAGGCTTGGGAAAGAAAAATTTAGAATTTGAAGTTCCAAAAGCTGTTGCTTGTTTTGATTCTCATTGTGTCAAACTCAAGTTTGTAGTTGAAGACATTCTGGTAGACTGCATACTAGGAAATGTATTTTTAGCAGCAGTAGAGCCCCATATTTCTTTCAGATTTCCAGAAAAATCTGCGGGCTATTTCATCACAGTGCCTACATCTGATAAAAAGGGTAAGAGGATAGAACTTCCTTATATTTCTAATCCTCGAATTTCAATAATGGTGCAGGACATGCAGGAGCTTCAGAAAGTAGAAATAAGTTTGGTTGAACTCAAAGTTCATAAGAATATGATCAAAATTGAAGATCAATTGAGTTCTCCAGGAATTCAGAGAAAAATCTCTGAATTACGAAAATAATTTGAAAACACTTGCTGCTCAGAGGAACCCAATGCATTCTGGCATCGCAAGTAGCATTATGTAGAGTTTCCCTACAAATATGGATACACGGGAAAGCCATGTAATTCCAGAGCTATCCCAATGTCAAATGAATACAGACAGCTCTGTAAAAAGGAAATAAATCAGCTTCTTCAAAGAAAGCTGATCAGGGAGTCTGACAGTCCATGGAACTGTTACGACTTCTATGTCAACAAAAGGAGCGAACAGATAAGAGGTATCCCCAGATTGGTTATTAATTATAAACCTCTTAACTATGTTCTTTCAAATGATACATACCCTATTTCGCACAAAGGAGATCTACTGAGTAGGATATCTGGAGCCAAAATATTTTCAAAGTTTGATCTTAAATCTGGTTTCTGGCAAGTAGCTATTGCTGAGCATGATAAATGGAAGAAAAAATTCAGCATACCAGCAGGCCATTACGAGTGGAACGTGATGCCATTTGGCTTGAAGCATGCACCTTCAAAGTTCCAGAAGGTAATGGATACAATCTTCAAACCATATGATGAATGGTTACTTGCCTATATTGATGATCTCCTAATATTTTCCAAGAATTTACAAGACCATTTTAAACATTTAAAATTTTTTATGAAGTTGTTCCAAAAGAATGGATTGTTCTTAAGAAAAAATAATATGGAGTTATGTAAGACCAAGATAAAATTCTTAGGGCACACAATAGAAAATAGACAAATTTCTTTGCAGAGTCATGCCCTTGAATTCGCAGACAAGTTTCCAGATATAATTCTGGACAAGACCCAATTACAAAGATTCCTGGGCTGTCTGAACTATGTAAGAAATTTCTATCCCTCTTGTGCCATTGACAGGTCTCTGCTCAACCAGAGACTCAGAAAGAATCCCAAACCTTGGACACAAGCTCACACAGAAGATGTATGTTGTAGATGATAGTTCTTTTAAGATTTTTGAAACATATGCGAGTAACATAGGTTGGGGAGGTGTCCTCAAGCAAAGACCAAGTGAGAAAAGCCAGAAAAATGAAGAAAAAGTTGTGCAGTATGCATCTGGTGTATGGAGTAAAGCTGAGAACAATTACTCCACAATTTAAAAAGAAGTCAAGGCTACATGGAACTGCATCAAAAAATTCTCCATACACTTGGTAAACAAATTCTTTTTACTAAGAACTGATGCTCAGGCTCTGGAAAAAGTTATTAAAAAAGATATCAAAAACCCTGAAGATGCCAAATTTTCGAGATGGCAAGCACTATTCGCAAATTTTGATTTTAAATTTGAACACATAAAGGGTTCTAAAAATAGTTTGCCAGACTTCCTTAGTAGAGAGTTTCTCCAGCACCAAGAACAGTCAGCAGCAGATGAAGAAGACCATGTTATGGTCATCATCACAGAATGGGATCATGCCCAATAGAAAGAGACGCTCAGATCTATATCTGATGATGAGTCGTGGGCTGTATACAGAGAAAATGGAGGCCAACATGGCAGCTCCGTAATATTAAAGTATTAGACGCAGATTTGCAAAGCCATTCAGATATTCTGCATCTACTACCAGAAAGAAGAGTACATTCCAAAGGAAGAAGGTGGATTCACGACATGATGTACTCCACTATTATGATGGCCTCGCATGAAGCCGAAAGATCCCTAGTTGAAGATTTTTGTGACATCACTACCATTTGTACTGGTGGCAGTGATAGGACAAAAATCTATTATAAATCTTCTACTATCAATAGAACACGGTATCTAGGATGGCATAATACGGAAATATTTCTAACATGGCCAGGTAATAATCCTGACCTCATTTTTCCTGACACTGTGTATAATTTTGCAGGTTATAAAAATCATTGGTGGAATCTGTTGAACAAAGATGGTCGCGATGAAACACATTACACCAAGTTAAAATTCAGGCCAACCTGGATAAATCAAGCAGGACAATGTCCTCCCTGGCTAAGTGATTGGTGTCATGTTTATGGGTTAAGTGCTTATAGTATTGATCCATATTATTATGAATCCTATTTTCAAAGCCGTTGTAATAGCTGTCTGGAAAGTCATATAGGAGAATGCTTTCATACTCCTTGCCAAACAGTTAAATATTTGGGCCAGCTAGAGTACAGAATAATTAATTCAGTCTTGGAGTCTAATAGAAAAATGCATCATCAATGTCTGGTATTAACTAAAATAAAACACCAGATCATTCTAAATAAACCCATGATTGTTCGCCGAATATATAAAAAAGCTTGGGATGATCACATCTACCCGAATCTCAGATTTCCTAGAATCAAAATTCTAGAGGATCCTACAGAAGCCAGTACAAGTGGTTCACGAGGGCTCCACTAAAACAAAAGTTTCCTCTGTGTAATGATACCCAGTCACGGGTTTACGGTGACAGGCCTTTTCCCGAGGGCTTTTAACATGTCCAGAAAAGCATCCTCTCTGTACAGAATTATCATGTTTCCTCGTGGGCCTTGTACATAAAAGGTATCCATAGTGTAGTACTCACACACTCTCACAGATGTCTGTCGAAAGGACCGAATCTCTGCGCGGATGTCACTTCGGTGTTACCCGAAAGCAATGATTCACCTTCCACATGTCAATAATCCGATGGCTCTATAGGGATGTTTGTCCCCCCTCACGATCTATATAACGAAGGGCAAGGCTCATTCGTAGGCATCGACATTTAGAGTATTTTGCATTTGTGTTTCAAGTCGAGTCTAAGCTCCCTGCTTTGCATCTGCGAGAATTCTCTCGATCTACTTGCATCACAGAGATTGGTCTCAAGTCTTAGGTGATCTGAGAAGCCTACGTGTTTATGTGCTCGGCATAGGCAAGAACTTAAAGTGGCCATATCAATAGATCGAGTCTGTAAGTAAGTCTATCTAAAGTGTGGTGTGTTCTGTAAATAACTCTGAGACAGAGTCTGCAACTGGCCAGATAGCCTCCAGTATTGCTCGCTCATTCATTGAGTAGCTAAATTCTGGTAAATGCCACTGCAGTCAATCTCTACAAAGAGGTCCTAATTTCCAGTCATATATTCTGAGTCCTATAATTTTCTCTGTAATATCATTCTGAAATATCAATAAAGAGAGAATCATTTTGAAGTTCTGCATTTTAAGTACTGAAACTTTGTGCATTTATATTGTCTGCTAAGACACTATTTGTCATTCTCAAAGTTTTGAAAGTTCGCTAGAAGTTCGCCAGAGGTTCGACAAACCACCGAGGGACGCCAAGGCTGTAAAAAGGTGAGGGAAGCCACAGAAAAAGGCCACTAGTTGCATGAACGTGGGAGTAAGTTCGTGTATGGGTTCATCACTGGGTTCACATAAAGAATTTTGAGAATATAAGACAAAGAAGAAACTTAGCAAGGCCAAGTCTGCCCTATGTGTGCAGAAGGCAAGCTTGTTGAGAAGCCCCTACTAGAAATTGTGCCGCAGAAAAAAGCCGCTAGTTGCGTGAACATGGGAGTAGGTTCATGTATGGATTCATCGCTGGGTTCACATAAAGAATTTTGAGAATATAAGACAAAGGAGAAACTTAGCAAGGCCAAGTCCGCCCTGTGTGTGCGGCAAGCAAGCTTGTTGAGAAGCCCCTCCTAGAAATTGGTATCAGAGCCAGTAGTCGACAATCGACTCTGTTAAATCTGGTTCGAGAAAAAGGTCAGTACTTAATCCTTTCTCTCTTTATACATCTGAAATGGACTCCATGAGAAAATCAGTTTCTTTCCGAGAACTAGAAGAACAAGATAGGGCCACTCAAGACCCTCTCAGAGATATGTTTGCATCTTCTTCCAGTAGAGTATTAAAACAGTCAAAATTGTTATATGAGGAGGCTGAGCCTTAGGCTAAATGGGTTCTACCTAAAATATCTGCATCAGAGGTCTATGCAGATCTGGGAGTATGGCATCTCAAGGCTGCCACAAGAATCACAATAAAAGAATCCATAATTTCTATAGAAGAGAACTCTGACTGTATCCAAACAATCCCGCTGTTGAATCCTAAACAGCTACAAGCAGAAGCCAAAAAATTGGGGAAACAATTTTTACATCTGGGATGTATTCGGGTAGGAATCCATGCCTTGACCCATCAAGTTCTAGATACATATGTGTTTTCCACCATCCGTGACCTAACCCATAACAATTATACCGATTCCCTGATAGGAAGAATAGTTGCACCATTGTCAAATGGACCAGTCTGGTTTGACTGTTACCCAGATTTCTCTGTGTACGTTTATGATGAAACCTTGAGCGATATTTTACAGTTGCAAATTCAAACTTCTGGATTTGACATGAAGAAAAAGAGAAACAATATCGCCATCCAAACTCGAGGATGTTTTCATCACACCAGCACTCTGTTCCCTGGAGTCCTCCATGCCCCCAGTAGAGACTCAAAAACCAGTGTGATTGTCATGACAGATCCCAAGAACCAAAAAGTAGAACTTCAAGCCATTAAGTGGGAGGATCTAAACTTTCTAGAACACTGGGTAGTGCCAAATCCAAAGCCCATCTCTGCACAAAAAATTACTTCTGCAAATATTTTGGAAAATCAATCTGCTGCCACTTTGTCCTTTCCCAGAAGGTCTACTATTGATAGGTGTAGAATTGAAGCCGAATGTAAAAAGTCACCAATGTATATATCACCAAGTTTGTCAGATACTGCATGTTCTAGTTCTGTAAATACTTCTTGTCATCATATTTCTCTTTTTGAGTTTGCTCAATTAATAAATTTCCAACCTCTGTCAGTTGCATGTCCTCAATGTCAACAACAAGTAGACTTGAGTCAACTTGCATACCTTTTGATCCATAAGAACCATAATCTTAGGACTGGTGAAGCTCCTCCTTCCACCTTAGTCACACCCTGTCCTAATCCTAAATTTTCAGACATTCCTTTTCCCCATGATGATGATGAACATGTTCTTATGATGCATCTAGTGCCCACACTAGAGGATGAATATCTAAGGCTGACTTATATTCTTACAAATATGAGGCCTGCAAATTATCCCAAATATGGACTTGGTTTGTAGTTGCAGAAATTCCAGTAGACTGCATACTGGGAAATGTATTTTTAGCAGCAGTAGAGCCCCATGGTTCTTTCAGATTTCCAGACAAATCTGTGGGCTATTTCATCATAGTGCCTAAATTTGATAAAAAGGGTAAGAGGATAGAACTTCATTATATTTATAATCCTCGAATTTCAAAAATGGTGCAAGCCATGCAGGAGCTTCAGAAAGAAGAAATAATTTTGGTTGAACTCAAAGATCATAAGAATATGATCAGAATTGAAGATCAATTGAGTTCTCCAGTAATTCAGAGAAAAATCTCTGAATTACGAAAAGAATTTGAAAACACTTGTTGCTCAGAGGAACCCAATGCATTCTGGCATCGCAAGCAGCATTATGTAGAGTTTCCCTACAAATATGGATACATGAGCAAGCCATGTAAGTCCAGAGCTATCCCAATGTCAAATGAATACATACAGCTTTGTAAAAAGGAAACAAATCAGCGTCTTCAAAGAAAGCTGATCAGGGAGTCTGACAGTCCATGGAACTGTTACGGCTTCTATGTCAACAAAAGGAGAGAACAGATAAGAGGTATCCCTAGATTGGTTATTAATTATAAACCTCTTAACTCTGTTCTTACAGATGATACATACCCTATTCCGCACAAAGGAGATCTGCTGAGTAGGATATCTGGAGCTAAAATATTTTCAAAGTTTGATCTTAAATCTGGTTTCTGGCAAGTGGCTATGCTGAGCATGATAAATGGAAGACAACATTCAGCATAACAACAGGCCATTATGAGTGGAACGTGATGCCATTTGGCTTGAATCATGCACCTTCAAAGTTCCAGAAGGTAATGGATACAATCTTCAAACCATATGATGAATGGTTACTTGCCTGTATTGATGATCTCCTAATATTTTCCAAGAATTTACAGGACCATTTTAAACATTTGAGAATTTTTATGAAGCTGGTCCAAAAGAGTGGATTGGTCTTAAGCAAAAAGAATATGGAATTATGTAAGACCAAGATAAAATTATTAGGGCACACAATAGAAAATAGACAAATTTCTTTGCAGAGTCATGCTCTTGAATTCGCAGACAAGTTTCCAGATATAATTCTGGACAAGACCCAATTAAAAATATTTCTGGGTTGTCTGAACTATGTAAGCAATTTCTATCCCTCTTGTGCCATTGACAGGTCTCTGCTCAACCAGAGACTCAGAAAGAATCCAAAACCTTGGACACAAGCTCACATAGAAGTTGTCAAAGAAATTAAATCCAAGGTTTGTAATCTCCCTATACTCTATGTTGCAGATGATAGTTCTTTTAATATTTTTGAAACATATGCGAGTAACATAGGTTGGGGAGGTGTCCTCAAGAAAAGACCAAGTGAGAAAATCTAGAAAAATAAAGAAAAAATTGTGCAATATGCATTTGGAGTATGGAGTAAAGCTGAGAAGAATTAAAGAAGTCAAGGCTGCATGGAACTGCATCAGCAAATTCTCCATACACTTGGTAAACAAATTATTTTTACTAAGAACTGATGCTCAGGCTCTGGAAAAAGTTATTAACAAAGATATGAAAAACCCTGAAGATGCCAAATTTGCGAGATGGCAAGCGCTATTTGCAAATTTTGATTTTAAAGTTAAACACATAAAGGGTTCTGAAAATTGTTTGCCAGACTTCCTTAGTAGAGAGTTTCTCCAGCACCAAGAACAGTCAGCAGCAGATGAAGAAGACCATGTTATGGTCATCATCATAGAATGGGATCACACCCAACAGAAAGAGACGCTCAAATCTATATCTGATGATGAGTCGTGGGATGTATATAGAGAAAAATGGAGGCCAACGTGGCAGCTCCGTAATACTAAAGTATTAGATGCAGATTTGCAAATCCATTCAGATATTCTGCATCTACTACCAGAAAGAAGAGTACATCCCAAAGGAAGCAGGTGGATTCACGACATGATGTACTCCACTAGTATGATGGCCTCGCATGAAGCCGAAAGATCCCTAGCTGAAGATTTTTGTGACGTCACTACCATTTGTACTGGTGGTAGTGATAGGACAAAAATCTATTATAAATCTTATACTATCAATAGAATACGGTATCTAGGATGGCACAATACAAAAATATTTCTGACATGGCCAGATAATAATCCTGACCTCATTTTTCCTAACACTGTGTATAATTTTACAGGTTATAAAAATCATTGGTGGAATCTGTTGAATAAAGATGGTCGCGATGAAACACATTACACCAAGTTAAAATTTGGGCCAACCTGGATAAATCAAGCAGGACAATGTCCTCCCTGGCTAAGTGATTGGTGGCATGTTTATGGGTTAATTGCTTATAGTATGGATCCATATTATTATGAATCCTATTTTCAAATCCGTTGTAATAGCTGTCTGGAAAGTCGCATATGAGAATGCTTTCATACTCCTTGCCAAACAGTTAAATATTTGGGCCAGCTAGAGTACAGACTAATTAATTCAGTCCTGGAGTCTCATATAAAAATGCATCATCAATGGCTGGTATTAACTAAAATAAAACACTAGATCATTCTAAATAAACCGATGATTGTTCGCCGATTATATACAAAAGCTTGGGATGATCACATGTACCCGAATCTCAGATTTCTTGGCATCAAAATTCTAGAGGATCCTGCAGAAGCCAGTACAAGTGGTTCATGAGGGCTCCACTAAAACAAAAGTTTTGTCTGTGTAATGATACCCAGTCATGGGATTACGGTGAAAGGTCTTTTCCTGAGGGCTTTTCACCTGTCCAGAAAAGCATCCTCTCTGTACAGAATTATCATGTTTCCTCATCGACCTTGTACATAAAAGGTATCCACATTGTAGTACTCACACACTCTCACAGGCATATGTCGAAAGGACCGAATCTCTGCGCGGATGTCACTTCAGTGTTACCCGAAAGCAATGATTCACCTTCCACTTGTCAATAATCTGATGGTTCTACAGGGATGTTTGCCCCCCCTCTCGATCTATATAACGAAGGGCAAGGCTCATTCGTAGGCATCGACATTTAGAGTATTTTGAATTTGTGTTTCAAGTCGAGTCTAAGCTCCCTTCTCTGCATCTGCAAGAATTCTCTTGGTCTGCATGCATCACGGAGATTGGTCTCAAGTCTTAGGTGATCTGAGAAGCCTGCGTGTGTATGTGCTCGGCATAGGCAAGAACATAAAGTGGCCAGATCAATAGATTGAGTCTGTAAGTAAGTTTGTCTAAAGTGTGGTGTGTTCTATAAAGAACTCTGAGACAGAGTCTGTAACTGGCCAGATAGCCTCCAGTATTGCTTGCTCATTCATTGAGTAGCTAAAGTCTGGTAAATGCCACTGCAGTCAATCTCTGGAAAGAGGTCTTAATTTCCAGTCATATATTCTGACTCCTGTAATTTTCTCTGTAATATCATTCTGAAATATCAATAAAGAGAGAACCATTTTGAAGTTCTGCATTTTAAGTACTGGAACTTTGTGCATTTACATTGTCTGCTAAGACATTGTTTGTCATTCTCAAAGTCTTGAAAGTTCACTAGAAGTTCGCCAAAGGTTCACCAAACCACCGAGGGACGCCAAGGCTGTAAAAAGGTGAGGGAAGCCACAGAAAAAGGTTGCTAGTTGCGTGAACATGGGAGTAGGTTCGTGTATGGGTTCATCGCTGGGTTCACATAAAGAATTTTGAGAATATAAGAAAAAGGAGAAACGTAGCAAGACCAAGTCCATCCTATGTGTGCGGCAAGAAACCTTGTTGAGAAGCCCCTGCTAGAAATTGGTATCAAAGCCAATAGTCGACAATCGACTGTGTTAAATTCGGTTCGAGAAAAAGGTTAGTAATTAATTCTTTCTCTCTTTATACATCTGAAATGGACTCCATGAGAAAATTAGTTTCTTTTCGAGAACTAGAAGAACAATATAGGGCCACTCAAGACCCTCTCAGAGATATGTTTGCATCTTCTTCTAGTAGAGTATTAAAACAGTCAGAATTGTTATATGAGGAGGTCGAGCCTCAGGCTAAATGGGTTCTACCTAAAATATCTGCATCAGAGGTCTATGCAGATCTGGGAGTATGGCATCTCAAGGCTGCCACAAGAATCACAATAAAAGAATCCATAAGTTCTATAGAATAGAACTCTAACTGTATCCAAACAATCCTGCTGTTGAATCCTAAACAGCTACAAGCAGAAGCCAAAAAATTGGGGAAACAATTTTTACATCTGGGATGTATTCGGGTAGTAATCCATGCCTTGACCCATCAAGGTCTAGATACGTATGTGTTAGCCACCGTCCGTGACCTAACCCATAACAAGTATATCGATTCCCTGATAGGAGGAATAGTTGCACCATTGTCAAATGGACCAGTCTGGTTTGAATGTTACCCAAATTTCTCTGTGTACGTTTATGACGAAACCTTGAGAAATATTTTACAGTTCCAAATCCAAACTTCTGGATTTGACATGAAGAAAAAGAGAAAAAATATCGCCATCCAAACCAGAGGATGTTTTCGTCACACCAGCACTATGTTCCCTGCAGTCCTCCATGCCCCCAACAGAGACTCAAAAACCAGTACCATTGTCATGACAGATCCCAAGAACCAAAAAGTAGAACATCAAGCCATTAAGTGGGAGGATCTAAACTTTCCCTAACACTGGGTAGTGCCAAATCCAAAGCCCATCTCTACACAAAAAAATTACTTCTGCAAATATTTCGGAAAATCAATCTACTACCACTTTGTCCTTTCCCAGAAGGTCTACTATTAATGGGCGTAGAATTGAAGCTGAATGTAGATAGTCACCAATATATATATCACCAATTTTGTCAGATATGGCATGTTCCAATTTTGTAAATACTTCTTGATAGCATATTTCTCTTTTTGAGTTTGCTCAATTAATAAATTTCCAACCTCTGTCAGTTGCATGTCCTCAATGTCAACAACAAGTAGACATGAGTCAGCTTGCATACCTTGTGATCCATAAGAACCATAATCTTAGGATTGGTGAAGCTCCTCCTTTCACCTCAGTCACACCCTGTCCTAATCCTAAATTTTCAGACATTCCTTTTCCCCATTATGATGATGAACATGTTCTTATGATGCATCTAGTGCCCACACTAGAGGATGAAGATCCAAGGCTGACTTCTATTCTTACAAATACGAGGCCTACAAATTCTCCCAAATATGGACTTGGTTATATAGAACAAAAAGATCAGTTGATCCCAGATTGTAGATTTAAAGATCTGCCAAAAGGCTGTAAGAGGCCATCAGTCCCTGAGATCCATAAGTTTTAGACTTTGATGGATGGATGCTCTAAACATCAGATCCCGACTCAGTGGATGAAACAGATTTTGAATTGGGATATATATACCCATCCACAGGCTAATGAATTTGGTCTTACACATTCACCAGAAGAGAAGATAAAATTAGCCAATGAGTGGAAAGCATATATGGAAGAAAGAAATGTCTGGATTTCTTTCTATTCATGGAAAAAGGATAAGGAATCAGATGTTGTTTTGATGAATGATTCCACATATTCTTCTTCACATTCGTGGACAGCCCTAGATGGTAGCAAGATTGAAACATCTACCTCCTATCCTCCCTTCAAAAGTATTTTCCTAGGAGAAGGACATCACACAGCTAATGCCTATCCCCTAGTTGAAAAGGATACTACAACAGTAGGGGTTGAAGGTAGAATCCAGAAATTCAGTGAACAAGTTAGCTGGACAAACACTGCTCTCACTTGTCTGGAGAAAAATGTAGCTAAAGTTGCCACAATAAAGGATCAGATAGATAGAGTCCAAGTCTCTAGAAGTGATGTAAATAATTCCTTGAATACTGTAAAGTATAATTATTCTGTTGTTAAAGGTTATTCTTTAGAATCTTTCAAAAAGATTGATGAAGTAGAGAATTGTATCATAGAGCAATCTTTCTCTACACGTCACTTGATTTCAAATTTGTCAGAAAAAGTAGAGAGAATGAGTTTGAAGAAAGTAGATAAACCAATTCCAGCTTCATTTTTGCACAAGGGAAAAAGTATTCACACCCACGAACTTAGTGAAAGCCCAGTCTCTAAGTTTCCATATCTTCTCCCTAAAGAAGCTGAAGTCCCCTCACAACAGTCTATCTCCAAGTCTGAAAAGCTTACTATAGCATCTCTCTCCCAAGAATCTGATAGAAAGACCCAAGTTCTTCCTATCTATGAACCACTTGAGCCGCAGTTCACCAGGCATTCTGCCCCTGATCTATATGGTGCAAGAAAGATCCCTGCTAGGGAAACATTTTTTGAAAGCAGTCATAAAGAATGGAATTTGGATAATATGAATACGACACGGATCAGACAGATGCTTCATCAAATGATCACCGAATATAAGCTCATGTGTGTTGCAGGAAAGACTGAAGTAGAATCCTGCAAAACTTTGATTCATTGTTTCACAGGAACACTGGCAAGATGGTGGGAATTGGAATCTTCCCCTACTATGATTGAAAAGATGGAAAGGGAAGTATTAAAAGATGAAAATGGAGATGTATTTTTTAATCCTGATGGAACCTCACAAAATAATATGATTGGTGCACTGACTGTTATGATTCAAGAGCATTTTAGTGGTGTTGATGTTACACTTTCAGACAAACATGAAATGCTTTTAATGAATCTGAAGTGTAGAAACATAAATCAATATGAAGACTTCCACAGAGATTGGATACAAATAATTTTCTTGGTTAAAGAACAAAAGAACATTATGTGGAAACAAGTCTAGCTTGCAGCACTTCCTTCAAAGCTGGTTGACATTTTGAAGCTGCAAGAAGTTTTCCCCTTATGTCTTGAAGTTTATTTATGGGGAGAAATCTATTCTATCATCACTAAGGTGTTGATAACTTTATGTACCAGTTCCAAAATGACAAAGTCTATTGATAAGCTAAACAGGCTACCTGGTACTAAATCTTTCTGCAGTAAGTATGGTATAACCATTGATGATCCTTTAGTTACTTGCAGGAAGTCAAAAAGACAAGCAAAGAAGGCTCGTCGAAGGTCCAGAGCCTCCACCTATCACTTGAGCTCTAAAAAGAGAAGTGAGCTCAGACATCAGAAAAGAAGACCCATGAAGGGAAGGAAGGGACATTATAAATATGTTCCAAAGACTCACTATTATGGGCCTGTAGATATCAGACCCAAAGAACACAAGATTGAAAGAATGAAAAGTGTTGTTTGTTGGTTATTTGGTCAACAAGGACATACTTCCAATATGTGTCCTACAGCCCTTGAGTCTAAACGCGGTCCTGGCAAGAAGTCATAGACACACAATAGACCTTCCCCTAGCATTGCCGTTAAGACTGAATCTAGATGTGCTAGATGTAACTCTTCTTTTCACAAAACAAAAGACTGTACTAATCGTCTTGCTATCCAGCAGGCTGCTGAAGAATATTTCTCCGATTCTCCCTTTGAATCTTCTCTATCCTCTTCTAATGAAGAAGTTCATGCTCATTGCCAATGTTCTGATTCCGAGAACTGTCACTGTGAATGTTCTGACTCTGAATCAGAATTTTGTTCTGATGACTCTCTTCCAGAAGAATTTTCAGGAAAATTGAAGGTCCTCATGGCCCAAACAGATGAAGATGATCTGAAGGTATTTGCTTAGATTCGTGCCATGGAGGAAAGTGATTTGAAAGCTGCATTACTAAAGACTTTCATGCAGCATGGTACTGGTTCTACCAGTAATTCTTCCAGTAAGAAGCCCAATTTTATCGATTCTTCTTACAAACGTAATACGAAATCATATCTCCAAAATAATTCAGGCAAAGTTCGCACACTCACTTTGGGGGAGGTGAGTCAGGAGATAAATTCGATGAAATCAGAAATTTCTACACTAAAATCACAAGTTTCACAGCTAGAAAAGGAAAAACAGGAACCAAAGCCTTCTACATCTATTTCAGGCAGACACATAAACTACACTCTACACTCTCTCCAACCTCACAAGTTGAGATAGATGAAAGAAGACCTGATCCAACAATTGGATTCAGAGAAATGCAGGTTCTTGCTGTTCAATACCAACAACACCATGTCAAGCTCAAAATGGCTCGAAAAATGAGACATGCCTTATTTAAGGCGATTGTTAGTTCGATTTCACGTCCATATCTTAGAATTGGTTGGAGTTGTTCTCAAAAGTTTAATTCCTTTTAAAATTTTATCAAAATGAGTTGAAGTTAAGGTAATCTATAATTTTTGAGATTATGTTTTATGTGTAAGAGGCAAAATCTATAATTAAAAAAAAAAATCAATGTAAATCAATGTGTTGCTATTATTATGAATGATATATAAAAAAAAAAAATTGTGTTATTATTATGAATGATATTAATGTTAGATGTTGATTTTGAATTGAATGTGATTTAATTTTTAAATTAGGAATTGTTTAAAGAGAAATGGAAGTTTAGACATAAGATTTAGTTAATTTTAGAGTAAAATTAAACTGTATTTAGTTAATTTTAGAGTAAAGATTTAGTTAAGTAACCATCCAACCAGGGTAAACATGTGACGAGAGGCTACTTTAATGAGATTCAACCTCCTAAGTGACCTTAAGGAAGTAGAACCGATGGAAATAAAACAAACACCGTGTACAACAACAAAAACAACCCAAAGAGGTAACCCAATCATTCGGGCTTCTTACCCTTGGATCACACCAAACTTTTGACCTCTTTGAGTGATAGTCGACGGCACAAGCTTGCAACCTAACATTCAGGAGGCTATAGTCGTAGGAATAACACTGCATGATAATGTCCAGGGCCACAATTCCTCAATTCTATGCCAATGTCCCGAGGATTTGGGCCACCATTTCAGGCCCAGAACCTAGTGCTCTGCACAAAACTCCATGAATGGTTCAGATATGATAGATAACAACAGGACAATTATACGGAAGCAATCACATCAATAAGAACTCATCTCGACCCCTCCTATCCATGTCCGGCATTTTTTTAAAATGTCACAAAAATTGAAACTACAGGTGTAAACAACATATTTAAGCATATGGGTCTCATACTTTTCTAAGAATTTCTAAGAAGCATTTATCCCTTACATCATTAGCTGCAATACAATATTTGACAATAGATATATTGTGCATTCATTTACATGAAAAAACATGGAGAGATCCATTACAAAAATATAGAATCCTCATAATAACCATTACATTTATACATTAAATACTAAAGGAATGAATTCTTCATTAATGAATATAGAAAATTAACCGGAGATGGGATATCCACATTTCACCCTACCATAGATTGGTCGAGCCAAATCTCTCTTCAGCTAATCACCCCCATGTCATATTCCAAACATGAATGTGGGATCCGAACAAACACCAATAAAAACCAATTTAGGGCTTCCAGAGGCCAAACCACCCCAACCCTGAACTAGTGATTTCACCTCACGGTTGAACATCAACGCCATCACAGATTCTTCTCTACCCAAGTTGTTCGAGGGCTCTAGAGTGTTTGTTCCAAGCAAGGCTTCCATTAATAATAACAAAAATAAATTCTACCAAATAATCCACAAAAATAGAGTTGGAAACATTTACAATCCCCGCAATTTGCATGACTACAGTTGGAAGAAAGTCATTGGTATGGTTGGTTGAAATAAGTTCTTTCGAACTTATGTATCGTAAATAAACCCTTAATTGTGATTATGGCTCCCAAATGCTGTCTAATCTCTCATGAGGATACCTAATCAATCAACTAAACAAAGCTATTCATGCCAAACATTACTCAAAAAAATATGGGAACTCCTAATATTACCAAGTCAAATCTTTTTGCAAGTGGAAGTGGCTGATCTAAATTGTGGTGTAGGTGTAAATGTGATATTTTGAATTTTGGTTTGATTTTTGTCTGGCCATAAAATTTGTGATCAAATCTTGATTTGAGTTATTTAAATTGGTTTTTTTTGTTTAGGGTTGAGTTATTGTTTTTTTTTTTAGGTTATTTATTGTTTATTGTGTTCTATTTATTGGATCCTATGTGTTCTAAATTGTGGAGTAGGTGTAACTATGATATTTCGACTTTTGGTTGGATTTTTGTCTGGCCATAAAATTTGTGATCAAATCTCGATTTGAGTTATTTAAATTGGTTTTTTTTTTGTTTAGGGTTGAGTTATTATTTTGTTTTTTTGATTATTCATTGTTTATTGTGTTCTATTTCTTGGATCCTATCTTTCAATAAGTAGAGTTCATTCTAGAGCAAGATTATTTTATTTTCTAATGATTTATAATTATTTTCAAACAATATCGTTAATTCTATTTTAAATTAATTTTTTCTTTCTTTTATTTGTGTATCTAAATATTCAATGTCTATCATAAATACTATCTAAAATAATTTTACTCTTTCTCCCTCTACTAAATTGTTCTCCCTCTACAAAAGGAAAACTTAGTTATAAAAAAGGAAGTACTCATGATGCACACAATCAAAGCTTATCAAAGTAAGGTGAGAGGCAACGTATTCACGTGACTCTTTGCAGCATCTTGATCGAGGTTTTATGCATTGGGAACCCAACTCAATTGGAAGGTTATTCTCTGAACCAAAACATATTTCTGAATACGACCGAACCCTACTTGTGTTTCTTCCTCAAGTGGCTGAAAGATTTCAGATGTAGTATAAATGGTAGTGGTTTTAATCATATGTTTTGAAAGTTGTTCTCTTGATTTAATTTAGAACCCAACTCGATGGGAAGGTTATTATCTGAGCCAAGACAAATTTCTAAACAGTATTGCTGAATTCAGAGATTATTCTTTGCAAATCAAAATCCAGAACACTCTCATCACATTGTCAAGCCCAACATCAATCACTGAAATTAATCCTGTAAAATTATTAGAGCACAAATATCGATCTACTTGAAGAATAATTGCACAAAATTGCCAAGTTGAAAAATAAAAACAATTAGAATTGAGAATGAAATTGATTCATCAATATTATGTTGAGAATCAATATATAAAATAATTAAGTTAAGCTTACTTGTACATACAATAACTATGGATAGTTAAAGCTAACTGAAGCTAAGTGTGCTTTATGTTCTGCGAATAAAGTTAACTAGCGAAAAACAAGTACACATTGCATGCAATCTCTAGAGTTGAACTAAAGCTAATCTAGGTGCATGTACACCAATACCCCCCCTTAAGCATAACTTAGGTGAGTGTGATGCAAAATGAATGAGTCCCGGCAACACGAACATTTTAGATACCCATATACAATGCATGAAAAGAGGAAAGAGGGAAAACCCAGTGGGAATAAAAACCCACCCTCAAAATATAATTGAAAAGTAGAGAGAAGACAACTGCTAGGCAGTCGTGTCCACCCAGAGACGATCTCGCAAAAATTGAAACTTCTGCTCAGTGAAAATCTTGGTGAAATCGGGCAGTACTGAAGACCGACGATCTCATCATGGATCTGGAGGAATAAGCTTCATTTTTGGAAGTAGATGTATCAACTCCCATCTTTGGATCAAGAATTGAATTTCCTTATACATGGTTGCATGCCAATATGGATTCCCTGCAACTTTGTTGTGCATTTGACGATAAAATTCATGTACCCTATATGCATGCATGAGAATGGTTGTCTCTAGGGATGCATGCATGAGAATGGTTGTCTCTAGGGATGCATGCATGTGCATGCGCGGCTTTAGAGATGCCTTTTTAGATGCATTCATGAGCATACATAGTTTTATAAATTCCTCCTTAGATGCATGCATGGCTCTACATGGCTCTGCATGGCTGTGTGACTGAGAGTGAATGTGGGGCATCATTAAATTGAGACCGCCTCAAATCTGCGTCAATATTAG
Source organism: Pinus albicaulis (assembly GCA_034641835.2). Classification (NCBI taxonomy): domain Eukaryota; kingdom Viridiplantae; phylum Streptophyta; class Pinopsida; order Pinales; family Pinaceae; genus Pinus; species Pinus albicaulis. The sequence goes on along the minus strand of CM076580.1, from coordinate 112,843,605 downwards.
AGGAATCAAAGTCCTTTTCTATGATTTTGAAAGTAGTGTCTTCATCATTAGCAAAGGAATATATTTCCTCATGTGCATTGTCTTCATTATTGGATAAGATAAAATTCTCATCTGCAACAGGTCCATTAACAAAAGAAGAAAAAAAATCTTCTTGCTCAACACTGTCTTGAGAATATTTCTCCACATTTTTGGAGTCTTCACCACTTTCATGACTGCTATAATAAGTCGATCTCTTTGCCTCCAAATGGTGTTCTTCTAGATCATTTTCATCACCATATAATCCTTTCAATATAGTCCAGATTTTATGTGGTGATTCAATATTTATGATCTCATAAAGGATATCATGAGACACAGATAGACACAATCTTCCATAAGCCATGTCAAATTTGTTAAGCCAATCTGACTTCTCATCCTCTGAGATTGGTTCTGTCTCAATTCCCATGACTATTTGGTGCAAGCCTTTGCTCCTAAGATGAAGCAAAATCATTGGCTTCCATTCATGGTAATTGTATGGAGTCAGAATCGTTGAAGATGAAAACTCCATTGTGGAAAATTCTCTAATATTTGGATCTGCAAATCAAATCTTCGAACAATTTCAAATTCTATGCTCTTCAAACTTGCAAAAAGTTGTTCATGCAACTTCTCCAAACCCTTGTAGCTCTGATACCATGTAAAATTATTAGAGCACAAATATGGATCTAGTTGAAGAATAATTGCACAAACTTGCCAAGTTGAAAAAGAAAAACAATTAAAATTGAGAATGAAATTGATTCATCAATATTATGTTGAGAATCAATATATAAAGCAATTAAGTTAAGCTTAGTTGTAGATACAATAACTATGGATAGTTAAAGGTAACTGAAGCTAAGTGTGCTTTACAAATCCGACACCATTCATTATATCACCAAACCAAAGATTATTCTCTGCAGATCGAAAACCAAAATCAGAGATTATTCTCTGCAGATCGAAAAAATCTAGAACACTCTAATCACATTCCTAATCCAACATTAATCACTGAAATTAATCCGCAGAGTTATATATTTGAAAGTTGGTATAATGCGAACCCTAGAGGTATAATGTTTGACCTCAGTGATTCTAATCACAACGCCGAATCCGACTGCGAACCGCAGATTAAAATAATCTGAATCATTTTAGTTCATGACTTACCAGTAATTTCTCATTTACCAAATAGCCTGGTCCTATTCTCATTAAAATCTTCATCCACATTAACCTCATAATGTACCGTGAAGATAATGCCAAACAAAGATAGGCGCCAACTGTGATATATTTACTTAACATATTTAACTTAGGTTAAATATCGTATCATAACGTTTTCTATGATTTATATAAATAAAGATTTATAATATTTTATGTTATAGGTAATTTTTTTGTTTTGATTTTTTATTATATATTATTAAATATTTTTTAAATTTAATTTGTAATTTTTAACTATATAAAACGTATAATTTAAATATTTTAATTTTTTAAAAATACTAAATTTATTTATAGATTTAGAAAAAATAAATAAATTTTAATTTTAAAAAATTATTTAATTAATTAAACACTTTGAAATTGCAAGTCGCATACTGCAGACAAAAGGCATGTCAATCCACGACGCCAACGATAGCCAGCCGTTATTTGCTTTTTGAGATTATCAAGTGCCGTAAAGGCGTCGGGCTGACTAAAAATAGCAAAACAGATAACTACTGAATGCGCATGTTTCCGTGGAGATATTGATGTAAGACTTGTTTTATTCATGATACAGAACGGTATGCATGTATCGAAATTTGACTCGCTTATAATGGGTGAGGTTTGTTTTCAAATTTATACCAATTTTAATTTATTTTTAAAAATATTTTAATTTTAATACATAATACTTATATATTTTATGTGAAAAATATATATGTTTTATTTATTATATTAATAAGAATTAAAGTTGGGAAAGGTTTTTAATCATTTCTCTTCACTATTCAAAATAAATCCAATTAATATTCTAATTAATTATACATCAAAATAGTTAATTTTAATTACAGAAACTTTTAAAATTAACTTAAATATTGTATATTTAAAAAAATAAAAATAAAAACAATTAATACTATTTTGGGTAGATAAATTATTGTTCTTTTGATTTCATTTTCTTCTTAAAGAATAGAGATGTAATGTAAAGTTTAATATTTTGACCAAGTCAAATTACATAGAAATAAAAATTAAATTAAATAAAAAGATTAATATATTATAATGTAAATATTTTAAGTAGTCAAAATAAAATTTTAATAGCTAACTGAAAAAAACTGTCATAAAATAAATTAATATTAAAAATAAAATCTTAACTCTGGATCTACCAAGTACAGAGAGGGATCAAATCTCTTGAAATGAAAATCTCTTTTAGAATGAAATATAATTTGATTATCATTACTTCTCTGGCTAACTAGGACTTCTCAAGAGATCACCCATCCCAAAACTCCTCTGGCTCAAGAAGTTTTAATTGTGAAGTTTTCCCTACAATCAAGTCCACTTAGCTTGCTACTCCATATGAAAAACCTTACCAAGTATTGTGCCTTATGAACCATTTAAAAACTCTTTGTATTTAGGTATGAGAAGTTTGACATTATATTAAGTCTTAAATATTATTTTTGAGATTCAACTATTTTAAATAAATCATTCGCCTATAGTAATTTTTATGAAAAATAATAGCAAACAAATTAATTTAACAATCCCTTTTATATTAAATTTTAAAATTAAACAAAATTATAATTTATCAAAAATAAATAAAACATCTACAGAATTCATAACCAAAAAATTAAACAAAACAAATATAACAAACGAGACGACGGTTCACGATGCGGCATGCGATTTAAACTTTTAAAATAAAAATCAATGGAGTTTGTTTTATATATATATATATATATATATATATATATATATACACACACACGTCTCTATCGATAGGCGCCAGGTTGACCAAACCTAACCAAGAAAATAGCTACCAAGTTGGGATGTCGGTGGAGATATTGCTGGAAGAGTTGTTGTGTTGCAGAAGATTCCAGTGTGCATGTATTGAATTTTGAAGTGTTTATAACTTGTCAAAATGTCTAGGATTAAAAAAATATATATATGGTTTGTATTTTTTTTAAATATAATTTTTATTTATTTATTTTTGAAATCGCTGTAATTATTTGATAATTAATTATTTAATTACATGTGAAAAAAAAATTATTTTAAAAATTATTAAAATAGCTTATTATTTGTCAAAATAATTAACTTTACTACCCATTTTTATATTATTAGGTAAACGATTTTTATTATATATACATCTAGACTTATTTTGCAAACCCAAGAAAATACATATTAAAATGAAAAAATCAAAATAATACTCTTAAACGAATCTTCTAGAACTCCTTTTCATCATAAAGAAGATTACTGTGGATATATATGTATTGAATTTTGAATGGTTCACGAAATGTAGCGTTAAAAAGTGGAGAATATTATATTTTTAGTGATTGATTGTTAATAATAATTAACTACGCTATGCTAAAATGAAAAAGAAAATAACCGTTAAAACTGAAAATGCACTTTATATTAAATTTATTAATAAGCATTTATCTAATATATTAAAATAAAAGATAATACACTTTTAACGGTCCATTCTATGTTAAGTTTCTGTGATTTTAATAAAAAAATAATAGAAAATAGGTCATAAACTTAACTGTCCCTTTTATGTTAAGTTTATCCGTTAGTAAAGTCTATCTCTAAGACTAACACGACTATTAGATGAAAACAGTTTTTGATATCTTAATAATAGTGCAGCTCCTTTGCTAAGTTTTGCTCTTCATTAGCTTTTCTCTTCATTGTGTAAATAAAAATATATTTTAATTTTGCTGTTATGATGCAATAGTAGTGAGCAATAGAATAGTTAGGTAGAGAAGTTTGGTTTTACAGATTCAGTATACATGCACTTGAGAATTTCTCCAGAAACAACTTCTTCAGTTGAAAAAGAAAAAAACGGAAAGATCTCTACCTTGCGAAAAAATATACCCCCAAGGAAAAAAATTCTTGTGATTTCATTACCGTGATGGGGTATTCTTTCACTCATACCTATCTTCGAATCCGCCATGACTTTGATCCTGGAGATTCCTCCCAAAAGAAGAGGGTTGTATCTTTGGGCACCCATGGAAGGCCTGGGCAGAGCGATTGGGGTAGGGCCAGTTCTAAAAGACCTCGTCTGTACAGAGGTTTTGTAATGGAGGACGATGATCGGTTCAAGTTGGGGTGTTGCAGAAGAATAAGTAAGAGGCCTCATGTCATGTGCAAGCTCAAGGCAGCGTTGAGAAGAATTAATAAGCCAAGGATATCATCATAGCTCAGATTCAAATATGATATTTTACCTATGCTCGCAACTTTAATAATGGTAGCTGTTAAGATGATTCACATGCACTGGTACCAGTTGAGCCAGATCCTATGGCTGTTCTTGATCCTCAAATCCATACTATTGTTTTTCCTTGAACATATGTGTGTTTTTATCTGTGGTGAGTTATGAAGCCTGTTAGCTATGCACTCTATTATATTGTTTATATTTGTAAATGTTAATGACTGGTCTCTGGAAATTATGCAATCTGTCAGTGAAGAACTCTGTGATAATTTTATTCTATTTTATTAAATACTTGTTATTTGATGGATCGGGGATTTGGGAACTCAATCAAAACGTATTTTAATTTGGGAATATTTCATTATATTTGGTCTTTGAATCTGGGGTTTAAACGCTTATTTTGAATAAATAGTGATAGAGTATATGGTTAACTACACATATTCCTGCGTTAAATGTTTGTGAGATTTTCAATAAACAGTAATCGGATATACTGTCAAAGACAGATTTTTTATAACCTGTGAGATTTTCAATAAACAGTAATCGACAGATTTTGTTTATTTTACTATTTAAAATTTACTCCGGTTGATATTTTGTTGCATTAAGGGTTTGAATCTTGACCTGATTATTTAAATTTTCCTTCAAATTAACAATTATGTTATTTGTTTTATTTATATTATTTGAATTTTTTTGAGTTTAGAATTTGAAAAATTATTAAAATAGTAACAATTATGTTATTTGTTTTATTTAATATTTATATTATTTGAATTTTTTTTGAGTTTAGAATTTGCAAAATTATTAAAATAGAAAATTGTGTTATAGGTCATTTGAAAATGTAAGTGACCACTTATATTCATCAAGATTAATTTTTGATTTTAGAATAACAAATCTTTACAATAGTATATTCATTTATAAGGGATTAAATTTTCTATTTATAAGAGATTAAATTTTCTACTCTATCATATAAACCTTTTGCTTTTATTTATTATTGCAAGATACACTTATTGTAAAATGCACTTACCATGTTCATTACTTATTTTATCAACATTTCTTTCCAAACTACTTACAAAGTTTCAATAAAAAATAGTTAAAACGAAATTCAATTATAAAATTTTATTAATCTAAACTAAAATCCAATTAAGTTAACATTATCTAGCTTATGAAATGAGAGTTATTGTGCACTACTCAGATTTTGAAATCGGTATTTTTAAGATCATGAATAAAGTTGTCTACTTGGTGTACAGAATAGCTTTTTGCCGAAATGAAGTTGTCTAGTTAGCATATAGAATAACTTTTTGCCCGAATCTGGTATAATAAAATTCAAAAAAACAGGTAGTTGGAGTGTTTGGAATCTATTTTTGATAGTGGAAATGAATTCAGCACAATTAAAAACCTTTAAGACACTCATAATACTAAAGTTTAACAACTCTAAACAATATTCTGATAAAATCTTTACCAAATTTTAAGCCATTCTATTGCTTTTTTAGACTACGAATAAGTAACATCCTGGATACTCGTTCAGAGGGCGTTATCTTGGTTGTCAGTACGGTTCTATTAGTGCTTGCGTGGGGTTGATGCTACTAGAGAAGCCCCATTTGCAGATCCGTCACGATTGGTGGCGCTGTTCAGCGGCTTCGTTGGCTCTGGGAAGAGGGCAAAGAGGAGGATCAAGAAAGCGGGGCTGGCCGACCGAGGTTTCTGCAGGGTCTAGGATTTGTAATTGTGGGGCTCCAGTTAAGTGGGATGTGGAGGGCGAAAGCCGGGTCGTGGGAAGAGGCGGTTGCGGCAGCGGTGTGGTGGTGGATCTGTCAAGCATGCCGCGGATGGTGTTTCACAGTGGCAGAGCTGCAGTTGGGTGCAACAGTATTCTGTGAGCCAAAACAGATTTCTGAACAGTATCGCTGAATTCGAAAATTATTCTCTACATATCGAAATCCTCCATGTAATTCATCTTCAAAACAATAATTGATTAAAATGCATCAAACATAATTAAACATTTTGAAATTGCAAATGGCATACTGTAGACAAAAGCCAACGATAGGCAGCTGTTATTTTCTTTTTGAAATTATTAACGGCCGTAAAGGCATCGGGGTGACTAAAAATCGCAAAACAGATAACTACTGAGTTGGCATGTCCGTGGAGATATTGATGTAAGAGTTGTTTTATTCATGATACAGAAGATCACGGTATGCATGTATTGAAATTTGAATCATTAATAATGGACGTGGTTTATTTTCAGATAAAGTTGTTTTTAGTGTGATTTTTTGGAGTTTTAGGTGTTGAAATTTGGTGAAAACAATTAAGATAAAATTTTGATTTATGTTATTTAAATTGGTTTTTTTTTACTACATATATGGATTCAGCATCTTAAAAAATCTCTAAGGCACTTCCATTGTGCAAGGTTATCCATCAAACTTTTGTTTTCAATAAATTCCTGCAGGATTTTAAAGAAATTAGACCAGAAAAAAAACCACCATAAAATCCTTCAAAAAGTCACACTAAAAACTATTCGTTTCCAAATTTATGGTAATTCTAATTTATTTTTAAAATTATTTTAATTTTAATAGATAAATATTTATATATTTTAGGTAAGAAATATATATTTTTTATTTATTATATTAAAGTTTATCATGTGAGTGTTAGGAATTAAATTTGGGCGAGATTGTTAATTATTTCTCTTTACCATTAAAAATAAGCTAATTAATATTTTAATTAATTAATTATATATTAAAATAAATGATTTTGGTTATATAAAATTTTAAAATTATCGCAAAGTTGCATATTTAATAAAAAAAAAATATAATATTTTTTGGGTACATAAATCAATGTTTTTTTTAAATTCTTTTTCATATTAAGAAATATTATTATGTAAGTATTGAATTTTGAGTGGTTTATTAAATGGGAAGTGGAGAATATCATATTGTTAGAGTTATTGATTATTGTGTCTAGAAGTACTTATCAGTTTAGTATGATAGAAATGTAATGTAATAGCTAAGTATGATAGAGATGTAATGTAATGTTTAACATTTTGACTAAGTAAAATTACATAAAAATAAAAATTAAATTAAATAAAAATATTAATATATTATAATGTAAACATTTTAAAGTCTAGTCAAAATAAAATAAAAATAGGTAAATGAAAATAGCTTTATAAAAAATAAAATAATATTAATATTAATAAAGGACCCATGGTATTCATGCGGAATGTAGTCTATTTAAATAGGAAATTAAACCAATTTAGATCCATCTTAACTCTAGATCTACCAAGGGCAGAGAGGGATCAAATCTCTTGAAATGCAAAGCTATTTTAGAATGAAAAAAGATTTGATTTCTCTAGCACTTCGTAGATCCACTCTTAAGATGGATCTAGGTTGGTTGATAACAAGTAAGGAAACCATATAAATTAAATGGTTGATAAATGTACATAAACATCAATCCTTAATAAACATCAAACAAACACTTCATAATAAATATGACATTGTTAAAATTAAAAATATCAGTAATCTAAATAAATTATAACTTTATGTTAAATTATTATTATTATTATTATTAATATTATTACTATTTATTATAAATTATAAAAATAAATAATATATAAGTAAAATATATATACATTTGAAAAAACATGGAACAAGATTCTTATACATGGAAATTAACCCCACTTCTTTAATTTGTGAATAATTTTTGCTAAAAGTCCATTGGTCAATACCATGGCTTATCAATACCACATACCCAAAAAAACATAACTCTTTTTATATAACACTTTTTCATATATATTTTTTTCTTAATAAATTTATTTTAAAAAATGATATAATTGTTTAGAAAGTAAATTTGAATGTTTGATTTGTGTATACTAAAAATATGTAATGTACACAACAGCTCTACATTTAAAAAAAAAAAAATTACTTTTGCCTTTAAACATGAACATACTTATATATAATATAATTGCATAAGAATTTGAATTACCATGGTTTACATTCCGCAATTAATTGCCTTATGAGGGTTCTATAAAACTCTTTACCATGATTTATATTGTCTAATTTTTACATTTCACTTACATGGTTTCTCCACACGAGACCTCCTTATCTAACCCTGCAATCCTATATATAATCATAATCTCTTATCTCCACTTGGAAATTTTGTTTGCAAAATATTAAGGTTTGTCCTCCGCATATAATATAAGTCTATCATAATTATTAAGGTAAATCGTAACGTTGATAATTAATCTCAAAGGGACAAGGAATATTGGCAGAATATTGGTAATTGAATGTTATCTGGTTTGATGAAATTCTTTGTATGTTTTCATTTATGGTAAGGAAGTATTGTTGTTCTCTTCGCATGGGAATTCAGATTGATCAGTGACACCTACTCCGCTGGCCACCGTTGGATATCAGGGTGGGAGATCTATGGTCCTAGTCCTTCGGTGTTGGTTTAGGGTAATGACCCTGCCAACCCTAATTGTTTTTCATTCATTTGTTTCGACTCCGGCATCGTTGCTCCTCTGCAACCTCGTCGCCTCCATTCTTGCTCGACCAATGTTAGATCTTGTTTAGCTTTGGCCTCCTGGATACCTCTGCAGGTATGTGGAATCCATTGACATGGTCTCGAAAGCTCGGGTTTTGTGACATAGCAGATTTACTTATCAAGTTTAGGAGGTTTTCTTTGTTTAACAATTTTATTTTCCCTGTGGTTAACAGGTTTGCAGGGTCCGGCTCTAATGCCTCCTTCTTCCAAGTGCAGCCATCGCAACTTCTCAATTGGTAAGTCACCCAAGCTCCAGGTCATTAAACTTTCTCTATGCTACATTACGCTCACAATTTTGATAACAATACATTTTTATTAAAAAAAAATCCTCTGGCCACGTCTCCTTGAAGGAATGCTATTCGTAGCCGGCAGAAAGCTTCTACCAAGTATTTCAACCCTGGTTTTTGTTCTTTACTCTTTTCATTTTCCGCTGTTACAAAAGGATTCTGCTTCTAACTTTAATCTTTTGTTTGGGGCAGGTATATCTCTGTGGACCATGGACAAGGTTACTGGTGTGTTGTCGTCCCACAGGAGTGTTTCAACTTCATACTAATATTGCATTTGCTGCTAACAGGTACCGGGTTTACTGTTAGTCTCTTAGTCTCAGTGTGAAGCCCTCCAGGGTTAGCTTCTTGGCACTAGCGGCGTCATAAATTTAGGCATATAGTCTTATGGCCTTACATTACCATACTCTTGGGTTTTTCCATGTATCTGAGGGCTCCGCCCAATGTTATTGTTGGAGATCTGTTTCTAATATTTTTAAGGGTTTAACTCTGGCTATTAAACGAGTACTCGGCTATGTATAACAGGAATAGTTTACTCTGCAATAGTGTTTAATGTTTTTTTAAACTTCGCCATGGTTATTGTCTTGAAATTTGAATTTTTGGATAATATACAAATCTTGTCTTTACTTTCAGTATGGTTCATTATTGTGAAAGAACTGATGCATTGAATATTTATGTTTTTAATACAATTTATATGTAATGTTTTTCTCTTGTTACTTTACTAGACTTTTACATTATTACTTCCGAATTGCTCGAATAGTTTTTATCACTCTTGCTCGTATAAAGTTAGTGCTTTTATCTTTATTAACTGTTACAGAAAGAGAGTTTCACAGATAATTATTTCTTTGCATTGGCTGATATTCTTCTGGGTTTAACTATGCACGTTCTTTCCAGAGTTTAAAAGTGTGTATATCATTTCTTGTTGAGATTTTCCCTTACTCTTCTTTACTGTTTTCCAATTATTCATTTAAATAGGGGTTTTCGAACCATGTGGGTTTTAGAGTTGTTGCATACAACTCTGTTGTCTGTGTATAACATAGATTACATAAGAACAACCAGTTCTGTGGTCTAGGGTTTCAACCCGGGACCCTGAACTAACAATTCTGCTCGTTCATTTTTCTCATAGATGTTTCTGTATTAGTTTAACCTGGTAAATTATTTACTATTCACACTACTTATTTTCCTTGAAATACAAGTAGTAAATTCAATATATAAATTTTATTTCACAGCCCACATATATACATAAAAATTACTACTGTAACATCTGGTTTATTTTACAATAATTACAGATACTATTTTATCTACCGCATTCACTGTGTAAAAATATTTTTCCATAATTTCAAGAAAACTTTTCCTGCATTTTAAAAGAATTCTATGTAAATAGAAAATTCCATTTCTTACTATTTCAGCAGTTTTTATACATATCACACTCCAGAATATGTTGATGATGTCCTCCCTATTGTGAGAGAGGTGATTATGTCCTCATCTCCCCCGTGCTCCACACTTGAGATGAGTAGGTTGACAGTTATCCCAGAATATACTTCGGGACTCATAGTCCAGTACTCTTCTTTTCCAACATTCAAGAATGTTGAGTGTTTTCCACTAGTCACCACTAGCTTAGGAATTTCCACTCTCTTTGTCATTTTCCTTAGTCATAGAACATAACCCCTTTTCCTCACTGGGATTTAATTTTATCCCTAGAGCAAAGGTACCTGTCTTTAACTGTTTTTTATTAAATCGCTCTTAGTTCTTGGAGTACTTTTATCATCATTATTTTAACTTCTTATGGAACCACTATTCCATAATTAAATTTTATTTCAATAAAACATAATTAATTTTATGTTCACCATGTGATCCTTTTCTCAAAAGAAATAAATGTTTTAGTCTCTTAAAATTAAATAACATAACAAGTAGTTTGCGCTTAAGTCAGTTGTCACAATTCCCCCCTCTGGAAGTAAATACTGTCCTTGGTGTTTCATTCCAACTCAGCAAACAATTCTAGATAAGCCTTATGAACAAATCCTTCATCTTTCCAGGTAGCCTCATCCGAGCTGAAGTGCTTCCACTACACTTTAACCTGGGTGATGACTCGCCTCTGGAGCATGATTTCTCTCTGATCGAGTATATGCCGAGGTTCGACCAAAAATTCGTTCTCCGGTTCGACCTGCATTCAACAAAAATCAGAATTAAAATTTTATAAAACTTGGTATTTTAAGATAGTATTCTTTAGTCTTCCCTACTTGAATACTTTTCTAATGGATTGCATGCTTTGGGCCATGCACGTATCATTTTAGTAAATACATATGAAACAAATTGTCTACTCAGATATGGCTAGGTAAAACCAACCGATAAGTCACAAGTCCCACTCTTTCCAATATCTAGAAAGGTCCACAGAATTTGGGAGCCAACTTGGCACGAGAGGTCCACCTTAGTGTGCTCTTCTTCAATTTAATCCTTACATACACATGATCACGCACTTCAAATTGTCGATAAGTTCTCTTCTTATTTTCATACACCTTCTGCTGGTCTTGAGCCGCTTTTAGTTTTTGTCTGACCTTCCTTACTTCTGATTCCATATCAACCAACATCTCTGGTCCAAGCATCAACATGGTTTCAAGGTTGCTCCATTTGATGGGAGTACGACATTGTCGACCATACAAAGCTTCAAAGGGGCTCATCTTAAGATATTCTTGGTAACCATTATTGTAGGCAAATTCTACCAAGTGTATATATTCCTCCCATTTTGTTGGATGTTGCATCACATACATGCACAACATATCTTCCAAGATTTGGTTCACCCACTGAGTTTGTCCATCTGTATGGGGATGATAAGCGATGTTGAAATTTATTTTGGTTCCCAAACCTGTAAATAGAGTCTTCTAGAATGTTGAAGTAAACTTCACATCCCTATTTGATATAAAAGTCTTTGGAATGCCATGTAGTCTAAAATCTCTCTCATAAATATATCTTCTATTTGCACAATTTTGTAAGTAGAATGTACAGGTATGAAATGTGTTGTCTTATTCAATCTATCAACCACCACCATAATAGAGTCATTATGCCTTTTTGACCTTGGTAAACCAGTAATAACATTTAGGGATATAACTTCCCATTTCCATTAAGGCACTGGTATAGGCTATAATAATCGAGCTGGGTGTTGATGCTGCACCTTAACCTGTTGACACTCCAGACATTTGTTTAAATATTCCACAATGTTCCTTCGCATACCATGCCAATAATAGACTTTTATAATTGTTTTTAGCATTTTATGGTATCGTGGGCATCCGACGTAATTACTGTGGTAATACACATCCATGATCAGCTCTTTTAAACTCATTCGGTTTGGGATATATAACTTTCCCTTTGAAGGTTAAAAATTGATCTTTGATAATTCCATAGTCATAAGGTTTTTATTGTCTATTGGCTTCCTCCACTTTCTGCCATAAAAATCGGTACTCGGGATCCCTTTTGGCTTCCTCTTTTATCTGATCTACAAATTTACATTTGATTTGATTATAACAAATTTTGTAGACACAATGCAGTTTTCTACTTAAGGCATCCACCACATGATTTTCTTTGCCTTTCACATGTTGTATATCAAAATAAAATTTGTTGAGGAAGGCATTCCACCTTTCCTATTGAGCGTTTACATCTGCTTGCTTAAAGTAGTTGGTTAGGCTATTGTGATTGGTTTTTAATACAAATGTTTTTCCTAAGAAGTAGTGCCTCGACCATACCCGGAGTGCATGCACTACTGCTCTAAGTTCTAAATCATAGTTTGAATATTGTTGTTCATGCTCTAATTTTCTCGATTCATAGGCAACCACTCTTCCTTTTTGCAATAAAATTTCCCCAACTTCTTCCTTACAAGCATCAGTATAGACCTCAAATTCTTTGCTAGAGTCATCTACCCTCAACACTGGGGTTGTGGTCAACAAATTTTTTAACCTTTTGAAACTATTCTGACACTCACTGGTCCATTTAAATACTTTCCCCTTTCTCTGCAAAGATGTAATTGGGAAGGAAATCTTTGAGAATCCTTCAATGAATTTTCGATAGTATCCAACTAACCCCATAAAGGATCAGATATTAGCCACATTTTGGGGTACTCTCCATTCCATAATATTTTTAATTTCTCTGGATCGACCGCTATTCCTTCAACAAAGATGACATGGCCTAGATATTGTATCTTCTTTTTGAAAAAGTCACATTTGATGAATTTGGTGTACTGTAGAAATTATATAACTAATGTGTTATACATCCAAGATTCTCCTGATCACACACTATTTTAAATTCATTCACAATACAAAATCTCTTCTACCATTGATCATCATATGCGGAAATTAAATCAATTGCATGCACACATTAAAACAATAAAAATTCACACACATTAACACAATGATTTATGGGAAAGCTTAAAGCTGAAAACCCCCAACTATCTGTATAATATATGTCATAGAGATCATGTAACAATCATCATACAAATCTTATCACAAGCTCTCAGTACAATCCAATCGCTACATACTAATCAGGTCCGATCTAGCAAATCCCATGCACCGATCTCTTCCACCTACTAGCCTGCCTCTACTGCACAATCCCTGCTGAAGAATGGCTCTGAATGAACTTGAATCCACCTGGATTGCACTTCGCAATCCTCATTTGCATATCCATTAATGTGTGGTGCAAAATCATGCAACACTATAGTCACAACTGATATTCTACTTGCCCTTTCTCCTATCTCTCCACTGGTCTCCACTGAAACTGTCCATGCACTGTAGTTAACTGATGTATTCTTCATTTGATTAATGAGTTAATATTTAGTGAGTTAATTATTAATTAATTCACACCACTCTCACTAGTGTATCAATCAGTTAGACTAGATACAACTAGCTCAACTGTGTCTAACTGAGTTAAACTAAACACAACTCCACCAAATACCTCAATAACTCCACCAAACTCTGTCACATGAGTTCTAACTAAAGTCTCCGTGCAATAGCTCCACTTAACCCTCAGGAATAGCGTAATTCCTTCTGTCAGCTGCTGTGCCACATCTGTGCACTTAACTGAAGTGGTCCAAGAGAATAAGATAATGTTTATAGTCCAAATATTATTAAGAGCTAATAATATTCAACATATCTATTTTTAGACTGGCAATCTAAAAATAGATTTCGCCCAATATGTCTAAAAATAGAAGTCCATCTATTTTTCCAACTTGACCAACCATCCACAAATAGCATCTTGCAACTCATATAATATGATCGACATGTCTAAAAATAGACATAGTCTAAAAATAGACATAGTCTAAAAATAGACATAGTCTAAAAATAGACTTGCGGCAAAAATAGCCTGCAGGCCCACTTAGTGAAGGCGACTCTTTTCACTAAGCTCATCATCTTGTTGCAATCTCGACACGTACAACTAATGTCTTCTTAGCATCTCCAACACTATCCTTAAGTGCTCCTTGTGTTCTTCCATGCTTTTTGAATAAATCAATATAGTGTCAATGAATATCAACACAAATCTATCCAAAAAGGGGTGGAATATGCCATGCATCACCCTTATAATGTTGCTGGTGCATTAATTAAACCAAATGGTAACAACACAACTCGTAATTCCCATATCGAGTACGGAAAAAAGTCTTGTAGATATCTTAATCTTTAATTCGGAGCTGGTGGTATCCAGATCTTAAGTCTATTTTCGAGAATACAGCTGTCCCCTTCACCTGATCAAACAGGTCATCAATTCTGGGAAACATATACTTATTCTTGACTGTTAATTTATTGAGTTGTCTATAGTCCATGCACATTCACATGGTTCCATATTTTTTCTTTACAAACAACACTGGTGCTCCCCAAGGGGACTCGGTCAAATATACCCTTTATCCAACAACTCTTGCAGCTGCATTTTTAGTTTGGTTAACTCCGGTACACTCATTCGATATGGTTACCTTGAAATTTGTGACTCTCCTGGCATCAACTCAATAGTGAAATCAATGTCCCTTCTTGGAGGCAAACCTAGTACATCTTATGGAAACACATCCATGAAATCTTGTACTACTGGCATACTTTCTACCCTAGCGGGTTTCTCCTTTGAATTATCAAAACCCACCTGAATGTCATATATCTAACACCCTTTTCTAATACACTTGCTCATTTGGGAGGCTGTGGTAGGACGCAACTGTATAGGTTTCTTGATTCCTTGTATTTCTTGACGAGTTCCATCTTGCATTCTGTAATATATAATCTTATCTTTACAATCTACCACGGTCCAATGTTTCTCCAACCAATCCATGCCCAGTAGTGCATCATAGGATCCCAAAGGAAATACATTTAGATCCACATTTAACTGTTGGTTTTCAACTTTAAGTGTAAATTTTGGGATTTTGATACAAACTTTTCTTTTTTCTCCCGTTGCTAGCTGTACCAGCCAGGAATTTTTGAATTTCTGACTTTTTAATTTACAAATTTCTACTATTCTAGGATTTACATAACTTAAACTGGTACCTAAGTCAACCAAAATAGAAACAAGTTGTGAAAGTAACTTACCTTCCAGTTCTATCATCGTTGGTTGATAATTTGCTTGCTGATCCTCCAAAGCTGCATTAATTCTGGGTATGTACCGAGCTACATCACCCACTTTAGAGGCTTCTTATAGATTAGCTACCATATCATTTCTTCCCCACTGTGGGTAGTTCTTATAATAGTGAGCCTCACCACACCCCCAACACTGTAGAGGTGGTTTCTGGTTTTGTCCTTGTTCAGGTTTGTTGGAAGCCTCTATGGGCTTTTCTTTTGTAGGCCACCGGGTTCTTTGATGGTTTCTTCCGAACTGTTTGCTCACTAAATTCCTTGTAGAATTCTCAAAATTATTGGTCCTAGAATTTTTGAAATTGGAACTGCTTTTCTGCCCTTTTCTTGGCTGCCAATTTTTACCTACTTCCCCTTTTGCCTTGGACTGCTCGTAACACATTCTCACTTTTCGAATTGCTTCGCCCATGGTCCTTGGATTCACGAACTCAGTTCTCTCTTTCATCTGGGTTGGAAAACAACTCAAGAACCATTGAAACTTAGCCTTTTCTCCCTTAAATAAGGAACATATCTCAGTAATGAAGTGAACTTGGTTATGTATTCATCCATCGTCATTTGAACCAACCTTAAATCATGGAATTCACTATACTTTTCATCATAGAAATGTTATGTTAGATATTTTTCCTTAAAGTATTGATGAAATTCATCCCATGTCATGTCTTGGTCTTTAATGCCGCAGACTTTCTTGACTTCCTCCAACAATAGGGTGGTCTTCTCTCTCAAATGATAGATGGCCAGCCTGGCTTTAAGATTTCTCTTGTACTCATAAAATTGAAAGTACTTGTTCATATTAATCAACCAAGCTTCAGCCACCTCCTCTGCTTCTCCATCAAATGTAGGTGGTTTAATCTTTCAAAACTCACCTTGTAACTCCACTTTTTGTTTCTTAATTTCTTGTTTTTCTGACACATTACCAAACTCAACCTCATTATAGTTTCTATTCTTGCTACTTCGTTGTGAATGACTTATTTCCATTCTGCCATTGGTTTGGTCCCTAGCTTGTTGTTCATTTATTCCTGCGTTTCTCTATCAGGACTAGGTTCTAACACTCCTTGATTCTATTTATTAGAAAGGCTCTTGAGTATCCTTTCCTATTCTTGCATCAGGCGCTCATTGTCACTCCTAAACCAGACCATTTCTTCTTGTAACTTCTGCACAGTGCTTAGCAGTATACTAGTTTGGTGTTGCTCTTCCTCCAGCAGTCTACTAGTCTGCTAGTGTTGATCTACACTAAGCTGAATCCACATTTCAGGATTCATTTCTAGTTGGGATTGGGGTGTAGGTTCTCCTACATTCTAGGGTGTTTGATTGGTTGATCCCCTCCTCATTTTGTCTTCCACTATGTTATTTATTTTTCTGTGCACCATTTACACACAACAGTTTATCACATTAGGTAACCCATTGGGTCCCTGCGTATGAACACTGCTCTGATACCACTTGTAACGTACACAACAGTTCTACATAATAAAAAATTACTTTTTCCTTTAAACATGAAAATAATACTTATATATAATATAATTACATAAGTATTTTAATTACCATGGTTTCTATTCCACAATTAATTGCCTTATGAGGGTTCTATAAAACTCTTTAACATGATTTATATTGAATAATTTTTACATTGCACTTACATGGTTTCTCCACACGGGACTTCGTTATCTAACCGTACAATCCTATATATAATCATAACCTTTTATCTCCACTTGGAAATTTTGTTTGTGAAAGATTAAGGTTTGTCCTCCGCATATAATATAAGTCTACCATAATTATTAAGGTAAATATTAACATTGATAATTAATCCCGAAGGGACAAGGAAGATTGGCAGAATCTCGATAATTGAATGTCATCCAGTTTGATGAAATTCTCCGTATGTTTTCATTTATCGTAAGGCAGTATTACTGTCCTCTTCGCATGGGAATTCAGATTGATCGGTGACACCTGCTCCGCTGGCCACTGTTGGATCTCAGGGTGGGAGATTTACGGTCCTAGTCCTTCGGTACCCGTTTAGGGTAATGACCCTACCAACCTAACTATTTTTCATTCATTTTTTTCGACTTCGACAACGTTTCTCCTTTGCAACCTTTCCGCCTCCATTCCTGCTCGACTAGTGTTCAATCCTCTTCATCTTTGGCCTCCTTGACACCTACGCAAGTATGTGGAATCCATTGACACAGTCTCAGAAGCTTGGGATTTACGACATAACAGTTTTAGTTATCAATTTTAGGAGGTTTTCTTTGTTTAACATTTTTCTTTTCCCTGTGGTTAACAAGTTTGTAGGGCTTGGCTCCAATGCCTCTGTCTTCCAGATGCAGCCATCCCAACTTCTCAGTCGGTAATTCACTTGAGCTCCAAGTCATTAAACCTGCTCTATGCTACATTACGTTCATAGTTTTGATAAATATACTTTTTTATTAAAAAAATTTCCTCTGGCCACATCTCCTTGCAGGAACGCAATTTGTAGCCAGCGGAAAGCTTCTACCAGGTATTGCAACCCTGGGTTTTTTACTTTACTCTTGTCATTTTCCACTGTTACAAAAGGATTTTGCTTCTACCTTTAAGTTTTGGTTTAGGGTAGGTATATCTCTGTGGACCATGGACAAGGTTACTGGTATGTTGTCGTCCCATAGGAGCGTTTCAACTTCATACTAATACTGCATTTGCTGCTAACAGGTACCGGGTTTACTGTCAGTCTCTTAGTATCAGTGTGAAGCCCTCCAGGGTTAGCTTCTTGGCACTAAAGACATCATAAATTTATACATCTAGTCTTATGGCCTTGCATTACCATACTCTTGGGTTTTTTCGTGTATCCGAGGGCTCTGCCCGGTGTTAATTTTGGAGATCTTTTTGTAATATTTTTAAGGGTTTAACTTTGGCTATTAAACAAGTACTCGGCTCTGTCTAAGAGGAGTAGTTTACTTCGCAACATTGTTTAATGTTGTTTTAAAATTTTCCATGGTTATTGGCTTGAACTTCGAATTTTTGGATATACAAATCTTGTCTTTACTTTCAGTATGGTTCACTCCTGTGAAAGAACTGTTGCATTGAACATTTCTATTTTTAATACAATTTATATGTAATTTTTTTCTTTCGTTACTTTATTGGAATTTTACATTATTACTCCTGAATTTCTCGAATCGCTGTTATCAATCTTGCTCGTATAAAGTTAGTGTTTTCCTTTTTATTAACTGTTGCAGAAAGAGAGTTTTACAGATAATTATTTCTTTGCATTGGCTGCTACCCTTCTGGGTTTAACTATGCACACTCTTTCTATAGAGCCTTCGTAGCTATGGTGCACACAGGAGCCTTCACAGCTACATAGACTTCATGGCTACGGTGCACACAAGAGCTTCAATGCTCACAGGAGTAGGTGGACCACGGTAAACACCTCACTCACAGGTCTCATATTTTTTTTCCTGAGCACAGGAGGGTCGGCATGTTTTTTATTCCTGATAGTCACGTTGAAAGGCGCAATTAGCACGACTGTTAGGGCCATACCCACGCCAATTTTGGGAATCGCACATATTTTATTTTGGGGCAAATATTTGTCTCAAAAAAGCGCTGACCTCTCTTTTTTCACAGTTCTGCACATGGGATTTGCTCATTTGCGGTGGATATGAGTCGTAGACACATTTGTTGTCAGTTATGCACATGGGATTTACCCGTTTGTGGTGGATCTGAGTCACAGACACATTTGTTGGCAGTTCTGCACATGGGATTTGCCCATTTGTGGTGGATCTGAGTCGCAGATATAGTAACCCTCAGATCGGTGGTGGATCTCAGTTGCAGTCACAAGATCAAGCTAGATCAGTGGCAGATCTATGATTATGATCTGGTATGTATTGAGCTCTTATTAGTGTAGCTTGTAATTATTCAGTTGGTTAGAATCATCGGAGGGTATGGAATCTAATCAGTGCAGTATGAATAATACCATAGAAACGTATCTCAACGAGCCTAGAAAAATCAATGGGTCCAATTTCACCAATTGTAAATTCAAGCTTCAAACACTGCTGAGGGAGAAAATGCATGGTCGATTACCACAGGTGATGAGTAGAAACCGAATATTGTAACAGGAACAAATGCACTTATACAAGACTGGGATAAAAGGGAGAAAAAAGAAAAAGTCATTCTGAATATGTCTGTCAAGGATAGTATTATCCCACACATCGAAGATGGCAAATCATCCACTGAGATCTGGACGACACTCAAGAAATTATACTAGACACAAAATACAAAACGCATCTTGTTGCTTAAAGGCAAGTTTTTTTCAATGAGGATGAAGGAAAATGAATCAATCGCTGGATTTATTGCAAGGGTTAAAGACCTGAAGGACATATTGGATGACATCAAAGAAAAGGTGTCTGATTCCGATCTAGTCACAATCACGTTAAACAGAATGAAGGATGAATATCAGATCTTCATCATAGGATTGGAAGCAAGGGATAAAGCCCTTGAATTTGAAGAATTGACAGGTATTTTGCTACAATAAGAAGAGCGGCGACATAATTTTAGACCTCAGAATGACGATCTTGCTCTAATGGTTAAGAAGAGATAGTTTAAAGGGAAGCAACCACATCAGCAACAACAACAACATAGAGGAGGTAACATGTTTCAAAAGAGACCATTTAGAGGTATGTTTGCAAACATTTTTTCTGGCATTAAATTCAATTATTGTGGGAAAAATGGCCATTAAGATAAGTTATGTTTTAAGAGGCAAACAAATGAAGAAAGGAATAAGCAAAGTAGGCACACATAATATTTTGTCGATGAAGATCAAAGTCATGATCTTCGACTATTTGTAGCTGATTGTGCTCTTTCAGCTTCCAAGGAAGATGAGGACAACACATGGTATGTTGATTCTAGCACATCCTCACATATGACTTGTAAAAGAGATTGGCTTGAATTTCTTGAAGAAACTTCATGTGGATCTAAAATTTATTTAGGAGATGATAGAGGATATGAGATCAAAGGGTACGGTGATATTCCAGTAATGTTTCCTAGCGGTGAAATCAGACATATTTAGAATGTGACGTACGTGCCCGGGATTAAGAAAAACTTGATCTCTGTATCTATGATAACAGATCGGGATTTTCTAGTAGAATTTTTCAAGACATGCTGTGCCATAAAGGATAGCAGGATGGAAATAGTTGCATCAGGAGTGCATGTGGGGAGCATGTACAGATTAAATTTCAAAAGCATGCCATAGCAAGCCATGGTTGCAACAGGATTGATAGCCGAAAAACTCTGGCACTAGAGATTCGGTCACCTTAATTTACAAGACCTCATGCTACTTCAAATAAAAGTTATGGTCAATGGACTCCCTACTTTTCATAGTGTTCAGTTAGATTGTGATGGATGTGCATTAGGTAAAATGCATAGAGAATAATTTCCTATGCATATTGATAGAAAGGAAAGAGATATTCTAGATTTGGTGCATATAGACATATGTAGACCTATGCAGACCAGGTCACTAGCTGGTGCATATCATTTTCTTTTGTTTACTGATGATTGCTCTAGATTATCTTAGATATATTTTTTAAGTAAAAAGATTCAGAACTTTCAGTGCTTTAAAGAATTTAAAACTTTGGTATAGAAGCAGATAGGAAAATGCATAAAAATTATCCACTCTGATCAAGGGGGAGAATACAGGTTGGGTGAGTTCATGATTTTTTGTAGATATCATGGGATTTTTCAACAGTTTACAGTGCCTCATACTCGACAAAAAAATGGAGTGGCATAACGAAAGAACATAACTCTAGTGGAGTGCGCAAGAAGTATGCTTCAAGGTAAGGGTCTATCCAATGGTTTTTGGGCTGAATCCACCAAAACTGTTGTTTATTCAAAGAATAGGAGTCCTAATAAATGTCTCAGCTTCAAAACTCCTTTTGAAGCATTATATGGATTCAAACCAGTAGTGATTCATTTAAGAGTATTTGGGTCAAAAGCCTTTGCCCATATACCAAAGGAGGATAGAAAGAAGTTAGATCATAAAGCCATGAAATGTATCTTTTTACTATATGGCACTGAGTTTAAAGCATAAAAGTTATTTAATCTTGTGACTCATAAAATATTTGCTAGTCGAAATATCATATTTCATGAACAGGTTGAGGAAGGAAAGGAAGACAGTCATAAAGAATGGAATATTCCATTATTCATGGAAGAAAGCAGTGAGGATAATCAACAATAGGAGTAGAAATAAGCAGAAACAATTGATGTATTCAATAAGGCAAGCCCATACAAGTCTGAAGCAGATAGATTTGAGGTGAGTCCTTTACCGAGAAGATCAGGTAGGAAGACTCAATTGCTAGCCAAATTGAAAGACTATGCTTTAATGACAAGTATTTTAAACATCGTAGAACCCACAAAATATAAAGAAACAAGTCAATCTGATGAATGGAGGGTTGTAATGAATGAAGAAATTGAATGAATTACTAAAAACCATACTTGGGATCTAGTTGAACTGCCTGAAGGAAAAACACCCATAGGTTGTAAGTGGTTGTACAAACCTAAAGTTAATGCAGATGGGAGTATAGACAAGTTTAAAGCTAGACTGGTAGCAAAGGGTTATTCATAGCAAGAGGGAATAGAATTTGATGAAACCTTTGCCCTTGTAGCCAAACTGAATACCATTAGAATGTTAATTTCTTTAGCTACAAAATATCAGCAAAAGCTACACCAGTTATATGTTAAGTCTGAATTTCTGAATGGTGATTTAAAAGAAGAGATTTATTTAGTCCAACCTAAAAGGTTTGTCAAAGAAGGGCAAGAACATCTAGTTTTTAGGTTGAAAAAGGCATTATATGGTTTAAAAGAAGCACCCAGGTCATGGTATGAGAAGATTGATTCATTCTTCTTACAGCATGGTTTTCATAGGAGCATGAATGATCCAAATCTGTACACCAAGTATAATAAACAGATGGAGATTATTTTTATTTCTTTGTACGTGGATGATATGATTATAACAGGTAATGCAATTGCTCTAATCAAAGAAATCGAACTGCATATGTCGCAAGTCTTTGAAATGAAAGATCTCAAAAATATCCATTATTGCTTAGGTCTGGATATATGGAGAGATTCTGGACAAAATTTTCTTACTCAAGGGAAGTATGCCAGAAGTCTGCTCGAAAAATTCAGGATGGAGCAGTGTAAGTCAGCATCAACACCATTGCAACAGAATCTAAAGTTGTGCAGTGACGATGGCACTAAGGAGGTGGATGCCACTATGTATAGACAACTAGTTGGTAGTCTGATATATCTTACTACAACTACACTAGACTTGGCATACTCTGTTAGTGTGCTGAGCCAATTCATGTCTAATCCTGTCGAAATTCATTGGTTGGCAGAAAAAAGTGTGATGAGGTATCTTCGTGGTACTAGCGATTATGGTATTTTATACACTGACACATCTGATGTTACTTTAGCAGGTTTTTCAGATTCAGATTAGGTAGGTAACTTGGATGATCGTAAATCCATCACAGGTTATGCATTCAGCATTGGATCCGGGATCATAGCATGGAGCATAAAAAAGCAGAGTACTGTAGCTTTATCTTAA
This sequence comes from Pinus albicaulis, assembly GCA_034641835.2. Taxonomy (NCBI): domain Eukaryota; kingdom Viridiplantae; phylum Streptophyta; class Pinopsida; order Pinales; family Pinaceae; genus Pinus; species Pinus albicaulis. Next base: position 112,820,298 of record CM076580.1, on the reverse strand, counting down.
ATCGAAGTTGAGTACCAAGCATTGTGTATAGCCACATGTGAAGCTATCTGATTGAGAAGTCTTCTCTATGATGCAAGAGAAGAGAAGAAAGAAGCAAGTACCATCAAAATTGACAACCAGAGTACCATTAAGCTAGCATACAATCTAGTGTTTCACAAAAACACTAAACACATTGATACTCAATTCCATTGTGTTCGAGAAAAACTTCAGTCAAAAGAAATATTTTTTGAATATTGTAAATCTTGTGACAATATGGTAGACATTTTTACTAAGCCTCTTGGGAGAATAAAGTTTGAATTGTTTATAGAGATGTTAGGAATTAAGGACAATCCTTTCTCCATTAAGGGGGAGAGTTGAAAATAATTAATATTATTGTATATTAATGGAGAAATGGTTACACTGTTGTAACGTAGCTCCTTAAGTTAGGATTATTTCCCAGGATATAGGAGTTTGTTTACAACTTCCTACTCCTTTGTGATGTAATTATAGTTGTCTCATTTGATTAATGAATGTAGAGTGTACTCTCCATTTATGTGCAGTACTCACCTGCGAGCTACAGTTTCTATTCAATTCAGTTTTTATCTTGTTGGACGCCATAGATTGGCTAAACTGGTCTATCAATTAATACAAGGATCTGTGAGGATGTTGTTGACATTAGGCATGAGAGATATTGCTCCTCAACCCTGGGTGAACATGCTGAAAAGAATAACCATCACATATGCATCGAAGAAGCTAAGGTTATTGCTAGGATTGACCATTTTTATCACCCTAAACTAAAGGAGGCTTTAGAGATTGAAAAAAAACCTGCCAATCTCAATAGAGACCATGGTTGGAATATTAGCAGGTCCCATATTCCTAGATCTTGTCAATCCCCTTCCTTTTTCTATATTTTTCTTGATATCCCTATTTTTATTATTTTTATTAAAATATGTTTTAGCCCTTTATTATATTAGATTAATTTAAATAATAATAATAATAAATTATTAATTAACCTTGGTTACAACATAATGAAATTTAATAAAAAAATAAATAACAATAATTTGTTTATCTTCTTAGTCAAATTAATTATTTCCACTTTTTTGTTTAATGTAATGATAACCTAAAAATATCTAAAAAAATTATTATATATCACATAAATATGAATTCAAATATTCATTATTATAATTAAATATGATATATATAAAAAAATACTCGTTATAACTTATATATATATATTATAATAAATTTATTAAAATAAAAAATAATACACCTTTAAGTGTTCATATATACTAAGTTTCAATTATTTAATCAATAAAAATAAAGGTAAGGAAAAAATATAGATTTTTTTTTTTTTTTAATAAGACTAATTCTCTTGAGTGATCATATGGTACAAGAAGAGATTACAATCAAGTGAGACAAGAAACGAGCCAACCAAAAATGATAAACTATCAATGTCAGTCCCGAAGAGTGAACATAGAACAAACAAAAGAGCAGAGAGGCTAGACTGAGAGACAAAAGAAGAAAGAAATAGGGTCCTACCCAGATTAGGCAGAATCCTCCATGCAAAATTTTTTCCCTTTCTTTTTGTTGACTTTGACCCATCGTGTTTGGTGCAGATGGGCTACATCCACTTGTAGACTATTGTTGGCTAAAGGAGGTGTTTCCTTATCTGTGTTGGAAGAGGAGAACTCATGGTAATGTTTCTAAGAGGCCGTAGTGACAGGGGGACCCATAGGGACCTCAGAGGAAGGGTTCTTCATCTATTTTTCCTACGCCATTTCTGCCTTGTTCTCCTCCTCCTCTGAGCTTGAGGGTTCATCATCATCTACGGGAGGTAGATAACAAGGTATCCATCTTTTGGCTTTAGATTTGGGGAGGTTTTTCTTTTTTTTCTAGGAACACGGGGCAGTTGTTCTAAAGGTGCCATGTTTGGTGATAATGACAACATCGAAAGGCAGTGTTCTCATAATCTAGAATCTGTGTCCACAGGAAATCATCGATCTTGAGATTGATTTGGTTAGTAATTCCTTTACTAATATCTATTCAACACATATTCTGCCATGTGTGTAGAGCCCCTGGTACTCTCGATAGGGATCTATAGTCAGATAGTGGCCCACGGTGTTTCTTATACCTTGAAAGATGGAAGGGTGCCATAAGTGAGTAGGTAAGTTGGGAAGCCTGACCCATACTGGAATCTTGATGATGATAGTCGTTGAGGGGTCGAAATCTGGGAACCAGGGTGTAAGGAATAACCCTGTTGGTCCCAAAAACCATGGTCCTTCAATTACAGCCCTCCAGTAGTCCTTTCTGTTATCAAACTCTACAATAAAGAAGTCCTTTGAGTAGAATATGACAGTGCAGTTGTGGGTCCAGTTGGCATAGATCTAGTCATAGAGATCCTTTGTTTGAGGCCATAGTCCATTGAATCTGTAGATGATGGCAGCTTCTACGTATATTTTAAGCTATTATGCCAGCTCTAGATGGGAGATCTCTATGGAGGGGACATCCTCCAACTTGTCAACCAAGAAAGGTGTAATATTCCAAATTAGGAATAGCTACACTATTTGGAATATCTCAAGATATTACCAATGTGGAGATCAACAATACATAAACATGAGATGGAAATAGAAGTGAATACATTAATACAAGAATGCTGGAAGATCCACATAACCAATACATTAGATTATAGCAGCCTCAATGTATACAAGATATTGAGTAAGTGATCTCTCAAGTTAGGCAATGCAGCCCCAATGAAACATATACATGATAAATGAAGAAATATTGTTATACAAAAGAAGCCCTGGCTATGACTACACAATCCTTTGAAGGAGAACTGCTGCAAAATGATATCAATATATGGATATGAAAATATATAGCTCAAATAAAGAAGGGGGAGCAAGATCTCAACCCCTGGAACATACAATACACAATCCTTGAAAGGATTGGCTGAAATAAGTACAAAATGGAAAATCTGCAGAAATGTCAGAGTTGCTGGGTAGCAGCTGCAACTCAGAAACTGGAAATGGATGTATATAGCTGATGATGCTTCAAATGATGGCTAAATATCATCCAAAGGATCTCTTAGGTGAAAGGCTGATCCAATCCCTGAAGATCTCACCCTCCAAAATAGTGGAGCAAGTCCCCACTACAATTGCACTCAGAAATAACGCAGTCTAGAGAAGGGACTGCACTATTGGTGAAGGGAAGTTCTTGGCCTGATGCCAATGATCTGCAATAAGCTCCGGAAACTCCCTCACTAATCTCTCAGAGAAATAGAAGCTCCCTCCTCTGAAAGATGAGCCAAGGAAATGGTGTGTGGAGTCCTCCACTGCAACACCCAGCAACACTGCGTTATACTTGAGCTGAAATAATGTAGTAACTGAGAGGAGTATGTTTGGCCTTGAGCCAAGAGATGTGGAGAATGAAGAAAAATCCCTCAAGAGGCCTCTCAAGAAGGTTAAGAAATCCTAAACAGGAATTCCCGGGCAATTCTTGCTAAACAGCAAAAGAATGCACAATCTCTACATAGACAATGAAACCAATAATCCATAGCATGAGTAATAATGGTTGCTTTGCCCTCTTTTTAAACAAGTGAAAGATCTCTCTCCATGGGCCCCATCCATTAGGGTTTCCTCCACCAAATATCCTCTTCCTCATTCACACTGCGTTGTCTCATAAAGTGATCCACTCCTCTTATGGCAGCGATGTTGACATGGTCAAACATGACCTTGTCTTCATGCATTTGCCCCTTTTCACACTTGAGGGTGCAAAATGAAGCTAATTTGATTATCCCTTAACAATACAAGGGATTTTATTCATGTCTTCAATAACAATGGGTTCCTTTACCCATTTATTTAGCTTCAAGGTGATAAAAGAAAAATTTTAATATTCCATTTAGCCATGTGCTAAAATGGGAATATTATAGTCCTCCCCTCCCAAATGTTACTTGTCCTCAAGCAACTCCAAGGATAGAACTGAAGAATATCCACCCAAGGCATGGAGTCTAAAATATGTTGAGGAACATCATCCTCATGTAGATCCTCCATCCCCCATGCAATCATCGATACAAAGTGAGTTACCTCCCAACATGGCAAGTCCTGACAATCATCTTCCACCTTTGGCTCCTGCAATATAGGTGGGTTGGAAATCTGATCTTGGTAGAAAAAATATCCTACCCCATGATGTCCTCCTCTCCACTTAGGATAAGTTTGGAGTATATGCTGATCTTGGACTACAATAAAGCTGCCCTCCAGTGGAAAGATGAAGACTAGACCTCCAAGGATCTCTTCCCCAACGTTATGAAACATGTTGTCCCAAATCACCTCATATGTGATGAGTTGGAAGTCATCATCATATGGCATCCAATCAATCATATGGCTCACCTCAAACTGAAACAAATGTTTTGCTGTAGTGGTGACATTTCCTCTCATGCTCCCATTAGAACATGCAATGCAAATAATGTGGGAGATCTCTCCGCCAAGGGACACATCCAACCAATGTGCCATTCCCCCAATCATGCTTTCAACAAATACAAAGACAACAGCAACATAATGAACCATAATGAGAACCATGCTTGATGTCATATGTGGCAAGGGAGAAGGAAAATGGTCCCTCAATTGTAACCAATGCATTTTGACCCTCAACTGCAAAAGAGTGTGGCAAAAAGTGTGGCCTCTCAACCACTTGCTTGCTGTCCTACTCTCCTCAAATGTATGGAGAAAGTGAATGATATATGGTGCAAGGGGAGTAGGTCCTCCAAAATACATTTCCTCCCCAAGTACTACTAGGGAATGGTCACCAATAGTGCTCATGGCCTCAAGTAGACCATGGGGTCTAGAAAGAAGAATGCTCCTCCTTGGAGAAACATCCTGTACATATATGGTTAAGGGATGAATATACAAATCATCATGAAAATAAACAATACCATTACCATAAGTTTTGTGTATGCAAATGGAGTGGCTCAAAAATGAGTCTCCTCTCATCCTTAAAGAGAAAAGAGGTGGTTGTGCTAACTCCTCCAAAGAGTTATGTATGTCCTCCATCTGCACATGATTTATGCATCTCCTCATATGCTGATCTGTCAATACCATGCAAGCAAGATGATCCTGGGAGCACTCCACTCCTCTGAAATCAATGAATGGTGCCTCATCATGTGAAGCATCCCTTCTCCTCTACTGGACCAGTGGTCTCCTCGGCAAAATGTCTCCCTGCAATGAGACATCCTCAATAAGAGAGGACTGAATATATGAATGAACAAGTCTGTCCATGCTTCCATTGCGCAATCCAATCACCTTCTTAGGTGCATCAACCTCATAAAATAGACAAGGATATGTGCTCCACATCACATCATGATGGTCATCCTCCCTATCTCCTCCTTGGTCTCCATGGTTCCACACCTCCTCAACAATGACACATATAGAACATAGTTTGTGCCTTGATCTCCACACATGAGATCTGGGGACTTCCTTGCAAAGATGCAAGAATCCCTCTACCTAGAGCAAGAACTCCTCCTTCCTCTGCATGATGCACTAGATAATATCTAGATGGCACAGTGCTGTTGCCCTTAGCTTCCTCAACATAGATGGGAAACCCTCCAATAATGTTGCTGCACATATGGAATCTCTCCCAAGGTGGAAGTAATTCTTGATCATCAAAGGTCAAGGAGTATCCCCTTTGCACTATGATAGCGCCATTTCCTACTCTTGCAACATCATACAAGAAATGAGAGCAAATCTGCCCTTGCTCTCCAAAGAATGACCCCATCAACAAATGTCTTTGGTGCTTCCTCATGCTCTCATCATGCAAGATATGTGATGAAGGCATAGTGAATGACATGAATGTTGCATCATCACTATGCACCCATAATCTTTGCTCCTCCATGATGCCAGCATACTGCCACATCTTTTCCATCCTCATACCCTTGGAAAGAGTGTATGCCAAGTGATGGCCAAACTCCTTCAAGAGTAACCAGCGTAGCCAAGCCTCCTATTGCCTAGTATCATAAAACTGCAAGTAGCTCACCGTCTCCTTGCTCACCATACACATCCACTAAACTAATTGTGGATGCCTTCTTCCACCCTTCATCTTGGTACTCCTCACATGAGAGCTACCATCATACCAAATCAGATTCCTGCATTTCATGGGACCTTGAAATGCAATCTTCCCGAGGATCAATTTGACCCTATAAGGATCCGAATAGGTGGTAGGCAAAAACCTCCCATCATGATGTGCATGGCTCAAGGAATGTCCAACACAGTCATGAGAGATGTTATCCATTCGAAGATGTCCTCCCTCTTCTATCTATTCCCGTGAGAAGGGAAGAACCTCCTCAAACTGTGGAAGAATCTTGCACTCCATGATGTGTGGGAGTGCACCTCCATCGAGACCTCTCCCGGAGATCTCATCCTCGTGCATGGTCTTCCAAAACCCAAAAGGCATTGGGTCTACTACTAGTAGAAGTCTCTCTTTGAGTTGTGGCATGCCCATTAATAGAGTGTCATCTAGAGAGGAGAAATAGTTTCTTATCTCCAGATGTCTACTCCTTCTCACTGCTTCCTCCATGGCTTCCTGAATGAAGCTGCTCTTTGAGTGCTCACATGAGGAATGGTTTCTCTTTTCTACATCACTGCTTTTGTACAACGTAGTGCTATCCTGCTGCTCTAAGTCAATTGCATGCAATGATGTAGACCTATCCAAAGTGTTTGTTGAAATGACAAGAGATGGATTTTTAATCATACCTTGGTGAAATGTGGAAGCTCTTTGCAGGGCTGTAAGAGTTTCCTCCTCATAAGTGTTGGCCTCCCAAACTGTTGAAGATGAAGGCTGCTCCTTCATGGTCTCAACAGCGCTAGTAAATGCCTCATTAACTGGTGGTGAGGGCTCCTCCCTCCTTTTTCCAAATCTTCTGATCATTCTTTGAGAAAACTCAACAAGAGTTGAAACCCTTGCATGGCTTAGATGGCTGATCCACCAACTCTTTGCTTCACCTTCAAGGTGCAGCACTACAATTTCTACAGCCTCTCTGTCTACTACAGGATGTAGTAGTAAGAAAGCCTTTGGCTTCTTCACCCAAACATTTGCTGCACATGTGAGTGATCCATCAAATGTGGACAATAGAGATCTATTGCCTCTAATCATCCCATAGCTGTGGGGTATTCTCTCTTCTTTCTGCTGAATGAATTGTGGAAAAGATAGAGTCTCTTGGAAGGCTCTAGTTTTTGCTTGGTATTCAGCAAGATACTCACTTCGAATTTCGAATTCCAAGTATTATTCATGCTTCTGGTCTTCTTCTTTGTGAGAGTAGGAAGTGCATGGTCCTTTCTCTTCCCTTTCTTCGATCTCCTTGACCTCCTTGGAGCGATCTCCTCTAGATCTGAAAATAGATGAGAGTAAACTCATCTTCTTCATCATCTTGACCTTCTTTGGCTGAGACTCACAGGCTGAGCCAGAGATCATGCCTTGATACCACTGTAATATTCCAAATTAGGAATAGCTACACTATTGGAAATATCTCAAGATATTACCAATGTGGAGATCAACAATACATAAACATGAGCCGGAAATAGCAGTGAATACATTAATATAAGAATGCCGGAAGATCCACATAACCAATACATTAGATTATAGCAGCCTCAATGTATACAAGAAGATCTTGAGGAAGTGATCTCTCAAGTTAGGCAATGCAGCTCCAATGAAACATATACATGATAAATGAAGAAATACTGCTATACAAAAGAATCCCTGGCTATGACTGTGCAATCCTTTGAAGGAGAACTGCTAAAAAATGATATCAATATATGGATATGAAAATATATAGCTCAAATAAAGAAGGGGGAGCAAGACCCCAACCCATGGAACATACAATACACAATCCTTGAAAGGATTGGTTGAAATAAGTACAAAATGGAAAATCTGCAGAAATGCCGAAGTTGCTGGGTAGCAGCTGCAACTCAGAAACTGGAAATGGATGTAGATAGCTGATGATGCTGCAAATGATGGCTGAATCTCATCCAAAGGATCTCTCAGGTGAAATACTGATCCAATCCCTGAAGATCTCACCCTCCAAAATAGTGGAGCAAGTCCCCACTACAATTGCACTCAGAAATAACGCAGTCTAGAGAAGGGACTGCGCTGTTGGTGAAGGGAAGTGCTTGGCCTGATGCCAATGATCTGCAATAAGCTCTGGAAACTCCCTCACTAACCTCCCAGAGGAATAGAAGCTCCCTCCTCTGAAAGATGAGCCAAGGAAATGGTGTGTGGAGTCCTCCACTGCAACACCTAGCAACACTGCGTTATACTTGAGCAGAAATAACGTAGTAACTGAGAGGAGTAGCTTTGGCCTTGAGCCAAGAGATGTGGAGAATGAAGAACAATCCCTCAAGAGGCCTCTCAAGAAGGTAAAGAAATCCTAAACAAGAATTCCTTGGCAATTCTTGCTAAACAGCAAAAGAATGCACAATGTCTGCATAGACAATGAAATCAATAATCCATAGCATGAGTAACAATGGCTGCCTTGCCCTCCTTTTAAACAAGTGAAAACTCTCTCTCCATGGGCCCTATCCATTAGGGTTTCATCCACCAAATATCCTCTTCCTCATTCACACTGCTATGGCAGCGCTGTTGACTTGGTCAACCATGACCTTGTCTTCATGCATTTGCCCCTTTTCACACTTGAGGGTGCAAAATGAAGCTAATCTAATGATCCCTTTCACAGTATGAGGGATTTTATTCATGTCTTCAATAAGAATGGGTTCCTTTACCCATTTATTTAGCTGCAAAGTGATAAAAGCAAAATTTTAATATTCCATTTAGCCATGTGCTAAAATGAGAATATTACAAAAGGCATGGGGGCTATAGGGGTTTGAGCTTCTTTCTTGGGGTGTGCATGCACAACATCCTTGTGGGAGAAATCTGGTGCAGATGAAGAGTGCCCCCAGCTACCCCTCTCAAGCGAAAGGTTAAAACTATAGTAGCATCTCTCTCAATGTTATAAAAGGAAAGGGGAAGGGAGGCATCTAGCTGTTTACCTCCATGTAAAAGTCTTTGAAGAGCTGAGGTTATCCCCAATCGATGCTCAAGGGGAGCAAGAGTTTTTGGACTGTATCCGTTGAGCAAACCCATAGCATCATAAAATTTCCTGTGAAGATCGAGATCTAGATTTGGAAGGTAGGAGTGGGTAGATCGAGGAAACCCGGGCTGCCAAGTTGCGTTGCAAAGCCCAGATGAAAGGGCCTTGTTCGTTCTCTGCATACTGCAGTCTTTTCTGCTTTCTAGCCGTAGTCTTGTGCGTGAGGGCTGCTCAGATGTTTTCGTTCCAAGGAATCGCGCCAGATCTAAGCATGGTTCTAAAGATTCGAGGGACCTGGGACCGTCTCTTCTCCATTTTCCAGGTGGCTGGGGTTCTGCCGGCGAGGAGAAGTCCGAGCGAATTGATCATCATTCAAAACGCCTCTCGCAGGGCTCCGAAACCACGCACGCAGACCCGTTTCTGTTTGGTGGCTGCTCGCAGGAAAGATTGCAGGAGCAATCGATGGCGGTGACGCTGGGATCCGCAGATCCATGAGAAGACTTGACGGAAAGGGGTTCCATAGCAGAAGCTGTTGAAATAGCCTTCTTTATTTGAAATTGTAATTGGAAAAAATACAAATTAACTTTACGATCCTTTTTATATTAAATTTAAAAATCATACAAAATCATAATTTATCAAAAATAAATAAAACACCTAGAGAGTTGCGTTCGTATGTGGTACGCGATTTACAATTTAAAAATTAAAATCAATGTTGTTTGTTTATATCTATATATATCCCACCGTTATTTTGCTTTTGCTTTTCGAAGAAGATAACTACCAAGTTGGCATGTCCGTGGAGATATTGTTGGAGGTGTTGTTTTGTTAATAATGGAGAAGATTACGGTGTCCATGTATTGAATTTTGAACGGCTCATAACTTGAAAAGTAGTTTTTAATCAAAATATCTCGAATCTAAAATATTTGGTTTGTATTTTATCAAATATAATATTTTTTAATTTATTCTTGAAATCGCTCTAATTACTTAATGATTAATTATTTGGGTATATGTGAAAATAAATTTAATTATAATTTATTCGAATGGCTTATTATTTATCAAAATAAATAACCTAGTTACCCATTTCTATATTATTAAGTAAATCATTTTTATTATATATTATTAAAAAAAATACATATTAAACTAAAAACAAAATAATACTCTGTAGGGCAGATAAACCAATGCTCTTCTAAAATTCCCTTTCATAATAAAGAAGATTACTGTGGATATAAGAGGATTGAATTTTGAAGGGTTCAAATTTGGAAAAATAGGGTTGTGAAGTGAAGAATATTATCTTATTAGTGATTGATTATTAATAATAATTAAGTAAGTTACACTAAAATGAAAAAGAAAATAACCTTTAAAACTGAAAATGCACTTTATAATAGATTTATTACTAGGCATTTATCCAATATATTAAAATAAAAGATAAATATATCTCTAACGGTTCATTCTATATTAAGTTTCTGTGATTTTGAATAAGAAATTTATTAATAGGCGTTTATCCAATATATTAAAATAAAAGATAAATATATCTCTAACGATTCATTCTATATTAAGTTTTTGTGATTTTGAATAAGAAAAATAAAAGAAAAGTAGATCATAAACTTAACAGTTCTTTTTATATCAAGTTTATCTGTTAGTAAAGTCTATCTATAAAACTAACACGATTATTAGATGCAGAAAACAGTTTTTGATATTTTAATCATAACAGTTTTGATATATATAATCATAATGTTTTCTATAATTTATATAAATAATTATTTATAATATTTTATGTTATAGTATTTTTTTGGTTTTGGTTATAGTTTTATTTATGTTTTAAGGTTAATTCATATTAGTTAGTTAAACTAAATTTTAATTATATAATTAATTGAAAATACATTTTTTTAGTAGTATAGATCACCAAAGTCTGAAATTTATTTAACAACAAAAATCTGAGATGTAATATTATTAAATAATTTTTAAATTTAATTTTTAATTTTAAATTATATAATTCATAATTTAACTATTTTAATTTTTTTAAATATTAAATTTATTTATAATTTAGAAAAAAATAATAATAATTAATTAAACATTTTGAAATTGCAAATCGCAAACTGCATAGCCGTTATTTTCTTTTTTGAAATTATTAACGGCGTCAAAGGCGTCGAGATGACTAAAAATAGCAAAACAGATAACTACTGAGTTCGCATGTCCGTGGAGATATTGATGTAAGACTTGTTTTATTCATGATCCAGAAGATCACGGTATGCATGTATTGAAATTTGAATCGCTTATAATGGGCGGGTTCGTTTTCAAATTTATAGAAATTTTAATTTCTATTTAAAATTATTTTAATTTTAATAGATAAATATTTATATTTTTTTTCTTAGAAATATATATGTTTTATTTATTATATTAAAGTTTATTATGTTATTCGTAGGAATTAAATTTGGGTGGGTTCTTAATTATTTTTTTTTACTATTCAAAATAAACTCAATTAATACTCTAATTAATTAATTATATATGGAAACAAATAATTTTGATTACATAGACTTTTAATATTATTGCAAATTTGCAGATTTAAAAATAAAAAACAAAAAAATATAATATTCTTTTGGGTAGATAAATTAATGTTCTCTTAGAATTCCTTTTCACATTAAAGAATATTACTATGTATGCATTGAATTTTGAATGGTTCACTGAGTGAGAGAAGTGGAGAATATCATATTGTTAGAGTTATTAATTATTGTGCCCATCCCTCCACCCTAGAATGATAGTGATGTAATGTAATGTTTAACATTTTCACTAAGTCAAATTAAATTAAATGAAAAGATTAATATATTATAATGTAAACATAAAATAAAATGAAAAAATCCTATAAAAAATAAAATAAAAATGATCTATGGTATTCATCTAGAATGTACCTTATTTAAAGGGGGAAATTAAACCAACCTAGATCCATTTTAACTCTGGATCTACCAAGCACAGACAGGGAACAAATCTCTTGAAATGCAAATCTCTTTTAGAATGAAAAAAAATTTGATCTCTCTAGGCACTTCTTAGATCACGACTTAAGATAGATCTAGAATGCTTATTAACAAGTAGGGGAACCACATAAATTTAATGGTTGATAAATGTCTATAGACATCAATCCTTAATAAACATCAAACACACACTTCATAATATCATATTTATTGATTTATTTATTTTTATTTTTATTTTTTTATAAATATTTGAACTATTATTATTTGAGTCAAACTATCTGTTATTTTACAAATGGCTAGTGGTAGCTTTACTTTCTATTTAAAGGGGTTACTTGATCAAATTTTCCATCTTGTCGTGATGATGAACCACACTGTCTTGTTTGAAACGCATCGACCAAATCTATTTTGATGTGATTTTCACCAAAATATTTCAATCACAATTTATGGATCACAGAAGAAAAATTCCTAACATTAAAAAAATTGTTACTTCTAAGTTCAAAGAAAAAATGTGGTGTGAGAAAGATCTAGCAGCTGAAATAAAATTAAGATATTATAAGGAGGTTATCAACCCCACCCTAGAAGATCAAAAGTATCTCTCTGTTTTAACTAGCTCAAAGAAGAAAATTAATATAGCCAAGATTAGAACGAACTCTCATGAGCTCCATAGTGACACAGGTCGTTGGACAATTCCTAAAACACCATGGATGGAAAGGATCTCCATCTCTGTGACAATATGAACATTGAGGATGAAAATCAATTCCTCTTAGAGTGCCCTAGTACAACTACATTAGAGCTCAATTTCATAATCTTTGTTACAATACTGACCTTCCTAGTCTTTTAAGATGTCAAAATTATAGTGAGCTCGGGAGGCTTCTCTCCAAGCTTTTTGAGCATAGAAATAAAACCTTAAATCAAACTAAATAACTCTTTTCTTTAGGTATGATAGACCAAAGATTGGTCTAAATGGATGTTAACCATAATCACCATCATCATCAATAATGAAATTAAAATTCTAAAAATCCAAATCCAAAATAAATATAAACATATTCACTATCATAATTAAATATGATAAATTTAAAAAAAATATACTCATTACAACTTAAAAGAAATATATTTTATAATAAATTTATTAAAGTTTAAAATAAATAGACCTTTTAACCGTTCATTTTATGCTAAGTTTGTATTATTTTGTCAATTAAAAAAAAAAAAAAAGATAAAGAAAAAATACAGATTAATTTAACAATTCATTTTATATTAAATTTTGAAATTAAACAAAATTATAATTTATCAAAAATAAATAAAACATCTACACCATTCATACCCAAAATATTAAATTAAAAATAAGATTTAATTGTAGAAGACAAAAAACAAAAAAATTAGTCATCTCATAGACTTAGACTATTTTTAATCTCGTAAACATTAAAATATCACGATGCCTTTTGGATGTGGCATGCGATTTACAATTTGAAAATAAAAATCAATGGAGCTTGCTTAATTAATTTTATATATATGCACATCTCTATCAAGAGGCGGCCGTTATTTTATATATATGTGTGCACGTCTCTATCGATAGGCGCCAGGCTGACAACCCTACCCAAGAAGATAACTACCAAATTGGGATGTCGGTGGAGATATTGCTGGAAGAGTTGTTTTGTGCATAATGCAGAAGATTACACTGTGCATGTATTGAATTTTGAAGGGTTTATCACTCGAAAAGTAGTTTCTGGTCAAAATATCTCGAATCAAAAAAAACTTGCTTGGTATCTTTTCAAGTATATATATTTTAACTTATTCTTAAAATTGCTTTAATTACTTAATAATTAATTATTTGATTATATGTGAAAATAAATTTATTTTAAAAAATATTTGTTTAACCTTGTTATTTATTTCTATAGTATTAAGTAAATCATTTTTATTATGTATACATCTAAAGTTATTTTGCAAACCCAAGAAAATAGAAAAAGAAATAATAATATTAAAGACAGGTAAATCAATGCTCTTCTAGAATTCCTTTTCATAATAAAGAAGATTACTGTGGATACATATGGATTGAATTTTGAATGGTTCACACTTGGAAAAGTAGCGTTGAGAAGTGGAGAATATTATATTTTTAGTGATTGATTGTTAATAATAATTAATTACGTTATACTATGAAAAAAGAAAATAATTGTTAAAACTGAAAATATTAAGTTTTTATGTTAAGTTTTTGTGATTTTGAATAAGAAAACTAGAAGGAAAATAGGTCATAAACTTTTAATAGGCATTTATCTAATATTTTAAAATAAAAGATAAATACATTTTTAACAGTTCATTCTATATTATGTTTTTGTGATTTTGAATAAGAAAACTAAAGAGAAAATTGGTCATAAATTTAATGGCCTCTATTATATTAAGTTTATTTGTTAGAATGAATGAATAATTGAATGATATTTTATCGTCCACGAGACTAAAAATAGTCTATGGGACTACCAGCTTTCTTGTTTTTTGCCTTATGTAATTCAATCCTTTTCTTATTCAAATTGACGTTGAGCTCACCCAACCTTTTAAGAGTTCCTTCACTAAAAAGGCAATGCCATGGAATTGATGTTAACATATTGCAGCAACTGTCCCTGGTGTCTTTGAAAGCGTCACATTCCAAAATGAAATTTTTTTCTGATTCCACTACCCCAGAAGTGCAAAAATTACATACCCTTTCCTCCCAAGCTTCTTTAGGTCCCTTCCACCGCCCCGTTTCACACCGAAGTTGATGTGAGTTAGTTCTTAATTGAGCAATAAGAACCTTTGCTCTACACGATATGTTAGCTCCAATATATTCTTTTTGTTGGAGATTACAAGTGGGGTTGAATTCCTCAACATAATACTTCTTCTTTCTACCCAACTCTTTTCCCCATATACCCTTATGGAACTTCTCCAGCGCAAAATTCTTTAACTCCTTGCTATTTGTGGGACATGCATTCAGGAAAATATTCCATTTTTGCATCCATTTGTTGTTTTGTCTCACCCATGATTTCTTTCTTTCACTCATACCTTCATTGAAAATAACTTTGGGCTATCTACCTCCTCCCATTTGCTCAATTATTTTTAGATACCTTATAAGACGAACCATGGCAATTGCTTTGATGGGAGCTGCCCCTGTTTCACTCAACATTATCTCATAGGGAACCGAACTTTTTATTTTGAACTTGCTCATGATCAAGCATTTTTTAATTTTTTCAAATTGTTTCCATTTTGAAACAGGGATGTTGCTAGCCCACAATTCACACCCATATAATAACACTCGACAAACTAGAAGTCCAAAAAGTACTTTGATCGTGTTCCAATGCCATAACTCTGCCTCTCCACATCTATTTTGAAGTGCATATAATGCTTTCCACCCTCCTAAAATTCTTTTCTTTTTGCAATCCTCCCAAATAAGCTTATTGTTGAAATCGATCCCGAGGTACTTGTATTCATTTAATTCTTCAAGAATGTTGCCTTCAAAGAAGAACGTATATTGGCTTTGCTTCCTTTTATTAGAGAAAATCATTATTTCGGTCTTACTGTTATGGAATTGCATCCCCATTGATTTACAAAAATGTTCAAGGGCATATAGGTGCATCTGCAATCCATGGGCTGATTTAGCAGCCAGCACAAGATCATCATAATATAAAAGAAGCTTTATCACAAACTCCACCAATCGAACATCATCCCCACCTTGCAAATTTAGCCACTCTTCCAGTTTGTCAATATATAGGCCAAAAAGGGTAGGGGATAAAGGGCAACCTTGCTTGACTCCGATGTCACTTCTAAAACTTTTTGAAATGCCTGTTGAAGTTCTGATTTTGACTTACACCTCTTCATAAAGCCTATGGACATCAGCTCTATATTGTAAAGGAATTTCGAGTTCTTCCATTCTATGCCACAACTTTTCTCTAGGGACCGTGTCAAATGCCTTTTTGAAGTAACCAAAATAGCCAAATACTTATTCTTTTCTCCCCCAAACCTTTTGAACAATGTGTCTCAGCGTGATACCATGATCAACTGTGGAATTCTTCAGCCTAAAACCTGCTTGCCCTTTTGCCCTCTTTTATTTTACTTCAATCCACTTACTGATTCTATTTTCCACCATGCCACTGAAATTCTTTGCAAACAAAGGATTGATCATAATGGTTCTATAATTGGAAGGATTATTAATGTCTCCACTTTTAAAAAGGGGAATTTCTAGACTAGTTTTCCAATCCCTTGGGAATCCTTGCTGAATGACGTTGTTGAATATTTCCATGATGTGGGGTGCCAAAATGTTCATTCCCCACTTTAGATATTCTGCTTGAAGTTCAACCAAGTCCTTTTCCTTCTGTGTTTTCAACTTTTTAATTCCTGCCTCCACCTCATGTACTGTGAAAAGCTTTGTAGATGTGTTGATCCTGGGAGGAGGCTCAACCTCTAATTATTTTTCATAGAGTTTCCTTGCATAGTCAAACCACTGATTGGCTGTAATATTATTTTCAACTTGCTTCTTCCTTGATTGAAGTTCCTGCCAAAAAAGTTTTGGGTTATTCTTGCCTAGATATATCAGCTCTTCTCGCCTTATTTGCATGAACTCATATTTTTTCTTTTTTAAAGTATGCTTATATAACTTTACATTAATATTCCCCTCTCCTTCCTTTTTCAAGGTTCTCCTTGCCATTTTTCATTCCTCATTGAACCACGATTCACAGGAAAACAATTTGATTCTGATTTCCTATTTTTTTCTCTTTTGCACTTCTCAAGTGCACCCTCGATTATCTCTGTTAACTCATGGTTGTTGAGGCTCCGGGGACCAAATTTCTCCTTCTGAATTTTTCTCCTCAACATTGTTTTGATGATAGTTCAATTTTCTTGTGTTAGAAGAATTTTTCCACATGATGCCAATTGTTGAGAACATTGGGTTTTCCTCCTATTCTGTCTTTCTTCTAACCATGATAACTTTAAATATATTGGGTCATGATCTGAATTTTTAAGTCCCAAATATTCTCTCTAATCTTAACTTCATCTATTCTTTCTATTAGGCTTTGTGAACCAATATCATAGTCAACGACACTCACCCCATTGTATGTGTTGCAAGTGAAGTTCCTAGACTTTTTCCATCTATATAGACCATTGCAGATAATTAAGTTGAAAGCACCACACAACGTAAGCAACTCCTCTACAAAAAGATTACTAACTTTTTCATCTTCTGAACATCTCACCCATCGAGAATTCTCCTCTTCAATGAGCCATATGGGATTGTGATCCTACTAGCTTGTTGATTTGTTGTTCTAGCATTGAAATCTCCTACTAAAAGAACTTCTCCTTGTTGAGAATATGCGGCAATATCTTTCTTTAAAGCTGAAAACAGATCTTTGCTATCCAATCCCTTATTTTTGTAGGTTTTTGATACTTGAGGCGCAAAATAACATGCTACAATTCTTATGTCGTTCTCATTCTCTGTTATTTTGAACCCTAAATATTGTTTATTTGTATCTTCTTTCATTAACTGAATGTGATGACCTTCTTTTTATTTCACTAAAACTAGTATTCCTCTGTACCCTTTGCCATTTTCTGATGCCTCGTTCTGAGCTGCTAACTTTAAATAACCATCAACATAGGAGTTTTGCAACCATCATGTTCATGAGTTTCTGTGAGACAAATTATGTCTCTACCTTCTACAATAGCCCCTATCCTAGGTCCCCTCATCCAAGGGTAACCTCTACAGTTCCAAAAAACTATACTTAGGTAGACGTGGGTAGGATTTGGTTGCTATGCGGTTTGGCACAAAAGACTCAAATTTGAGCCTTACCCCTTTTCATCCATGCTGATCTTGCTGTTTTCCTCCCTATTACAGAATTACCTGTTTTTTCTTCATTGTGAACTTGCTGCCCTATTTTTCCATGAGGCCCAAACACTCCAATAACCACTTTACCATTGTACAACCATTCTCTTTTGCCTTCGTTTCTTGCTGCTCTAACTTTCTCCACTTCTTCCCTTCTCTCTTCTTGTTTCTTGCTAGTGAAATATTCATCTAGGAAGAAGAGTGAGCCTTTCAAGAGTTTTTTTTTGCTTAAGAGATGATGTTTCTCTTGCACACTTACGATGATGACTTTTATAGGTCGAGGTCTTTCCTCACATATCTTTCCCACCCTCCTTGCTTGATAAATTTTCCCTCTCCACTGTAATTTCTCTCTCAAAAAGTCCCTTGTCAAATTGAAAGTGCTTTCATTCTTTCCATAGTCTCTTATTCCCTTGACAATACAATTTGTTTCTCTTTTCCCTCTTTATGTTCTCTTTCTTGTGCTCTACGAGAACTTACATCTTCTTTTTCCTCTATCTTGTAACGATTAGAGTCCTCAACCCTAGTTTCAATTTCTTTTAAAATGTATGTCTTCTTGTTCTCTTTTTCCTTCTTTTCGAAAATGACTATTTGTTGACCCATTTGTGTATCTATGTGAGTTGTTTTAGAGATTATCACATCTTTTTTTGCTACCATTGCATCATTCCTGTTTTTCCATGTTGCCTTAATTTTTTCCCATTCTCGTCTTCCTGCCTCTACAACATCTTGTAACATTGTTACCTACTCTTTCAAAATTCTATTACATTCCATTAAACATTGATTTGCAAGTGTGATCTCTGAAATTCTACGATCTCTTTCCTGTTCGCTAGCTTCTAAAATTTCCAGCCTTGCCCTAGCTTTCATCAGTTCTTGGACATAGAGATCTGATGACCAAGTAAGAGGTGTAGTTGTGGGACTTTACATGATTGACTCTTCCTTATTTTTGTTGCTCTTATTTTTTTTCTTTTTCTAGGTTTGTTTTCTTCTTCTTTGTTCCCATTTAAGGCGGGAAAGTCTGCGCTTTAAAATACCTTTGTATTGTTTTACATTTATCCAAATCCACTTTCCTATTTTGTCAGCTGAAGCAATTTTGACTTGGCCCAAATGATTTTTTTCCACAAAATCTGAGATTTCCCTGCCATTTTTAACATTTACTATTGATTGATTTTCCATTTTAAACCGTAAACTGTTACTTGTTACGAATTACTTTGAGCCTGTTACCTGTTACAAGTTACCTGAGATCCTGTCACCTGTTACCAGCCACCAAGTAGTCGACAGAAGTAGTCAGGAGGTAGTTAGCAGCAAACGGCAGAAGTAGTCGGCTCTCGGCAGTCGCAGCAATCGGCTCTTGGCACTCGACAGTAATAACCACGCTTCAGGTTCCAACGTTCCATATTCTTGTTGTCCTCGTTGGATGCAGCTTTCTATATGAAAATACCGAAACCTGTTACCTGATAACAGCAAATCGATATGTTACCTATTATTTAACTTATATGGCTGGTCCAGTAGAGGTCGTTGAATCACTGTGGGTAGAGTTGGGTTGATGATCTGTTATTGACATTCATCACTGTTAGTAAATTCTATCAATAAAACTAACACGACTATTAGATGCAGAAAATAGTTTTCGATATCTTAATAATAGTTCACCTCCTTTGCTCTGTTTTTCTCTTCATTCTGTTTTTTATTCATTGTATAAATAAAAATATATTTTAGTTTTTTTGGGTGGTGCAATAGTTAAGTGGAGAAGTTGGTTTTACAAATTCGGTAATCTAATCTGGAACAAGACTAAAAACTTCTTCAGAAACAATTTCTTCAGTTGAAAAAGAAAAAAACAAAAATATCTTCGGCTTGCGAAAAAATAAAACCCTAAGGAAAGAAATGTGGTTATTTCATTATTGTGATGGGTATTCTTTCACTCATACCTATCTTCGAATCCGCCATGAAATTGATCCTGCAGAATCCTCCCAAAAGAAGAGGGTTGTATCTTTGGGTAGCCATGGAAGGCCTGTGTAGAGCGGTTGGGGTAGCCCCAATGCCAAAGTGCTCGTCTGTACAAAGGTTTTGTAATGAAGGACGATGATTGCTTCAAGTTGGGGCATTGCAAAAGAATAAGCAAGAGGACTCATGTCATGTGCAAGGTCAAGGAAGCGTTGATAAGAATAAATAAGCCAAGTTTATTATCATAGTTCAGATACAAGTATGTTATATACAGCTATTCTGTCAACTTTGATGATGGTATCGGTCAATATGATCCACATGCACTGGTACCGGTTGATCGAGGTTTTTTGTATTCGGAACCCAACTCGATCGGAAGGTTAAACTCTGAGGAAAATCAAATTTCTGAACATGACCGAACTCTACCTACGTTTTTTCCTCAAGTGGCGAAAGATTTTAGATGTAGTCTAAATGGTAGTTGTTTTAACCATATGTTTTGAAGCCTTATTCTTTTGATTTAATTTCGAACCCAACTTGATTGGAAGGTTATTCTCTGAGCCAAAATAGATTTCTGAAAAGGATTTCCGAATTAAGAGATTATTCTCTGCAGATCGAAATCCAGAACAGAGTCATCAATGATCACATTGTTGAGCCCAACATCAATCACTGAAATTAATTCGAGACCCTTTTATAAAAAAATTAACTAATCTGAAACCATTCATTACATCGCCGAACCCAACTCGATTGGAAGGTTATTCTCTATAGATGGAAAAGAAAAACACATTCATCACATCGTCGAACCTGACTAAGAACCACAGATTATTCTCAGATAGTTTTTATGTATGTGAACTGTAGAAGTATAATGTGAACCGAAATATTTCAGATACTATTCTCTGTAGCTCGAAATCCAGAACACACTCATCACATTATCGAACCCCACATTAATAACTAAAATTAATCGGCATAGGTAAAATGCGAACCATAGATGTATAATGTTTGACTTGAGTCTAACTATGCAGAGGAATTGTCCGGTTTCAATACTGGTTGTAAAATATTACGGATCCATTTGGCCATCCCTCCAACTGTTGATGCCTCTGGAAAAATATAATAGAATCTTCTAGGTCTTTGCGATGTGACTCCATCAGACTGCAAGTGTGCTTCACTCATTAATGTAGCGAGGGTGGCGAGTGGGTGATGTTAATCGGTTTGAATTTACCAACCTAAGCAACCCAAAACCGTACAAATTCGCTCATTATTCTACTCCTCGACCTCTCTGCAAAACCAGAGACTGACGCTAACAAGGACCAGAGACTCAGATTCTTCTTACAATAACACAGACCAGTGGTGGAAACCCACCAGGTGACCTTCTTCCAGGTATTCTTCTAGATTCTAGTTCAATTTTATAAGACCTTCCTTTCGGAATACCCAACTAACTATTATTTTGACCATATACCTGAGAACCCCCCCATAACAATTTACAACTAAATCAAAATCAACTGGCAACATATATGCATATGCATAGAATGATATAAAAGCTTTAATATTACTGTGGTGCTGCTTTGCAATACTTGCGAGGCCAGGGAAACTTTCAAGCAACTTGCCCCCTTAGCCTTAACCCATAACCAAATTTGATAACCTCCCACTTCCTTGAGAGTGGTATCAATTCCACCAGTGTATCATGCATAGATTGCAATTGGAAAAAGAAAAGTGGAGAAGATGCCAGGGAGAATAGACAATGAGATCAAAAATTACAGGAGGTCACACATTAGAAAAAAAAACTCTCAACATCTCACCCTTCTGAAGATTCCTACAAGGTAAACAATATTACTACTTTGTTGCCACAGCTGGTAACAACCCCTCATTCAGTCATCGAAAACCAAACCCTACTGCCATTATCATCATCATCTTAAAATGAAGATAATATAAACAACAACCTCAGCCTTAACCCATAGCCAAATTCTATGGCCTCCCACTTCAGTCGATGTGAAAGGGGTTTGAATGTTTGGTCCAGCTCCCAAACTAACTACATTATGTAGTTCATCATCCCAAACATTTGAGATTTTCAAAAAAATCTGGAAAATTAGGTGAGAAGAGATGTTATCACCTCGAAAGCTTGCGAAGCATGCAAAGAACCTTTATATGGCAGTGATGTATGAGAACTGAAATAGTTATGAGCACATGTGTGAAAAATAATATACATTTTGATTTAAATCTGTAGTATTGTACAACCATATATGTGATTATGGAATTTCTAATAGCATAGGTAATAAGTAGACCGGTAATGTAAAGTGGTTAATTTAAATAGTGATTAATAAAAAAGTTAAAAATAAAATTTATATGGACATGGATGTATGTTACAAGTGGTATCAGAGCAGCATTTGCATGCTGGGACCCTATGGGTCACCTAATATGACAAATTGTGTGTAAATGATGTACAACAAAGAAAAGGCATAGCAAGAGATGATATGAGGAGGGGGTCAATGCAGCAAATACTCCAGGACACAGGGGAACCTACACCCCAACTACGATAAGAAATTAATCCTGAGATGTGGATTCAACTGAGTGTAGATCAACACTAATAGACTAGTAGACTACTAGAGGAACAACAGAACCAGACCAGTATTCTCGTAAACACAGTGCAAAAGCTATAGGAAGAAATGGTTTGGGTTAGGAGTGACAATGAGCGCTTAATGCAAGAGCGAGAAAGGATACTCAAGAGCCTTTCTCACAAATAGAATCAGGGAGTGGTACAACGCAGTCCCGATAGAGATATGCAGGAAGGAAATGAATGAAAAGCAAGGGACCAAACCACTGATAGAATGGAAAGAAGTCATTCATAGCGAAGTAATAAAAATATAAATTACAATGAGATTGAGTCTGGTAATGTGTCGTAACAGCAAGAAATTAAGAAACAGAAAGTGGAACTGCAAGGTGAGTTCTGAAAGATAAAACCACCTACATTTTATGGAGAAGCAAAGGAAGTGGTTGAAGCATGGTTGATAAAAATGAACAAGTACTTTCAAGTCTATGAGAATAGCAACAATCTTAAATCTAGATTATCAATCGATCAGTTGAGGGAGAAGGCCACACTATGGTGGGAGGAGGTTAAGAATGTCCACAGCATAGAAGATCAGGACGTGACATGGGATACATTCCAGCAATATTTTAAATATAAGTACCTAAATAAACGCTTCTATGACAAAAAGTCCAGATAATTTCATGATTTAAAATTGGGTCAAATGAAGATGGATGAATACATAACTAAGTTCACTTCCTTAATCCACTATGTTCCTTATCTAAGGGACAAAAAGGCTAAGGTTCAGCGGTTCCTAGGTAGTTTTCCGACTCACATGAAGGAACAAATTGAGTTCTTGAATCAAAGGACCATGGAAGAGGAAATTCGAAAGGCAAGAATGTGTTACCAACAATCTAAGGCAAAAGGAGAACTAGGTAAAAATTGGAAATCAAGGAAAGAGCATAAAAGTAGCTCAAATTTCAAAAAAGGTAGAACCAATAATTTTAAGAATGCTACAAGGAGCTTAGTAAGTAAAAATTTTGGTAGGAACCATCAAAGAACGCAGTGGCCTATGAAAGATAGGCCCACAGAGGCTTCCAACAAGCCAGAGCAAGGGAAAAACCAGAAACCACCCCGACAGTGTTGGGGGTGTGGTGAGGCTCTCTATTATAGGAACTGTCTGCAACGGGGGAGGAGCGAAATAGTTTCTAATATACAAGAAGCTTCTACAGTGGGAGATGTAGCCCAAAATATACACAAACTTAATGCATCATTTGAATATCGTCGGGCAGATTACCAACCAACAATGATAGAGTTGGAAGGTAAGCTACTCTTGCAACCTGTTTCTATTTTGGTTGACCCAAGTGCAAGTTTAAGCTATGTAAATCTCAAATTAGTAGAAATATGTAAATTACAAAGTCATAAATTCAAAAATCCATGGCTGGTACAGCTAGCCACTAGAGAAAATAGAAACGTTTGTGCCAAAATACCAAACTGTACACTAGAAATTAGCGAACAACAACTAACTATGGATCTACATATATTACCGTTGGGATCCTACAATGTGCTACTAGGCATGGATTGGCTAGAGAAACAATGGACATTGATTGATTGTAAAGGAAAGATTATATATTATAGAATGCAAGATGAAACTCGTAAGAAGATATAAGGAATAAAGAAACCCCTATAGCTGTGTCCTATTAGAGCCTCTCAAATGAGTAAGTGAATGAGGAAGGGATGTCAGATATACGCTATTCAAGTGGGTTTTACTAATTTCAAAGAAAAGACTCCGATGATGGAAAACATACCAGTAGTATAAGATTTTATAGATGTGTTTCTAGAGGATGTACCAGGTTTGCCACCAAGAAGGGACATTGATTTTACTATCGAGTTGATGCCAGGAGCATCACCGATTTCAAGGGCACCTTACCAACTGAGTGTAATAGAGTTGATCGAACTGAAGATTCAGTTACAAGAATTGTTGGATAAGGGGTATATCTGACCAAGTGTGTCCCCTTGGGGAGCACTAGTGATGTTTGTAAAGAAGAAGGACTGAACCATGTGAATGTGCATGGACTATCGAAACCTTAATAAGTCGATCGTAAAAAATAAATACCCACTACTGCGGATTGATGATTTGTCTAATCAGGTGAAGGGGGCCACTATGTTTTCAAATATAGACTTAAGATGAGGATACTACCAGATGTGGATAAGAGATGAAGACATCTACAAAACAGCTTTCTGTACCAGGTACGGGCATACGAATTTGTGGTATTACCTTTTGGATTGACTAATGCACCAACAACATTTATGAGGTTTATGCATGGTATATTTCACCCTTTTCTGGACCATTCTGTGTTGATATTTATTGACGATCTCTTAATTTATTCTAATAATGTGGAAGAGCACAAGAAGCACTTAAGGATAGTGCTGGAGATGTTACGAAAACATCAGTTGTATGCTAAGTTCAGTAAATGTGATTTCTTCAAGGAAGAAATTCAGTACCTAGGCCATGTTATTTTTGCTGACAGAATAGCAGTTGATCCAAATAAAATTAAGACAATTATGGAATGGCGGGTACCCAAAAATGTGGCAGATATCTGATCCTTTATGGGATTGGTCAGATATTATTGACGTTTCATTGAAGGATTCTCAAATATTGTTTTTCCAATTACCTCCTTACAAAGGAAGGGGAAATTATTTAAATGGACTCTCAAAACAGTTTTGAAAGGTTAAAACTTCTGTTGACCACCGCCCCAGTGTTGAGAGTAGCTGATCCCAATAAAGAATTTGAAGTTTGTATAGATGCGTGTAAAGAAGGAGTTAGGTCAATCTTGTTGCAAGAAGCAAGAGTAGTTTCATATGAGTTGCGGAAGTTAAAAGAGCATGAACAACGATACTCAGCTTATGATCTGGAGCTAACAACGGTAGTGCATGCGCTCTGAGTATGAAGGCACTACTTGCTTGGAAAGAGATTTGTACTAAAACCTGACCATAGCAGCCTAACTAGTTACTTTAAGCAAGCTAATCTTAATTCTCTCCAGGCAAGATGGAATGCCTTCCTAAGCGAGTTTGAACTTGATATGCAGCATGTGAAGGGTAAGGAAAATAGGGTGGAAGATGCTTTGAGTAGAAAGTTGCATGGTGTTTATGAAGTGTACTACAACCAGATTGAATGTAAGTTTCTAGATCAAATAAAAACAAAAGCCAAGAAGGATCTTGAATACCAATTTATATGGCAGCAAGCAGAGGAGGCCAAAAGGCAAGAAAAATCTTTTGATTATGGATTTAGAAAAGATCAATTACTAACCTTTAAGGAAAAGATATATGTTCCAAATCGAACAGAACTGAAGGAGATGATCTTGAACGAATACCACCAAAGTAACTATTCAGGACACTCAGGGTATTAGAAAATTCTAACAGCAATTAGAAGGAACTATTTCTAGCTAGGTATGCGAAGAAATATTGTAGAATATTTGAACAAATGTTTGGAGTGCCAGCAGGTGAAGGTAGAGCATCAACATCTAGCCAGATTGATGCATCCTATACCAGTACTTGAGTTGAAGTGGGAGGTTATATCTTTAGACTTTATTACTGGTTTACCAAAATCAAAGAAGCACAACGATTCCATTATGGTGGTGGTTGATCAGTTAAGCAAGGCAACAAATTCCATACCAGTAAAATCTACTTATAAAATGATACAAATAGAAGACATATTTATGAGAGAGATCTTTAGATTGCATGGTATTCCAAAGACTGTCATATCAGACAGGGATGTGAATTTTATCTCAGCATTTTGGAAAATTTTATTTATAGGTTTGGGGACCCAAATAAATTTCAGGACCGCTTACCACCCACATACATATGGACAAACTGAGCGGGTGAATCAAATCTTGGAAGATATGTTATGCATGTACATAATGCAACAGCCAATGAGATGGGAAGAATATCTGCACTTAGTAGAGTTTGCGTACAACAACGGTTATCAATAATCTCT
Source organism: Pinus albicaulis (assembly GCA_034641835.2). NCBI lineage: Eukaryota > Viridiplantae > Streptophyta > Pinopsida > Pinales > Pinaceae > Pinus > Pinus albicaulis. The sequence goes on along the minus strand of CM076580.1, from coordinate 112,794,015 downwards.
TAGGATGAGTCCTTTCGAAGAATTATACGGACGACAATGTCATACTCCCATTAATTGGAGTAGCCCTTAAACCAAGTTGATGCTTGGACTGGAAATGTTAGCTGACATGGAATCAGAAGTAAGAAAGATCAGGCAAAATTTGAAGGCATATCAAGATCAACAGAAAATATATGAAGATAAGAAAATGACTTATTGTGAATTTGAAGTGGGTGATCATGTGTAAGTAAGGATTAAACAAATAAGAGCACACTAAGGTGGGCCTCCTATGCCAAGTTGGATCCCAGGTTCTGTGGAGCTTTCTAGATATTGGAAAGGGTGGGACTTGTGGCATATCGATTGGCCTTACCCATCCATACTTGGGTGCACAATTTGTTTCATGTATCCTTACTAAAGTGATACGTACATGACCCAAAGAATGTAATCCACTAGAAAATAATTCAGGTAGGTTAAGAATAAAAATCCTATCTTGAAATACTAAAATTTATGAGAAATTAACTCAGATTTTGCTGAATGTAGGTCAAGAAGGACGACGAGTTTTTGGTCGAGCCTCAGCATATAATCGATCGGAGAGAAATCATGCTCCGGAGGTGAGCCATCACCCAGGTTAAAGTGAAGTGGAAGCACTTCAGCTCGGATGAGGCTACTTGGGAGGATGAAGGATTTGTTCGGGAAGCTTATCCAAAATAGTTTGCTCATCTAGAATGAAACGTCGAGGATCGTGTTTACTTCCTGGGGGAAAGTTGTGACATCTGGCTTAAGTGCCAACTAATGGTAATGTTATTTTATGTTAATAAACTAAAACATTTATTTATTTCTTGAGAAATATTACTTGATGAATAGAATTTTTTTTTTTTTTATTAAATAGAATTTAGCTATGGAAAGTGGTTCCATAAACAGTAAAAGGTTGATGGTAAAAGTATTCCAAGAACTGAGAAGTGGTTGAACAGAAAACAGTTCAGAGAGTTACCCTTTCCTCCGAGGATAAAGGTACATCCCAGTGAGGAAGAGGGGTTATGTTCGGTAGCTGAGGGGAGGAGAGGAAATAGAGTAGTGAATTCTTGAGCTAGTGGTGACTAGTGGAATTAATCAGATTCCTGAAATTCTTGGAATAGAGGACTGGACCTGTGGTCCCGAGGTCTCTTCCAGAACCTCTATCAACTCACTTAACTCAAGTGTGGAGCATGGTGGACAGATGAGGACACAATTTCCTCTCTCAAGATAGGGAGGACAACATCAACAGTATCCGAAAAAAAGATAAGTAAAACAAGTTATTAGAAAACTAAGTTTTGGGTTGTGATTGAGTAATTAGTTGTACTTTATTTATCTGAAGCTGTAATGAGGAACCCTCAACATTGAGTCTTGGATAGCTATTTTATCTGTGTTTTTTCTTTAAGTAAACAGGAAAACTAGACAAATATTTAAATATTTAGAGCATGTGGTAAATAAAAGCAAGTTTGGTTTACGCATTTACAGATAAAAAAATATAGCTAGAAACTATCACTTTCAACAACTAAAAAAAGAGAAATTTTAATGTAAAGCTTCCGAGTCGAAACTCCGAGCTCCGAGTTCTTCGTTCTCTGCATCTATGATAAACACGGATAGAATGGTCCGGACATTCATCTAAGACTTAAGGAAAAGTAAATTCAGTTCCATAACCAAAAGGAAAAAAAGAATCCGACCGTAGACAACGGGTTAACATGTTTAACTCATACACTGAATACCAGGTAAAATATTGCCTGAAACAGGCATTGTATAGAGACTATTATCACAGGAATAGTGATGTGCGAAAAGACACATGTAACCCCAAAACTGAAACAACCGCTATTACTATTCTTGAATTTGCATGAATGTATATGTAAATAGAATGCTGGTAAGAAAAGTTGTATTACTATTCTTGAATTTGCATAAATGTATATGTAAATAGAATACTGGAAAGAAAAGCTATATTACTATTCTTTAAATTTCATAATGTATATGTAATAGAATACTAGAAAAGAAACTATGTTACCAATCCTGAATTGCATATATATATATATATATATATATATATATATATATATATATATATATATATATATATATATATATATATATATATATATATATATATATATATATAATATTGGAAAATAAAATATGTTTGCTATTCTGGAGAAAGACAAGAGCAGTAACCATAACATACGATAGGTTCACCTCACCCAGTAAGAGGTAGAGTCGAAGCAAGAGAATAAAATATACAAATCGCGGTGATTCAGAACTAAATGCCCAAAAGACTAAAAATAAATTATATAGGATTAAATTACAAGTTACGGTTGTTATAAATGTCCACGATATTCACAAGTTGGGCAAAGTCTGATTTATTCAAACAAGAAGTAATAATGAAAACATTATAGTGTCGTGAAGCCTTATAGCAAAAACCTGATCTTCGAGGTTGAAGTAGGGGACTTTGCAACTGGGAAACTTTAAAAACCCTATGGCGGAGAGGGGAAGGTAGAACAAGTTAGAGAAGAACCAATAATGAACATTCCAGAGGAAATAAATCCCAGCACTGGGCCAAGAAAGTTACCTGTGCAGGAAGGCGAGATAAGAAACCCGTTAGTAGCTGGAAGTGAGACCATGCCAATAAATAAATGTATAGATCATAAGAAAGAATGAAATAAAAAATAGAGTAAACTTTGCCTGTGTAATTTACTTCGCAGAATTCAAAGATTTAACCTGTAAGTAAGCCCACGAAGAAGGGTCAATACTCATCAATCGGATGGTAGCATGAATTGCAAATTAAAACTTCATCACACGCTTCAAATACTCACAGCTTACCTACGAGCTTCATATGAGGTTGCAACAGAGAAGCTGTTGTGATTAACCTTGAGGGATGAACCAGAAACGCCATTACTGACACAAAAAGTAAACTACATTTAGAGGGGAACAATGAATAAAAACAGAGAAACTATGAATAAATACTAGCATAGAATCTGTATACCATCCGATGGAAGAACTATATGTGAGTAACTCAGAAACAAAAACCATTGAACAACAATACATCAAGGAAATATGGTGGGTGAGGGAAACTGGGTTAACTTACTCACCCGACTATAATGAATCCCGGAACGGAATCAAGAATAGCCAAGTTAGAAGCCTGTCAGCAAAGGCAAGTTGAGACATAGTTGCAGAGCTCTGCGACAGAGACCCATGAATGAACTGAAATGGTTAGGGTTAGGGTAAGTCATTACCCTAATCAAAAATCTCAAAACAAGCTATGACCATGGATCTCGAACCTATGCAAATCAACAACAAAAGGAGCACACAGTTGTCCTCTGGTTTGAGTGCTTATAGCTGTATAAAGATATTAATTCGATCACCATTGCAAAGATGTCCCATAGTTGATAGTTAAACCAAGAAAATGCATTTTTAACCAAAGACATAAATAGAAACAATGAATACATGGTCCTTGTTAAGTTAACATAATGTCTTTTTGTATTAATGAGTTAGGATAGACAATTGACTAAATCTGATGCCACACATGTTCATAGGTTATCACGTCGAAAACTTGTGAGGCATGAAAAGAGCCATATATGTGATTATGAAATATCTAATAACATAGATAATAAATATATCAGTAATGTAAAGTGGTTAATTGAAATAGAAGTTAATACAAAAGTTTTTTTTTTTTAATATGGATATGGATGTATGTTACATTATAGTGAAGAACTCTTACAAATTTATTTTATTTTATCAAATATTTGTGATTTGATGTATTGGGGACTTTGCGAACTCAATAAAAACACACTATATTTTAATGCAAGAAAATTTCATTATATTTGGCCTTTATATATGTAGTTGAAAATGATGAAAGCTTTTATAAATAAGCCAGCTAATAATTTTTAATATTTAAAAAAAATCTATATGTTTTAATTCATTTATTAATTTAAAGGTATTACCATTTTTTCAAGTTGAGCTCGTGTTGATATCTTGTTTTATTTAGGGCTTGAATCGTGACGTGATTATGTAAATTTTCCCTTCACAGGTACCCGTTATTAATTTATTCATTTCAGTGGTTTTGTTGGTTTCTTTAATATCTATATTTAAAATTTGAATTTCCTTTGGAAACATTACTCATTTACTACAATTAATTTACTCCAAATTTCATTGCGATTATATCGATATTTGTCTGAATGTAAGGTATGAAGTTAAAAATTAGGTGTTTGGAGAAACTTAGCAAGGCCAAGTTCGCCCTGTGTGTGCGGCCAGCAAGCTTGTTCAGAAGCCCCTGCTAGAAATTGGTATCAGAGCCAGTAGTCGACAATCGACTGTGTTAAATCTGGTTCGAGAAAAAGGTCAGTACTTAATCCTTTCTCTCTTTATACATCTGAAATGGAATCCATGAGAAAATTAGTTTCTTTCCGAGAACTAGAAGAACAAGATAAGGCCACTCAAGACCCTCTCAGAGATATGTTTGCATCTTCTTCTAGTAGAGTATTAAAACAATCATAATTGTTATATGAGGAGGCCGAGCCTCAGGCTAAATGGGTTCTACCTAAAATATTTGCATCAGAGGTCTATGCAGATCTGGGAGTATGGCATCTCAAGGTTGCCACAAGAATCACAATAAAAGAATCCATAAGTTCTATAGAAGATAACTCTGACTGTATCCAAACAATCCCGCTGTTTAATCCTAAACAGCTACAAGCAGAAGCCAAAAAATTGGGGACACAATTTTTACATCTGGGATGTATTCGGGTAGGAATCCATGCCTTGACCCATCAAGGTCTAGATACATATGTGTTAGCCACCGTCTATGACCTAACCCATAACAAGTATATCAATTCCCTGATAGGAGGAATAGTTGCACCATTGTCAAATGGACCAGTTTGGTTTGACTGTTACCCAAATTTCTCTGTGTACGTTTATGATGAAACCTTGAGCGATATTTTACAGTTGAAAATCCAAACTTCTAGATTTGACATGAAGAAAAATAGAAACAATATCGCCATTCAAACCAGAGGATGTTTTCGTCACACCAGCACTATGTTCCCTGCAGTCCTCCATGCCCCCAGCAGAGACTCAAAAACCAGTGTCATTGTCATGACAGATCCCAAGAACCAAAAAGTAGAACATCAAGCCATTAAGTGGGAGGATATAACCTTTCCAGAACATTGGGTAGTGCCAAATCCAAAGCCCATCTCTGCACAAAAAATTACTTCTGCAAATATTTCAGAAAATCAATCTACTGCCACTTTGTCCTTTCCCAGAAGGTCTACTATTGATAGGCGTAGAATTGAGGCCGAATGTAAAAAATCACCAATTTATATATCACCAAGTTTGTCAGATACTGCATGTTCCAGTTCTGTAAATACTTCTTGTCAGCATATTTCTCTTTTTGAGTTTGCTCAATTAATAAATTTCCAACCTCTGTCAGTTGCATGTCCTCAATGTCAACAACAAGTAGAATTGAGTCAGCTTGCATACCTTGTGATCCATAAGAACCATAATCTTAGGACTGGTGAAGCTCCTCCTTCCACCTCAGTCACACCCTGTCCTAATCCTAAATGTTCAGACATTCCTTTTCCCCATGATGATGATGAACATGTTCTTATGATGCATCTAGTGCCCACACTAGAGGATGAAGATCCAAGGCTGACTTCTATTCTTACAAATATGAGGCCTAAAAATTCTCCCAAATATGGACTTGGTTATATAGAACAAAAAGATCAATTGATCCCAGATTGCAGATTTAAAGATCTGCCAAAAGGCTGTAAGAGACCATAAGTCCCTGAGATCCATAAGTTTTATACTTTGATGGATGGATGCTCTAAACATCAGATCCTTGCTCAGTGGATGAAATAGATGTTGAATTGGGATATATATACCCATCCACAGGCTGATGAATTTGGTCTTACACATTCACCATAAGAGAAGATAAAATTAGCCAATGAGTGGAAAGCATATATGGAAGAAATAAATGTCTGGATTTCTTTCTATTCATGGAAAAAGGCTAAGGAATCAGATGTTGTTTTGATGAATGATTCCACGTCTTCTTCTTCACATTCCTGGACAGCCCTAGATGGTATCAAGATTGAAACATCTACCTCCTATCCTCCCTTCAAAAGTATTGTCCTAGGAGAAGGACATCACACAGCTAATGCCTATCCCCTAGTTCAAAAGGATACTGCAGCAGTAGGGGTTGAAGGTAGAATCCAGAAAGTCAGTGAACAAGTTAATTGGACAAACATTGCTCTCACTGGTCTGGAGAAAAATGTAGCTAAAGCTGCCACAATAAAGGATCAGATAGATAGATTCCAAGTCTCTATAAATGATGTAAATAATTCCTTGAATACTGTACAGTATAATTCTTCTGTTGTTAAAGGTTATTCTTTAGAATCTTTCAAAAAGATTGATGAAGTAGAGAATTGTATCATAGAGCAATCTATCTCTACATGACACTTGATTTCAAATTTTTCAGAAAAAGTAGACAGAATGAGTTTGAAGAAAGAAGATAAACCAATTCCAGCTTCATTTTTGCACAAGGGAAAAAGTATTCACACCCATGAACTTAGTGAAAGCCCAGTATCTAAGTTTGCATATCTTCTCCCTAAAGAAGCTGAAGTCCCCTCACAATAGTCTATCTCCAAGTCTGAAAATCTTACTATAGCATCTCTCTCCCAAGAATCTGATACAGAGACCCAAGTTCTTCCTATCTATGAACCACTTGAGCCACAGTTCACCAGGCATTCTGCCCCTGATCTATATGGTGCAGGAAAGATCCCTGCTAGGGAAACATTTTTTGAAAACATTCATAAAGAATGGAATTTGGATAATATGACTACTGCACACATCAGATAGATGCTTGATCAAATGATCACCGAATATAAGCTCATGTGTGTTGCAGGAAATACTGAAGTAGAATCCTGCAAAACTTTGATTCAGTGTTTCACAGGAACACTGGCAAGATGGTGGGAATTGGAATCTTCCCCTGCTATGATTGAAAAGACGGAAAGGGAAGTATTAAAAGATGAAAATGGAGATGTATTTTTTAATCATGATGGCACCTCACAAAATAATATGATTGGTGCACTGACTGCTATGATTCAAGAGCACTTTTTTGGTGTTGATGTTACACTTTCAGACAAACATGAAATGGTTTTAATGAATCTGAAGTGTAGAAACATAAATCAATATGAAGACTTCCACAGATATTGGATACAGAGAATTTTATTGGTTAAATAACCAAAGAACATTCTGTGGAAACAAGTCTACCTTGCAGCACTTCCTTCAAAGTTGGTTGACATTTTGAAGCTGCAAGAAGTTTTCCCCTTACCTCTTGAAGTTTATTTATGGGGATAAATCTATTCTATCATCACTAAGTTGTTGATAACTTTATGTACCAGTTCTAAAATGACAAAGTCTATTGATAAGCTAAACAGGCTACCTGGTACTAAATCTTTCTGCAGTAAATATGGTATAACCATTGACGATCCTTTAGTTACTCGCAGGAAGTCAAAAAGACAAGAAAAGAAGGCTCGTCGAAGGTCCAGAGCCTCCACCTATCACTTGAGCTATAAAAAGAGAAGTGAGCTCAGACATCAGAAAAGAAGACCCATGAAGGGAAGGAAGGGACATTATAAATATGTTCCAAAGACTCACTATTATGGGCCTGCAGATACCAGACCCAAAGAGAACAAGATTGAAAGAATGAAAAGTGGTGTTTGTTGGTTATGTGGTCAGCAAGGACATACTTCCAATATGTGTCCTACATCCCTTGAGTCTAAATGCGGTCGTGGCAAGAAGTCACAGACACACAATAGACCTTCCGCTAGCACTGCCATTAAGACTGAATCTAGATGTGCTAGATGTAACTCTTCTTTTCACAAAATATAAGACTGTACTAATCATCTTGCTATCCAGCAGGCTGCTGAAGAATCTTTCTCCAATTCTCCGTCTGAATCTTCTCTATCCTCTTCTGATGAAGAAGTTCATGCTCATTGCCAATGTTCTGATTCCGAGAACTATCACTGTGAATGTTCTGACTCTGAATCAGAATTCTGTTCTGATGACTCTCTTCTAGAAGAATTTTCAGGAAAAATTAAGGTCCTCATGGCCTAAAAAGATAAATATGATTTGACGGTATTTGCTCAGATTAGTGCCATGGAGGAAAGTGATTTGAAAGCTGCATTACTAAAGACTTTCATGTATCATGGTACTGGTTCTACCAGTAATTCTTCCAGTAAGAAGCCCAATTTTGTCGATGCTTCCTACGAACGCAATACCAAATCGTATCTCCAACATAATTCAAGCAAAGTTCGCACACTCACTTTGGGGGAGGTGAGTCAGGAGATACATTCGATGAAATCAAAAATTTCTACACTAAAATCACAAGTTTCACAACTAGAAAAGGCAAAACAGGAACCAAAGCCTTCTACATCTATTTCAGGTAGACACATAAACTACACTCTACACTCTGCTCCAACCTCACAAGTTGAGATAGCTGAAGGAAGACCTGATCCAACAATTGGATTCAGAGAAATGCAGGTTCTTGCTGTTCAATACCAACAAAACCATGTCAAGGTAAACATATGTATTGAAGGTAAGACATACAATGTGACTGCATTAATTGATTCAGGTGTAGATGTCAATATTCTTTCCAATAAATTTGTTCCCTCAAGACTTTGGGTATCTACTCCCAGAAAAGTCACAGGCTTGGGAAAGAAAAATTTAGAATTTGAAGTTCCAAAAGCTGCTGTTTGTTTTGATTCTCATTGTGTCAAACTCAAGTTATCAGTTGCAGACATTCCAGTAGACTGCATACTGGGAAATGTATTTTTAGCAGCAGTAGAGCCCCATGGTTCTTTCATATTTCCAGACAAATCTGCGGGCTATTTCATCACAGTGCCTACATCTGATAAAAAGGGTAAGAGGATAGAACTTCCTTATATTTCTAATCCTCGAATTTCAACAATGGTTCAGGCCATGCAGGAGCTTCAGAAAGCAGAAAGAAGTTTGGTTGAACTCAAAGATCATAAGAATATGATTAGAATTTAAGATCAATTGATTTCTCTAGGAATTCAGAGAAAAATATCTGAATTACGAAAATAATTTGAAAACACTTGCTGCTCAGAGGAACCCAATGCATTCTGGCATCGCAAGCAACATTATGTAGAGTTTCCCTACAAATATGGATACACGGGCAAGCCATGTAATTCCAGAGCTATCCCAATGTCAAATGAATACAAACAGCTCTGTAAACAGGAAATAAATCAGCTTCTTCAAAGAAAGCTGATCAGGGAGTCTGACAGTCCATGGAACTGTTACGGCTTCTATGTCAACAAAATGAGCGAACAGATAAGAGGTATCCCCAGATTGGTTATTAATTATAAACCTCTTAACTCTGTTATTGCAGATGATACATACCCTATTCTGCACAAAGGAGATCTGCTGAGTAGGATATCTGGAGCCAAAATATTTTCAAAGTTTGATCTTAAATCTCGTTTCTGGCAAGTAGCTATTGCTGAGCATGATAAATGGAAGATAGCATTCAGCATACCAACAGGCCATTATGAGTGGAACGTGATGCCATTTTTCCTAAAGCATGCACCTTCAAAGTTCCAGAAGGTAATGGATACAATCTTCAAACCATATGATGAATGGTTACCTGCCTATATTGATGATCTCCTAATATTTCCAAGAATTTACAGGACCATTTTAAACATTTGAGAATTTTTTTGAAGCTGGTCCAAAAGAATGGATTGGTCTTAAGAAAAAATAAGATGGAATTATGTAAGACCAAGATAAAATTATTAGGGCACACAATAGAAAATGGACAAATTTCTTTGCAGAGTCATGCTCTTGAATTCGCAGACAAGTTTCCAGATATAATTCTGGACAAGACCCAATTGCAAAGATTTCTGGGTTGTCTAAACTATGTAAGCAATTTATATCCCTCTTGTGCCATTGACAGGTCTCTGCTCAACCAGAGACTCACAAAGAATCCAAAATTTTAAACACAAGCTCACACAGAAGCTGTCAAAGAAATTAAATCCAAGGTTTGTAATCTCCGTATACTCTATGTTGCAGATGATATTTCTTTTCAGATTTTTGAAACAGATGTGAGTAACATAGGTTGGGGAGGTGTCCTCAAGCAAAGACCAAGTGAGAAAAGCCAGAAAAATGAAGAAAAAGTTGTGCAGTATGCATCTGGAGTATGGAGTAAAGCTGAGAAGAATTACTCCACAATTTAAAAAGAAGTCAAGGCTGCATGGAACTGCATCAGCAAATTCTCCATACACTTGGTAAAAAAATTCTTTTTACTAAGAACTGATGCTCAGGCTCTGGCAAAAGTTATTAAAAAAGATATCAAAAACCATGAAGATGCCAAATTTGCGAGATGGCAGGCGCTATTTTCAAATTTTGATTTTAAAGTTGAACACATAAAGGGTTCTGAAAATTGTTTGCCAGACTTCCTTAGTAGAGAGTTTCTCCAGCACTAAGAATAGTCAACAGAAGATGAAGAAGACCATGTTATGGTCATCATCACAGAATGGGATCACACCCAACAGAAAGAGACGCTCAGATCTATATCTGATGATGAGTCGTGGGCTGTATACAGAGAAAAAAGGAGGCCAACATGGCAGCTCCGTAATACTAAAGTATTAGACACATATTTGCAAAGCCATTCAGATATTCTGCATCTAGTACCAGAAAGAAGAGTACATCCCAAAGGAAGCACGTGGATTCACGACATAATGTACTCCACTAGTATGATGGCCTCGCATGAAGCCGAAAGATCCCTAGCTGAAGATTTTTGTGACATCACTACCATTTGTACTGGTGGCAGTGATAGGACAAAAATCTATTATAAATCTTATACTATCAATAGAACACGGTATCCAGGATGGCACAATACATAAAGATTTCTGACATGGCCAGGTAATAATCCTGACCTCATTTTTCCTGACATTGTGTATAATTTTGCAGGTTATAAAAATCATTGGTGGAATCTGTTGAATAAATATGGTCGCAATGAAACACATTACACCAAGTTAAAATTTGGGCCAACCTGGATAAATCAAGCAGGACAATGTCCTCCCTAGCTAAGTGATTGGTGGCATGTTTATGGGTTAAGTGCTTATAGTATGTATCCATATTATTATGAATCTTATTTTCAAATCCATTGTAATAACTGTCTGGAAAGTCGCATAGGAGAATGCTTTCATACTCCTTGCCAAATAGTTAGAGATTTGGGCCAGCTAGAGTACAGACTAATTAATTTAGTCCTGGAGTCTCATATAAAAATGCATCATCAATGGCTGGTATTAACTAAAATAAAACACCAAATCATTCTAAATAAACCCATGATTGTTCGCCGAATATATACAAAAGCTTGGGATGATCACATTTACCCGAATCTCAGATTTCCTGGCATCAAAATTCTAGAGGATCCTGCAGAAGCCAGTACAAGTGGTTCACGAGGGCTCCACTAAAACAAAATTTTCCTCTATGTAATGATAGCCAGTCACGGGTTTATGGTGACAGGACTTTTCCCGAGGGCTTTTCACCTGTCCAGAAAAGCATCCTCTCTGTACAGAATTATCATGTTTCCTCGTGGGCCTTGTACATAAAAGGTATCCACAGTGTAGTACTCACACACTCTCACAGGCATCTTTCGGAAGGACCGAATCTCTGCGCGGATGTCACTTCGGTGTTACCCGAAAGCAATGATTCACCTTCCACTTGTCAATAATCTGATAGCTCTATAGGGATGTTTGTCCCCCCTCTCGATCTATATAACGAAGGGCAAGGCTCATTTGTAGGCATCATCATTTAGAGTATTTTGCATTTGTGTTTCAAGTCGAGTCTAAGCTCCCTGCTCTGCATCTGCGAGAATTCTCTCCATTTGCTTGCATCACGGAGATTGGTCTCAAGTCTTAGGTGATCTGAGAAGCCTGCGTGTCTATGTGCTCGGCATAGGCAAGAACCTAAAGTGGCCAGATCAATAGATCGAGTTTGTAAGTAAGTCTGTCTAAAGTGTGGTGTGTTCTGTAAAGAACTCTGAGACAGAGTCTGCAACTGGCCAGATAGCCTCCAGTATTGCTCGCTCATTCATTGAGTAGCTAAAGTCTGGTAAATGCCACTGCAGTCAATCTATGGAAAGAGGTCCTAATTTCAAGTCATATATTCTCAGTCCTGTAATTTTCTCTATAATATCATTCTAAAATATCAATAAAGAGAGAATCATTTTCAAGTTCCGCATTTTAAGTACTAAAACTTTTCTGCATTTATATTGTCTGCTAAGACATTATTTGTCATTCTCAAAGTCTTGATAGTTCTCTAGAAGTTCGCCAGAGGTTCGCCAAACCACCGAGGGACGCCAAGGCTGTAAAAAGGCGAGGGAAGCCACAAAAAAAGGCCACTAGTTGTGTGAACGTGGGAGTAGGTTCGTGTATGGGTTCATCGCTGGGTTCACATAAAGAATTTTGAGAATATAAGACAAAGGAGAAACTTAGCGAGGCCAAGTCTGCCTTGTGTGTGCGGCAAGCAAGCCTGTTGAGAAGACCCTGCTAGAAATTGTGCTGCAGAAAAAGGCCGCTAGTTGCGTGAACGTGGGAGTAGGTTCATGTATGGGTTCATCGCTGGGTTCACATAAATTTTTTTGAGAATATAAGACAAAGTTTAAACTTAACAAGGCCAAGTTTGCCCTGTGTGTGCGGCAAGCAAGCTTGTTGAGAAGCCCCTGGTAGAAATTGGTATCAGAGCCAGTAGTCGACAATCGACTGTGTTAAATCTGGTTCGAGAAAAAGGTTAGTACTTAATCCTTTCTCTCTTTATACATCTGAAATGGACTCCATGAGAAAATCAGTTTCTTTCCGAGAACTAGAAGAACAAGATAGGGCCACTCAAGACCCACTCAGATATATGTTTGCATCTTCTTCTAGTAGAGTATTAAAACAGTCAAAAGTGTTATATGAGGAGGTCGAGCCTCAGGCTAAATGGGTTCTACCTAAAATATCTGCATCAAAGGTCTATGCAGATCTGGGAGTATGGCATCTCAAGGCTGCCACAAGAATCACAATAAAACAATCCATAAGTTCTATAGAAGAGAACTCTAACTGTATCCAAATAATCCCGCTGTTGAATCCTAAACAGCTACAAGCAGAAGCCAAAAAATTGGGGACACAATTTTTACATCTGGGATGTATTTGGGTAGGAATCCATGCCTTGACCCATCAAGGTCTAGATACATATGTGCTAGCCACCATCTGTGACCTAACCCATAACAAGTATACCGATTCCATGATAGGAGGAATAGTTGCACCATTGTCAAATGGACCAGTCTGGTTTGACTGTTACCCAAATTTCTCTATGTACGTTTATGATGAAACCTTGAGCGATATTTTACAGTTTCAAATCCAAACTTCTGTATTTGACATGAAGAAAAAGAGAAACAATATCGCCATCGAAACCAGAGGATGTTTTCGTCACACCAGCACTGTGTTCCCTGCAGTCCTCCATGCCCCCAACAGAGTCTCAAAAACTAGTGTCATTGTCATGACAAATCCCAAGAACCAAAATGTAGAACATCAAGCCATTAAGTGGGAGGATCTAACCTTTCCAGAACACTGGGTCTAAATCCAAAGCCCATCTCTGCACAAAACATTACTTCTACAAATATTTCGGAAAATCAATCTACTGCCACTTTGTCCTTTCCCAGAAGGTCTACTATTGATAGGCATAGAATTGAAGCCGAAAGTCAAAATTCACCAATGTATATATCACCAAGTTTGTCAGATACTGCATGTTCCAGTTCTGTAAATACTTCTTGTCAGCATATTTCTCTTTTTGAGTTTTCTCAATTAATAAATTTCCAACCTCTGTCAGTTGCATGTCCTCAATGTCAACAACAAGTAGACTTGAGTCAGCTTGCATACCTTGTGATCCATAAGAACCATAATCTTAGGACTGGTGAAGCTCCTCCTTCCACCTCAGTCACACCCTGTCCTAATCCTAAATGTTCAGAAATTCCTTTTCCCCATGAGGATGATGAACATGTTCTTATGATGCATCTAGTGCCCACACTAGAGGATGAAGATCCAAGGCTGACTTCTATTCTTACAAATATGAGGCCTGCAAATTCTCCCAAATATGGACTTGGTTTGCAGTTGCAGACATTCCAGTAGACTGCATACAGGGAAATGTATTTTTAGCAGCAGTAGAGCCCCATGGTTCTTTCAGATTTCCAGAAAAATCTGCGGGCTATTTCATCACAGTGCCTACATCTTATAAAAAGGGTAAGAGGATAGAACTTCCTTATATTTCTAATCCTCGAATTTCAACAATGGTGCAGGCCATGCAGGAGCTTCAGAAAGCAGAAAGAAGTTTGGTTGAACTCAAAGATCATAAGAATATGGTCAGAATTGAAGATCAATTGAGTTCTCTAGGAATTCAGAGAAAAATATCTAAATTACGAAAAGAATTTGAAAACACTTGCTCCTCAGAGGAATCCAATGCATTCTGGCATCGAAAGCAGCATTATGTAGAGTTTCCCTACAAAGATGGATACACGGGCAAGCCATGTAAGTCCAGAGCTATCCCAATGTCAAATGAATACAGACAGCTCTGTAAAAAGGAAATAAATCAGCTTCTTCAAAGAAAGCTGATCAGGGAGTCTAACAGTCCATGGAACTGTTACGACTTCTATGTCAACAAACGGAGCGAACAGATAAGAGGTATCCCCAGATTGGTTATTAATTATAAACCTCTTAACTCTGTTCTTGCAGATGATACATACCCTATTCCGCACAAAGGAGATCTGCTGCGTAGGATATCTGGAGCCAAAATATTTTCAAAGTTTGATCTTAAATCTGGTTTCTGGCAAGTAGCTATTGCTGAGCATGATAAATGGAAGACAACATTTAGCATACCAACAAGACATTACGAGTGGAACGTGATGCCATTTGGCCTGAAGCATGCACCTTCAAAGTTCCAGAAGGTAATGGATACAATCTTCAAACCATATGATGAATGGTTACCTGCCTATATTGATGATCTCCTAATATTTTGCAAGAATTTATAAGACCATTTTAAGCATTTGAGAATTTTTATGAAGCTGGTCCAAAATAATGGATTGGTCTTAAGCAAAAAGAAGATGGAATTATGTAAGACCAAGATAAAATTCTTAGGGCACACAATAGAAAATGGACAAATTTCTTTGCAGAGTCATGCTCTTGAATTCGCAAACAAGTTTCCAGATATAATTCTAGACAAGACCCAATTACAAAGATTTCTGGGTTTTCTGAACTATGTAAGAATTTTCTATCCCTCTTTTGCCATTGAAAGGTCTCTACTCAACCAGAGACTCAGAAAGAATCCAAAACCTTGGACACAAGCTCACACAGAAGATGTCAAAGAAATTAAATCCAAGGTTCGTAATCTCCCTATACTCTATGTTGCAGATGATTGTTCTTTTAAGATTGTTGAAACAGATGCGAGTAACATAGGTTGGGGAGGTGTCCTCAAGCAAAGACCAAGTGAGAAAAGCCAGAAAAATGAAGAAAAAGTTGTGCAGTATGCATCTGGAGTATGGAGTAAAGCTGAGAAGAATTACTCCACAATTTAAAAAGAAGTCAAGGCTGCATGGAACTGCATCAGCAAATTCTCCATACACTTGGTAAACAAATTCTTTTTACTAAGAACTGATGCTCATGCTCTGGAAAAAGTTATTAACAAAGATATAAAAAACCATGAAAATGACAAATTTGCGAGATGGCAGGCGCTACTTTCAAATTTTGATTTTAAAGTTGAACACATAAAGGGTTCTGAAAATTGTTTGCCAGAATTCCTTAGTAGAGAGTTTCTCCAGCACTAAGAACAGTCAGCAGTAGATGAAGAAGACCATGTTATGGTCATCATTACAGAATGGGATCACGCCCAACAGAAAGAGACGCTCAGATCTATATCTGATGATGAGTCGTGGGCTGTATACAGAGAAAAATGGAGGCCAACATGGCAGCTCCGTAATACTAAAGTATTAGATGCAGATTTGCAAAGCCATTCAGATATTCTGCATCCAGTACTAGAAAGAAGAGTACATCCCAAAGGAAGCACGTGGATTCACAACATGATGTACTCCACTAGTATGATGGCCTCGCATGAAGCCGAAATATCCCTAGCTGAAGATTTTTGTGACATCACTACCATTTGTACTGGTGGCAGTGATAGGACAAAAATCTATTATAAATCTTATACTATCAATAGAACACGGTATCTAGGATGGCACAATATAGAAAGATTTCTGACATGGCCAGGTAATAATCCTGACCTCATTTTTCCTGACACTGTGTATAATTTTGCAAGTTATAAAAATCATTGGTGGAATCTATTGAATAAAGATGGTCGCAATGAAAAACATTACACCAAGTTAAAATTTGGGCCAACCTGGATAAATCAAGCAGGACAATGTCCTCCCTGGCTAAGTGATTGGTGGCATGTTTTGGGTTAAGTGCTTATAGTATGGATCCATATTATTATGAATCCTATTTTCAAAGCCTTTGTAATAGCTGTCTGGAAAGTCGCATAGGAGAATGCTTTCATACTCCTTGCTAAACAGTTAAAGATTTGGGCCAGCTAGAGTACAAACTAACTAATTTAGTCCTGGAGTCTCATAGAAAAATGCATCATCAATGGCTGGTATTAACTAAAATAAAACATCAGATCATTCTAAATAAATCCATGATTGTTCGCCGAATATATACAAAAGGTTGGGATGATCACATCTACCCGAATCTCAAAATTCCTGGCATCAAAATTCTAGAGAATCCTGCAGAAGCCAGTACAAGTGGTTCACGAGGGCTCCACTAAAACAAAAGTTTCCTCTGTGTAATGATACCCAGTCACGGGTTTACGCTGTCAGGTCTTTTCCCGAGGGCTTTTCACCTGTCCAGAAAAGCATCCTCTCTGTATAGAATTATCATGTTTCCTCGTGGGCCTTGTACATAAAAGGTATCCACAGTGTAGTACTCACACACTCTCACAGGCGTCTGTCGGAAGGACCGAATCTCTGGGCGGATGTCACTTCGGTGTTACCCGAAGCAATGATTCACCTTCCACTTGTCAATAATCCGATGGCTCTACAGGGATGTTTGTCCCCCCTCTCGATCTATATAATGAAGGGCAAGGCTCATTCGTAGGCATCGGCATTTAGAGTATTTTGCATTTGTGTTTCAAGTCGAGTCTAAGCTCCCTACTCTACATCTGCGAGAATTCTCTCATTCTACTTGCATCACGGAGATTGGTCTCAAGTCTTAGGTGATCTGAGAAGCCTGTGTGTCTATGTGCTCGACATAGGCAAGAACCTAAAGTGGCCAGATCAATAGATCGAGTCTGTAAGTAAGTCTGTCTAAAGTGTGGTGTGTTCTGTAAAGGACTCTGAGACAGAGTCTGCAACTGGCCAGATAGCCTCCAGTATTGCTCACTCATTCATTGAGTAGCTAAAGTCTGGTAAATGCCACTGCAGTCAATCTCTGGAAAGAGGTCCTAATTTATAGTCATATATTCTGAGTCCTGTAATTTTCTCTGTAATATCATTCTGAAATATCAATAAAGAGAGAATCATTTTGAAGTTCCACTTTTTAAGTACTGAAACTCTATGCATTTACATTGTCTACTAAGACACTGTTTGTCACTCTCAAAGTCTTGAAATTTTGCTAGAAGTTCACCAAAGGTTCGCGAAACCACCGAGGGATGCCAAGGCTGTAAAAAGGCGAGGGAAGCCGCAGAAAAAGGTCGCTAGTTGCGTGAACGTGGGAGTAGGTTCATGTATGGGTTCATCGCTAGGTTCACATAAAGAATTTTGAGAATATAAGACAAAGGAGAAACTTAGCAAGGCCAAGTCTGCCCTGTGTGTGAGGCAAGCAAGCTTATTGAGAAGCCCCTGCTAGAAATTGGTATCAAAGCCAATAGTCGACAATCGACTCTGTTAAATCTGGTTCGAGAAAAAGGTCATTACTTAATCCTTTCTCTCTTTATACATCTGAAATGGACTCCATGAGAAAATCAGTTTCTTTCCAAGAACTAGAAGAACAAGATAGGGCCGCTCAAGACCCTCTCAGAGATATGCTTGCATCTTCTTCTAGTAGAGTATTAAAATAGTTAGAATTGTTATATGAGGAGGCCGAGCCTCAGGCTAAGTGGGTTCTACCTAAAATATCTTCATCACAGGTCTATGCAGATCTGGGAGTATGGCATCTCAAGGCTGCCACAATAATCACAATAAAATAATCCATAAGTTCTATAGAAGAGAACTCTGACTGTATCCAAACAATCCCGCTGTTGAATCCTAAAAAGCTACAAGTAGAAGCCAAAAAATTGGGGACACAATTTTTACATCTGGGATGTATTCGGGTAGGAATCCATGCCTTGACCCATCAAGGTCTAGATACATATGTGCAAGCCACCTTCCGTGACCTAACCCATAACAAGTATATTGATTCCCTGATAGGAGGAATAGTTGCACCATTGTCAAATGGACCAGTCTGGTTTGACTGTTACCCAAATTTATCTGTGTACGTTTATGATGAAAACTTGAGAGATATTTTACAGTCGCAAATCCAAACTTCTGGATTTGACATGAAGAAAAAGAGAAACAATATCGCCATCCAAACCAGGGGATGTTTTCGTAACACCAGCACTATGTTCCCTGCAGTCCTCCATGCCCCCAGCAGAGACTCAAAAACCAGTGTCATTGTCATGACATATCCCAAGAACCAAAAAGTAGAACATCAAGCCATTAAGTGGGAGGATCTAACCTTTCCAAAACATTGAGTAGTGCCAATTCCAAAGCCCATCTCTGCACAAAAAATTACTTCTGCAAATATTTCGGAAAATCAATCTACTGCCACTTTGTCCTTTCCCAGAAGGTCTACTATTGATAGGCGTAGAATTGAAGCCGAATGTAAAAAGTCACCAATGTATATATCACCAAGTTTGTCAGATACTACATTTTCCAGTTCTGTAAATACTTCTTGTCAGCATATTTATCTTTTTGAGTTTTCTCAATTAATAAATTTCCAACCTCTGTCAATTGCATGTCCTCAATGTCAGCAACAAGTAGACTTGAGTCAGCTTGCATACCTTGTGATCCATAAGAACCATAATCTTAGGACTGGTGAAGCTCCTCCTTCCACCTCAGTCACACCCTGTTCTAATCCTAAATGTTCAGACATTCCTTTTCCCCATGAGGATGATGAACATGTTCTTATGATGCATTTAGTGCCCACACTAGAGGATGAAGATCCAAGGCTGACTTCTATTCTTACAAATATGAGGCCTACAAATTCTCCCAAATATGGACTTGGTTTGCAGTTGCAGACGTTCCAGTAGACTGCATACTGGGAAATGTATTTTTAGCAGCAGTAGAGCCCCATAGTTCTTTCAGATTTCCAGACAAATCTGTGGGCTATTTCATCACAGTGCCTACATCTAATAAAAAGGGTAAGAGGATAGAATTTCCTTATATTTCTAATCCTCGAATTTCAACAATGGTGCAGGCCATGCGGGAGCTTCAGAAAGCAGAAATAAGTTTGGTTGAACTCAAAGATCATAAGAATATGATAAAAATTGAAGATCAATTGAGTTCTCCAGGAATTCAGAGAAAAGTCTTTGAATTACGAAAAGAATTTGAAAACACTTGCTCCTCAGAGGAACCCAATGCATTCTGGCATCGCAAGCAGCATTATGTAGAGTTTCCCTAAAAAGATGGATACACAGGCAAGCCATGTAAGTCCAGAGCTATCCGAATGTCAAATGAATACAGACAGCTCTATAAAAATTAAATAAATCAGCTTCCTCAAAAAAAGCTGGTCAGGGAGTCTGACATTCCATGGAACTGTTACGGCTTCTATGTCAACAAAAGGAGCGAACAGATAAGAGGTATCCCCAGATTGGTTATTAATTATAAACCTCTTAACTCTGTTCTTGCAGATGATACATACCCTATTCCGCACAAAGGAGATCTATTGCGTAGGATATTTGGAGCCAAAATATTTTCAAAGTTTGATCTTAAATCTGGTTTCTGGCAAGTAGCTATTGCTGAGCGTGATAAATGGAAGACAGAATTTAGCATACGAACAAGCCATTACGAGTGGAACGTGATGCCATTTGGCCTGAAGCATGCACCTTCAAAGTTCCAGAAGGTAATGGATACAATCTTCAAACCATATGATGAATGGTTACCTGCCTATATTGATGATCTCCTAATATTTTGCAAGAATTTATAGGACCATTTTAAACATTTGAGAATTTTTATGAAGCTGGTCCAAAAGGATGGATTGGTCTTAAGAAAAAATAAGATGGAATTATGTAAGACCAAGATAAAATTCTTAGGGCACACAATAGAAAATGGACAAATTTCTTTGCAGAGTCATGCTCTTGAATTCGCAGACAAGTTTCCAGATATAATTCTGTACAAGACCCAATTACAAAGATTTCTGGGTTGTCTGAACTATGTAAGAATTTTCTATCCCTCTTGTGCCATTGAAAGGTCTCTACTCAACCAGAGACTCAGAAAGAATCCAAAACCTTGGACACAAGTTCACACAGAAGCTGTCAAAGAAATTAAATCCAAGGTTCGTAATCTCCCTATACTCTATGTTGCAGATGATTGTTCTTTTAAGATTGTTGAAACAGATGCAAGTAACATAGGTTGGGGAGGTGTCCTCAAGCAAAGACCAAGTGAGAAAAACCAGAAAAATGAAGAAAAAGTTGTGCAGTATGCATCTGGAGTATGGAGTAAAGCTGAGAAGAATTACTCCACAATTTAAAAAGAAGTCAAGGCTGCATGGAACTGCATCAGCAAATTTTCCATACACTTGGTAAACAAATTATTTTTACTAATAACTGATGCTCAGGCTCTGGAAAAAGTTATTAACAAAGATATAAAAAACCATGAAGATGCCAAATTTGCGAGATGGCAGGTGCTACTTTCAAATTTTGATTTTAAAGTTGAACACATAAAGGGTTCTGAAAATTGTTTGCCAGAATTCCTTAGTAGAGAGTTTCTCCAGCACTAAGAACAGTCAGCAGTAGATGAAGAAGACCATGTTATGGTCATCATTACAGAATGGGATCACGCCCAACAGAAAGAGACGCTCAAATCTATATCTGATGATGAGTCGTGGGCTGTATACAGAGAAAAATGGAGGCCAACATGGCAGCTCCGTAATACTAAAGTATTAGACGCAGATTTGCAAAGCCATTCAGATATTCTGCATCTAGTACCAGAAAGAAGAGTACATCCCAAAGGAAGCAGGTAGATTCACGACATGATGTACTCCACTAGTATGATGGCCTCGCATGAAGCCGAAAGATCCCTAACTGAAGATTTTTGTGACATCACTACCATTTGTACTGGTGGCAGTGGTAGGACAAAAATCTATTGTAAATCGTATACTATCAATAGAAAATGGTATCCAGGATGGCACAATAAAGAAAGATTTCTGACATGGCCAGGTAATAATCTCGACCTCATTTTTCCTGACACTGTGTATAATTTTGCAGGTTATAAAAATCATTGGTGGAATCTGTTGAATAAATATGGTCGCAATGAAACACATTACACCAAGTTAAAATTCGGGCCAACCTGGATAAATCAAGCAGGACAATGTCCTCCCTGGCTAAGTGATTGGTGGCATGTTTATGGGTTAAGTGCTTATAGTATGGATCCATATTATTATGAATCCTATTTTCAAAGCCTTTGTAATAGCTGTCTGGAAAGTCGCATAGGAGAATGCTTTCATACTCCTTGCCAAACAGCTAAAGATTTGGGCCAGCTAGAGTACAGAATAATTAATTCATTCCTGGAGTCTCATAGAAAAATGCATCATCAATGGCTGGTATTAACTAAAATAAAACACCAGATCATTCTAAAGAAACCCATGATTTTTCGCCGAATATATACAAAAGCTTGGGATGATCACATCTACCTGAATCTCAGATTTCCTGGCATCAAAATTCTAGAGGATCCTGTAGAAGCCAGTAAAAGTGGTTCACGAGGGCTCCACTAAAACAAAATTTTCCTCTGTGTAATGATACCCAGTCACAGGTTTACAGTGACAGGCCTTTTCCCGAGGGCTTTTCACCTGTCCAGAAAAGCATCCTCTCTGTACAGAATTATCATGTTTCCTTGTGGGCCTTGTACATAAAAGGTATCCACAGTGTAGTACTCACACACTCTCACAGGCATCTGTCGGAAGGACCAAATCTCTGCGTGGATGTCACTTCGGTGTTAGCCGAAAGCAATGATTCACCTTCCACTTGTCAATAATCCGATGGCTCTATAGGGATGTTTGTCCCCCCTCTCGATCTATATAACGAAGGGCAAGGATCATTCGTAGGCATCGGCATTTAGAGTATTTTGCATTTTTGTTTCAAGTCGAATCTAAGCTCCCTGCTCTGCATCTGCGAGAATTCTCTCGATCTGCTTGCATCACGGAGATTAGTCTCAAGTCTTAGGTGATCTGAGAAGCTTGCGTGTCTATGTGCTCGGCATAGGCAAGAACCTAAAGTGGCCAGATCAATAGATCGAGTCTGTAAGTAAGTTTGTATAAAGTGTGGTGTGTTCTGTAAAGAACTCTGAGACAGAGTCTGCAACTGGCCAGATAGCCTCCAGTATTTCTCGCTCATTCATTGAGTAGCTAAAGTCTGGTAAATGCCACTGCAGTCAATCTCTGGAAAGAGGTCCTAATTTCCAGTCATATATTCTGAGTCCTATAATTTGCTCTGTAATATCATTCTGAAATATCAATAAAGAGAGAATCATTTTGAAGTTCCGCATTTTAAGTACTGAAACTTTGTGCATTTACATTGTCTGCTAAGACATTGTTTGTCACTCTCAAAGTCTTGAAAGTTCACTAGAAGTTTGCCAAAGGTTCGCCAAACCGCCGAGGGACGCCAAGGCTGTAAAAAGGCGAGGGAAGCCGCAGAAAAAGGTCGCTAGTTGCGTGAACGTGGGAGTAGGTTCATGTATGGGTTCATCGCTGGGTTCACATAAAGAATTTTAAGAATATAAGACAAAGGAGAAACTTAGCAAGGCTAAGTCCGCCCTGTGTGTGCGGCAAGCAAGCTTGTTGAGAAGCCCCTGCTAGAAATTGGTATCAGAGCCAGTAGTCGACAATCGACTCTGTTAAATATGGTTCAAGAAAAAGGTCATTACTTAATCCTTTCTCTCTTTATACATCTGAAATGGACTCCATGAGAAAATCAGTTTCTTTCCGAGAACTAGAAGAACAAGATAGGGTCATTCAAGACCCTCTCAGAGATATGTTTGCATCTTCTTCTAGTAGAGTATTAAAACAGTCAGAATTGTTATATGAGGAGGCCAAGCCTCAGGCTAAATGGGTTCTACCTAAAATATCTGCATTAGAGTTCTATGTAGATCTGGGAGTATGGCATCTCAAGGCTGCCACAAGAATCACAATAAAAGAATCCATAAGTTCTATAGAAGAGAACTCTGATTGTATCCAAACAGTCCCGCTATTGAATCCTAAACAGCTACAAGCAGAAGCCCAAAAATTGGGGACACAATTTTTACATCTGGGATGTATTCGGGTAGGAATCCATGCCTTGACCCATTAAGGTCTAGGTAAATATGTGTTAGCCACCATCCGTGACCTAACCCATAACAAGTATACCGATTCCCTGATAGGAGGAATAGTTGCACCATTGTCAAATGGACCAGTCTGGTTTGACTATTACCCAAATTTATCTGTGTACGTTTATGATGAAACCTTGAGCGATATTTTACAGTTGAAAATCCAAACTTCTGGATTTGACATGAATAAAAAGAGAAACAATATCACCATCCAAACCAGAGGATGTTTTTGTCACACCAGCACTATGTTCCCTGCAATCCTCCATGCCCCCAACAGAGACTCAAAAAGCAGTGTCATTGTCATGACAGATCCCAAGAACCAAAAAGTAGAACATCAAGCCATTAAGTGGGAGGATCTAACCTTTCCAGAACACTGGGTAGTGCCAAATCCAAAGCCCATCTCTACACACAAAATTACTTAAGCAAATATTTTGGAAAATAAATCTACTGCCACTTTGTCCTTTCCCAGAAGGTCTACTATTGATAGGCGTAGAATTGAAGTTGAATGTAAAAAGTCACCAATTTATATATCACCAATTTTGTCAGATACTGCATGTTCTAGTTCTGTAAATACTTCTTGACAGCATATTTCTCTTTTTGAGTTTGCTCAATTAATAAATTTCCAACCTCTGTCAGTTGCATGTCCTCAATGTCAACAACAAGTAGACTTGTGTCAGCTTACATACCTTGTGATCCATAAGAACCATAATCTTAGGACTGGTGAAGCTCCTCCTTCCACCTCAGTCACACCCTGTCCTAATCCTAAATGTTCAGACATTACTTTTCCCTATGATGATGATGAACATGTTCTTATGATGCATCTAGTGCCCACACTAGAGGATGAAGATCCAAGGCTGACTTCTATTCTTACAAATATGAGGCCTACAAATTCTCCCAAATATGGACTTGGTTATATAGAACAAAAAGATCAGTTGATCCCAGATTGCAGATTTAAAGATCTGCCAAAAGGCTGTAAGAGATCATCAGTCCCTGAGATCCATAAGTTTTATACTTTGATGGATGGATGCTCTAAACATCAGATCCCTGCTTAGTGGATGAAACAAATGTTGAATTGGGATATATATACCCATCCACAGGCTGATGAATTTGGTCTTACACATTCACCAGAAGAGAAGATAAAATTAGCCAATGAGTTGAAAGCATATATGGAAGAAATAAATGTCTGGATTTCTTTCTAGCTAAGGAATCAGATGTTGTTTTGATGAATGATTCCACATCTTCTTCTTCACATTCCTGGACATCCCCAAATGGTAGCAAGATTGAAACATCTACCTCCTATCCTCCCTTCAAAAGTATTGTCCTAGGAGAAGGACATCACATGGCTAATGCCTATCCCCTAGTTCAAAAGGATACTGCAGTAGTAGGGGTTGAAGGTAGAATCCAGAAATTCAGTGAACAAGTTAACTGGACAAACACTGCTCTCACTGGTCTGCAGAAAAATGTAGCTAAAGCTGCCACAATAAAGGATCAGATAGATAGAGTCCAAGTCTCTATAAATGATGTAAATAATTCCTTGAATACTGTACAATATAATTCTTCTATTGTTAAAGGTTATTCTTTAGAATCTTTCAAAAATATTGATGAAGTAGAGAATTGTATCATAGAGCAATCTATCTCTACACGGCACTTGATTTCAAATTTGTCAGAAAAAGTAGACAGAATGAGTTTGAAGAAAGTAGATAAACCAATTCCAGCTTCATTTTTGCACAAGGGAAAAAGTATTCACACCCATTAACTTAGTGAAATCCCAGTCTCTAAGTTTCCATATCTTCTCCCTAAAGAAGCTGAAGTCCCCTCACAGCAGTCTATCTCCAAGTCTGAAAATCTTACTATAGCATCTCTCTCCCAAGAATCTAATACAGAGACCCAAGTTCTTCCTATCTATGAACCACTTGAGCCACAATTCACCAGGCATTTTGCCCCTGATCTATATGGTGTAGGAAAGATCCCTGCTAGGGAAACATTTTTTCAAAGCAGTCATAAAGAATGGAATTTGGATAATTTGACTACTGCAAAAATCAGATAGATGCTTGATCAAATGATCACTGAATATAAGCTCATGTGTGTTGTAGGAAAGACTGAAGTAGAATCCTGCAAAAATTTGATTCAGTGTTTCACAGGAACACTGGCAAGATGGTGGGAATTGGAATCTTCCCCTGCTATGATTGAAAAGATGGAAAGGGAAGTATTAAACGATGAAAATGGAGATGTATTTTTTAATCCTGATGGCACCTCACAAAATAATATGATTGGTGCACTGACTGCTATGATTCAAGAGCACTTTTGTGGTGCTGATGTTACACTTTCAGACAAACATGAAATGGTTTTAATGAATCTAAAGTGTAGAAACATAATTCAATATGAAGACTTCCATAGAGATTGGATACAGAGAATTTTCTTGGTTAAAGAACCAAAGAACATTCTTTGGAAACAAGTCTACCTTGCAGCACTTCCTTCAAAGTTGGTTGACATTTTGAAGCTGCAAGAAGTTTTCCCCTTACCTCTTGAAGTTTATTTATGGGGAGAAATCTATTCTATCATCACTAAGTTGTTGATAACTTTATGTACCAGTTCCAAAATGAAAAAGTCTATTGATAAGCTAAACAAGCTACCTGGTACTAAATCTTTCTGCAGTAAATATGGTATAACCATTGATGATCCTTTAGTTACTCGCAGGAAGTCAAAAAGACAAGCAAAGAAGGCTCGTCGAAGGTCTAGAGCCTCCACCTATCACTTGAGCTCTAAAAAGAGAAGTGAGCTCAAACATTAGAAAAGAAGACCCATGAAGGGAAGGAAGGGACATTATAAATATGTTCCAAAGACTCACTATTATGGGCCTGCAGATATTAGACCCAAAGAGCACAAGATTGAAAGAATGAAAAGTGTTGTTTGTTGGTTATGTGGTCAGCAAGGACATACTTCCAATATGTTTCCTACAGCCCTTGAGTCTAAACACGGTCGTGGCAAGAAGTCACAGACACACAATAGACCTTCCGCTAGCACTACCGTTAAGACTGAATCTAGATGTGCTAGATGTAACTCTTCTTTTCACAAAACATAAGACTGTACTAATCGTCTTGCTATCCAGCAGGCTGCTGAAGAATCTTTCTCCGATTCTCCCTCTGAATCTTCTCTATCCTCTTCTGATGAAGAAGTTCATGCTCATTGCCAATGTTCTGATTTTGAGAACCGTCACTGTGAATGTTCTGACTCTGAATCATAATTTTGTTTTGATGACTCTCTTCCAGAAGAATTTTTAGGAAAATTGAAGGTCCTCATGGCCCAAACAGATGAAGATGATCTGAAGGTATTTGCTCAGATTCGTGCCATGGAGGAAAGTGATTTGAAAGCTGCATTACTAAATACTTTCATGCAGCATGGTACTGGTTCTACCAGTAATTCTTCCAGTAAGAAGCCCAATTTTGTCTATGCTTCTTATGAACGCAATACCAAATCGTATCTCCAGCATAATTCAAGAAAATTTCGTACACTCACTTTGGGGGAGGTGAGTCGGGAGATACATTTGATGAAATCAGAAATTTCTGCACTAAAATCACAAGTTTCACAGCTAGAAAAGGAAAAACAGGAACCAAAGCCTTCTACATCTATTTCAGGCAGACACATAAACTACACTCTACACTCTGCTCCAACCTCACAAGTTGAGATAGCTGAAGGAAGACCTGATCCAACAATTGGATTCAGAGAAATGTAGGTTCTTGCTGTTCAATACCAACAACACCATGTCAAGCTCAAAATGGCTCGAAAAATGCGACATGCCTTATTTAAGGCGATTGTCAGTTCGATTTCGTGTCCATATCTTAAAATTGGTTGGAGTTGTTCTCAAAAGTTTAATTCCTTTTAAAATTTTATCAAAATGAGTTGAAGTTAAGGTAATATATAATTTTTGAGATTATGTTTTATGTGTAAGAGGCAAAATCTGTAATTAAAAAAAAATCAATGTAAATCAATGTGTTGTTATTATTATGAATGATATAAAAAAAAAAAAAAAAATTGTTGTTATTATTATGAATGATATTAATGTTAGATGTTGATTTTGAATTGAATGTGATTTAATTTTTAAAGTAGGAATTGTTTAAAGAGAAATGGAAGTTTATACATAAGATTTAGTTAATTTTAGAGTAAAATTAAATTGTATTTTAATTTATTAAGAAATGATAATGAAGGTTTTGAAAAGTTTGTTGGCATTCTTTTAATTTGAAATTTTTTATTTTGTTGGCTTCTTTTTATTTATTAAGAAGGTAGTAATTTTTTGTGCAACTTTCCTCTCAATCCAAATGTAAGAGATGATTTTTAACTAACTATTTCTTTTCTTTTTTTAAAGTTTTTTAGGACTTTCTTCATTCATTCAGTCAAAAAAGAGGTTACAACTAAAAAAAGATGTTTGGTGGCCTCAATTTTCCCAATGAGAAACTAGATCTGTTGGCCACTGAAACTGTCATTAATAACCATCCAAAATCTAAAATCTTTAAGTCTATCAAACATACATTTATAGCCTTGAATGTCTAAAAACCAATGTCCTTATGTATTTACATAAATACCACAAATTTTTCTATCCAAAATATACAAAATTTAGATAAACAAAAAGCAAAACATAACTGAACTTAAGCACTAGTCATCATCTAAGGACTCCATAGGGGAGGGGTCCTTTGCACTAGAACTAGGTAATTTTTACTGCAGGAGAAACGAGATGTGTTGATCAATCTAACCAAGGCGTTGATTTTGACATTAAATTTTGAAAGTAACACCCTCTTGCCACATCTATCTAAGTAACCAGCCAACCAAGGTAAACATGTGACGAGAGGCTACTTTAATGAGATTCAACCTCCTAGGTGACCTTAAGGAAGTAGAACCGATGGAAATAAAACAAACACCGTGTACAACAACAACAACAACCCAAAGAGGTAACCCAATCATTTGGGCTTCTTACCCTTGGATCACACCAAAATTTTGACCTCTTTGAGTCATATTCGCCAGCACAAGCTTGCAAGCTAACATTCAGGAGGCTATAGCCGCAGGAATAACACTGCATGATAATGTCCAGGGCCACAATTCCTCAATTCTATGCCAATGTCCCGAGGATTTGGGCCACCATTTCAGGCCCAGAACCCAGTGCTCTGCACAGAACTCCATGAAAGGTTCAGATATGATAAATAACAACAGGGAAATGATACGGAAGTAATCACATCAATAAGAACTCATCTCGACCCCTCCTATCCATGTCAGGAATTTTGTCAAAATGTCACAAACATTGAAACTACAGGTGTAAACAACATATTTAAGCATATGGGTCTCATACTTTTCTAAGAATTGCTAAGAAGCATTTATCCCTTACATCATTAGCTGCAATACAATATTTGACAATAGATATATTGTGCATTCATTTACATGAAAAAACATGGAGAGATCCATTATAAAAATATAGAATCCTCATAATAACCATTACATTTATACATTAAATACTAAAGGAATGAATTCTTCATTAATGAATATAGAAAATTAACCGGAGATGGGATATCCACATTTCACCCGACCATAGATTGGTCGAGCCAAATCTCTCTTCAGCTAATCACCACAATGTAATATTCCAAACATGAATGTGGGGTCTCAACAAACACCAATCAAAACCAATTTAGGGCTTCCAGAGGCCAAACCACCCCAACCCTGAACTAGTGATTCCACCTCACGGTTGAACATCACAACCATCACAGATTCTTCTCTACCCAAGTTGTTCGAGGGCTCTAGAGTGTTTGTTCCAAGAAAGGCTTCCAGTACTAATAACAAAAATAAATTCTACCAAATAATCCACAAAAATAGAGTTAGAAACATTTACAATCCCCGCAATTTGCATGATTTCAGTTGGAAGAAAGTCATTGGTATGGTTGGTTGAAATAAGTTCTTTCGAACTTATGTATCGTAAATAAACCCTTAATTGTGATTCTGGCTCCCACATGCTGTCTAATCTCTCATGAGGATACCTAATCAATCAACTAAACAAAGCTATGCATGCCAAACATTACTCAAAAAAATATGGGAACTCTTAATATTACCAAGTCAAATCTTTTTGCAAGTGGAAGTGGCTGATCTAAATTGTGGTGTAGGTGTAACTGTGATATTTTGACTTTTGGTTTGATTTTTGTCTGGCCATAAAATTTGTGATCAAATCTTGATTTGAGTTATTTAAATTGGTTTTTTTGTTTAGGGCTGAGTTATTTTTTTTTTTTTTAGGTTATTGATTGTTTATTGTGTTCTATTTATTGGATCCTATGTGATATAAATTGTGGAGTAGGTCTAACTACGATATTTTTACTTTTGGTTGGATTTTTTTCTGGCCATAAAATTTGTGATCAAATCTCGATTTGAGTTATTTAAATTGGTTTTTTTTGTTTAGGGTTGAGTTATTATTTTTTTTTTTTAGATTATTGATTGTTTATTGTGTTCTATTTCTTGGATCCTATCTTTCAATGAGTAGAGTTCATTCTAGAGCAAGATTATTTTATTTTCTAATGATTTATAATTATTTTCAAACAATATCGTTAATTCTATTTTAAATTAATTTTTTCTTTCTTTTATTCATGTATCTAAATATTCAATGTCTATCATAAATACTATCTAAAATAATTTTACTCTTTCTCCCTCTGCAAAAGGAAAACTTAGATATTAAAAAGGAAGTACTCATGATGCACACAATCAAAGCTTATCAAAGTAAGGTGAGAGGCAACGTATTCACGTGACTCTTTGCAACATCTTGATCGAGGTTTTATGCATTGGGAACCCAACTCAATTGGAAGGTTATTCTATGAACCAAAACATATTTCTGAATACGACCGAACCCTACTTGTGTTTCTTCCTCAAGTGGCTTAAAGATTTCAAATGTCGTATAAATGGTAGTGGTTTTAATCATATGTTTTGAAATTTATTCTCTTGATTTAATTTAGAACCCAACTCGATGGAAGGTTATTATCTGAGCCAAAACAAATTTCTAAACAGTATTGCTGAATTCAGAGATTATTCTTTGCAAATCGAAATCCAGAACACGCTCATCACATTGTTGAGCCCAACATCAATCACTGAAATTAATCCTGTAAAATTATTAGAGCACAAATATGGATCTAGTTGAAGAATAATTGCACAAATTCGCCGAGTTGAAAAAGAAAAACAATTAGAATTGAGAATGAAATTGATTCATCAATATTATGT
This sequence comes from Pinus albicaulis, assembly GCA_034641835.2. Classification (NCBI taxonomy): domain Eukaryota; kingdom Viridiplantae; phylum Streptophyta; class Pinopsida; order Pinales; family Pinaceae; genus Pinus; species Pinus albicaulis. The sequence continues at coordinate 112,763,141 of CM076580.1, read as the reverse complement.
TGAGAATCAATATATAGAGCAATTAAGTTAAGCTTAGTTGTACTTACAATAACTATGGATAGTTAAATCTAACTGAAGCTAAGTGTGCTTTATGTTCTGCTAATAGAGTTAACTAGCGAAAAACAAGTACACATTTCATGCAATATCTAGAGTTGAACTAAAGCTAATCTAGGTGCATGTACACCAACACCCCCCCTTAAGCATAACTTAGGTGAGTGTGATGCAAAATGAATGAGTCCCGACAACACGAACATTTTAGATACCCATATACAATGCATGAAAAGATGAAAGAGGGAAAACCCAGTGGGAATAAAAACCCCCCTTCAAAATATAATTGAAAAGTAGAGAGAAGACAACTGCTAGGCAGTTGTGTCCACCCAGAGACAATCTTGCAAAAATCGAAACTTCTGCTCAGTGAAAGTCTTGGTGAACTCGGGCAGTACTGAAGACGGATGATATCATCATGGATCTGGAGGAATAAGCTTCATTTTTGGAAGTAGATGTATCAACTCCCATCTTTGGATCAAGGATTGAATTTCCTTATACATGGTTGCATGCCAATATGGATTCCCTGTAACTTCATTTTGCATTTGACGATAAAATTCATGTACCCTATATGCATGCATGAGAATGGTTGTCTCTAGGGATGCATGCATGTGCATGTGTGGCTTTAGAGATGCCTTTTTGGATGCATTCATGAGCATACATAGTTTTATAAATTCCTCCTTAGATGCATGCATGGCTCTACATGGCTGTGTGATTGAGAGTGAATGTGGGGCATCATTAAATTGAGACCGCGTCAAATCTGTGTGAATAGTGGAGGAATCAAAGTCCTTTTCTATGATTTTGAAAGTAGTGTCTTCATCATTAGCAGAGGAATATATTTCCTCATGTGCAATGTCTTCATTATTGGATAAGATAAAATTCTCATCTGCAATAGGTCCATTAACAAAAGAAGAAAAAAAAATCTTCTTGCTCAACACTGTCTTGAGAATATTTCTCCACATTTTTGGAGTCTTCACCACTTTCATGACTGCTATAATAAGTCGATCTCTTTGCCTCCAAATGGTGTTCTTCTATATCATTTTCATCACCATATAATCCTTTCAATATAGTCCAGATTTTATGTGGTGATTCAATATTTATGATCTCATAAAGGATATCACGAGAGATAGATGGACACAATCTTCCATAAGCCATGTCAGATTTGTTAAGCCAATCTGACTTCTCATCCTCTGAGATTGGTTCTGTCTCAATTCCCATGACTATTTGGTACAAGCCTTTGCTCCTAAGAGGAAGCAAAATCATTGGCTTCCATTCATGGTAATTGTATGGAGTCAGAATCGTTGAAGATGAAAACACCATTGTGGAAAATTCTCTAATATTTGGATCTGCAAATCAAATCTTCGAACAATTTCCAATTCTATGCTCTTCAAATCTGCAAAAAGTTGTTCATGCAACTTCTCTAAACCCTTGTAACTCTGATACCATGTAAAATTATTAGAGCACAAATATGGATCTAGTTGAAGAATAATTGCACAAACTTGCCAAGTTGAAAAAGAAAAACAATTAAAATTGAGAATGAAATTGATTCATCAATATTATGTTGAGAATCAATATATAAAGCAATTAAGTTAAGCTTAGTTGTAGATACAATAACTATGGATAGTTAAAGGTAACTGAAGCTAAGTGTGCTTTATGTTCTCCTAATAGAGTTAACTAGCTAAAAACAAGTACACACTGCATGCAGTCTCTAAAGTTGAACTAAAGCTAATCTAAGTGCACGCACACCAACAAATCCGAAATGCCGAACCAAAAGTTATTCTCTACCGATCGAAAACCAAAACACTCTCATCACATTGCAGAACCTGACTGCAAACCACAGATTATTCTCGCAGAGGTTTTATGTATGCGAACCGAAAGATTTCAGAGATTATTCTTTACAGATCGAAATCCAGAACACCCTAATCACATTTCCTAATCCAACATTAATCACTGAAATTAATCCGCAGAGTTATATATTTGAAAGTTGGTATAATGCGAACCCTAGAGGTAATAGCCTAGTCCTATTCTCATTAAAATCTTCATCCACATTAACCCCATAAGCCAACTGTGATATATTTACTTAACATATTTAACTTAGGTTATATATCGTATCACAACGTTTTCTATGATTTATATAAATAAAGATTTATAATATTTTATGTTAAGGTAATTTTTTTTGTTTTGATTTTTTATTATATATTATTAAATATTTTTTAAATTTAATTTTTAATTTTTAATTATATAAAGCGTATAATTTAAGTATTTTAATTTTTTTTAAATCTTAAATTTATTTATAGATTTAGAAAAAATAAATAAATTTTAATTTAAAAAAATTATTTAATTAATTAAACATTTTGAAATTGCAAGTCGCATACTGCAGACAAAAGGCATGTCAATCCACGACGCCAACGATAGCCAGCCGTATTTGCTTTTTGAGATTATTAAGTGCCGTAAAGGCGTCGGGGTGACTAAAAATAGCAAAACAGATAACTACTGAGTTCGCATGTTTCCGTGGAGATATTGATGTAAGACTTGTTTTATTCATGATACAGAACGGTATGCATGTATCGACATTTGAATCGCTTATAATGGGTGAGGTTTGTTTTCAAATTTATACCAATTTTAATTTATTTTTAAAAATATTTTAATTTTAATACATAATACTGTGAAAAATACATATGTTTTATTTATTATATTAATAAGAATTAAATTTGGGGAAGGTTTTTAATCATTTAATAAATCTAATTAATATTGTAATTAATTATACATCAAAATAGTTAATTTTGATTATAGAAACTTTTAAAATTAATTTAAATATTGTATATTTAAAAAAATAAAAATAAAAACAAAAACAATTAATACTATTTTGGGTAGATAAATTATTGTTTTTTGATTATATTTTGACTAAGTCAAATTACATAAAAGGAAAAATTAAATTAAATAAAAAGATTAATATATTGTAATGTAAATATTTTAACTCGTCAAAATAAAATTTTAATAGCTAAATGAAAAAAACTCTCAAAAAATTAAATTAATATTAAAAATAAAATCTTAACTCTAGATCTACCAAGTATAGAGAGGGATCAAATCTCTTGAAATGAAAATCTCTTTTAGAATGAAAAATAATTTGATTATCATTACTTCTGTGGCTAACCAGGACTTCCCAAGAGGTCACCCATCCCAAAACTCTTTTGGCTCAAGAACTCTTAATTGAAATACTTCTTGGGAATAGAAGTAGAACAAGATGAAAATGGTATTTTCATCTCACAGGCAAAGTATGTTAATGAGGTACTTGAAAGATTTAACATGCAGGAAAGCAAAGCAGCAATCACTCCCACAGTGATGGGATTAAAGCTCAGCAGAGAGGACATTAGTAAGGATTTTGATCCTAGTTTATACACGAGCATAGTTGGCAGCCTCATGTATTTGACTGCAACTAGGCCGGACATAATGCATGCTGTTAGTTTGATTTCCAGGTTCATGGAAAAGCCAAAAGATACACATTGGCAAGCAGCAAAAAGAATTTTGAGGTATGTTAAAGGTACTAAGAGGTTTGGTATTTTTTATACTACTTCAGAATGTTCAGATTTAGTTGGATACACGGACAGTGATTGGGCTGGAAGTGTTGATGATCGGAAGAGCACTTCCGGTTATGTTTTTCACATGGGTTCAGGAGCCATTTCATGGGCTTCTAAGAAACAACCCATTGTAGCATTGTCTACGGCAGAAGCAGAGTATGTGGCAGCTACAGCAGCAGCGTGTCAAGCAGTTTGGATGCGGAAAATGTTGAGAAGCTTATGTCAAGAACATGTAAAAGGGACAGTGATATTTTGTGACAATAGTTCAGCTATTGCATTGTCTAAAAATTCAGTTTTTCATAAGAGGACTAAGCACATTGACACCAAGTTTCACTTCATACGTGAATTGGTTAGCAATGGCGAGATCGTTTTACAGCATTGTAGAACGGAGGATCAATTTGCAGATATCCTCACAAAGCCACTTGCGCAGAAGAGCTTTGAATATTTCAGGAAATGCTTGGGTATGCAGGAAAACCCAGCAGTTGAAATTAAGGGGGAGTGTCGGATTGTAATTTCAACCTGTGCAGATCGATTTGCAGGCGGAGCACTGCACAGGTTGGCGGCACCGTGGTTGGAGCAGCGTGGAGTTAAACCGCCGGCAAGTTTGCAGAAATCGACGGTTTACGGGGGCTCGACCAACACGGAGGTTAACACAACCTTACCCCCCGCAGTTGACCGATTGGATGGGCGTTGACCACAAACGTGTGGTTGAGATTTATTACGGGGGGTCACCCCATTTGGTTTGTACGGGCTGTCTCGACCCCCCGCAATCACCAAGGCTGTGGTGGCTCCGCCACATGCGCCCAGCGCACCACCGTTCCGCCACCACCGTAAAAAAAAATTTCACCGCTGCCAGCAATTCGAATTTGTCATTAATTTTTTTTAATGGTGCTGACAGAAGTTTTTAATGTCATTAATGTTTTTTTTTAAGCGGTGATATTGTGTTTGTAAAAGTCAATGAATTACATTAAATTTCCTTTTAGATATTTTGTTTATATAAAGGAACAGAATTGTAATTTTTTTTAGTAACGCACAACAGTGCTTTGGATATTAAAAAAACACAGTGAGAGCAGAATTAAAGATATACACAGCAGAGTATATTTTTGTAAAAACAGAGAGCTGTTTATTTTTATAGACAGAGACAGTGAAGTTTTTTTTACACAGCGGAGTGTAAAAATTTGATTTACACAGCAGTGTGTTTAATTTAAAATTTTCCGTGTGAGACAGAGAAGAGTGTTTTATTTCTGAACTGTGTTTGCAGCAGTCAGATTTTTATTGTAATTCCTCAGCAGTGAGGAAGCATTGTAACAAGTTTTTTTACTGAATAGAATTTTTTTTTTATGAGAAAAATCTGTCACTGTGTCTGCAAATTTTTAAATATTTTCTCTGTGTTAGAAAGGGAGTTTATTCTCCATTGTTAATTCTGGAAACTTCAAATTTCCAACAAACCATTCATTACATCGCCGAACCAAAAGTTATTCTCTGCTAATCAAAATCCAAAACACTCTCATCACATTGCGGAACCCGACTGCGAACCACAGATTATTCTCGCAGAGGTTTTATGTATGCGAACCGGAAGATTTCAGAGATTATTCTCTACAAATCGAAATCCAGAACCCTCTAATCACATTTCCTAATCCAACATTAATCACTGAAATTAATCCGCAGAGTTATATATTTGAAAGTTGGTATAATGCGAACCCTAGAGGTATAATGTTTGACCCGAGTGATTCTAATCACAACGCCGAATCCCACTGCGAACCACAGATTAAAATAATCTGAATCATTTTAGTTCATTACTTACCAGTAAAATCCCACTGGTCCTATTCTCATTAAAATCTTCATCCACATTAACCCCATACTGTACCGTGAAGATAATGCCAAACAAAGATAGGGGCCAACTGTGATATATTTACTTAACATATTGAACTTAGGTTATATATCGTATCACAACGTTTTCTATGATTTATATAAATAAAGATTTATAATATTTTATGTTATAGGTAATTTTTTTTTATTTGATTTTTTATTATATATTATTAAATATTTTTTAAATTTAATTTGTAATTTTTAATTATATAAAACGGATAATTTAAGTGTTTTAATTTTTGTAAAAATATTAAATTTATTTATAGATTTAGAAAAAATAAATAAATTTTAATTTTAAAAAATTATTTAATTAATTAAACATTTTGAAATTGCAAGTCGCATTTTGCAGACAAATTGCATGTCAATCCACGACGCCAACGATAGCCAGTCGTTATTTGCTTTTTGCGATTATTAACTGCCGTAAAGGCGTCGGGGTGACTAAAAATAACAAAACAGATAACTACTGAGTTGGCATGTTTCCGTGGAGATTCCTCTGAAAAAATGTTTCCGTGGAGATATTGATGTAAGACTTGTTTATTCATGATACAGAACGGTATGCATGTATCGAGATTTGAATCGCTTATAATGGGTGAGGTTTGTTTTCAAATTTATACCAATTTTAATTTATTTTTAAAAATATTTTAATTTTAATACATAATACTGTGAAAAATACATATGTTTTATTTATTATATTAATAAGAATTAAATTTGGGGAAGGTTTTTAATCATTTCTCTTCACTATTCAAAATAAATCTAATAAATCTAATTAATATTGTAATTAATTATACATCAAAATAGTTAATTTTGATTATAGAAACTTTTAAAATTAATTTAAATATTGTATATTAAAAAAATAAAAATAAAAACAAAAACAATTAATACTATTTTGGGTAGATAAATTATTGTTCTTTTGATTTCGTTTTCTTATTAAAGAATAGAGTGAGAAGTGGAGAAAATCATATTATTAGAGTTATTGATTATTATGTCTATATGTGCTTTCAGCCAAGTATAATAGAGATGTAATGTAAAGTTTAATATTTTGACTAAGTCAAATTACATAAAAGGAAAAATTAAATTAAATAAAAAGATTAATATATTGTAATGTAAATATTTTAACTCGTCAAAATAAAATTTTAATAGCTAAATGAAAAAAACTCTCAAAAAATTAAATTAATATTAAAAATAAAATCTTAACTCTAGATCTACCAAGTACAGAGAGGAATCAAATCTCTTGAAATGAAAATCTCTTTTAGAATGAAAAATAATTTGATTATCATTACTTATGTGGCTAACCAGGACTTCCCAAGAGGTCACCCATCCCAAAACTCCTCTGGCTCAAGAAGTCTTAATGGTGAAGTTTTCCCCGCCCACTTAGCTTGCTACCCCATATGAAAAACCTTACCAAGTGTTGTGCCTCATGAACCATTTAAAAACTCTTTGTCTTTAGGTATGAGGAGTTTGGCATTACATGACCTTAAATATTATTTTTGGGATTCAACTACTTTAAGTAAGCCATTCACCTATAATCATTTTTATGAAAAATAATAACAAACAAATTAATTTAACAATCCCTTTTATATTAAATTTTAAAATTAAACAAAATTATAATTTATCAAAAATAAATAAAACATCTACACAATTCATAACCAAAATATTAAACAAAATATTCTGATCCAAAAGAAACAAAACATATATAACAAACGAGACGTCGGTTCACGATGCGGCATGCGATTTAAACTTTCAAAATAAAAATCGATGGAGTTTGTTATATATATATATATATATATATGTATATATATATACACACGTCTCTATCGATAGGCGCCAGGCTGACCAACCCTAACCAAGAAAATAACTACCAAGTTGGGATGTCGGTGGAGATATTGCTGGAAGAGTTGTTGTGTTCATAATGCAGAAGATTCCAGTGTGCATGTATTGAATTTTGAAGTGTTTATAACTTGTCAAAATGTCTAGGATAAAAAAAAAAATTATTGGTTTTGTATTTTTTTTTAAATATAATTTTTTTTTACTTATCTTTGAAATTGCTGTAATTATTTGATAATTAATTATTTAGTTATATGTGAAAAAAATAATTGTTATAAAAATTATTAAAATGGCTTATTATTTGTCAAACTAAATAACCTTACTACCCGTTTTTATATTATTGGGTAAACGATTTTTATTATATATACATCTAGATTTATTTTGCAAACCCAAGAAAATACATATTAAAATGAAAAAATCAAAATAATACTCTTAAGGAATCTTCTAGAATTTTTTTTCATAATAAAGAAGATTACTGTGGATATATATGTATTGAATTTTGAATGGTTCAGGAAACTTAGCGTTAAGAAGTGGAGAACATTATATTTTTAGTGATTGATTGTTAATAATAATTAACTACGCTATAGTAAAATGAAAAAGAAAAAAGCCGTTAAAACTGAAAATGCACTTTATATTAAATTTATTAATAAGCATTTATCTAATATATTAAAATAAAAGATAATACACTTTTAACGGTTCATTCTATGTTAAGTTTCTGTGATTTTAATAAAAAAATAAAAGAAAATAGGTCATAGACTTAACGGTCCCTTTTATATTAAGTTTATCCGTTAGTAAAGTCTATCTCTAAAACTAACACGACTATTAGATGAAAACAGTTTTTGATATCTTAATAATAGTGCAGCTCCTTTGCTAAGTTTTGCTCTTCATTAGCTTTTCTCTTCATTGTGTAAATAAAAATATATTTTAATTTTGCTGTTGTTATGCGATAGTTGTGATGCAATTTAATGGATCGGGGATTTGGGAACTCCATCAAAACACATTTTAATGTGGGAATATTTCATTATATTTGGCCTTTGAATCTGGGGTTTAAACGCTTATTTTTAATAAATAGAGATAGAGTGTATGGTTAAATACACATATTCATGCGTTAAATGTTTGTGAGATTTTCAATAAACAGTAATCGGATATACTGTCAAAGACAGATTTTTTATAACCTGTGAGATTTTCAATAAACAGTAATCGACAGATTTTGTTTATTTTACTATTTAAAATTTATTGCTGTTGATATTTTGTTGCATTAAGGGCTTGAATCGTGACCTCATTATTTAAATTTTCCTTGAAATTAACAATTATGATATTTGTTTTATATTTAATATTTATATTATTTAAAATTTTTTGACTTTGGAATTTGAAAATTTATTAAAATTAAAAATTAAAAAATTATTAAAATAGAAAATTGTGTTATAGGTCATTTGAAAATGTAAGTGACCATTTATATTCATCAAGATTAATCTTTGATTTTAGAATAACAATTCTTTACAATAATATATCCATTTATAAGGGATTAAATTTTCTACTCTATCATATTAACCTTTTGCTTTTATTTATTATCGCAAAATACACTTATGGTAAAATGCACTTACCATATCCATTGCTCATTTTATCAGCGTTTCTTTCCAAACTACGTGACAAAGTTTCAGAGAAGAACGGTTAAAACAAAATTCAATTATAAAATTTTATTAATCTAAACTAAAATCCAATTACGTTAACATCATCCAGCTTAACATCATCCAGATTTTGAAATGGCTATTTTTAAGATCACGAATAAGTAACACCCTGGGTGCTCGTTCGGCGGGCGTCATCTTGGTTGTCGGTACCGTTCGATTAGTGCTTGCGTGGAGTTGACGCTTCTAGGGAGGCCCCTTTTGGGATGAGGAGGGCGAGAGCCGGGTTGTGGGCTTAAAGTTTATTATGTTATTGGGAGGAATTAAATTTGAGTGGGTTTTTAATAATTTTTCTTTACCATTTAAAATAAACTTAATTAATATACATCGAAACAAATAATTTTGGTTAAATAAATTTTTATAATTATTACAAATTTGTAGTTTTAAGAAAAATACAAAAAAAATATATACTATTTTTTGGGTAGATAAATTAATGTTTTTCTAGAATTCCTTTTCACAATAAATAGTATTACTATGTGTGTATTGAATTTTGAATGGTTCGCTGAGTGAGAAGTGGAGAATATCATATTGTTAGAGTTATTAATTATTGTGCCCATCTCTCCACCCTAGAATGATAGTGATGTAATGTAATGTTTAATATTTTGACTAAGTCAAATTAAATTAAATGAAAAGATTAATATATTGTAATGTAAATATTTAACTTGTCAAAATAAAATAAAAATAGGTAAATGAAAAAAACCCTATAAAAAATAAAATAATAATAAAAATAAAAATGATTCATGGTATTCATCTGGAATGTACCTTATTTAAAGGGGGAAATTAAACCAACCTAGATCTATCTTAACTCTAGATCTACCAAGTACAAACAAGAATCAAATCTCTTGAAATGCAAATCTCTTTTAGAATAAAAAAAGATTTGATCCCTCTAGACACTTCTTAGATCACAACTTAAGATAGATCTAGAATACTTAATAACATGTAGAGGAACATATAAATTTAATGGTTGATAAATGTATATAGGCATCAATCCTTAATAAACATCAAACACGCACTTCATAATAAATATGATATTGTTAAAATTAAAAATATCACAAATCTAAATAAATTATAACTTTATGTTAAATTATTATTATTATTGTTGTTATTATTATTATTATTATTAAAAAAATATTATATAAGTGAAATATATATATATTTGAAAAAACATGGAACAAGATTCTTATACATGGAAATTAACTTTACTTTATTAGGGAAATTTTTAATTTGTAAATGTCAATACTATGTCTTATCAATACCAATACCTCAAAAAGCCATAACTCTTTTTATATAACACTTCTTCATATAACATTTTTTTTACCTGATCAATTTAATTAAAAAAATAATATATTATTTTGAAAGCAAATTCCAATGGTTAAATTGTGTATACTAAAAATATTTTACAATATTTCATCAAGATTAAATTCTTTCCATTCATTTAATAATTATTAATAATGAAATTAAAATTCTAAAAATCCAAATCCAAAATAAACATAAACATATTCATTATCATAATTAAATATGATAAATTTTTAAAAAATTACTCATTAAAACTTAAAAGAAATATATTTTATATTAAATTTTCATTTTAGGTTAAGTTTCTATTATTTTGTCGATAAAAAAATAAAAATAAAGATAAAAAGAAATACAGATTAACAATTCTTTTATATTAAATTTTGAAATTAAACAAAATTATAATTTATCAAAAATAAATAAAACATCAACACCGTTCATACCCAAAAGATTAAACATAACATATATAACAGACGAGACGTCGGTTCACGATGCCTTTTGTATGTGGCATGCGATTTACAATTTGAAAATAAAAATCAATGGAGCTTGTTGTTGGAATTAATTTCCAACTGCCCAAGGCGGCAAGCAAAGTCCGCGGGGGTCGATGATGGCAGGCCAACGGTGGTTTGAACTCCTTTGGAATATCTGCTGATGTCATCAGTGGAGGGCCCACATAAATGCACGCATAAGAATTTGGGTTTAATTTTAATTGCCCATCGCACATATTTAAAACAATAGTTGGTTTTAAATGTTTTAAAGTTATTTGTTTTTATTTTTAATATATGAAACATATATATATTAAAAAGGTCCATGAGGCAAATACTGTATTGCAATACACAGTGAATTTTTTTTTATACCCAGCAGTATGAGAGAGAGGTGTATTATTTGTAATACACAGAACAGTGAATGTGCACAGTAGTGCGGGAAGAAAAGAACAGCAGTGCCAGCAAGCAATTTGCCATCAATGCATTTTAGAGCGATGCCGACAGAAGTTATTGAAGCCATTAAGAATTATTCAAGCGGTGAATTTTTTCTGGGTGTGTCAATTAATGACATTAAACAGGGCTGAGATATTTTGAGATATTTTGTTATATACAGAAAACAGAGTGCATTTTGAAAATGACAGAGAATGTTTTTATATACACAGCAGCGTATGTTAAACAGAGACAGAGAATTGTAATGTTTTTTTTTACACAGCAGAGTCTTGTTGTTAAAAAAAAACAGAGAGTGAATTTGGAAATACACAATAGAGTATTTTTCCAAACAGAGACAGAGACAGCAAATGAAAAACACGGCAGAGTGTTTTGGGAAAACAGAGGATATACAACAGTATATGTTTTTAGTGAAACAGATTTTTTTTTTTGTGCACTGTGACAGCAGCAGTCACAATTGTAAATCCCTCTTTTGAGGAAGAATCTGTATCAAGCAGTTTTTTTTATATGAAATAGAATTTTTTTTATGTGAAAACTCTGTCTGAGAGTGAAATTTTAAATATTTCTCTGTGTTAAGGAAGGGAATTTTATTGTTTTGGAATTTTGAAATATTCCAACATGGTATCAGAGCTAGTGCAGGCTATTTGAAGGTCAAATAAGCTGAAGGAAAGGAGTTCTTTGTTGCAGTAGCTTCTCCAGCAGTGTGAAGACTCAGCCAAAAAGAATCCAAAGGTATTTCTCTATACATTTTAGTGTTACTGTTGCAGAACAGTTTGTTAATTTATAAACACACAGTCAAGTGTTTTTTGAATCATAGTTAAGAGTGCAGAATGGCAGGAGCCAGCACTAGTATGGGTATGGGAAATATCCATCTCCCAATGTTTAATGGGAAAAATTATGACTACTGGTCAATAACTATGAGAGCTGTATTTGTCTCCCAAGACTTATGGGAATTAGTTGAGGATGGCTTTGAAGAGCCAGCAAATGAAGCAGAGTTTTATGTTTTAACTCAAGCAGAAAGAGAACAGCTGAAGAGCAATAAGAAGAAAGATGCCAAGGCTCTTTTCTTCTTGTATCAAGCAGTACATGAGAGTGTGTTTCCGAGGATAGAAGTAGCGAACAGATCCAAAGAAGCATGGGAAACTCTCAAAACAGCCTATCAGGGTATGGAGAAGGTGAAGACAGCAAAACTTCAGTTGCTGAGGAGAGATTTTGAGACTCTCTGCATGAAAGAGTCGGACACTATTGACTCATTCTTCACTCATGTGATTAGAATGGTCACACAAATAAGATCTCATGGAGAGACTCTTGAAGATAAGAGGATTGTTGAAAAACTCTTGAGAAGTTTACCCTCAAGATTCGATGTGATTGTCACCACCATAGAGGAGACTAAGGATCTTACAAAGTTTTCAGTGGATGAACTTCATGCATCACTGATGACTCATGAAAAGACATTGGGTAGGAGTGAAAACTCATCTCTTGAACATGTATTTAAGACCCATATGTCTTTCAGAAGAGGAAGAGGGCAAGGCAAAGGAAGAGGAAGAGGCAGAAGCCAAAATAGAGGTGGAAGGAACAACCCTTCACATTCACATGGAAGGTGCAACAGTCAAAGTCACAGCCATGGCCAAGGCAGCCAGTAGAATGGTCAGCAGAATTCTCAAGGACAAAGGTATGATAAGTCCAATGTCCAATGTTACAATTGTAAAAAATATGGTCATTATGCTAATGAATGTAGAAAGAAGAAGCAGAATGATATGAGAAGTGAAACTAGTGCCAATTTCACAAAAGAAAATAGCAGCCAAAGTAATTTGTTTTTAGCTTGTAATATGGCTGAAGAAAAGAATGAGGATTTATGGTTTCTAGACTCCGGTTGTAGTAACCATATGACAGGAAACTTAGCAATGTTTTCTATGTTAGATGAGAGTGTGCAGTCACAAGTCACACTACGAACTAATAGAAAAGTTTATGTTATGGGAAAAGGAGATGTAAATGTTTTAACAAGATTAGGAGCAAAGAAAACCATAGCAGATGTTTATTATGTTCCAGGAATGAAGTGTAACCTCTTAAGTGTTGGACAACTTGTCCATAAGGGGTATAATGTTTTCTTTGATAATGATGTTTGTACCATCATGGATAAACCACCCAGCAAACAGTGTATTGCTGAAGTGAAGATGACAAGGAATAGGATGTTCCCTCTCAGAATGAGAGCAGACTTGAAGAATGGTGAAGAGAAAGCAGCAGTTGCACAGGAGACATTCCAAAGCGAACCAAAGGATGATAATTGGTTATGGCACTTGAGATTTGGTCATCTCAACTTTGGAGGTCTTAATTTGTTGAACAGAAAAGGAATGGTAAGTGGTTTACCATTGATAGAGAAACCGGACAACCTTTGTGAAGGTTGTATTCTTGGGAAACAACATAGAGAAAGTTTTCCTTCCGGGAAAAGCATAAGGGCAAAAGCACCCTTAGAGATTGTCCACTCAGATGTATGTGGACCGATGCAAACTCCATCACTTGCTAACAGCCACTATATCTTAACATTCATAGATGATTTTACAAGAAAAACTTGGGTTTACTTTTTGAAAAACAAAAGTGAAGTGTTTGAAAATTTTTGCAATTTCAAAGCACTTGTTGAGAACCAGAGTGGGCTGCATATCAAAGTCTTAAGGACTGATAGAGGAGGTGAGTATATATCTAAATATTTTCTACGTTTTTGTAGAGAAAATGGTATTCAAAAGCAGTTTACAACTAGATATACTCCGCAGCGAAATGGAGTGGCCGAAAGGAAGAACCAAACCATAATGAACATGGCGAGGAGTATGTTGAAGGCAAAGCACTTGCCTAATGATTATTGGGCTGAAGTTGTACATTGTGCAGCGTATATTTTGAACAGGTGCCCTACAAAAGCAGTTATGAACAAAGTGCCAGAAGAGTCATGGAGTGGCACAAAGCAAAGTGTCACACACATGAAGGTTTTTGGATGTGTAGCTTATGCACACATTCCGGATCAGCTAAGGAAGAAGTTGGACAGCAAGGGGGAGAAATGTATTTTCATTGGATACAGTGAGGAATCCAAGGCATACAGGTTATATAACCCATCCACCAAGAAGTTTATTGTGAGCAGGGATGTTCAGTTTATTGAAGAGGAAGCTTGGGATGGAAGCATAGAGAAAACAGTGAATGTTAAACACTGTTTATCTCATGATGAGGATGATGATGAGTTGGCTGAAATACATCCCCAAACAGCAACACCAACACAAGAGCAGCAAAGCACACCCTTGAGGAGAAATGAAAGTGCTTCTCCAAGCACACCACAAGGAGGAAATTCAAGTGCTTCTTCAAGTACTTGTACACCTACTGAAAGAGGTAAGAAATTCAGAAGTTTAAAAGACATTTATGAACAAGATTTAGCTAATGAAGGTATCAATTCTTTGTTTGCTTTATATTGTCATGTTGATGATCCTGTTCATTTCGAAGAAGCTATCAAGGATAGCAAATGGATAGAAGCTATGGATGAGGAAATAAATGCCATAGAAAGGAACAAAACTTGGGATTTGGTTGAACTCCCAAAAGGTAAAGATGTCATTGGTGTTAAATGGGTCTACAAGACCAAGAGTAATGCTGAAGGCAAAATAGAGAGACACAAGGCAAGACTTGTTGTCAAAGGTTATAAACAGAAACATGGGATAGATTATGAGGAAACTTTCACACCGGTTGCCAGAATGGAAACTATGAGAGAAGTGCTGTCCATAGCAGCACAAAACAAATGGAAAGTTTACCAAATGGACGTGAAGTCAGCATTCCTAAATGGAGTGTTAATGGAAGATGTTTACATTGAACAACCTCTCGGCTATGAAAAGAAAGGCTAAGAAAACAAAGTGTGTAAGTTGAAGAAAGCTCTTTATGGGCTAAAGCAAGCGCCAAGAGCGTGGTACAGTAGGATAGACTCCTATCTACTGGAAAATGGATTTGAGAAATGTGAGGGAGAACCCACCCTCTACATCAAAGAAAAAGATGGAAAAATCTTGATTGTAGTCTTGTATGTTGATGATGTTATTTTTACAGGTAATGATGATTGCCTTATTGAAAATTTTAAAACAGTCCTGAAAGAAGAATTTGAAATGACTGACATGGGTTTGTTGAGATACTTCTTGGGAATAGAAGTAGAACAAGATGAAAATGGGATTTTTATCTCACAGGGAAAGTATGTTAATGAGGTGCTTGAAAGATTTAACATGCAGGAAAGCAAAGCAGCAATCACTCCAATAGTAATGGGATTAAAACTCAGCAGAGAGGACAGCAGCAAGGATTTTGATCCTAGTTTGTACAAGAGCATAGTTGGCAGCCTCATGTATTTGACTGCAACTAGGCCGGACATAATGCATGCTGTTAGCTTGATTTCCAGATTCATGGAAAAGCCAAAGGATGCACATTGGCAAGCAGCAAAAAGAATTTTGAGGTATGTTAAAGGTACTAAAAGGTTTGGTATTTTTTATGCTACTTCAGAATGTTCAGATTTAGTTGGATACACAGACAGTGATTGGGCTGGAAGTATTGATGATCGGAAGAGCACTTCCGGTTATGTTTTTCACATGGGTTCAGGAGCCATTTCATGGGCTTCTAAGAAACAGCCCATTGTAGCATTGTCTACAGTAGAAGCGGAATATGTGGCAGCTACAGCAGCAGCGTGTCAAGCAGTTTGGATGAGAAAAATGTTGAGAAGTTTATGTCAAGAACAGGTAAAAGGGACAATGATTTTTTGTGACAATAGCTCAGCTATTGCGTTGTCTAAAAATTCTGTTTTTCATAAAAGGACAAAGCACATTGACGCCAAGTTTCATTTCATACGGGAATTGGTTAGCAATGGCAAGATTGTTTTGCAGCATTGCAGAACAGAGGATCAATTTGCAGACATCCTCACAAAGCCACTTCAGCAGAAAAGATTTGAACATTTCATAAAATGGATGGGTATGCAGGAAAACCCAGCAGTTGAAATTAAGGGAGAGTGTTGGAATTAATTTCCAACTGCCCAAGAGACAGGGCGGCAAGAAAAGTCCGCGGGGGTCGATGAGGGCAGGCTGACGGTGGTTTGAACCCCCTCGGAATATCTGCTAATGTCATCAGTGGAGGGCCCACATAAATGCACGCATAAGAATTTCGGTTTAATTTTAATTGCCCATCGCACATATTTAAAACAATAGTTGGTTTTAAATGTTTTAAAGTTATTTGTTTTTATTTTTAATATATGAAACATATATATATTAAAAAGGCCTGTGAGGAAAATATTGTATTGCAATACACAGTAAATTTTTTTTTATACCCAGCAGTATGAGAGAGAGGTGTATTATTTGTAATACACAGAACAATGAATGTGCACAGCAGTGCGGGAAGAAAAGAACAACAATGCTAGCAAGCAATTTGCCATCAATGCATTTAGAGCGGTGCTGACAGAAGTTATTGAAGCCATTAAGAATTAGTCAAGCGGTGAATTTTTTCTGGGTGTGTCAATTAATGACATTAAATAGGGCTGAGATATTTTGAGATATTTTTTTATATACAGAAAACAGAGTGCATTTTGAAAATGACAGAGAATGTTTTTATATACACAACAGCGTATTTTAAACAGAGACAGAGAATTGTAATGTTTTTTTTTTACACAGCAGAGTGTTGTTGTTAAAAAAAAAACAGAGAGTGAATTTGGAAATACATAGCGGAGTATTTTTCCAAACAGAGACAGAGACAGCAAATGAAAAACACAACAGAGTGTTTTGGGAAAACAGAGGATATACAGCAGTATATGTTTTTAGTGAAACAGAGTTTTTCTTTGTGCACTGTGACAGCAGTAGTCACAATTGTAAATCCCTCTTTTGAGGAAGAATCTGTATCAAGCAGTTTTTTTTATATGAAATAGAATTTTTTTTATGTGAAAACTCTGTCTGAGAGTGAAATTTTAAATATTTCTCTGTGTTAAGGAAGAGAATTTTATTGTTTTGGAATTCTGAAATATTCCAACACTTGTTTAATTAATTAATTAATTTTATATATATGCACGTCTCTATCAACAGGCGGCCGTTATTTTATATATATGTGTGCACGTCTCCATCGATAGACGCCAGGCTGACCAACCCTAGCCATGAAGATAACTACCAAGTTGGGATGTCGGTAGAGATATTGCTGGAAGACTTGTTTCGTTCATAATGCACAAGATTATAACGTGCATGTATTGAATTTTGAACGGCTCATAACTCGAAAAGTAGTTTCTGGTCAAAATATCTCGAATCAAAAGAAATTTGGTTGGTATCTTTTCATATATATATATATATATATATATATTTTAATTTATTCGTTAATTACTTAATAATTAATTACTTGATTATATGTAAAAACAAATTTATTTTAAAAATTATTCCAGTAGCTTATTAAAATAAATAAGCTTTAACCTTATTATCCATTTTTTATCATTAAATAAATCATTTTTATTATATATACATCTAGACTTATTTTGCAACCAAAAACCGCACATATTTGCTCATGCTTCTACTCCTCGACCTCCCTGCAAGACCAGAGACCGGCACTAACAGAGACCAGAGACTCAGATTCTTCTTACGCTAACACAAACCAGTGGCGGAAACCCACCGGGTGACCTTTTTCCAGGTATTGTTCTAGATTCTAGTGCAATTTTATACGACCTTCCTTTGGTAAAACCCAACTAACTATTATTTTGATCATATCCCTGAGAATCTCCCCCCTGGAACAATTTACAACTAAATCAAAATCAGCGGGCAACATATATGCATATGCAAAGAATGTTATAAAAGATTTAATATTACCGTGGCGCTGCTCTGCGATACTTGCGAGGCTAGGGAAACTTTCAAGAAATTTGCCCCCGTTAAATTCGTCCTTTTTGTGACCAAAATACTTACTACAATGTCACTCACATTGGATCCTCATGATATATGCAACTTCCCATCGTTTGATTCATCTTAAATATTTTTGGATCAGGCGTGGGTTCAGTGTTTCACAAAATCCCAAATACATCAATGATAGTAAAACATTTTTGGTTATATTGAAAAATTTTGAATTAATTTTCTTTTTTGAAAATTGTATTAAAATGAGAAAGTCCAATACATAAAAATACCAAGAAATTCATCATATGGATCATCAAATATAACATAAACTATCACCATGGTACGTATATTTGAAAAATAAAAAAAACCAATGTGAGTAGGAACAAAACATACTTAATAGTCAAAAAGGTTCAAATAAAAATTCATATAGAAAAATACTGGAAATTTGTTCATCCCCTAAGTTTGAGTACAATTCTATTATTAATTTGCAAGCTTGTTCACTCATTTAAATGCTAATAAAAATCTTCTTGTGCTTTCTTGAGCTGTTCGTAAGTGTTGAGGGCTTCTTCTTTAAACATGCTAATATCACTAGTGTCTTGCTGAAGTTTCTGGACCTATAAATTCATTTTTTCTTTAGAACAGATAATTTTGCTGCTAACATGTTTCTATATAGGTTATTTCTCGGATGTCCTTCCATATTGTTTGACCATATCAATTCAAAATGGGAAAGCTAAGCAAATGGAAGCATATCATGGATCGTGAGGTGCAAAACCTCAAAGACAAAATCATCTTTTCTAGTAAACACTTGGTTTGGATGGAAATAAATCAAAGAACAATAATATTGATCGAGATGCCTTAATCTTGTTAAAATGATTTTCTGACTTTATCAAAGGAGAGGAAAAAAATTCCACCACTCCATATAAGTTCATACAGAAAATAGACAAAGAACCAAAACAAAGAGTTTTCGCTGCATTGTGATATGAAATGTGAGTATTTAAAAAATGCTTTGTTTAGATCCTTTGAAACCACATTTATATTTCTATGTATGTACTAACACTTGAAATTTTTGGTGTAGTTATCACTATTCATTTGGCCCAAAGGAAAAAAGAGGAAATCCTCCAACTAAATAAAGAACCTCCTTTGTGCGAAAAAGGGGTTGCCAAAGCAATTTTATTGTCAACGTTATGAATGAAATTCCTGATAGATAAATATTAACTTTCAATATGTATGAACATGAAAATGAGAAATTTTAGCCTTGTCATGGCCAACATGACACTTCAGGCAATACCAGGACCTTGCATAGGCCAAAGGTTTCAAGGTACGTTGTTTCATATGAAAATATTTGTTTCTTTTTGGGAGTGCCTGTTGATATAGTGTATAGAACCCACATTAAGAGACATGTTGACATAGATGTGGCAGCTCGAGATAGGAAATTCCACTACGGAACCCATGCTTACTAGTGATGCAGGCTAGCTGTAAAATATAAGAATTACACTGCGGAAAGGATTTTTGTAGATTTAATACAAATCCATTTTACTTCGCAACATAGTTCAACCTTGGAATTTAACAACATACATACATGCGTGAAATCAAAGCGGGATTTCATAACATATATAGAAAATACAACAACCCAACAAAATTCAACTTCGTGGGATTCCTTACTGGAGGGTCCCACGCAGTCCTGACCAATCACGGTTAGTCGCACTTCACAGTTTTTACAACATAACCTTAAGAGTTAGAACCTATTTTTTGTGCGATGCGATGTTGCATTATGCTGACACATGGCTTCCCGCACTTCGCATCGCAAAAATCTTACCTTACCTTGCGATGACCCTTAGCGCTATCTTTCAAAGTTTGCGATTGGCGATGGTCACTTCCAATCTCTGCCATTTGATCTCGGCTGGATCCGACGGTCCGCACTATGCCTTCGTTATACCACTTCACATCGCAGGTCAAATTATTTAACTTGTGAAATGAGTGGTAATCGCTATCCTTTGCGATATGCGATGTCTCTCCACCTACGATGTGATCTTCTGTCGTTGATCGGTTGGATCCAATGGCTCTCGTCGCACCTATAAATCCAATTGAGGTTTATTCTGTGGATAACACTATATTCAATTCAACAAAGGAATGTGCAAGGTCTATGGACCCGATGTGTCTGCAAATCTGATTAGTAATTTTGATATGTGTTTAAATGGAAATTGTTGAATCCAAAATGGATTTTAAAATAACCAATATATAATAGGGAACCCAATCTTAATACAAAACACTTGGAATTTATTTGGAAAAGAAATACTGCTTTAAAAACACAGATATCCCGATTAAACACAAAACACTTGGAAATAATTTGGAAATGGAAATATTCAGATCCAAGCCCTCAGATGGTTGGTTTTTACATTTACTTCTACTTCTTTGTTCTCTCCTTTCTCTCTATGGATGGAAAAACCCCACAATGGTGTATTTGACTTGTTTTTATTCCTTTCCCCAAAATCCCCATATGGTTCGAAAATTGTCAATCAATTTCAAAAAAATTTATTCAACTAAAAACTTAACTAATCCTAATTTAACAATTCTTTTGTTCTACAAATTACAATGGCTGAGTTAGCCCACATTAACTTAAACAAAATACTTTTAATAAAAATTAAGTTTTCAAATTCTTGGACTACTGATCCTCTTCCCAGGCCACAACATGTGACCAGCTTGTCACATTGATGGCTCTACCTTAATGCTCCTACATCAGGCTCCCAGGGTAATTTAAATTCATGGCTCATGTCCATGAGCTCTTCAATAGAGTTCCTTGCGCTTTGAATTTGGGCGGCTTCCAACCAAGAAGAATCCTCCAGAGGATGGTCCTTCCATTTGACTAGATACTCTAAATATTCTTTGTTTCACATCCTCTTATCCACCTGTGTGTCCAGAATCTATTCAATTTCCAAAGGTTGTGATAGAGGCATCTGTTTTATCCATGATCTCTCTTCATCCCGGTGTCCTGTCTTTGTCTCTCCAAACTGTGTTCTTCATAAAAAACAGTGTATGGGTACAGATCTACCACATTAAATATCGATGAGATTCCTACACCCGAAGGTAACTGCAACTCATAAGCATTTGGAGAAAAATTCTGAATAATTCTACAAGGCCCGATCTTTTTCATCTTCAATTTGTTGTATTCACTTTTAGGAAACCTCTCCTTGTGAAAATGTGCCAGTACCAAGTCTCCTACTTCGAATTGTACCTCTCACATTTTCAAATCTGCTCGTTGTTTATATTTTTGGCTGCTATCCTGTAGCTTCAATTTGACCTATTCATGTAGATCGTTGATTTATTTTGAAAAATCTTTGCCATCAACACTCCTGCATTCTAACTTACCCAAATCCCGCAACTCAAATACTCCATGTTGGTGCATTCGATATAGGATTGGGAAAGGACTTCTACTCGTGCTTCTGTTGGGTGAGTTATTGAAAGCAAACTCCACTTGTGCAAGCACACAATCCCACTATCTAGAATTTTCACCAACAAGACTCCTCAATAGATTTCGTAGAATCCTATTCACAACTTTAGTTTGCCCATTTGACTGTGGATGATAAGTAGAACTGAAATTTAGTTTTGTTGTAAGTTCTTCCATAATGTTCGCCAGAAATGCCCTGTGAACTTTACATCCTTGTCCAAGATGATTGACTTCGGCAAGCCATGTAATCCAACTATTTCGGTAAAGAATAAATGTGCAACATGTGTGGCATCACTTGTATTTTTGCATGGAATGAAATGTTCCATTTTTGTGAAATGATCCACCACCACCATGATGGAATCAAATCCCCGCTGTGTCTTTGGCAGACCCAAGACAAATTCCAAACTAATTGAGTCCCATGGTCTGTTCAGAATGGGTAAGGGTGTATACAACCCTGCATTCTGGCTGTGTCCCTTTGCATGTTGACATACTTTACACATGATCACGAATCTCTGTACATTCATTCACATTATCGACCAATAATAAAACTGGCTCAGCTGATCTAAAGTCTTATCTATGCCAAAATGTTCAGCCAAAAATCCACTGCGTTTTTCCTGGATTAAGTTCTCTCTCATAGAAAATTCCGGAATACACAACTGTCCTCCTTTTAACAACAACCCCTCCTGCATGTTATAGTCCAACCATGGACTATTGTCTCTCAACAGTGGATTCTGGCAATCTTCATAAGCTTCCTTAAAATCTGCATCCACTTCATACAAGTCTTTGAGATGCTCAAATCCCAACACGTGTATTGCGCTTTCTTGAAATATCAAACTCCTCCTGCTCAATGCATCTACCACCTTATTGGCCTGACCACTGATATGTTTCAAGTAAAATGTAAAACTCTATAAGTACTCCACCCACTTCGTGTGTTTATGATTCAACTTGTGCTACTACATAATATATTGCAACACATAATTGTCTAAAAACAAGACAAATTCATTATCTAGCAAATAATGTCTCCAATGCTTCAATGCTTGGACAACTACATAAAAATCTTTGTCATAAGACGTATACTTCTGCCTGCTCTCATTTAACTTCTCACTGAAGTATGCTACTGGCTTATCTTCTTGGTTGAGTACTACACCAATGGCTATCCCACTGACATCACAACGAACTTGGAAAGTTTTATTGAAGTCTGGCAACTTTAGAATTGGTTTTTCCGTAATATTATTCTTTAAAAACTAAAAACTCCTCTCAACAGGTTCTGTCCAATGAAAATGTTGATTTTCCTTCTTAATGGTATCCAACATAGGTGCACAAATACAATTGAAGTTTTTAATAAACTTCTGATAGAAACTTGCAAATCCATGAAAACTTCTCACTTCAAACAAACTTTTGGGAGATGTCTAACTAACTATGGCTGTAAACTTATCTGGATCTATCTTCAACTCATTCTCAAAAATCACAAAGCCTAGATAAATGAACTCTTTCTTGAAAAAAAAACATCTTTTCAAACTTATTAACAATTTCTTTTGCCGCAGTTTTTCCAGCACATACCTAACATGCCAAAAATGTTCTTCCTTTTTTTTGCTGAAGCTAAGTGTATCATCCAGATATACAATCACAAAATTACCAATGAATTCCTTCGAAATCTCATTCATCAAATGCATGAATGTGATGGGCACACTGCTCAGCCCAAAAGGCATGACCAACCATTCGTACAAGCCTTCATTGGTCTTGAAAGTTGTCTTCCATTCATCACCTTCTCTAATTATGATATGGTGATAGCCACTTTTCAGATCTATCTTTGAAAAGTATGCTGCTCCACTCAGAAAATCCATCATATCATCCATCCAAGGTAAAGGAAACTCGTACCTGATAGTGATCTTGTTTATCACCCAGGAATAAATGCACATCCACAATTCACCTCCTTTATTGGGAGCTAAAATAGTCAGAACAACACAAGGGATCAAACTCTCTCGAACCAGTCCCTTATCCAATAATTCCTGTACTTGATTCCTACTCCTCATTATCTTTTGGACTCATCCGGTAAGCAGCCTTGTTTGGAAAAGTAGCTCCTGGAATAAAATCAATATGGTGACTAATGCTTCACTTTGCTAGTAATTTATTTGGTAGATCATCTACCACAATATCACTAAACTCTTGCAGCATGTCATGTATTTCCACAGGCAAATGAGTGATTTCTGTATGCATCAAAACTGCTCTTGGCCTCCGCACAATTGAATAATTCACTTCATTCTCCTCAATTTGTCACATAAACTCCTTCGCGCCTATCAATAATGTTTTAGTACCACTAGTTTCTGTAGTCTCTTCTTCTTTCATGGGAACTAGCGTATGCTTTATCCCATCCTTCACAAATTTGTCACAATTATTTTCCCCATCATTGACATCCTCTCTATCATATTTCCATGGTCTGCCCAACAGAATATGGCACATGTCCATAGGCATAATATCACAAGCTATCGTGTTCTTATACTTGCCAATGTGAAACTCCACCTCACATTGCTCATCAACTAGTAGTTGGTGTCCTTTCTGCAACTAAGATATCCTATATGGAGTCGGATGCTTCGACTTCTTCAAAACCAATTTCTCCACCATCTTAGTGGCTACCACGTTATTCGTGCTTCCACTATCTATAATCAATTTGCAGCATTTTCCATGTGACTTACACACATTCTAGAATAATTTTTTCCTCTGCGTCATGTCAGCCACCTCCTTAGCTGGTTTTAGAAATACCTTGTTCAACACCAAGGCCTCTCCTGTTTCAGGCACATTCTCCACCTCTTGTGGTGTTGCCTCTGCTTGATCAAGTTGAGCAACATGTGCTCCCCTCTGTCCATCTGGTTCATTTTCAGGACATTCAAAAGTCCCGTGTCCCCATTTGTGACACTTGTAACAGTGGTGGGAAATTCCTATGCCAGTATGGCATTCCACCCTTGGTGTTACCTTCCTTCTCAGTCCATCCTGAAGTTTTTGAAAATTTTCCCTCTTCAGTACTGTTGATAGGTCTACCTCTGCCATAGGACTGTCCTTTTCTGCTACCGAATTCACGTCCTCTTCTTGCATTCTTCTTCTTGGAAATCATTTCTTCCGCCTTCAAAGCACATTGGTATGCCTCGTCTATAGTTTTTGGGGAACGAATACTGATTTCATGCAATATTTCCATCCATGGATCGTTCAAAAATATGGTTGTCTTCTCAGGGGTATATTCAACATACCCAACCCTCAAGTTCAATTTATAGAACTCTTCTGTGTATTCCTTTACAGTCATTGTTCTCTGTCTCAAGTTCTGCACTTGTTTGTAAAGGGAAATTTGGAAATCTTTAGGCACGCACTTGATTTTCATATTTGCAATCATCCTGTCCCAAATTTTGATTAAGGGCTTGCTCAGTCTTCTCCTTTCTCCCTTAACACTATCCCACCAAAGTGTAGTGTGTCCTTTCAAATTAGTGACAACAAACCTGATTTTTCTAACCTCACTAATTTCCTCATACTCGAAGTATTTATCCAACTCACTTATCTAGTTCAGGAATGCTTTTCTAGATAAACTGACATCATAATTGGAGAGCTCCGATCTTGGATTACTGCTAGCCATCAAGATTTCAGTAGTCTAATTTCTTGTGGCTTGATCTCTAGCTCATCTATTTGTTCCTCTGGCTCCTCATCATCACTGTCATCTCCACCTTCAGGGTCCCTATGCCTTCCTTCTTCTCTTGTTGCCAAAGATGCTGACAACACTATGATTTCTTCGCACAATTCTTCATATGTTGCACCTCTTGCAGCTATTCCTCGACCTCTTCTCCCTGCTTCATCTCTTCCCAAACCTCTTGCAGTTGTGGAATGGAGTTTTTAAGGTTTAATACAAATCCCTTTTACTTCACAACGAAGTTCAACCTTAGAGTTTAACAACATAAATATGCGAGAAAAATCAACAATGAGATTGCATAACATATATAGAAAATACAACAACCAAAACAAATGCAACTTTGTGGGATTACTTACTGGAGGGTACTTTGCAATTTTTACAACACAACCTTAAGAGTTAAAACCTATTTTCTGCACGGTGTGATGTTGCGCTCATAGCTTCCCGCACATCGAATCGCAAAACTCTTACCTTACGTTGTGATGATTCTTAGCACTATCTTTCAAAGTTTGCGATTGGCGATCGCTGCTTTCAATCTCTTCTATATGATCTCGGCTAGATCCGACGGTCTGCGGTACACCTCTGTTATACCACTTCACATCGCAGCTCAAATTCTTTAACTTGTGAAATGAGTCATATTTGAAATCCTTTGCGATATGCGATGTATATCCACCTCCGATGTGATCTTCTGCCATTGCTCAGTTGTATCTAACGACTCTCATCACACCTATAAATCCGATTGAGGTCTAATCTGCGTATAACACAATATTTAATTCAATAAAGGAATGTACAAGGTCTATGGGCCTGCTGTATCTACAAATCTGATTAGTAATTTCGCTATGCATTTAAATGGAAATAGTTGACTCCAACAGAGATTTTCAAATAATCAATCTACAACAGGGAACCCGATCTTAGTACAAAAAAATTGGAATTTATTTGGAAAAGAAATGCTTCTTTAAAAACACGGAGATCCCGATCAAACACAAAACACTAATCTGGAAATGGAAATATTTAGAGCCAAGCCCTTATATGGTTGGTTTTTACATTTACTTATGCTTCTCTATTCCCTCCTTTCTTTCTATGGATGGCATAACCCCACAATGGTGGATTTGGTTTGTTTTAATGCCTTTCCCCAAAATCCCCATATGGTTCAGAAACTATCAATCAGTTTAAAAATGATTTATTCAACTAAAAAATTAAATAATCCCAATTTAACCATTCTTTTATTCTGCAAATTACAATGGTTGAGTTAGCCCACATTAACTTAAACAAAATACTTTAAAAAAAAATAATGCCTTCAAATTCTTGGACTGATGATCCTCTTCCCAAGCCATAACATGTGACCAACTTGTCACATTGCTAGATCTACCTTAATTCTCCTACATCAACTAGTTGAGAATCCTAGTTGAGAAGCTAGACATATCGAGGTAAAAAATAGCTTATCACCTGGTATCACACAGATTTTATAACGTGTGAATTTCCATGGTCAATTCACAGAAACATTTTCAGGAATGCCATAAAGGTTAATTGGATGTATTTCCACTCAGATAATTCAAATCCATTGCTTCATCAGCATCCAAAGGATAACATATTCAATGACCCACCTAAGATCAATATAGAGCCCTAAAACCATGACGTAGATGTTGGTGCTACTCTTATGACCACAAAATTTGTTGATGCGGATGCAGAGGCACTTCATTTGGAAAGGGAGTAGATGTTTAGCCATGTATATCTCATTTTAGATAACCCTCCTACTACTTTGGCTAAGATAAACGAGTTCACTGGTATGCTTAAAAAATTGTTGGATGAATCCACTAATTTTCACATTATGGATTTTGACTTCACACCTGGGTCGGGTTCTCTTGATTCATATTTGAAGAGGAATAAGTGCTTCCTTAGCCCTACAAATAAAATAAAGAGAAGGAGAAAATAAAATGGTTTGGAAATTCATTTAAATTTTGATCCATAAGAAAATGAACCATTTGAGTTTCGATACCTCAATAAGTGAGGAAGTCCTCAATCAAACATTGCCCTATCTATGGTTCTAGGTTAGCTTCATGTGTTCAATAGAGTCATGGTTTTAGATTTAATTATTTAATAATCACCGTTCTTTAACATGTGGTATGTTTATTTTTATAGAAATGCAACAATCCACAACCATTACAATAACCCAAGACCAAAGGGAGATGCAAGACCATCCAACCTTACCTGCTATGCTAGGTACATTTGACACTCTATTTAATTTTTTGTGCACTTGTACCTTGATGCTCTAGAAAATTTCATTGCGCTGACATATGACACTTTTCTAGGTAATTATAGAACAAGTAGAGAAGAATCATCTTCTACCATGACTGATCATCCATGGAAGGGATTCAACTCTAGTGGGAATCAATGAGGTATGCAGAAACAATAGGTAAGTACTTTCCAGAGAGTGTATACATGCATGTACTTTTCAAAGTGATGGGACAATTAAATGCATAGTAACTTGGATAGGGTTCTTTCATTTATTTGGTTTGAGTGGTAAAATATTCTTAATATACATTATTCTTCCATGTGCATTAGACCCAATTCTGAGTTTTGACATAAAAAATAAATACATTATATAGATATATTACTTATATAATGTGAATCTCAGTATTTTTCTTTTTCTCATTTGTTGAGTGCATACTTCTTGCAATTTTGTTATTGTTTGTGGCATCCTCTTATGTGATGGAGAACCAGTTGGTTCATGTAGTCCTAAAAAGAAGTATTATGGTCACTCATGACGAAAGAAGCTCAAAAAAAGTGTGCACATGATCAGGGACTCTATTACACAAAAAATATTATCATAAAAAATATGGAGAGATTGGAGGGTTGTACCAACTTATTTGAAGCTGGGAATATATGCTTGAACTTCTATTTTATCTACATATATAAAGTTTATTTTTCCAAAATGGTCTTGTAACAAAATTTGTTTTTAGCTATCGTTGTCTTGATGGTTTTGTAATTTACAACACTTATATGTCTTGTTCATTTGAGATAAGTTCAGGCTGGAATTGTTGACAATAACTTTGATATTGAAGAAAATAGGAAATAATTCATTTCTTTAATTATTGTTGTCTTTAATATAGTTGGTTTTCAAACATTAAATAACCCTTCATCCCTGTACATGTTTGACCTTCATGTTTCTAGGTCTAAAGTTTCCTCTGCTTTGCACGTTTCCAACTAGCAAATATGTCATGATTCCCATGACTATTCCCTCATAAATTTTTAGGGATATTCTAAAGACTGTAGAACATTGATGTGTGAAGAAATGTATTGAATGAACTTCGTTAAGTATTCATGTTGGCCCAATATAGATGAAATTATCTCTCAACTACCTTGATCACGTGTTGTTTTCTCAAAATTTGCATGAATCTGGAAATGAGTTAAGGGTGTGCCTTGACTTGCATGACATCACCCACCAATGATGCACCCTTCTCCATGCCGGAATTGAAAAACTGATTGGAAATGTATACATTACTGCATTACGATTAACAAGAGGAAATTCTCTAAATACCATGTACTCACAACTGCTGTAAACTTAATCAATTAATAGAGATATAAGGCATCTTGTGCTTTTCATGTTGGAAAATAAAGGAAAAGGAATTGTTGGTTTATTATGGAAACACCACTGCCACTGTGTCAGTATTTTCTTCTTTCCCAAATAAAGTTGTACTTGAAATTTACAAACTACCTTAAAATTGAAATTTTAAATGTTGTCATACATAGGTTGAAATCAGGTCCAAAAGAGATGCTAAGGAGTGTTCCCTCCAACTAGAAGAAACCCATGTAAATTGGTATTTGTAACTCTTCAGTCATACACCCTCATGCATTGTCTGAGTAGAGGTTATAGTGATGTTTTCCAATCACCATATGGTGTTGTTTTGACATTGTCACCAAAATAATGCCATAAATGCATATCCCAAAAGTGTATACAAAATGTGATCAATTCTATCAATTTCTAAAAAAAGCACAAAGAAAGTCTCTGAAAAAATAAAAGTACTCTTTTGGAGATCTCATCCTCCCATCCCTACCTCCAATATTACATGTCACATGCAAGAAAGCATCGGTAACCTACTAAACTAAAACAAAACCTTATCGCCCCTTGAGAAACTCATTTCTAGATCTAACCTCCAAAATCATGCACACAACTCTAGAATAAGGATACGGTGAATAACAATCTAGAACAAGCTACCATGAAAAATTGTAGTCGAATCAATTGAGATGGAATTTGGTGATGTACTCATGAACAAGATGAAACATAACACTTAATTTTCATGGGCGAATCTAATGTTAACGGTGGCTCAATCTTGGTTCCAGTAGGGCCACTATACCCCCATGGGATGGTAAGAACCTAAGAACTTTGAAAATTTGTAAAGCTATGAAAAAACACTTAGGAAAAATTCAATTACTCAAACCATGACCCCTAGACATGACCCCAAGAGACCTGACCTAACTCAACATAACCCATCCCGAACTATAAAACATGTGGTAAAGAGAAAATAGAGGATAATTCTAGGTAACTATTATTTTTGGCTCATATGGTAAGAGGTGGTGGAAAAGATTCTACACTGTGTAAACCTCTAAAGAGATCATCTATGACTCATGAATAAGCTGAAGACTTAGATAACTAAATCTCTAATTTTCATAGCCAACTTGGAGGCATTGATAATATAATGTTGAAAAATGTTGATTCTATACCTTTTCAAAGTGACAAAAAAAAGGATCTCCGAAAATTGAAGGATATTATCAGTGAACATTGAACAATTATAGAAATCCATAGAATCCATGCTCATGCATGTCCTAGATCAGAGGCTTTTCTAAAAGTGGTAAAGAAAACAAAGAAACTCATGAGAATATAGATACAAAAATTCAAGTTGAACCACCTCTCCCCAATAATCATATACCATAAGGTTTTAACTCTATTATTGCAGCTAATCATGGAAGGGTTCTTAAAGGTATTCACTTTCCTAGGGTTGAATTAAGAATGTTTGATGATGGAGAAAGGATATGTAAATTCAGCTCATGGCATTATTGATTAAGGATGTCATATTGTTATATTGTGATGCTTATTCTGATTTATAGTTTTTTTAGCTGCAATAATGAAGATATAATCTTAAATTTTCCCTCTTGATGTTGATTTAAATACTATAAGTAGATTTTACAAAAAAGAAGAACAACATGCAAATCTGTAATTAAATATTGCAGGTAAGTGGATAGATTCTAAAAAATTGTGAACAAATGTGACAAAATTTATTCCTAAAATACTCAAGAATGGTCTCATTTGCATGAGTGCATTTCCCTTGGGCAGAATAAAGAGGAGACACAAAGGAAAAAAAACAGTAACACATTGTAAATTGAATATTGTTGATATATGAATCTCAAATCTGAAAATTTCAGCTAAAAAGAACAATCAAATAAAGGAATTATCCATAATTAAACCACTCAAATTGACCCAAGAAGATGTCTTGAGTTATTTAGAGTTGTTACAAACAAAATCTAAAGTTTGAACCAATCTCAGATCAAACTCTTGTCCACATGAACCTAAGGGTACACGAGATAATTATCACAACTTAAAATGTTTAGTAACCCACAAGAATGAATTGACCATAGTGGCATAGCCAATAGACTCATAAATAATATGAAGAAAAGGATACACGAAGAAAAATTTCTTGAAGAATGAAGGCCATGAAGCACTGATGATCTGAAGTGCATCCTTACTCTCAAATTTATAGGTGAAGGTCTGCTCCAAGTCTGTGCCCTCCATATTTTCATAAATACCCTAAAAGGTCAGTGTTATGACATGCTGATATTGCACACATATAGAAACACCAAAATAGTATTAAACTCTTCTTGAAAATCAGCTCCCATCCTTGTATAAGTCAACACATAACAGATCCCTAACAGTTGGTAATAACTCCTTGAAATCCATTAGGGGAATTTTGAGGTCTAAAATGGGCCTCCTAAGGAAATATAAAATAGTAGTGGAAATAATAAAGTAAGATTTGATTACATCATCAAATTTTGGGGGGTAAAAGGAAAAAACTACTTTTTCAACTCATATTTTCAACTTATCTCCCTATGGGTTTACTCAAATTTTGAGCAGGAACACTCATTGGATGAAACATTTGATTCCTCATCCAAGGAGTATCCATGTTGCATACTTTCAACTGACCCTTCTACACAGAAAATGAGAAATACATGAAAATCATGATTGCAAGCATGATTTTTCATGTATTTCTCATTTTTCGTGTAGCAGGATCCATCAAAAGTATGCAACATGGGTACTCATTGGATGAGGAATTAAATTTGGCATTCAATGAGTACTCCCGATTGGAATTTGAGTAAAAACATAGGGAGACAAGTTGAAAATAGAAGTTGAAAAAGTAGTTTTATTATTTTATTATTTTTTAATATTTTACTTTTTTACCCCAAGAAAGGTGAATCATCCCCATGGTTGACATCATCATCTTAAATCCTATTTGTTCTTATAAATTTTATATTGGTTGTACATTTTTCTTAGGAGGCCAATTTTAGACCTCAAAAGTTCTCTAATGAACACGTTAAATTCATGTGAATCATCCTATCCACAATTCCTCATCATGCCAAGGATAAACCATAAGAAAATGTCCAACATGTTTATCTTACCCACAAAAAAGAGCACCCTCAAGAGGTCCAGCCCTTAATACACTTGGTTCTAAACCATTAAATAACCCTCTGCCCCCAAGAGGCTGGACCTTCATGTTGCCAGCTCTAAAGATTCCTCTTCTCTGCATGTTGCCAACCAACAAATGTGTCATGAGTCCCATGGCTATGCTCACCACTGATGTAAAATTAATTGATTAATAGAGATCTAAGTCATTTTGTGATTTGCATGCTGACAAATAAAGGAAAAGGAACTGCTTGATTATTCTAGAAATACCACTTCCACTGTCTCAGTATTATCTTCTTTCCCAAATAAAATTGTACTTTGCATTGAAAAACTACCATAAAATTGAAAGTTTAAATGATGTCAGGAATATGTTGAAAGTAGGTCCAAAATTGGTATTTGTAACTCTTTAGTGATACACCCTCATGCATTTTCTAAGTAGAATGTAGTTTCTCTTATGAACTTCTTTCATACCTGTGCCCTTGATGGGTCTAAAAGAGGTACTACATTATCGATCAATTAATTTCATATACTGAGATGATGGCACATTTTCAAACTTTCACTACCATGAAGTATTTTGTCCAACTGAGACATATTTCGTCATTTCCTCCATATCCTTGTGAATTGTTCCATTATAACATATATATTACCACACCTATAACAATAATTTGGTGCTTGAAATCCAGAAAAATAATTTAATTTGTTCACAATTTTGATATGAGGAGTATTTAGTCTAGGGTCAATGAACGCCTATGTATTTACATAGGATAAATTGTTTATGATATTTGATGAATAATGTCCTCAAAAAATGTCCCCAAGTGCCTGGTTAGAATGATTGATATCCCTTGGACCCCTCTTGACATATCCCTTAGAACCCTCTTGACAAGATCAAAGTGAAGAATTTATGTGACAGAGATCCTCCCATCCAATAGTGAACATAATCTTTCACTCAAAGCTTAGATACCCTTAATGATAATGTTGATATATTATGGAACCCCAAAATTGTTGTCAACCTTGGGCATTGTGTTCAGGTTGATCACTAATTCAAGGTGTGAAATCAAGTCGGTTAGGGGATGGCTTATTTGGTTAGTTTTTACAATTGATTTGTACAATAGCCATGTTGATGATAGGGTTCACTTTCAATCCCTAATGTGTTTTCTACATGGTCTCTTTTGACTGTGAGTTGGAGTTGGAAGTCATTGACAGGTTTGAAGCTTTTGCATGAAGATTCTGGCACCAAATTGGTGTTTACACTTGGCACAATGTAAATACTAGTGCTCTTGGTGCAAAGTTTGTTGGGTTTATCATATGCTACTAAAGAATTAGAGTAGCCTTGCCAATGCCTTAGCATGAGCTAGCATTGGTGTTTGGTGTATTGTTAAGAGTGACACTCTTGGTGTTGGTGTAGTGTTAAAGGGTTACATGCAGATTAAATTGAATAAAAGAATGTTGTTCTACATACAAATATTCACTTGCATAAAAGGACAAGAAGTAGAAATTAATTAGAATGATGCAAAATTGTATGGGAAATAGTGCAAAAAATTATCACTATGGGAACAAAAACAATGCAAACCTATGTTGAAAAACTCAAAACACTAATTACTGTGCAAAACTAGAATTTATAGCAAGATGGATGTGCTATTTTAATGACGGAAAACACTAATTTGATGCTAATTTTTGTAATTTTTATATCTTCTATGCAGACAAATTGAGTAGGATGTATATTTCCTTTCCCTTTTCACTGTAAATATAAAACAATCAGCAAGCTTAGCTTATGCTACTCCACTTTTTCACCTGGTGATACACTACCTTGATTGCACATATTTCAGAAATTCAATCACTGCATCAGCTTCACTAAAATATCAATTTTTAATCTAGTACAAAGATATGCCATTAGAAACAACTATTTCTTTAAGGTGTGAAGTCCTTTTGGATTCCCTTTTTCCAATCCACTAATATGAAATCAGGGATCATCCCTTACATAGAAAATATCTCATCTATTGAAATTTAAAATAATCCTCATTGACCCACAAATTTCCAGTTACCAGAACATAAATACAAATGGTGACCTTCATGGAATCAGAAAAAATGTTGGTTGACATAGTAGGGAAATCATATTCAAAATTTGTCTATTGTGAAGCTGAAAGAATGCGTCCTCTGGGATGTCTTTGAATTCCAAGGCACCCTTTCAACTTAGCTTCCACATACTTCTGATCACATGGGCCTGCCATAATTCAACGAGTAAGGACAAAGAAGTAATTATGTGTAAGATCCCCATTCACTCCATTTCTTTTCACTCTTGAACCTTGCATTGATTTCCAAGAAATCCACCAGGAAAACATGCTGCAAGCTACCACATTTTAGGAACATTTATCTACAATTGACCTCGGTTAAAGCTCAGTCTACAAACTCAACATATAGCCTTTAGAGATATGAAATAACTTATTTCTAATTCCATGCCTTCATACCATGATGGCAGGCAGACTCTAGATAATTGTTAAGCAGGTCATAGGGACAACGATCACAAAATTAGTTTTAATTGTATATTTAGTGTGATGGTTTTGATCTACCTTTACAATGATCACAATTCTTAGATGCAATCTCAAGAGGTCTAACCCTTAATACACTCAGTTATCAACCATTAAATATCCCTTTGTCCCCCTAGAGGCGGTACTTTCATGTTGCCAGGTCTAAATATTCCTCTATGTTGCACATTGCCAACCAGCAACTATGTCATGATTCCCATGGCTAAGCTCACAACTACTATTCTCACATTAGTAGTAGTGAAAAGAGAACATAAGAGAAGAAATTCTATAACGCTAAGATGATGAGATAAAAATGAAATTTGATATGATATTTAAATATTATCAAGGTC
The DNA here is from genome assembly GCA_034641835.2 of Pinus albicaulis. Lineage (NCBI taxonomy): Eukaryota > Viridiplantae > Streptophyta > Pinopsida > Pinales > Pinaceae > Pinus > Pinus albicaulis. Next base: position 112,728,410 of record CM076580.1, on the reverse strand, counting down.
ATTATAACTTTATCCAAGGCGAAATCAGATGCTCACCCTTAGGCATTGTGTTCAGCTTGATCACTACTTCAAGGTGTGAAATTAATTTGGTTAGGGGATTAATTATTTGGTTAGTTTTTACAATTGATTTGTACAATAGTCCTGTTGATGATAGGGCCCACTTTCAATCGCTAATGTGTTTTCTACATGGTCTCCTTTTACTGTGAGTTGGAGTTGGGGGTCATTGAAAAGTTTGAAACTTTGGCATGATGATTCTAGCACCAAATTGGTGTTTACACTTGGCACAATGTAAATACTAGTTCTCTTGGTGCAAACTTTGTTGGGTTTATCATATGCTACTAAAGAATTAGTGTAACTTTGCCAAGGCCTTAGCATGAGCTAGCATTGGTGCTTGGAGTAGTGTTAAGAGTGGCACTCTTGGTGTTGGTGTAGTGTTAAAGGGTTACATGCAGATTAGATGTCCCCACTTTGTGAGTAGTGGTCCCCATTTCATTAAATGGTGAGTGAGGAGACTTTGATTGTAGTATCCAAGTGTATGGCATTTGTTGTGGAATGATGATATTGTTTATAGCTATGTTAGTGCTTTAATTTTCAATGATTTCAATTTTTGTGTGGATGATGCTTTTCTAGCTTGTGACAAAATTAGTGATTGTGAGCTTGGAAGCAACTTTTGGAACTATATAGTGACAATCATTGATGGAAAATGTAGCATCCTATGGCCCAAACTGATAGATGTCGTGTCATTCCTAGAGGAACAAGTGTACATCTATGTCATGTACATCTCTTTCATGATCACGTGGATATTCTTTAACTCTTGTGGTTACAAAAATATACATTTACAACATTTTTTTCCAACACAAACATAAGAAATAGCAAATAATGATTTCCACTTAAAAGAATATTTCGCAAGATTTTAGCCAAAAATCTAAAACATAAAACTCAATTAGACAACACCATAATGGTTTAATAACAGTCACAAGACCATGAGCCAATTACTTTTCTCCAAATACATTTGTCCATACTCGTTGCAATTTGGGGAAAATTAATAAATTGGCAGATTCGTTAGTGAAAGAACCATGCCATGATAGAGCCAAGAAAAATGATAACAACAACCCATTCACATACTAGGGACCTATCTGGATCTTAATCAATGATGTCTGTTGCAATGGATGGTGATCCTATATCATATTTGACATCTACATCTACGCTTAAAAATTCCCTAGACATTATATCACTAGACATCCTTTGAATGTTTGCAGAGTAATCAATGGTAAAATATTGAAATTGACAACTCCAATTTATTGCTTCCCTATAAAGGGGTTTTAAATTTTCCTTCCGAACCCAATAGATTCCTTTCATCTAATTTCATATAAACTCCGAGTTGGTGAAGAATTGCATATCATTGACATCGTGTTTTTTTTTCCACTTTTATCCCTTCAACAAGGGAAATGTATTATGATTCATTGTTTTCCATTCTCCCAGTCACTTCTTTCTTTCCATGGAGCACATGATTTGTTGCCATGTTGTGAAGGGAAAATTTCACAACTCCTTGACCTGGATTTGGAAAGCATGACACTTCAATGCATAAACACAACTTTTGCACCGTTTTTTACACTTAGATTATTTGGAAAATAAGATAAAAATAAATTCATATTAGACAGGTAAGTAATTATCTATTTATTAATACTCAACATGTTATTCAATAAGATATAATTGAAAAAATCAGTTATCTATTCATAATCTATTCCACTAACTGTTAATTAATTGAACAACCATAAACCATTTCATTCTTCTTTTCTTTTATTATTGTCAAATATCAGGATAAGGAAAAATATATATATATATATATATATATATATATATATATATATATATATATATATATATATATATATATATATATATATATATATATATATATATATATCATAACGCATAGCTAACGTTACAACGACACAACTAACATCTTCAAGAAATAAACACACAACATTTGGAAACATTTCTGGTGGACACATCAAAATGAAACAACTAGCCACTCCAAGAAAGAACCATGAACCATTTGGGAACATTTATGGCAGATAAATCATAATGAAACAACTAGCATTTCCAAGAAAAATCGTCGTAGTATTTGGGACCAACTTTTATCGATACATAAAAATGAAATAACCATCATCTCTAAGCAAGAAACATATATCAAGCTCGGAAGGGCATGGTAGAACAAAGAAGTTAGGTAGAAATATAGTTTGGTGACTTTGGTAAAATACCCTGATGGTTTTAAAGTTAATATTTTTAATCCAATAATGGGAATTTCATGCTTGGTGTAGATTGTAGGTATGACCATTAAACAATAGGCAAGTTGGACCTCTTTAATTGACATGGAATGGTAACTCTAGATGTTTTCGAAGTTGCATAAATGAATGATTGTACTGGTGTACAACTAACATGAGCGCAAGAATGGATGTCATTGGACAACTTGAACCTTGGTGGGGGAATTAACAATACCTTTGATTTCGTTGACCCAACAAACCACAATTGTCTAGGACCAACATCTCAACATTTTCTCTAAGAAGGAGACTGTGGTAGAAAAAAAAGAAGTGTTATGAGAGATTTTAGAAGGGCCTAGTCAAAATTGGCTGGAAATTGGCTAGCACATAGATTTGGAAATGGGGAAAAACTTCAAAGTTATGATAAAAAGGTACCGTTGAGTGAGTTTTGTGGGAAATCATAGATTACCTCACCCTATGATTATTAATTTGAATAAGTAGGGTATCCAATTTCTGGGAGATGTAATAGAACTAGATGTTTCCTCAATTTGAAACCAAAGATGTAGCAGACCCAAATATTTCCTCAATTTGGAACCAAAGATGGAAAATAGCAGATAGTATGGAACTTTGGGGAGAGGAGGCACTACTTTGGAACCTCTTTGTGCAGAGACTACAACAGAGTGCAATAAGGTTGAGAAGTTTAGAAAGATGAAACAATCTAGACCAAAATTAGTTCCTCGACAGTTACACTGCACATTTAGGATACAAGCTACATTCTTGGAAGGGGTATGAGAGGACATAGATGGTGGTAGAAACTATTTGGAACTAAAAGCTCCCTTAAAAACTAGATTTCTCATTTTGGTTATTGCATCTTTACAACAATTTATTTGGGGAAATGGTTTAGGGGAAAATAAATCAAAGACGATAAGGTTGGCCATGTGTAGAAATTTCATATGATAGTATATATCATCAGTTGTGATCTCTGTTTTGGAAATAGGTTTCAAATTTGTAGCTTTGTTTTTTATAGGATGGAGATGTGATCTGAAAATGGATTGTACTTGAAAAGGGTGCAAGGTATCCATTTTCATTTATGTAAATGAGTGCAAATACTCCAAATTTTAAGTCTGAAAATGTGAGAACTTCTTATTTCTAATACAGAGATAGACTGTAGGGGCATTTACCGGATATGTCACCTTTCAAAGAAAGGATGAATCCAGAAGCTACCTGGCCCTCTTACAAAATCCGCCAAAAGAAATAATATAAGTAAACACTCAGACTTAATTAAAATGATCTTACTCAAACTTGACATTATGTGGAATTTTTTGCTTGGAAGAGATGTATGTCTTTTCTTCTGTTTATGTGATTTAAGTTTATTTATTTTTTCTGAAACTTAACATGTATATCAGCAACATAATTCAACCACAGAATAGAAAAACACAACAACAATATAATATAGGAGTTCACCCCAACTCTTGGGCTACATCTCCTTTGAGCTTCGTCAACATGACTAGACTCTTTGGGATTAAGGTACTTAAATTATTTTACAAGCTCCAAAATTAACCACAATGAATACGAAAATGATTCAAAGGGCTGAGAATACCATTTTAAATCCATTTAATGGTTGTCCAATTCCTGCAAACAACTTTAGGCTTCCATGGACACACATCCTTCTGTTAGTGCACTAAGATTCTCTGAGCTTCTAAATGGCACAAACACCCTCAGATTCTATTTTTGTCCCTGATACCACTACTGCTACATCCAATAATGATCATACATCAGATATCAACTGACAATTTGCTTACATTAAGCACAACATCCCCAAAAATGACTCTCCTCCACGGTTTTCCCAGGGCTGCCCACGACTTCATATCAACTTCTCGAGCTCTAGAAGTACTAGAAATGATCTAAAACCACTTCAATTGGTTCCAGAATGACTAGAATAATCAATATAGAGTTTTTTTTCATCAGAAACAGCCTCCGGCTGCTCCGGTTTCGCCTACACACTCTGTTTTGAAAATGGCCTCTAGAACTTAAATAAAGATTTTCGGCTTTCTAAAGTTCTTAACAGGATTTGAAAACCATCTAAACAGATTCAAAAGTCATGAAATAGCTAATAATTCCTATTCATTTACCTTAAACAGATAAACACAGTCCAATACACAGCCTTCTCCTTCCAGGCCATGATGGCTCCTTCATCTTCTTCCATGCTTAAACCTCTGAAGATGACCTCTGTTAGATTTCCGACCTGCTCCATTGAGTCCAAAAGATCGAAGAGACCCAAAATAAAAAACAAATTGACTCCAAAAGGATCTCCCATGTGAAAGATATCATCAAAACAGTCTTTGCCCAATGTTAGGCAAAAATCCCACTAATTGTGGGCCAACTGTAGTTAACTGTAGTTAAATGTGGAGAATCTGCCTAAATTGGTGGGATGGCGCTAAAATTGGTGGAAGGTTAGAGATAAAATTTAATGTGATGTTATTGTGGCCACATGTTGGCATAAAATGTGGGTCGACTGTTTTGAAAAAAAAAAACCGTAACAACTCCGCCGTTCAAATATTGTTTGCGCTTGTTTCATAACAAGAACTAAGTGTGTGGTGTATTGGTAAAGCGTTGCACTTGTGGACTGCAGGTCATGAGTTTGATTCACAGGTTTTTCAAATATTTTAAATGACCACCATTATGACCAGGGTGCCATGTGGCACCCTTCGGGCCTGTGATGTAGCAGCCCGTAATTGGTCAAAATTATGAAAAGTCAAACCTATATCAAATGATAGATTGGCACTTGTCACAAAACGACTGGTCCACAGGGAATATTCCAAGGAATATTTCCAAAATATTCCGAGGAATATTCGCGAAATATTTTTTTTTAATATTTGCCAATTTCTAAAGTCAATCTGGCCTGTTTTTTACTGAATTTGAAGAACTTCAAAGTTGAATAACTTCTTCATACAATGTCAGTTTTTAGTGCCATTCATGGCATTGGGATCGTATCGCCGAGACCTATCCCGTCGCTTAGGTTCCAAATTAATTTGAGCACTTTCATTTTTTAGCTTTTTCCCAAGCTCAGATTTGAGCTCCTGATCACACCTCCCAAATGAGAGGCTTTTGGTCCCCAAAAGCTTACTGAAATGAAGAACTGAACTGTAGTGCAGCAAATGAGAGAAAACAAAATCCTCTTCTCTTCAGCCCTTCAAAAATTTTGCCTTGAAAAGAAAATGAAATTGAACCACAAATGAAAAGAAATCGACATTTCCCTTCCTGAATGCGCTTGTCCACAACTGTCCACAACTGTCCACAACTGTCTTTCTTGAACTCACACAAAAATTTCTGGCGAGAAATTTACAGAATGAAACTATATAATGCTACCTTGATCAATGATCTAAGGTGGCTCAAAAAAAACAAGATATTACAGCATAAAATACATGCATACATCCGAAATTTGCATATGTACAAAAGGAGCACGTCTTATTGTGTCAAGAAGTCCATCCACTTCTCACCAAGCCACTTCCATGGCGACTTTTGCTTCTGCAAATTTTCCTCATGTGAAACTTCCCTTTCCATATCAATAATGGAATATGAGGTTCCACCTTCGCCAATATTTGTGTCCTCTTGCTGCATGTGCGTGGGACGATGAGTTGGATGCAAAGTCCAACAATGAGAGACAACATGTCCCTTCTTTTGGAAAAAAGTGCAAATCATATGCACCTTCTTTGAAGGTAGTCTTTGCTTCATCTGCTTCTTGTGTGCCTTCTTCCTCATCCAGCATCTTGAAACATGATGGTTAAATCGACCACAAAATGTGCAACAAAAATTCTTTTCATTTGAACAAAAAAAATTATCATTATTTGTTGAAACATAATCAAATTGATCATGTGAATGATTATACCTCTTTTACTGCATGGAATGTCCATCTTCTTGCTGCAATAAAGGCTTAAAACAATGGTAAGGAATATTTCCATCATGACATTGATGTAATTGAGAACTTGGGAGAAATGTTCTCTTCAAATTTGCATCACATTCTTGAATGCATGTGCTCAAAGCTTCGCCATTAAGCTGCTCATAGCCAAGACCAATATTCTTGGGATGCTCCACGACACAAATAGGCTCAACAATGCCTTGTGCATGCTTTCCCAAACCTTTGCCTTCTTGATAGCCCATTTTCAACATCAATTTGGACGCAATACCTCTTGTATGCCTTTCAAAAGAACCAACACACTTTTCAATAGAGGAAACTGAAGACAAATCAAAATGATTTACCTCATGATTTACATCCTGAAGATGAGGTAGTTTCTTGGAAAAATATTCTTTAGCTTGAAGAAGCTGCAACTCCATATCATGCAATCTTTGAAGAATGGCTTCTTTCTCTTCCTGCATAGCTAGCAATTGTGCACGAAGTCGAACACTTTCCCTTTGATCCTCAAGGAGAATCTGCACCATGTCCTTCACCTTAAAGAACTCATTCTTCATGTCATCATTGAAGAATCTCATGAAGGAGGAAACTTCACTTGTAGAAGAAGTTTACATTATGTAAATGGTCAAAACAACCAAAAGGAACTTCCAAAGAAAAGCCCTCAAAGCTTTCAAACAAATGACAAGCTTTTAACCAATTGTCAGTAAAGACCCCTTCTCATTCAAGCAACCATAAAACACAAATTGTTGGAGTTTGTTTTCCAAAGATAATTTTGAGGTAAATTGGGTAAGGAAAATAGTCTTCAATCCTTTCCAAGACTTAGCTAACAACATCTATCCTTCCAACTCAAGAAAACTCATACATGTAACCATTTTGCAACCAATAAAACATTAAATCTCTTACACAGTTTTAAAACCTTTTGCACAATAAGAAATGCTCAACCTAGCTTTGATACCATCTGATATGAAAATGGATTGTACTTGAAAAGGGTGCAAGGTATCCATTTCATTTATGTAAATGAGTGCAAATACTCCAAATTTTAAGTCTGAAAATGTGAGAACTTCTTATTTCTAATACAGAGATAGACTGTAGGGGAATTTATCGGATATGTCACCTTTCAAAGAAAGGATGAATCCAGAAGCTACCTGGCCCTCTTATAGACTCTACCTAAAGAAATAGTAGAAGTAAACACTTAGACTTAATTAAAATGACCTTACTCAACTTGACATTATGCGGAATTTTTTGCTTGGAAGAAATGTATGTCTTTTCTTATGTTTATGTGATTTAAGTTTATTTGTTTTTGTTGAAACTTAGCATGTATATCAGAAACATAATTCAGCCATAGAATAACAAAACACAACAACAATATAATATAGAAGTTCACCCCAACTCTTGGGCTACATCTCCTTTGAGCTTCGTCAACATGACTAGACTCTTCGGGATTAAGGTACTTAAATTATTTTACAAGCTCCAAACTTAACCAAAATGAATACGAAAATGATTCAAAGGGCTGAGAATACCATTTTAAATCCCTTTAATGGTTGTCCGATTCCTGCAAACAACTTTAGGCTTCCATGGACACACATCCTTCTGTTAGTGCACTAAGATTCTCTGAGCTTCTAAATGGCACAAACTCCCTCAGATTTCTATTTTTGTCCATGATACCGCTACTGCTACATCCAATAATTATCATACATCAGATATCAACTGATAATTTTCTTACATTAAGCACAACATCCCCAAAAATGACTCTCCTCCACGGTTTGCCCAGGGCTGCCCACGACTTCATATCAACTTCTCGAGCTTTATAAGTACTAGAAATGATCTGAAACCACTTCCATTGGTTCCATAATGAATTAAATAGTCAATATAGAGTTCTGTTTCATCAGAAACGGCCTCAGGCTGCTCCGGTTTCGCCTACACACTCTGTTTGGAAAATGGCCTCTAGAACTTAAATGAAGATTTTCGGCTTTCTAAATTTCTTAACAGGCTTTGAAAACCATCTAAACAGATTCAAAATGCATGAAATAGATAATAATGCCTATTCATTTACCTTAAACAGAGAAACACAGTCCAATACACAGCCTTCTCCTTCCAGGCCTTGATGGCTCCTTCATCTTCTTCGATGCTTAAACCTCTGAAGATGACGTCTGTTAGATTTCAGACCTACTCCATTGAGTCTATAAGGTCGAAGAGACCCAAAATAAAAAAACAATTCACTCCAAAAGGATCTCCCATGTGAAAGATATCATCAAAACAGTGTTTGCCCAATGTTAGGCAAAAATCCCACTAATTGTGGGCCAACTGTAGTTAACTGCAGTTAAATGTGGAGAATCCGCCTAAATTGGTGGGGTGGCGCTAAAATTGGTGGATGGTTAGAGATAACATTTAATGTGATGTTATCGTGGCCACATGTCGACATAAAATGTGGGTCAACTGTTTTGAAAAAAAAAAACCGTAACAACTCCGTCGTTCAAATATTGTTTGCACCCATTTCATAACAAGAACTAAGTGTGTGGTGTATTGGTAAAGCGTTGCACTTGTGGACTGCAGGTCACGAGTTCGATTCACAGGTTTGTCAAAGATTTTAAACGACCACCATTAGGACCAGGGTGCCATGTGGCGCCCTCCGGGCCTGCCACGTGGCAGCTCGTAATTGGTCAAAATTATGAAAAGTCAAACTTGTATCAAATGATAGATTGCCACTTGTCGCAAAACGACTGGTCCACAGGGAATATTCGAAGGAATATTTCCAAAATATTCCAAGGAATATTTCCAGAATATTCCAAGGAATATTCGCGAAATATTATTTTCTTAATATTTGCCAATTTCTAAAGTCAAACTGGCCTTTTTTTTACTGAATTTGAAGAACTTCAAAGTTGAATAACTTCTTCATACATCATTGGTTTTCAGTGTCGTTCATGGCGTTGGGATTGTATCGCCGAGGCCTATCCCATTGCTCAGGTTACAAATCAATTTGAGCACTTTCATTTTTGAGCTTTTTCCCAAGCTCAGATTTGAGCTCCTGATCAAGATGTAGTCACAATTACTATGATGTTGTTTCCTAATGGTGGAAGACATCTTGTCTGAACAATATCCATTAGTCAGAAATGCTCATGAAGATGTATAGTGTATAATTGTTATGATCATCAATGGATACAGTGGTCATGGAAAAACCTTTTTTAAGCCCAAAAACTTGCATAAATTATCACTTCAGAGAAACTAAATTCAGAAGCTTATTATTCAATGGACTTTATTTCACTGCATGGTCTGCATCTATGTATGAAGATATGCATAAATATCAGGTTACTGTAATTTAATCTTTGGTTGATGTCTATCCTCTGCCTCTAGAACACCAATAATGTGTGTTATACTTATGGTGTTGTAGCATGTTGTTCTCTGCAGCCTGCTTGATATGTATTGGTGTATGGTTTTGAACCCTTTGCCTAATATTCTTCCTATGCTTCAAAGACTTTGATGATTTACTTTACACTAGTTTGTTTATAGATCCTTGCCCTCTTTCATCTGCTTATACTTACAGGTTATTGTTTCTGAGTCTTTAACTGAGATCCATCCTTTTTCTTCAGGGACAATGATGATTTACATTCTACTTAGTATGTAGATTGTTTCCATGTGCAATATTTTTATCCTTATCAAGTTATAGTTTATGAGACTTTTTTTCTATCCTTATCCTTTTGATGTACATTCCAATCATGAGTTTGTGGAACGTTTCCCTCTACAATATGCTTATCCTTGGCTGATGAACTGCCAAGATTTAGAGTGGGAGCACAGTTCTATCATTTTTCCTTGGCCTGTTATCAAGTTCATGGGGCACATTTGTTTCCTATTTATGGTCCCTTTTTGCAACTTTCTAACATGAGGGATATCAATGATCATTCATAAAGATAGTTCATTACCTCCTTTTATGTTTAAGATTAAATCATATTGCAGAATTCATAGCTACTGTAAAGTGTGCCTTGTTACTGAGAAGGATTTAGACAGAAACTATTTTCTAGTTTTCTAGCGCACGAAGAAACTTAATATGCGAAATAGCACTTGGAAAATTGCATGTGATAGCGGATAAAAGCTAAATAAATAACCTAAGTACAGCTAATGCCACATACAAATTGGATGGATATGTAGAGATTTTTTTGCAAGCATTTTACTCGAGGCAACATTATTAGGTGATAAAATGTTTTGGCCTCCCAAGTTAACGGATGGAACTTCATTCCGTTTTTGTTGTGCAGGTCTATGTTCAGTTGCTAGTAATAGTCCATGACAGATAATAAATTGTTTCTTTGGGTCCAATTGCAGTTTCCAGATTCTAGAGTCTCTCACTTCATTTTTCTCTAAGGAAACTGGAGCTAAAGTACTTCAATTTCTACTTGAACTCTGTTAAGTGTTACTATCTATAGGAGCTTACTCACATTATTGAAATTCTCAATACTATTGATTTTTATTGATTTTTTTTGACAAATTATATTTCAAATCTCCATCACCGTATCTCATCATTGGACAATTCTTGCATGGTGAAAATATCCTTACACGATTTTAATCATCTTCAAGTTGTTCTCCAAATAACCATCCTCAAGTGAATTGTCTTCATGTCATGAAAATAATTTGGTCTTTTGTTGGCTAGCCTGAGATGGCTATATTTAGGGATATCACCTAAGCTTGGACACATCTTCGGATCCCAGGAGTCTCCCCGTTCCTGTATTGCAGAAAAGAGTTGTCATTGTGGTTTCCATCATCAAATGCATATATATTGTCAGGGTAAAAAAAATGAAAGCAACTGGTGAGGGCGGCTTTACCGCCTCAAATTACAGAGCATTTTTTGTGGATAGGAAAACCATGTTGTTTCATAATTTAAACTTTGAAAATTCAAAGGAAATCAATTCATTCTGATGCCGAAATCAACATCCTTGGTGATGAAATCCTCGTAACTATTCTTGATAAGTTGCAGGATCTTATAGATAGAGAGTCCTGGTTCTCCAAGGGAACATAATGGGGAAGTTGGGTTTGTAAGGAACTATGAGGTATGAGTTAGGCTTCAGAGATAATATTCAGCCATGGATGATTTCTTAAATTCAATTTCAATTCCAGAAGAAAACTTTGCGCATAGGTGGAATTATACAAGACTTTATTCTTAGAAATTCCCTGTTCGAATATTCAATTTCTTTTGTGTTCTTTTCTGTGATTCTCTTCCAATATCATTGCAAGGATGTGGTTTGATTCTATATATTGATGTTTCTCTGTGATTCAAGTCTCCGTGTTCCTGCATTACAGAACATAATTTAGTCAATGTGGCTTGCATGAGGGTAAAAAAATTGTGAGCAGCTGGTGCGGGCATGAACATGGATGCCTAATAATCAAGGAGTTAATATTGACCTCAGAGCTTTACCATCTCAAATTACAGAGCATTCTTTGTGGATAGGAAACCCCTATTGTTTTCTAATTTAAACTGGCGCAATGCAGAGGAAATCAGTGCATTGTGATGAGGAAATCAACGTCCTTGGCGATGAGATCCTCATAAATATTCTGGAGGCAAATGACAGGAAAAGAGTACAACTGATGCGATCAAAGTTGTTACAGTAAGATTCAACATTTGTTTGTAGAAATATTATGAAGGATTTTGTAGAAAAAATCACTCAAAATTCTGTCAATTTTCAATCCATTTGCATTCAGAGGTCAACAATGAGACAAAATATTCAAATTTCATCGAAAATTTACATTCAAACTCACTAAAACCGCAAATTTTCGACTTCAGAGAGCTCAACTGTAGAGAAAAGCAGTTGTAATGCTATGAAAACCTTTACAGAGTTTTTCAAAAACCGCGTTAAATGGTCTGGTGGTTTGTGGGGCTAGTGGAATGGAGCAGGGATCTATTTTAAACAGAAAAACTTGCAGCGGAAAAGATCTAAGGTTACCTTCACGTAAAATTGCAGCGGCGGAAAATATCTAATGTTACCTTCACGTAAAATTGCAGTGGAAAAGACCAGGAAATTTGCAGTGGAAATTTAAGCGTTGGATTTGCGGAAATTTGAGCGTCGGATTCTAGTTTTGCAAAGGAATAGGGGAGCTGGTAATGAGAAGCGGAGCGGAAGCGGGAGGGAACGAAGGGAAAATTGGCAGCGAAGTCTCTGTTTTGCTCTGACTTGAATTGGAAGATCTGCATTAACTACCTAGACGGCTGGTGCGTAGATCCATGTCTGAAATTCTGCCAGAGATTCTGCTAGATGATTTGATTGTGACCGTGTCAGAGGTTGGAGGAATGGTCGGCCGGAGCCGGAAGGTTTCCCAACCAGTGGCAGAAGCCGGGCAATTCCTCCGCCTAGCTAGACTATTCCTATTTAATTTTAATTTAGGTTATAGATGGTATCACAAGGTTTTCTATAATTTATATAAATAAAGATTTATAATATTTTATGTTGTAGTAATTAAATTTTTTTGTTTTGATTTTTGATTATTTATTATTAGATATTTTGTAAATTTAATTTCTAATTTTAAATTATATAATGTCGGTGTTTTAATTTTGATAAAAAATGATAACTTTTTTAATAAATTAAACAAAAATAATTTAAAATTAATTAATTAATTAATTAAACATTTTAAATTTTATTTTTGTGATCTAAGGAAAAATCTTTAAGTAATAATTACATAAAAATCAATTTTATTAACAAATTCCAAACTAATTAGTTAAAATGCATCAACATAATTAAATATTTTGAAATTACAGAAGGCATGGCATTCAAAGGCTAGTCTTATTTTCCAGTCTATCAGCTCATAAATGAGCTGAGGCAAGAAATGCCCACCATCAAATTAAAGGGACACATCATCAGACACGGTTGACATTTTGGTGGACATTTCCTGCCTCGGCACATTTATGGGCGGATAGACGGGAAATAAGGCTCACTGTCGCCAACGATAGGCAGCTGTTATTTGCTTTTTAAAATTATTGAAATTATTAACGGCCATAAAGGCATAAGGGTGACTAAAAATAGCAAAAGAGATAACTACTGAGGTGGCATGTCCGTGGAGATATTGAAGTAAGAGGTGTTTTATTCATGATACAGAAGATCACGGTATGCACGTATTGAAGTTTGAATCGCTAATAATGGGCGTGGTTTGTTTTCAAATTTATAGAAACTATAATTTGTTTTGAAAATTATTTTAATTTTAATAGATAAATATTTATATATTTTAGGTAAGAAATATATATGTTTTATTTATTATATTAAAGTTTATAATGTTAGGGTTAGGAGTTAAATTTAGGTGAGATTGTTAATTATTTTTCTTTACTAATTAATATTTTAATTAATTAATTATATATTAAAATAAATGACTTTGGTTACATAAAATTTTAAAATTATTGCAAATTTGCATATTTTAAAATAACAATATAATATCTTTTTAGGTAGATAAATCAATGTTTTTTTTAAATTCTTTTTCATATTAAGAAATATTATTATGTATTTATTGAATTTTGAATGGTTTACTAAGTGAGAAGTGGAGAATATCATACTATTCGAATTACTAATTTTGTGTAGAGAAGTGCTCACTAGTTTAGTATGATAGAAATGTAATGTAATAGCTTACTTTGATAAATATGTAATGTAATGTTTAACATTTTGAGTAAGTCAAATTACATAAAAATAAAAATTAAATTACATAAGAAGATTAATATATTACCAGCCTAGATCCATCTTAACTCTGGATCTATCAAGTGCCGAGAGGGATCAAATCTCTCGAGGTGCAAACCTCTTTTTTGAGTGCAAAACTTGAGGAAATGTTTGCACCTCGAGAGATTTGATCCCTCTTGGCACTTGATAGATCCAGAGTTAAGATGGATATAGGCTGGTTTCAGTCGTGTGCGGCCAAGGAAAATCTATCGAAAATATGATTAATTTTATCAATAATATGCAAATACAGATAATATAAATATAATAATTTTATATATGCTAAATATGTCTGATATTTATCTGGTCATTTTAATTTTAAAATTTTCTTAGTTACCTCAGTTTTTTGAGAAATTTTCTTAGTTACCTCAGTTTTTTGAGATGATAAATATTGTTAATAAATTTAATGGCGAAATAATTTTTTTGAATGCAAAGTGACAATGTAATAGTGTTGAATGATAGAAAATGAAAATAATAAGAATGTAGTCAATTACAAATAGTCTTCATTGTGATCAATCTCAAATTATTTTCTTTTACTATTCTTATTGTCACCCTTGTTCTTTTTGTCATCTTCCCTCTCTCCCCCCTCCAACTCCATCTCTCTTTCCCTCCCTCTCTCCACTCTCTCACATCCTCTCTCTCTTCCTTCCCCTCTATCCCTTTCTCTCCCACATCTATCTCTCTCTATATCTCCCTCTCTCTCCCTCTCTTCACCCTCCAAATATGTTACTATATCTCTCCCTCTCTCATTCTCTCCCCATTCCCTCCATCTCTCCTTATTTTTCTCTTTATCTCACCCCCAAACATACACATACTCCTCTATTTCTCCCCTTTGTCACTCCCCTCTCTCTCTACTTCTCACTCTCACCCTAAGTAAATGCATTACTTCCGGATCCAAAGTTTGATATTCTCTGTATTTACTATTGAAATCAATGCATCTAGTGCAAGTAATAAAATAATCTATTAGAAACAAACATATACACCGATATCAATGCATCTAGTGCAAGAAATCAAATAGATTATAAATCACCATATCTAATGTACATTGTTAATAATTTTGTGTGCTTACACCAAAATCAATGCACAATCTTAACTCCAATCATTTTAAAATTAATCGTACCATCAATGTACATCCAATTACATCAAATGAGAAATCAACATCTACAACTAAATCAATGCACCTAATGCAAATAATCAAATATAAGATTACAGAAACGAAAATCTACACTTTGAGATCAATGCATCTAATGCGAGTAATAAAATAAGATTAAAATCAACATCTATATTGAAATCAATGGATCTAGTGCAAGTAATAAATGAGATTAGAAACCAACATTTACATTGATATCAATGCATCAAGTGCAGCAATCAAATAGGATTATAAAATCACCATCTACTTCCCTATCTCCCCTCTCGAACTACATCTCTCTTTCCCCTCCATATCTCCACTCTCACATCCTCCTCTCTTCCTTCCTCTCTCTCCATTTCTTTCTTTCACATATATATTTCCCTCTCTCTTCACCCTCCAACTATGTTACTCGTCTCTCTCAACATCTACACTAAAATCACCATCCACATAATTGAAATCGATGCATCAAGTGCAAGAAATCATCTCTCTCCTCTCTCCCCTCTCCAGCTACATCTCTCTTTTCCCTCCATCTCTTCTTCTTCTACACTCGAAATCAACATCTACATGAAATCAATGCGGGTAGTGCAAGCAATCAAATAGGATTATAAATCACCATACTTCCCTATCTCCCCCCCCTCAAACTACATCTCTCTTTCTCTCCATCTCTACACTCTCTCACATCCCCTCCTCTTCCTTCCTCTCTCTCCATTTATTTCCCACATATATATCTCCCTCTCTCTTCACCTCCAACTTTCTTTGTTACTATATCCCTCCCTCTCTCCTTCTCTCCATATCTCCTCTTCCTTATCTCTTTATCTCACCCCAAAACATATACACACTCTATCCATATCTCCCTTGTCACTTCATCTCTCTCTCTCCACCTCTCACTCTCTATCGTATTCCTTCTTCCCTCCCTCTCCCCTTATCCTCTCAAATCCATCTCTCCATCCTTCCATCTCTCCTTCTATCTCCCTCCCTCTCTGCTCCTCTCTCTCATCCTTCCTCTCTCTCTCTCTCTTTCTTTGCCCTCCAATATTCTCTCTTCCCCCATAACTCTCTTCCTCTCTCTCGTGTCCTCTCTCTTCTCCTTCCTCTCCTACCTTCTTCTATATTTTCCTCTCTCTCTCTCTTTGCAATCCAATTATCTCTCTCTCTCTCTCTCCCTTCCCATCCTCTTTCCTCCACCAACACACACACACACACACTCTCTCTCTCAACATATACACTAAAATCAATGCATATAGTGCAAGAAAAATAGGATTAGAAATCACCATCCACACTAAAATCAATGCATCGAGTGCAAGAAATCATCTTCCCTCCTCTCCCTCCAACTCCATCTCTCTTTCCTTCCCTCTCTCCACTCTCTCACATGCTCTTTCTTCTTCCTTCCCCTCTCCCCATCCCTTTCTCTCCCACATCTATCTCTCCCCTATATCTCCCTCTCTCTCCCTCTCTTCACCCTCCAACTATGTCACTATATCCCTCGCCTTTCTCCTTCTCCCCCATTCCTCCCTACATCTCTCCTTATTTTTCTCTTTATCTCACCCCAAAACATACACATACTCCTCTATTTCTCCCTTGTCACTCCCTCTCTCTCTCCACTTCTCACTCTCTCTATGTATTTATTATTCCATCCCTCTCTCACCCTCCAACGTTCCATCTCTATATCCCTCCCTCTCTTCTCCTATCTCCCTCCCTCTCTCCTCTCTCTCTCTCTTCCTTCCTTCCTCTCTCTCGCTTCCTCTCTTGCCTCCCTCTCTCTTCTCTCTCCCTCTCTCTCTTTTCCCTCCAATATAAAATGCAAGAGAAATAGAAAAATATTGTATTTGGCTCACTGTGTTAAATTTATATATGTAGGGAGAGAAGTGATTTTCCATTAGGGCCCACATCAGATTAATTAGATTAAATTTTAAATGTTAAATATTAAACATTATTTTTACATTTATGTTGACATGTTTATTATTACCTAAGATAGGCAATGCATGTAGTGTACTTTAATTTGGCCCATGGTATTTAGCTGAGGATTCACCTAAATAAAACCAATTTTTGAGTGTTCCGAAATATAAATAGGATTATGGAGTAAATATAAAAAGACATTTTATTTATTTACCATACTCAGTGCAGAGCAATAGAAATGAAAGCTTTGAATATCAATTGGCGAAAGCCTCCTCTTCCCGCAAATATTATTTTCCAAATCAATCGAAATAAGTTCGTTGATGGTGAAATCCCCTTTCCCACAAATATTATTACTACCACTTTCGAACAACTCCCAGAAATCTTTCTCACAAATATTATTTCATTGTTCACAAAATCACGAGATGCTTCCTCAAAAATAAAAATTCAGTACTTTGTTTGTGTTAAATTTATATATGTATGGAGAGAAGTGATTTTTTCATTAGGGATTTAGACATTAGATTAAATTTTAAATGTTAAATATTAAACATTATTTTTACATTTACGTTTATATGTTTATTGTACTCAAATACCCACCTACCTGATTCAAATTTATTAAATTAAATAATATTAATATTATAATATAACTAGCAATTGCACCCAAATGTTGCAAAGGAAATGCCGTAAGACATAGATTCTTAGATTTGAGAAGAATTGTGACATATAAAAGATGATTGGAATTACAAATTACAAAATAAATGTCATTCAAAGCTAGAATATACAAAGAAATCAATCACTAGGTTCTCCCTATTCCAAATGAATCAATTTTTAATTATTTTTTATTTTTATAGGATTGGCCATAGTTGCATGAATTTGTAATTATTTTTAATTCTCAAGATCTGCTCACTATGTTTACAGCTTTTACTACTTCAAGTATAACCAATCTATTTTAGCATGGATTGAATTTAGTAAAAAACAAAGCGTAATTGGAATTTCATGTGGCTGTATCAAGAGAGGCTCGTGTAAATGTAGTAAGATAGGATTAACAGTATTGACATATTGGAGCCCTAATGTGAATACATTTTGTGATCCTAGATGGGGACGAGGTCAAGAGAGGAATACATTTCGTGATCCTAGATGGGGATGAGGTCAAGAGAGACCAGGCTGCCAACTTTAAAATGTGATGATTGTCGTCTCATTAAGGATATGCCGTGAAGGGTTAAGGCAGCAAGGAAGATGTTGTTGCACACTCCATAAAATCCTCACTTTCAATACTTCAGATATGCCATCCGTGAAAATTCATAAGAATGCTACGTAACAATGTGCATTGTACATTTCATTCTTACCATCAACATTACATAAATTTGACAAGAATTTGTGTTCGCATTTGGTGTGAGTGTTACTCGATGAACAGAAAAACCCTATATCCCTATGATATGAAATAGAAGCTCTAAATCACATGGCTCTCCGGTTTTCTTTTTTGTCTCCCTGTCATCTTTGAGTTTTGCTCTCTCATTTTGTGTTGTGCTAAACTCTTTTTCAACGCGTGGCAACATTTTGATATGAGGCTAGTTATTAGGTCATTAATGGGCATAATTATCACTCGGCTGCCTTTGTTTTAATGTTGGGTAAGTCTTCACTTCAAGGATAACCATCGCAGCGAGAATAACGACACACTAATCATTTTGAAGACAAGCCTTCACTCTTATCAAAGTGTCTTTATTACAGCATACAAAATTAAAGTAGTTAATTAAATATAAAAAATTATATATTATATTTCAGAAAAATTAAATATATTTATTAGTGAAAATCCTACGTAATATTTTTTAAAATTATAATTTTAAATATACCAAAAAAACAAATTGTACAAGGCGATTTCTGACACCCAAAAAATAAATAAATAATTACAAAGTTGACTCACAAAGTTCAAATAGCTATTCCTTAATTCTTAGGAGGTTAATATTTCCAATTCCATCCATCCCAAAATCTTCCCACCAAAAATTATCAGCTTCACTTTTTGTTATTTTGAGCAATTTTTTCTAATACCATCCATCGTAAATGCTTTTAACAAAAAACTATCACCACAAATTATCAGCTTCACCTTTTGTTATTTTCAGCAAATTCTTGCAGTTCCATCCGTCCATCGAAAATCCTTCTCATAAAAAAATATCAGTTTCACCTTTTGTTATTTTGAGCAAACTTTTAGCTTACAATTGCATTTTTGTAGTGTCGTTATTCCACAAAGAATCAATGTCCACGGTAGGAGCTACAGAAAAAATTAGATGATCAAGTGGTCGATCTACTAGACTACAAACTGAATATGTCATTTCATCCTTCACGTCTCTACTCAAATCACCCTCTGAGAAACAACCGAAGACGTGTTGAGCTAATACCTTTTTTGAGAGGCCATCGTTAAACCACTGAAAGCTGTTGTCAGAATTATTGACTTCCATACTATTGCTATTGTTATTAACTCCTATATACTGATGTTCATAAGACAATACGGAGGGCTCTATTGCCCTTAGTAGGGGTGGGCTATCGAGGGCCTTTGAAACTGCACACGAATGGTGGACAGTAGAAAAATATTCATTTGTTGTAACTTCTGGTTTGGAAGAATTTGATGGTAGTGGCGTAGTTTGATTACATAAAATAGAATGTCGCAAACCTAGCAACTGCCGAGTCCCCGGATTTTTGTCCAGTATTGCACTAATCTCATCGGGCCCCAACTTGGATGCTGAGAAAGGTGCAGCTGTAGGCATTGTATTCATATAAATCGTGCGATCATTAATATCATTCTGCATATATGAAGAACTCCTGATGAGTTTCGTCATTTCTGATAGTCTATCAGAATTATCAAGATAACTGGAGCTGCTGCCACATTGAAACTGGTGCAGACAGTTTCCTGTCAAATTGACCATAGCTTCCATCGGTGTGGAGAGGCGGGACATATCATGAACAGATTGCGGGAAATGCGCGAGTAATGGAAACGAATGAAAACGGAGAAAACGAATGATTCTGCAAATGTTTTTCCTTAACTGAGTACAATCGTTGCAATCACCATTAATTAATTTACCCTCCATAAATCAGTTTCTTTTCTAAATATATATATATAGTCTTGTGGGTATTAGTAGGAATCTTACCGTTGACGAATCGAGCTCCGGGGGACATCAAACTAATGAGTTTAACTATGTAAATTAAATCTCTAAGTTCTCTCATAACCTATAGAAAAAATATCACAGCGATAACTTACAACATAACCTTCAAAGACTTTGAATATATAAACTAAATCTCTAAATGCTTCCTTTATTTTCTTCTTCCATAGCGAGTGTCATTCAGGGTCCTCCTTCCTTTATTTTCTTCTTCCATCGCCAGTGTCATTCAAGTCCTTGGCTTTCAAAGTGAACAATCTTCAACTCTATTCCGCAACGTGGGAGACACGGTGAACGAAAACACAAAAATATAATCATGGAAAGCTAATAAACTTCAACCCTATTCCGCAACGTGGAAGAAGTAGTGATGAACAATCCTTCAAACTGATTCCGTAGCTTGGGATAAATGGGAAACGAAATGGCAGAAAATGAATGATTGTGCAAATGTTTTTCCTTAACTGAGTACAATCGTTGCAATCACCATTAATTAATTTACCCTCCATAAATCAGACTTTCGCCAGCGATGATCATTCAAACGGGAAGGAGAGGATCCATTGCCAATTGCTGGTAGGTTCTTTGATCGCCGCAACTAACATAACCACTCTAACTAACCATTATTCGCATCGTAACCACTCTAACTAACCATTATTCACATCGTAGGGTTGATAATCTTAGGTTCTTTGATCGCCGCAACTAACATAACCACTCTAACTAACCATTATTGGCATCGTAGGGTTGATAATCTTTCAATCGTCTAACACATAAGATCGATGGTACCAAATGGTGTAGAGTGGCAATCAGCAAAGTTGTTGAATTAATATTAGGGTTAATAATGTTTTTTTGGCATGTATTAATAATAATTTGGCCCATGGTATTTAGCTCAGGATTCACCTAAATAAAACCACTTTTTGATGTTCATAAATATAAATAGGATTATGGAGTAAATATAAAAAGACTTTTTATTTATTTACCATATATATGGTTTATTTATATTTTTCTTTTATAAATATGGTATTTGACCCATGGTATTAAAGTGGTAAATATATCAAAATTTTACATTACTCACATGACATCTACACATCGCTATACACGACATATTAAAAGTTTACATTACACACATTACATCTACACATCTCTATATATTGGGCCCGACATATTAAAATTTTACATTACACACATTACATCTACACATCTATATATATTGGGCCCAACATATCAAAAGTTTACATTACACACATTACAACTACACATCTCTATATATTAGGCCGACATTGACATTACACACCTTACATCTACACATCCCTATATACTGGGCTGTAGAGCGCCTCTCGGCGCAATGTAAACATTTTAAAGTCTAGTCAAAATAAAATAAAAATAGCCAAATGAAAATATCCCTATAAAAAATAAAATAATAATAATAATAATGACCTATGGTATTCATGTGGAATGTACCCTATTTAAGGGGGAAATTAAACCAACCTAGATCCATCTTAACTCTATATCTACCAAGGATAGAATGGGATCAAATCTCTTAAAATGCAAAGTTATTTTAGAATGAAAAAAGATTTGATCTCCTTCGTAAATCCACTATTAAGATGGATCTAGGTTGGTTAATAACAAGTAAGGCAACCATATAAATTTAATAGTTGATAAATTTACATAAACATCAATCCTTATAAACATCAAACAAACACTTCATTATAAATATGACATTGTTAAAATTAAAAATATCACTAATCTAAATAAATTATAGCTTTGTGTTAAATTATTATTATTATTATTATTATTAATTATAAAAATAAATAATATATAAGTAAAATGTATATACATTTGAAAAAACATGGAACAACATTCTTATACATTGAAATTAACCAAGTAGATCCTTAATTTGTGAATAATTTTTGCTAAAAGTCCATTGATCAATACTATGGCTTATCAATACCACATACCTAAAAAATCATAACTCTTTTTATATAACACTTCTTCATATGATATTTTTTTTTCTTAATCAATTTATTTAAAAAAATGATATAATTATTTATAAAGTAAATCTCAATGTTTGATTTGTGTATACTAAAAATATGTAACGTACACAACAGTTCTACACAAAAAAAATGTTTACTTTTGTCTTTAAACATGAATATAATACTTATATATAATATAATTCCATAAGTATTTGAATTACCATGGTTTACATTCCACAATTAATTTCCTTATGAGGGTTCTATAAAACTCTTTACCATGATTTATATTGACTAATTTTTGCATTGCACTTACATGGTTTCTCGACACAGGACCTCCTTATCTAACCCTACAATCATATATATAATCATAACCTATTATCTCCACTTGGAAATTTTGTTTGCAAAAGATTAAGGTTTGTCCTCTACATATAATATAAGTCTACCATAATTAGTAAGGTAAATCATAATGTTGATAATTAATCTCGAAGGGACAGAGAAGATTGGCAGAATTTCGGTAATTGAATGTTATCCGGTTTCATGAAATTCTCCGTATGTTTTCATTTATGGTAAGGCAGTATTGCTGTCCTCTTCGCATGGGAATTCAGATTAATTAGTGAAATCTGCTCCGCTAGCCACCGTTGGATCTCAGGGTGGGAGATCTACGGTCCTAGTCCTTCGGTACTCGTTTAGGGTGATGACCTTGCTGACCCTAACTATTTTTCATTCATTTGTTTCGACTCTGTCATCGTCGCTCCTCTGCAACCTTGCGGCCTCCATTCCTGCTCGACGAATGTTCGATATTGTTTAGCTTTGGCCTCGTTGACACCTCTGCAGGTATGTGGAATCCATTGACACAGTCTCGAAAGCTCGGGCTTTATGACATAGCAGTTTTAGTTATCAAGTTAGGAGGTTTTCTTTGTTTAACAATTTTCTTTTCCCTGTGGTTAACAAGTTTGCAGGGCTTGGCTCCAATGCCTCCTTCCAAATGCAGCCATCCCAAATTCTCAGTCGGTAAGTCACCCGAGCTCCAGGTCCTTAAACCTACTCTATGCTACATTACACTCACAATTTTGATAACTATACATCTTTATTAAAAGTTTTTCCTCTCGCCACATCTCCTTCTAGGAACACAATTCGTAGTTGGCAGAAAGCTTCTACCAGGTATTGCAACCCTGGTTTTTGTTCTTTACTCTTTTCATTTTTCGTTGTTACAAAAGCATTCTGCTTCTAACTTTAAGTTTTGGTTTGGGGCAGGTATATCTCTGTGGACCATGGATAAGGTTACTGGTGCATTTTCATCCCGCAGGAATGTTTCAACTTCATACTAATACTGTATTAGCTACTAATAGGTATCGGGTTTACTGTTAGTCTCTTAGTCTAGGTGTGAATCTCTCCAGGGTTAGATTTTTGGCACTAGCGAGGTCATAAATTTATGCATCTAGTCTTATGGCCTTACATTACCATACTCTTGGGTTTTTCCGTCTATCTAAGGGCTTCGATCGGTTTTATTCTTGGACATCTGTTTGTAATATTTTTAAGGGTTTAACTCTGGATATTAAACGAGTACTCGGCTTTGTCTAAGAGGAATAGTTTACTCTGCAACAATGTTTAATGTTGTTTTAAACTTCACCATGGTTATTGGCTTGAACTTCGAATTTTTGGATATACAAATCTTGTCTTTACTTTCAGTATGGTTCAATCCCGTGAAGGAATTGATGCATTGAACATTTCCGTTTTTAATAAAATTTATTTGTAACGTTTTTCTCTCATTACTTTACTGGACTTTTACATTACTACTCCTGAATTTCTCAAATAATTGTTATCACTCTTTCTCGTATAAAGTTAGTGTTTTTATCTTTATTAACTGTTATAGAAAGAGAGTTTCACTGATAATAATTTCTTTGCATTGGCTGCTACTCTTCTGGGTTTACCTATGCACATTATTTCTAGAGTTTAAATGTGTGTATTTCATTTCTTGCAGAGATTTTCCCTTATTCTTCTTTACTATTTTCCAGTTCTTCAGTTAAATAGGGATGTTTGGACCATCTGGGTTTTAGAGTTCTTGCATACAACTCTATTTTCAATGTATAACATAGATTACAAAAGACCAACGAGTTCTGGGGTCTAGGGTTTCGACCTAGGACCTTGAACTAACAGTTCTACTGGTTCATTTTTCTAATAGATGTTTCTGTATTGGTTTAACCTGGTAACTTATTTACTGTTCACACAACTTATTTTCCTTGAAATACAGGTAGTAACTTCAATACATCAATTTTATTTCATAGCCCACATATATACATAAAAATTACTACTGTAACATCTGGTTTGTTTTACAATAATTACAGATACTGTTTTATCTATTGCATTCACTGCGTAAAAATATTTATTCCATAATTTCAAGAAAACATTTCCTACATTTTAAAAGAATTATATCTAAATAGAAAGTTCCATTTCTTACTATTTCGACAATTTTTAAATACTTATCTCACTTTAGAATCTGTTGATGATGTCCTCCCTACCGTGAGAGAGGCAATTATGTCCTCATCTCCCTGCGTGCTCCACACATGAGATGAGTAGGTTGATAGTTATCCTAGAAGATACCTCAGGACTCCTCATCTAGTACTCTTCTTTTCCAGGATTTAGGAATGCTGAGTGTTTTCCACTGGTCACCATGAGCTTAGGAATTTCCACTCTCTTCCTCCTTTTCCTTAGTCATAGAATAGAATCCATTTTTCTCATTGGGATGTACTTTTTATCCCTAGAGGAAAGGTAATTGTCTTTAACTGTTTTCTGTTCAACCACTCTCAATTCTTGGAATATTTTTATCATCAGTCTTTTAACTTTTTATGGAACCACTATTCCATAATTACATTTTATTGCAAAAAGACATAATTAATTCTATGTTCATCATGTGATCCTTTTCTCAAAAGAAATAAATGTTTTAGTCTCTTAAAATTAAATAACATAACAACAGTTTGCACTTAATTTAGTTGTCACAAATTCCCCCTCTGGAGGTTAATACCGTCCTCGACGTTTCATTCCAGCTCAATAAACAATTCTGGATAAGCCTTACGAACAAATCCTTCATCTTCCCAGGTAGTCTCATCTGAGCTGAAGTGCTTCCGCTGCACTTTAACCTGGGTGATAGCTTGCCTCTAGAGCATGATTTCTCTCTGATCGAGTATATGTTGAGGCTTGATGAGAAATTTTTCGTCTGGTTCAACCTGCATTCAACAAACACTGAATTAAAATTTCATAAAATTTGGTATTTTAAGATAGTATTCTTTAATATTGCCTACTTGAATACTTTTCCAGTGGATTACATGCTTTGGGCCATGCACGTATCGTTTTAGTAAAGACATATGAAACAAATTGTGTACTAGGATATAGCTGGGTAAAGCCAACTGATAAGCCACAGGTCCCACTCTTTTCAATATCTGGAAAGGTCCACAAAACCTGGGAGCCAACTTGGCACAGGAGGTCTAGTTTAATGTGCTCTTCTTTGGTTTAATCCTTACATACACATGATCGCCCACTTCAAATTCTTGATAAGTTATCTTCTTATCTACATACACCTTCTACCGGTCTTGGGCCGCTTTTAGATTTTGTCTAATTTTCCTTACTTCTGATTCCATCTCAGCCAACATCTCCGGTCCAAGCATCAACTTGGTTTCAAGGCTGCTCTAATTGATGGGAGTACGACATTGTTGCCCATACAAAGCTTTAAAGTGTCTCATCTTAAGATATTCCTTGTAACCATTATTGTAGGAAAATTCTACCAATCGTAGATATTCCTCCCATTTCGTTGGCTTCTATATCACGTACATGCACCGCATATCTTTCAAGATTTGGTTCACCCACTCAGTTTGTCCATCCACCTGGGGATGATAAGCGGCATTGAAATGTATTTTGGTTCCCAACCTTTAAATAGGGTCTTCCAGAATGTTGAAATAAACTTCACATCTCTATCTGATATAAAATTCTTTGGAATGCCATACAATCTAAAAATCTCTCTCATAAAGATATCTGATATTTGCACAGTTTTGTAAGTAGACTGTATGGGTATGAAATGTGATGTCTTACTCAATTTATCAACCACCACCATAATGGAGTCATTGTTTTTTTTTGAACTTGGTAAACCAGTAATAAAATGTAGGGATATAACTTCCCATTTCCATTCAGGCACTGGTATAGGCTGCAACAATCCAACTGGGTGTTGATGTTGCACTTGTTAGCCACTTATAATATTTGTTATACCAAAAGGTGGCTAAGAATTTTGCGAGCCTCCAAGGAACAAAGTTTATCACTAAAAATTGTTACCTCTTGAAGGCTCCTTGAAGGCCTCATGCCTCTGACCAAAATCTTCATTACTATTTCCATCTTATACTCAGAAATTTCTGCTGATTCCAAATGAAAAACTGCTGCAAGAACTTAGTTTTCCCCCTTCTCAAACCTTCATTTTCTCCCCTTTTTCTCCATAAAAACTCCCTTGTTTTTATAAATCCTCTTCTTCCGTTTATGAAAATCACTTTTCCATAGTTAAAAACCCATTTTTTAACTATACCGAAACCCTTGAAACCCTTTGAAAACGTTGAAAAAATCAATAAAAATTCATATTTTATATACAAGCTTTAGCCCTTTGGGCTAAGTTTCTAAACCACTCCACCCACATGCCTCCACCCTGGAACCACGTGCTAAGTCCCTCATGGTGCTTATCGCATTGCAAGATTCAAGCACGCAGGTTTATCGATGTTTGTAGATTTTAGATTTCTGTGGTGAGAGATTAGAGTTTTTGGGTTCAGAATCTCCACAGTGAACATTTTTGTGTCAACGTTTCGGGTCTAGAACAAGACCCATCATCAGGACAAATACTGTAAAAAAGGAGAGGAGAAAAGATATTATAAATATCTATCAAGAGTGCAATAAAAAAGGCCGACCAACCAAAATCAAAAGATATTTTCATATTACATGTAAAAAACAAAATAAAAAGGTTTCTAAATTTATCGTTGTTTTTAAAACTTGCGATGCGATCAACCTTTATATTGAAAAACCCCCGATCGCATCATTATTTTATATGTATATACCGTGGGCTCGCCCTTCGTACTTAAACCTTTTGAATATTTCATTCCCGATCGATCTTTTTCTTTGTGATAACCCAAAACCCACTTTTCCAAAGTTTTGGTCTAAAAACCAAAATCACGTGTTAAATATTTTAATGGGTTGATTGAAAGACCGATCGTGCAATCGCAATCGGAGAAAATACAATGGGTTGATCAAAAAGACCGCATTGAAATTTTGTGATGCGAGTAAGTCCCTGTGCTATAATCCCCACCCCTTCCACTTTCCATTCATATATCCTGCTCCTGAGACCAAAGGGTTAGGTCCCAAGGCGCTTATCGCATCGCATAAATCAAATGGGTTGATTGAAAAGCACATCCCCGATCTTCTGATATGCGATTAGACCCTCCTCTTTAACCCCCCCGGTCATATCATTCTCCATACGACCAAAGGCCCCGTAGTCGGGTGCCTAACCCTATTATATATGTATTCCGCCCACTAAATATTAAAATATTAAGTTAAAATATCAAAACTTTGGGTTTTATTATTTCTCTAAGGTTTTCCACCGGTCCGAAATTCGAGCAAGCTCCACCTTCGATCTGATCTGCAGATCCGATGGTGCGGAACCTATCAAACCTGGTGAACCCCGCCAGCGGTGCTCCATTGCCCCAAAACAACGTGGTATTCATCGCACCGCCTTTGGGCAAAGGTGGTTTTTCCCCGATTGCCAGCGATTCCATACATCGCCTGACACGAGTCCCTTGTACTTTTTCAAAACCGCTTGCTCATCACGCATTATCGTTCGTACGTGGACGCCCAGCGATATTGCTGTGCACCATCCGATCTGGGGCGGGTCATCCGACGTCTATTGCTCGCCGAAGATGCCCGATAGTTAACCAAGCTACGACGCACCATCCAGCTAATCTCCGCCATCGATCTGATTTTCAGATCGACGATCCACATTCCATCACCCTGTTTCATCCGTTTGACTTTCAACCTCCGTTCCAGACCGTCGATCTCTGCGTGATCGACAGCTCAGATTCAATCTTCTTCTGCCCATTTTTCGATCTCTCCTGATTAATCTCGACCGTTGGATGATGCCATCCAACGACCACAATTCCTCCACACGTCCTCTACAGCAATAAACCTAAAACACGCAGGATTTCTTAATTATTTTGTGTTTTATGCAGGTTTTAAATGGTTTCCGCTATTATATTGAAGAAAGGCCAGGGGCCGAGAATGACGATTCTCGTGTCTTTAGTCCATGAAGAGAACCATTCGCAGGGTTGCATTCAACGTTTTATCGATGCTCCATGGGCATCGATACCATAAAGAGCCCTGCGCGGCCCTGCACATCGACAAGACACTGTTTCATTCAAAATAACAGTTAAAGAGTATAAGTTTGAAGACAAAGCACAACAAATAAATATTGAAGGCAGATTTTTGAAGTTACGGCTAAAAATGCTTATTAAAGGCTTAATTGACAGAGTTAAAACAAAATTAAAGAAATTTATAAGTGTTTAACAGGCAGAAAGGTCTCCATTGCCACATTTGAGGTGAATTGATTCCTCAGCTACCACAGAGCCACCTGTTGCCTCAAACCTTTCACAATAGAGGCAAAGGTTATTGCAAAATCAAATATTTTGCCTTAGCGCAGCTAGGGAGTTACTTCTGCAAGGAAATCAATGCAAAAATATCTGTAGAGTTACTCCAACATAATGCAGAGCCCCAAAGTCAACATAAAGCCCCACCAAGCTTAAATCTTAATTGTAAAAAAGTTGATACAGTGACACACCTATAAAACTTCTTCATCGAGCCCCTCAAAGGGCCAAGAAGTCTTGAATCTGTATTAATGGTCCTTAAGATCTTTTGTTAGATCACACCTCCTCATCCTTCTATAAATACTTCTGTAGAAGATGAGCAGTTGTTGGTTATTGTTTCGATCACAAGTTGTAATACTGAAACTCTTTGAAGTAAATACATAGTCTGTTGAAGTTGAAGAACAAATTGAAGTCTTGGAGATTTTGATGATGTTGTTGCATGCTTGTTCCTGAGAAGGCTCTATCATTGGATCCATGAGCTTGGCTGTTGGTGAAGTATTTTGAACTGTCTTATGTTTTCCCCCCGTTTTCATTATGTTCCACAATTTCTTACTACAGTAGGATAGAAAGTATTAGGCTAAGAAATGACTCCTAGAAGCACCTTAGACCTATTCATCCTTCACTGTTTTATGTTTTCTTCTGCTGAAGTATTTTAGAGGCTTTAAACTTTCTCTTTAGTCTTCATGCTTGTTTATTTCCTTAATAGTTTGAACAGTTGGTTTCAGCATGATTTATGGTTCTCCCTGCTTGTCTGTTGCCACTTAAAAATTGTTATTGAAGTCTCCCTTTGAAGTTCTTTGCTTATAGTGAATCAGAGAGGTCTGTTTTGATCTTGCCCTTTGTCCTCACTTAAACATTTGGCTTAAAGGTCGTTATAATTATGATCATGGATGTTTTTAGGTGTTCCCTCTTCTATGACTGTAATTATCAGTAAATCTTTTATGTTTTCTAAAAAGTCCTTTAGAATAAAATCTTTGAGGAAAGAGGGTGTTCCCCGAATCTTAGATTTCATTTTGAGAGTTGTCTTGAAATCATTATTTACTTAAATAATGTTTATAGAACTTATGGTTAGCCCCGTCTATCAAATATCTCTTTATAGTTTAAATTATGTTTTCAGGTTCCCTTTGTTGAGAATTCAATTTCTCTTTCTAAATCATTAATGTTCATTCCATTCCAAAAACAAAAGGATCCCGTGGCCAAGCTATATTTTCCCTCTGATATCCCATATCCTTTGATGAGTTTGTTACGACCTTTTCTCGACTCCATTGCCCAATGAACCAGATGTTTCTCCATTCTATGTATCCTTCCTAGACCTTTTATGTTCTGTTGTATCGATTCAATCCAACCAAACAAAAAAACAACACCTGCACTTAATAACTAGTCTAAAATCAATAATATAAGCTCACAGGATAAACCTTAGAAAACAAAATTTTGAGAGATCCCTCTCTGAGAACAGGAGGACTAGATCCTGTAACTCTAAAGATTGGTTCTGATGTTGCCTTGTCTTTTGATTTGCCAAACTATCAAAACACGGGACACCAACATAATGGCGATCGCGGTGGGACCATTATGAGTTAGCAAAAATCTAAGTACCCCTTAGGACTCCAGAAATCCCTTATAAGTAACCTTCTTCAAGCACTACCAAGTAATGGTAATCATGATAGGACCTTTTGAATCAGTGACAAACTAAGTAACCCTTAGGATTCTTATAAAGCCTTATCAAACCTTGAAGGATTCATTTACCAAGCCATAAGAGTGAACTCTATATGTTTTGACACCCTAGCTAAGTGTTAAGAAAGATTTAGGACACTCTCATAACCTGTAAGATCATAAAACTCAGAAAAACCCAAAACATTTCAGTTTTTCTTCATAATAAACTTGGTGGTGGACCATAAAACCTTTACCTCTAAAGGAGCTAAAAATTTCCACCTGGCGACTCCACAATCCTAAAAATAGACCTTAAGACTGCACTGGGAAGATCCCAAGTCTTAATAGCATCATACAAGCTCAACTAGAAGGCTTTAAGACTAAAAATTTCATTCTTCTGAAAATATCAGTTAGCCTCTTAAAGATTGTCATATTTGGTTAAACTCTCTTTCTAGCCAGGTCTAAAAAACATAGCATAGTGGCTCCCAGAAAGATTTATACTAGAGCCTACCCTGACCCAAAGCCACTGGAAGAAGTTGACAACCCTGAAAGTATACTTAGGAAGTCTTCCAAGATAAAATTTTCAATTGTTTTCAGATCACCCTTGAGATCTAATTTAGTCCCTGAAAATCTCGCAGCCCTACACCAATCACAAGTTGACTTAAGAAATCCTTTTAGAACTAGGTCACTTGATGATATAATTCAGATAGATTCCGAGTCCTCACTTTCATCCCCAGAACAAAGTGAACAACCTGGTAGTAGAGAAACCACACCACCTGATTTACATTTCCTTCTAAATTTAGGTGTCTCTCATCCAAGGTCAGCTCAACAATCTATCCCCGATACATCCACATCTGTCCATCCAACATCCACTGTCCAAACCATTCCATTTCAACTCACTCCCCCTCTTGTAAATCCACCTCCACCACCTATCATGGCAGCATGGTATGCTCCCCTAGTCCTTCCTGTACCGTTAGCCAATCTCCCACAGGACTATCAGTCCAAAATTCCATTATATAATGCAAACAATGCTACAACTGCATCACAACATGTAGACAAAATGAATGACTACTTTGACAGAAATTAAATTGATGATGATTCTGTCAAGCTTAGGTTATTTTCTCAGAGCTTAGGGGGGGAGGTAAGAAAATGGTTCAAAGGTTTAGCCCCCCATAGTATCAATGACCTCCAAGGCTTCCATCAAACATTCCTAAACAAATGGGAAGTAAAGAAAAACCCTCTCCAAGTCCTTTATGACTACAAAAACCTCCATAGAAAAACTGGAGAAAGTGTGCAAGCTTACTGCACTAGGTTCAATAGTGTGTATAATGCACTTTCCCCAGAACTAAAACCTCCACAGGGCTCAGATTTAAATAAATTTCCTGAAGGGTTTGACTCTGACATGACCTATCAGCTAAGAGAAAGAAATTTTGCAACTCTGGAAGATATGCAACAGGGTGCTCTTTCAGTGGAAGTAAACTTGATGGAGAAGAGGGAAAGAATGAAAAATGAGAAGAAAGTATCTTTTAGAGAAGAGTCCACTCCTCTTACTTCAAGCTAAAAAATGGAGAGGATGTTGGAAGAAATGATGAAAGAGATGAGCATAATTAAGAAAGCACAAGAAAATAAAAATCAAACTGCTCCTCGAAATAGAAATTATAATTATAGAAGAGAAAACAATCAAGACAAACAGAACGAGAATGACCAACAGATTAGACCTCCCTTCCAACAAAACTATGTAGATCAATATGAGGAAGATAGGGAGTTGGAAACAATGGAAGAATCTCATGTAAACTTGATTGGGTCAGACAGTGGAGATGATGTTTACTTCACTGAGGAAGAACAAGGATTCTTCTCTGATGACCAAAATACAAACACCTATGAAAACTCTGATGACTACAGATTTGGTTTTGAAAATGCGATTATGGAAGTGCATAAACAATACGATCTTAGGAGCAAAGGGAATGCAGATAACTTAAAAGACCAGAACACTAATACTGCTGGCAAGAAAAACACAGAAACTCAACCCAAAAAGAGAGTGGAGAAAACCAACATTTTGGCCAAAAAACCAGACTTAAACAAAGACAAAAATATTCAGCCAAATGTTGAAAAAAGTACCCCTAGCACTTCAGCTAGTGGTCCTAACAAAATTGTCCCAATTACCAGTCCAAATAAGGTTCAGCAAATCAAAATTGCTGAAAATAATTCAATTGAAAAAGAAGATGTAAATATCAACAAGTCAATTATTCCTTTCAGCCTTGAGGGAGAGATTGCTAAGATAAAAATTACCATCCCCCTAGCTGAACTAGTAACCCAAGAGGTGTACAAAAACCAAGTTTTTAAAGCTTTGAACTTAGGAAGTGATACAGACACTTTAAACTTGACAGACGACAAACCTGAGTTGTTGTTTGGTCTAGAAGTTGAAGGAAAATATCAAGAAGGGGCTGTCCCTCCCTTCTATGTTAGCTTGAGCATACATGAGAAAATTTTACATAATGCCATGTTAGATTCGGGAGCTTCACACAATCTAATGCCCAAGGTAGTAATGGAAAGCTTAGGCTTAGAAATTACTAAACCATACAAATATTTGTATTTCTTTGACTCAAGCAGAGTCAAGTGTTTGGGTTTAATCAAATATTTATGTGTTACTTTAGCTCAGATCCCTGCTAAGAGTCTAGTTATGGATATAGTTGTAGCTGAAATTCCCCCTAAATATGGCATGCTCTTATCAAGATATTGGGGAGCCAAACTTTAGGGAAGCCTTCAAATGGACACCTCTTATGCCACCATCCCTTTTTTTAACCAAAACAAAAGACTATACAGGGAATCTCACATGAAGTACATGGTGAGCAACCTAGAAAAACCTAACAACACTCCAATCTATTCTACTGAATCAAGTTTAGATTCCTTTATCTTATGTAACAAATATGACATTACTCAACAAGATAAAGAAAACATAGACCCAATCAGTTCACCACAACAATCCAATCTTCCCTTCGATCAAATTCAAGACATTGACAATCAACAACAACAAGAAAATGAAAATAAATATGGCATACTTTGGAAAATAAACTTTGATGGATCCTGTAATAAAGCAAGCACATGTGCAGGTGTGTGGATCCAGAATACGAATCAAAGTTTCTCATACCAACTGGATTTCCCATGCACTAACAATATTGCTGAGTACGAAGCACTTCTCCTAGGTTTAAAATTTCTCAAACAATTACAGGCCCAAAAGGTAACAATCCTAGGAGATTCTGAACTTATCATAAAACAAATCAAAGGAGAATACTCAGCCATAAATCCGAGGCTTAGGGAATATCGGAACGCTGCTCTCGATATATTGAAAACTTTTGAAAAATACGAACTCATTTTCATTCCTAGAACGTTTAATCATTTAGAAAATGAACTCGCGTTTAATGCCAGTAACTGTCAAATACCTAAGATAAACGAACAACTTACCGTAAAGGTAAAACATAGACCTGTTGTGCCTGATAATGAAGATCATTGGCATGTGTTCGACTCTGAAAAACACATAGATGATTTCTTAAAGTTAGAAAACAATTTCGCCATACCTACATTAGAATCGAGCCATAATCAAAACTGTCCGTATATTGAAGAAATCCCAGAAGCTGAAATAACACACTCTGCTGATATAAGTCATTATGAGAATACGTTGGAAGCAGGGTCAATTGACAACGTCGACCAAAGGGACCTTGAAGTTTTAGAATGTAAGAATGATTCAATTCCAAGAGGTCTCTCGCCTTTGGAACACCTTTTTGACTTCAATGATGTAGCCAAAGAACCAAAAATGGATCCTGTAGAAACAAATGTAGAACACAACATAGGCTCCCTAACGGAACCCAAGATGATTAAATTGTCTAGCACTCTTCCAACTCACATAAAATCTCGATACATTGATCTATTTAAAGAGTTTAAAGATGTTTTTGCCTGGGCATACACAGATCTGAAATCTTATGATACCAGCATCATTCAGCGCAATATCACCCTGAAGGAAAATCAAGAGCCCTTCAAACAAAAACTAAGGAGAATAAACCCACTTTTATTACCATTAGTTAGAGTCGAAATTGAAAAGATGCATGATGCTGGCATTATAGTGCCAGTTATATTTTCAGAATGGGTATCAAACTTAGTTTCTGTTAGGAAAAATATGGGGGAGATCAGACTCTGTATCGACTTCAGAAACTTACACAGAGCATCTCTAAAAGAAAACTACCCTTTTCCCAAGATGGACCATATACTTCAGAAGGTAGTTGGGTCTAAAAGGATATCACTCTTATATGGGTTCTCAGGTTACACCCAGGTGTTAGTGTTCCCAAGTGATCAAATCAAAACTTTTTTTACCACACCTTGGGGCACCTTTATGTATGTCAAGATGCCTTTCGGGTTAATGAATGCAGGGGCTACCTTCCAAAGGGCCATGGAATAGCCTTTTCTAAATATATTGGCTATTTCATAATTATTTACCTTGATGACATAACCGTTTTTTCAAAAATTGACGAAGAACATCTGATTCACTTGAGAAAAGTTTTTGAGAAGTGTAGGAAATTTGGCTTGTCATTGAATCCCAAGAAAACACTCTTTGGTCTCCAATAAGGTAAAATTCTTGGCCACATAATTTCAGAAGAGGGAATCAAGATAGACCCTACAAGGATAGATGGCATATTGCAGATCAGCCATCCAAGGAGCCTCAAAGAATTGCAATCTTTCTTCGGAAAAATTAATTTTTTGAGGAGGTTTATCCCTAATCTTGCTAAGCTATTAAAAAACATTACAAACATGATTAAGAAATATGTCAATGTAAAATGGAATTTACCAGCTAAACAATCATTCGAACTGGTCAAACAAGCTCTTACTCAAGCACCAATCCTGATTAGTCCAGATTTTACCAAATATTTTTACATATTTTCCTTTGCATCTGAACATACAGTAGCTGCAATTTTACTTCAAAAGAATGATTTGGGGCAAGAACAACCAATATTTTTCTTTAGTAGGGCCTTAAGAGATGCTCCTCTCAAATTTAACATCATGGAGAAGCAAGCCTTAGCATTAGTGAAAGCTTTAAAGGATTTTAGGGTCTATATTTTACACTCTCACATAATTTCTTTTGTTCCACATACTATTGTCAAGGATATTCTAAGTCAAGACCTTGATGGTAAAAGGGGAAAATGGATTGCAACTATTCTTGAGTATGACTTAGAGATCAGGCCCACCAAGTTAGTTAAAGGGCAAGGATTAGCAAAACTTATGGCTGAGTCTAACTTCCAAGCACTAGACATGAATATGGTAGACGCGTTGGAAGAAATAGAAGAATCTGATGCTCCTATTATTGAAAAAACATTTCTTAATTCTCCTTGGTATGCTGACATTATTTATGTGCTTTTATATTTAAATACCCCTCCTTCTTTGTCTAAAACTAAAGCTAGATTCTTGAAACAAAAGGATTTGAGTTTTTGTATCTTAGATAGAGTATTATATTGGAAAAATGCTGTTGGAATTTTGCTTAAATGTTTACTTGAAGATGATGCAGGAAAGATCATGCATGAATTGCATGATGGAGAATGTGGAGGTCACCTCTACTGGAAGGCCACAACAAACAAAATTCTTAGATCTGGTTACTATTGGCCTACCCTTTTCCCAGACACTCAAAAGCTGGTCATGTCTTTCCATAAGTGTCAAATATTTGATGGCAACTTTCTTCCTGCAACACGGCATCCTCGAGTTGAAACATACTAAAAACGGGCTAAGGGCTTGATGGAAATTCATCCGCTATATCTCATTAAGTATAGGTGGATTATACGAAATGCCGACTTCCACTGATGGACAAAGCTATACCTCTAGAAATTCAAGGCTACATCTTCATCAAGGTTCCTTGAAACAAATATCCTATCGGATTTAGCGTACGGAAAGATATCACATTAAATATCAACAAGTCTAATAAATGGTTTGAATTACATTTACAATGTATACATATGGACGTTCACTGCTTACTATACCAGAAATGGTTCAAATCTGTCAACAAGAGTCTCCTCAATATAATCAAAAAATTGTTGGAGCAAAATCAGAAATCATGGCACAGTAAGCTGGTTCATGCCTTATGGGCTGATAGATTAACTACAAAGAAGTCAATAAATGTGTTCCCCTATCAGTTAGTTTATGGCATGGATGCGGTTTTTCCCACCTCATTAGGAGTTCCAGTCATAAAACTCCTTCAAGAAGTGCAGAGTGAAGAGAATGATATGCAAAGAAGGATCAACGAAAAAATCCATTTACAGCAGACCAGAGAAGACGTTTATGAGAGAACACAGTTAGTCCAAGAAAAAATGAAGAAACTATTTGACAAGAGGGCTAAGGCAAACAATTTCTAAATTGGAAATGTTGTTCTTAAATGGGATTCAAGAAGAGAAGAGAAGGGAAAACATGGCAAGTTTGAGAACTTGTGGAAAGGGCCTTGTATTGTTCATGCTGAGAGGGGTCATAATGCATTTTTCTTGAGAGAATTAAATGGAGAAGATCTATATGGAGGTCCTGTCAATGGCAGGATTCTCAAGCATTACTTCTGCCAAGAATCTTAAGTTTTGAAGCATTTTATTTTTCATTGTAAATATCATAGTCTAACCATTGCATTCAAAGTTAGAAAAGATCAAAAATACAAAAAACAAAAAAAGAAAGAAAAGAGTGTAGATGGTAAAAACAATAAAGGTACAACCCCATACCAAAAAAGAGAAATAAATCTAAAAGTGTGCAAGCTTAAATTCCACTCCTACTAAACAAACTTCTAGTTAGTCAAATAGCCTAATCTTGACTAATTAGCTTTTGAATTTACTGCTGATAGGATAGTGAAATTGATTTGCCAAACTGTTTAATCTTGGCTTATCAGTAGATAGATTAGGATAGAAATTAAAGGTTCAAACAAAATCAAAATCTAAACCTAAGGTTTCAAAGAGAGATGACTCAAATATGTCCTATCTTCTGAGTCAAAATGATGTAAAAATCTAGTTCTAATTAGCTCAAAATCTGAACCAGAGGAAAGGAAAGAAACAACTCAAACAAAAGTCAAAACAGAGCTGTAAAAAGGGAAGGAAATGCTTTCGAACTTTCAGATCTTAAGCCTTCCATTATGATTTAATTTTTCTGAAAAATAAATGTCTATGTGCAACTTGTCTTTATTCCATAGACCAGCATCAAGTTAGACTGTTCAATCCTGACTTGAGTGCTTTTAAATTTATGTTGTAGAATTTAGAGAATAAAAATCTGTTAGACAGTTTAATCCTAACAGATAGTAGATTAGGTAGAGAAGCATCTGAAATCAAATGTTTAATATTAGTTCAGGGAGAAATAAGGAGTAGAACTAGATTAGATTTCCCGCTTTTGAAAGAATAAAATGTTGTGAAAAGAGTTTGCCAATCCAAGTGCACTCTTATGAAGAAAAAATGTTAGTAGGATTGGGTAGGTAGAAAGTTTGTATTGATGAAGGTCCATTGTTTTCATAGCTACCAATATGTTTCAAAGAAGATTATCTCAGTAAAGGAAGAGCATCCCAATGGATAAGGCACAGGTCAGCCTCCCAGAGAACAAAGAGTAAGGCAACTGATCAACCTCCCAGAGAATGCAAGTCTGAAGTTCTTGATGCCTTCAAGAAAGCATCATCCCCAAGTGGAGCCACTATTAGCCACCTATAATATTTGTTATACCAAAAGGTGGATAAGACTTTTGTGAGCCTCCAAGGAACAAATTTTATCACTAAAAATTGTTGGCTCTTGAAGGCTCCTTGAAGGCCTCATGCCTCTCACCAAAATCTTCGTTACTATTTCCATCTTATACTCAGAAAGTTCTGTTGATTCCAAATGAAAAAAAACTTCAAGACCTTCGTTTTCTCCCTTCTCAAACCTTAATTTTCTCCCCTTTTTCTCCATAAGAACTCCCTTGTTTTCATAAATCCTCTTCTTCTGTTTATGAAAATCACTTTTCCATAGTTAAAAACCCATTTTTTAGCTATACCGAAACCCTTGAAACCCTTTTAAAACGTTGAAAAAATCAATAAAAATTCATATTTTATATACAAGCTTTAGCCCTTTGGGCTAAGGTTCTAAACCACTCCACCTACATGCCTCCACCCTGGAACCACGTGCTAAGTCCCTCATGGCACTTATCACATCGCAAGATTCAAGAGCGCAGGTTTATCGTTGTTTTTAAAACTTGCGATGCGATCAGCCTTTATATTGAAAAACCCCTGATCGCATCATTATTTTATATGTATATACCGTGGGCCTGCCCTTCGTACCTAAACCTTGTAAATATTTCATTCTCGATCGATCTTTTTCTTTGTGAAAACCCAAAACCCACTTTTCCAATTTTTTTGTCTAAAAACCAAAATCACATGTTAAATATTTTAATGGGTTGATTGAAAGACCGATCACGCAATCACAATTGGAGAAAATACAATGGGTTGATAAAAAAGACCGCATCGAAATTTTACGATGCGATTAAGTCCCTGTGCTATAACCCCCGCCCCTTCCACTTTCCATTCATATATCCTGCTCCCGGGACCAAAGGGTTAGGTCGCAAGGCGCTTATCGCATCGCATAAATCAAATGGGTTGATTGAAAAGCACATCCCCGATCTTCCGATATGCGATTAGCCCCTCCTCTTTAACCCCCCTGGTCATATCATTCTCCATGCGCCCAAAGGCCCTACAGCCAGGCGCCTAACCCTATTATATATGTATTCTGCCCACTAAATATTAAAATCTTAATTTAAAATATCAAAACTTTGGGTTTTATTATTTCTCTAAGGTTTTCCGCCGGTCCGAAATTCGAGCAAGCTCCACCATCGATCTGATCTGCAGATCTGACGGTGCGGAACCTATCAAACCCGATGAACCCTGCCAGCCGTGCGTCGTTGCCCCAAAACAATGTGGTATTCATCACAGCGCCTTTGGGCAAAGGCGCTTTTTCCCCAATTTCCAGCGATTCCATACATCGTGTGACATGCGTCCCCTGTACTTTTTCAAAACCGCTTGCTCATTGCGCATTATCGTTCGTACGCGGATGCCCAATGATATTGCTGTGCACTGTCCGATCTGGGGCGAGTCATCCGACGGCTATCGCTCACCGAAGATGCCCGATAGTTGACCGGGATACGGCACACCATCCAGCTAATCTCCGCCGTCGATCTAATCTGCAGATCGACGGTCCACATTCCATCGCCCTGTTTCATCCGTTTGACTTTCAACCTCCGTTCTCGACCGTCTATATCTGCGTGATCGACGGCTCAGATTCAATCTTGTTCCGCCCGTTCTGCGATCTCTCCCAATTAATCCCGACCGTTGGATGATGCCATCCAATGGCCACGCTTCCTCCACACATCCTCTGCAGAAATAAACCTAAAACATGCAGGATTTCTTAATTATTTTGTGTTTTATGCAGGTTTTAAATGGTTTTCGTTGTTATATTGAAGAAAGGCCAGGGGTTGGGAATGACGATTCTCGTGTCTTTAGTCCATGAAGAGAACCATTCGCATGGTTGCATTCAACGTTTTATCGATGCTCCATGGGCGTCGATACCATAAAGAGCCCTGCGCGGCCCTGCACATCGACAAGACACTGTTTCATTCAAAAGAACAGTTAAAGAGTATAAGTTTGAAGACAAAGCACAACAAATAAAGATTGAAGGAAGATTTTTGAAGTTACGGCTAAAAATGCTTATTAAAGGCTTAATTCACAGAGTTAAAACACAATTAAAGAAAGTTATAAGTGTTTAACAGGCAGAAATGCCTCCACCACCACATTTGAGGCGAATTGATTCCTCAGCTATCACAGAGCCACCTGTTGCCTCAAACCTTTCACAACAGAGGCCAAGGTTATTGCAAAATCAAATATTTTGCCTCAGCGCAACCAGGGAGTTACTTTTGCAAGGAAATCAATGCAAAAATATTTGCAGAGTTACTCCAACATAACGTAGAGCCCCAAAGTCAACATAAAGCCCCACCGAGCTTAAATCTTAATTGTAAAAAAGTTAATACAGTGACACACATGTAAAACTTCTTCATCGAGCCCCTTAAAGGGCCAAGAAGTCTTGAATCTGTATTAGTGGTCCTTAAGATCTTTTATTAGATCACACCTCCTCATCCTTCTATAAATACTTCTGTAGAA
Source organism: Pinus albicaulis (assembly GCA_034641835.2). Lineage (NCBI taxonomy): Eukaryota > Viridiplantae > Streptophyta > Pinopsida > Pinales > Pinaceae > Pinus > Pinus albicaulis. The sequence continues at coordinate 112,687,942 of CM076580.1, read as the reverse complement.
GATGAGCAGTTGTTGGTTATTGTTTCGATCACAAGTTGTAATACTGAAACTCTGTGAAGTAAATACATAGTCTGTTGAAGTTGAAGAACAAATTGAAGTCTTGGAGATTTTGATGATGTTGTTGCATGTTTGTTCCTGAGAAGGCTCTATCATTGGATCCATGAGCTTGGCTGTTGGTGAAGTATTCTGAACTATCTTATGTTTTCCCCCCATTTTCATTATGTTCCACAATTTCTTACTACAGTAGAATAGAAAGTATTAGGCTAAGAAATGACTCCTGAAAGCACCTTAGACCTGTTCATCCTTCACTGTTTTATGTTTTCTTCTGTTGAAGTATTTTAGAGGCTTTAAACTTTCTCTTTAGTCTTTATGCTTGTTTATTTCCTTAATAGTTTGAACAATTGGTTTCAGCATGATTTATGGTTCTCCCTGCTTGTCTGCTGCCACTTAAAAACTGTTATTGAAGTCTCCCTTTGAATTTCTTTGCTTATAGTGAATCAGAGAGGTCTGTTTTGATCTTTCCCTTTGTCCTCACTTAAACAGTTGGCTTAAAGGTAGTTATAATTATGATCATGGATGTTTTTAGGTGTTCCCTCTTCTATGACTGTAATTATCAGTAAATATTTTATGTTTTCTAAAAAGTCCTTTAGAATAAAATCTTTGAGGAAATAGGGTGTTCCCCGAATCTTATATTTCATTTTGAGAGTTGTCTTGATATCATTATTTACTTAAAGAATGTTTATAAAACTTATGGTTAGCCCTGTCTATCAAATATCTCTTTATAGTTTAAATTATGTTTTCAGGTTCCCTTTTTTGAGAATTCAATTTCTCTTTCTAAATCATTAATGTTCATTCCATTCCAAAAACAAAAGGATCCCATGGCCAGGTTAGATTTTCCCTCTGATATCCCATATCCTTTGATGAGTTTGTTATGACCTTTTCTCGACTCCATTGCCCAATGAACCAGATGTTTCTCCATTCTATGTATCCTTCCTAGACCTTTCATGTTCTGCTATATCGATTCAATCCAACCAAACAAACAAACAACACCTACACTTAATAACTAGTCTAAAATCAATGCTATAAGCTCACAGGATAAACCTTAGCAAGCAAAATTTTGAGAGATCCCTCTCTGAGAACAGGAGGACTAGATCCTGTAACTCTAAAGATTGGTTCCAATGTTGCCTTGTCTTTTGATTTGCCAAACTATCAAAACACGGGACACCAACAACACCTTAACCTGTTGACACTCCCAAAATTTGTTTAAATATTTCGCAATGTTCCTTCACATACCATGCCATAAATAGACTTTTCTAACTGTTGTTAGCATTTTATGGTATCCTGGGTGTCCGACGTAATTACTGTGGTGATACTCATCCATGATCAACTCTTTTAAACTCATTCACTTTGGGATATATAACTTTCCCTTTGAAGGTTAACAATTGATCTTTGTTAATTCCATAGTCAGAAGCTTTTTCTTGTCTGTTGGCTTCCTTTACTTGCTGCCATAAAAATCGGTACTCAGGATCCCTTTCGGCTTCCTCTTTTATCTCATCTACAAATTTACATTTCATTTGATTATAGCAAAGTTTGTAGAGACAATGTAGTTTTCTGCTTAAGGCATCCGCCACATGATTTTCTTTGCCTTTCACATGTTGTATATCAAAATCAAATTCGCTGAGGAAGGCATTCCACCTTGCCTGTCAAGCGTTTAAATCTGCTTGCTTAAAGTAGTTGGTTAGTCTGTTGTGATCGGTTTTTAATGCAAACATTTTTCCTAACAAGTAGTGCCTCCATACCTAGAGTGCATGCACTACTGTTATGAGTTCTAAATCATAGGTTGAATATTGCTATTCATGCTCCTTTAATTTTCTCGATTCATAGTTAACCACTCTTCCTTTTTTTAATAAAATTCCCCCTACTCCTTCTTTACAAGCATCGGTACAAACCTCAAATTCTTTTTTAGGGTCAGCTACCCTCAACACCGGGGTTGTGTTCGAATTTTTTTTTACCCTTTGGAAGCTATTCTGATACTCACTAGTCCATTTAAATACTTTCCCCTTTCTCTTCAAAGATGTAATTGGGAAGGCAATCTTTGAGATTCCTTCAATGAACTGTCGATAGTATCCAATTAACCCCATAAAGGATCGGATATCTGCCACATTTTGGGGCACTCACCATTCCATAATAGTTTTAATTTTCTTTGGATCGACCGATATTCCTTCAACGGAGATGACATGGCCTAGATATTGTATCTTCTCTTTGAAAAAGTCACATTTGTTGAACTTGGTGTACAACTGATGTCTTCTTAGCATCTCCAACACTATCCTTAAGTGCTCCTTGGGTTCTTCCATGCTTTTTGAATAAATCAATATATTTTCAATGAATATCAACACAAATCTGTCTAAAAAGGGGTGGAATATGCCATGCATCAGCCTCATAAATGTTGCTAGTGCATTAGTTAAACCAAATGCTAACACCACAAACTCGTAATTCCCATATCGAGTATGGAAAGAAATCATGTAGATATTTTCGTATTTAATTCGGATCTGGTGGTATCCAGATCTTAAGTCTATTTTCGAGAATATAGTTTCCCCCTTCACCTGATCAAATAGTTCATCAATCTGGGGAAACAGATACTTATTCTTGACTATTAATTTACTGATTTGTCTATAATCCATGCACATTCGCATGGTTCCATATTTTTTCCTTACAAACGACACTGGTGCTCCCCAAGGGGACTTGGTTGAATATACCCTTTATCCAGCAACTCTTGTAGCTATATTTTAGTTCGGTTAGCTTCGGTACACTCATTCGATATGGTTCCCTTGAAATTGGTGATGCTCCTGGCATCACCTCAATAGTGAAATCAATGTCCCTTCTTGGAGGTAAACCTAGTACATCTTTTGGAAACACGTCCATGAAATATTGTACTACTAGTATACTTTCCAGCCTAGGGTTTTCTTTTTCGAATTAGAAAAACCCAGCTGAATGGAATATATCAGACACCCTTTTCTAATACACTTACTCATTTGGGAGGCTGTGATAGGATGCAATGAAAGAAATATGTGTTTCTTTAAACCCTTTGACCCGTGCCTTGGGCTCACCCAGACTTGGATTTCATTGTTGATTCATGCCTTCAATCAAATTTCCTAACCGTGTTGCATACCGGTAAGTGAGATTGAGGTATAGGAGGGTATAGAAGGGGATTATATAAGTTGTTTATGGGGAAACTCAATATATATTATCCGTTTGTATTTATTAACAAATTCCATCTTGCATTCTGTAATATATAATATTCTCTTTACAATATACTAGGGTCCAGTGTTTCTCCAACCAATCCATGCCCAGTAGTACATCATAGGATCCCAAAGGAAATACATTCAGATCCACATTTAACTGCTGGTTTCAAATTTCCAGTGTAAAGTTTGGGATTTTGGCACAAACTTTTTTTTTTGCCCCTGTGGCTAGTTGTACGAGCCAAGGATTTTTGAATTTATGACTTTGTAATTTACAGATTTCTAGTATACTAGGATTTACATAAATTAACATCATACCTGAGTCAACCAAAATAGAAATAGGTTGTGAAAGTAACTTACCTTCTAGTTCTATCATCTTTGGTTGATAATCTACCTGTCGATCCTCCAAAGTTACATTAATTCTAGGTATGTTCTGAGATACATAACCCAGTATAGAGGCTTCTTGTAGATTATTTATTGTATCATTTCTTCCTCGATGTGGGAAGTTATTATAATAGTGAGCCTCACCACACCCCCAACAATGTAGAGGTGGTTTCTGGTTTTGTCCTTTTTCAAGTTTGTTGGAAGCCTATGTGGGCTTTTCTTCCGTAGGCTACTGGGTTATTTTATGGTTACTTACAAAATATTTTCTCACTGAATTCTTTGTAGAATTCTCAAAATTATTGATCCTAGCATTTTTGAAATTGGAACTGCTTTTCTGCCATTTTCTTGGATGCCAATTTTTGCCTAGTTCCCCTTTTGCCTTGGATTTCTCATAACACATTCTCGCTTTTCAAATTTCTTCGTTGATGGTACTTGGATTCACGAACTCAATTCTCTCTTTCATGTGGGTCCGAAAACTACTCAAGAATCATTGAACCTTTGCCTTTTCATCCGTTAAATAAGGAACATATCTCAGTAATGCAGTGAACTTGGTTATGTATTTGTCCATCGTCATTTGACCCAACCTCAAATCATGGAATTCTTTGGACTTTTCATCATAGAAACTTTATATTAGATATTTTCCCTTAAAGTATTGCTTAAACTCATCCCATGTCACATCCTAGTCTTTAATGATGCGGACATTCTTGACTTCCTCCCACCATAGGGTGGCCTTCTCTCTCAACTGATAGATGGCTAGCCTGGCTTTAAGATAGTTGTTGTACTCATAAAATTGAAAGTAATTTTTCATATTAATCAACCAAGCTTCAACCACCTCCTACACTTCTCCATCAAACGTAGGTGGTTTAGTCTTTCAAAACTCACCTTGTAACTCCACTTTTTGTTTCTTAATTTCTTATTGTTCTGACACATTACTAGACTCAGCCTCATTATAGTTTCTATTCTTGTTACTTTGTTGTGAATGACTTCTTTCCATTTTTTCATTTGTTTGGTCCCTAGCTTTTCGTTCATTTTCTTCCTGTGATTCTTTGTCTGGACGGGGTTGTAACATTCCTTGATTCTATTTATCAAAAAGGCTCTTGATTATCCTTTCCTGTTCTTGCATCAGGTGCTCATTGTCACTCCTAACCCGGACCATTTATTCTTGTTAATTCTACACAGTGCTTAACAATATACTAGTTTGGTGTTGCTCTTCCTCCAAAAGTCTACTAGTTCGTTGGTGCTGATCTACACTAAGATGAATCCACATTTCAGGATTCTTTTTTGGTTGGGATTGGGGTGTAGGTTCCCCTACATTTCGGGGTGTTTGATGTGTCGATCCCCTCATCATTTTGTCTTCTACTATGTTATTTCTTTTTCTGTTCACCATTTACACACAAAAATTTATCACATTAGGTGACGCATTGGGTCCCAGCATATGAACGCTACTCTGATACCACTTGTAACATACATAACAATTATACATAAAAAAAAAATCACTTTTTCCTTTAAACAGGAATATAATACTTATATATAATATAATTCCATAAGTATTTTAATTACCATGGTTTACATTCCACAATTAATTTCCTTATGAGGGTTCTATAAAAATATTTACCATGATTTATATTGACTAATTTCTACATTGCACTTACATGGTTTTTTGTGAAATCGGCTCCAACAAGAGAAGAAAAGAGATATCAACGCCTTAGATATAAGCCACTTTGAGGTGGCAACCTCCAATACATTACATGCATGAACAATTATTGGATGATAAAAATGACAAAACCTCCTTTCTATATATAGGAGTCCATAGGGCCACAATGTAATCCTAGTGGGGCCACAATGTAATCCTAGCCGACCTAACAATAATAATTTAAGGGCACAATAATAACAATATGGGGGTTATATGGGTACAACAATAAAAATAAGGGGGTTACACTAATAACAATAAGGGACTATACTAGCAATATAAGGACCTAACATGCTCCTCTCCTTCAAAAAGGTGTTGTCCTCAATGCTTGAGTAGCTCTGGGTGCTTTTGTATAAAATTTTTATCCTCCCATGTAGAATCTTCTGTGGGTAAGTTCTTCCATTTGATGAAATATTCTGAAATTGATCGATTTCGTAGTTGTTGAGTTCTTGTTTTCGTGACTGCTTCATGTTCCAATATGGTTTTTCCTTCCTCATCAAGTTCTAGAAATATTGTTTGAACTGGAATTTTGTCCCCTATAACCTTTTTTAAGCATGAAACATGGAAAACTAGATGCACTTGCGAAGAAACAGGAAGCTCCAATTTGTATGCCATAGTACCAATATTTTGCAAAACCTTGTAAGGACCATAGTACGTTGGTGATCATTTATTATCTTTCTTAGATTGCTTGAGGGACATTTTTTTGTATGGTTTTAGCTATAAAAATACCCAGTCTCCTACATCAAAACTTGTCTCACTGCGATGTTGATCTACCTGTTGTTTCATTCGATTTTGTGCCAAATTTAGGTTATCTATTAAGAGTTGGAGAACTTATTGTTGATGATCGATGTGATCCTCCACTGCTTGAACCCTAGCATTTTCCCTTAAAGAAGATGTGATGGATGGTGGATGATATCCATAAAGTTCCATAAATGGGGTCATTTTTGCTACAGTATGGAAGGAAGCGTTATACCACCATTCAAACAAAGGTAACTGCTTGACCCTTTGTGCTTGCTTATCAAATACAAAACAACAAAGATATCCTTCCAAAAATTTATTCACTATCTCTGTTTGACCATTGGATTGAGGATGATAAGATGAACCATGAGCTAGTTGAGTACCCAAACAAGAAAGTAATTCCATCCAAAAATTTCCTATAAAAATGGGATCTCTGTCACTTACAATAATCTTCGGGTTTCCATGTAGCTTTTGAATTGTTTCTATAAATGAAATAGCAACTGTAATCACTTTAAATGGATGAGATAATGCACAAAAGTGTGCATACTTTGTAAGTCTATCAACTACCACCATGATGGCACTCCTTCTTTCAGAGTTAGGTAAACATGTGATAAAATCCATTGAAATCTCCTCCCAACGTTGACTTGGAATTGATAAAGGTTGTAGAAGACTAGGGGTCTTAATTGTCTCCACTTTATTTTGCTGGAAAACCAAACATTCCACCACAAAATTTTGAATATCAGATTTAAGGCCATCCCAAAAAAATTATTTCTTCACCCTGTGGTAAGTTTTTAAAAATCTCGAGTGTCCTCCTAAAGGAAAAGTGTGCAATTCCAAAAGAATCTTTTGTTTTAGTTAGAAATTATTGAAAATATGTAAGCGATCTTTGTATCATAAGGAATCATTTTTCCAACTAAATGTATTAGATGTACTAGGATCTTGTTGCAACTTTTGAATGAGAGTCCACACTTCTTCGTCCTTCTTCCATTCAGCCTTTGCTTCAGTTATCCAATCTGGTTGGATAATTGAAATGGCACAAAGCAATGCATCCACCTCTTCATCCTTTCTTGAGAGTGTATTTGCAACAACATTTAGCTTCCCTTTTTTGTAGACAATTTCAAAGTCATAACCCAACATCTTTGTGACCCATTTTTGCTACTCTTCTGAAGATAATATTTGTTCCAAAAAGCGTTTAAGACTATCATGATCAGTTTTTACCTTGAAGTGTCTTCCCATTAGGTAAGGTCTCCATTTCTTTAGTGCATGTAATATTGCCAACATTTCCTTCTCATAAATAGCCTTTTGTAAATACTTTCCTTTGATTGAATGAATTTCAAAAGCAATGGGTCTTCCTTATTGTATTAAAACAGCACCAATTCCATTTCCTAGGGATCACATTCCATAATAAAGGTTTTTGTGAAGTCTGGAATAACTAAGACTAGTGCTAGGCACATTGCCTCTTCAAGATGTTCAAAGGCCTTAGTTGCTTTAGGAGTCCATGAAAATGCATCTTTCTTAAATAATGTTGTTAGAGGTGCTGCTATTCTCCCATAATTCTTAAGAAACTTGCGATAATACCCTATTAACTGAGAAATCTGCGCAACTGCTTTATGGTTGTGGGGACTTTCCATTCCTTAATGGATTTAATTTTGTTAAGGTCTACCTTAACACCCTTGTGAGATATAATATGACCCAGATATTCCACCTCTTGTAATCCAAAGAAACATTTGGATGTTTTTGCTTATAATTGTTTCTCCTCCAATAGTTTGAGCACCCTATCAACATGTAGAACATGATCCTTCCAAGACCTGTTGTAGATTAGTATATCAACAAAAAATACTAGCAAAATTTTCTCAGGAATGGTTTGAAAATGGAATTCATCAACCCTTGAAATGTAGAAGGTGCATTGGTAAGGCCAAAAGGCATGACCAAAAATTCATAATGACCCTCATGTGTTTGAAATGCTTTTTTCGGAATATCTTCAGTCTTCATTCTAATTTGATGATATCCTGAACGAAGATCCAACTTGGTAAAAAAATTGATCCACGTAATTCATCCAATAATTCATCAATCACAAGAATGGGAAATTTATCTTTAATATTGAGCTTATTGAGCTCCCTATAATCCAGACACATGTGCCATGATCCATCTTTCTTGTGCACCAATACTATTGGAGCAGAGAAAGAAATTTGACTAGGTTGAATTATACTAGCCTCTAACATTTATGCAATCATACATTCAATTTCGCTCTTTTGGACATAAGGATATCTGTAAGGCTTGATGTTTGGAGGAACACTTCCTGGAATAAAATGAATAGCATGATCATGATCACAAATAGGTGGGAGTCCTTTGGGAGTATCGAACACATTGGAATGATTGTCCAAGACTTTTTGGAGATCTGGAGAAAAAGATGATTTTGATGTTGGAACTTCTAGTGAGCATAATTGTGAAATTACGCCCCGTTTTTCTTTCTTTAGAAGATTTGTCATGACATTAGAGATTATTATCTTTCCTGGCTTCCATGTGATACCCTATAATTTGATTTCCTTTCCTTTTGAAAAAAATTTCAAGAAAAGTTCTTGAAAATTAAAAGCTACCATCCCCAAAGATTGTAACCATTGTACTCCTAGTACAACATCAACACCTCCCATTGGGATGGAAAGCATTGGAATATTCAATGCATATTCCCCCATGGCTAACTTGATATTATGGCATTTTCCAGAGCAATTTATATTTCCTCCATTTGCAACCATCACTTGACATTTTGGTGTTGTGTATAGGAAACAATTCAATTCCTTGGCTACCTTACAATGAATAAAATTATGGGTACTACCTGAATCAATCAACACTATTACCTTTTTCTTCTTGATATGTCCTTCTCTCTTGATAGTTTGAGGAGTGGTAATTCCTGCTAATGCATTACATGATATGGTCAGACTCATTTCTTCTTCTTCTAAGGTTTTTTCCTGGTGTATATCCTCTAATTTTGAAATTTATTCTTCATTTTCTTCCTCCTCTTCACAATCTATGTAAAATAATTTCTTCTCAGTGTACTTATAACCTTTAGTGTATTTGCTATCACAACTGTAGCAAAGCCATTTTTCTCTTTTTTCTTACAATTATTGTGGTGTCAACCTTGTAAGTTGTGGAAGTCTAGGAGTAACAACACTTCCATCTTTATAGATGTGAGTGGTAGGCTTTCTTGTCGCCATAATTTTACATTCAATTTTTCTTGCCAACTTGAATGCATTCTCTAATGAATCATGTTCCCAAATGTGAACTTCATGTTGGATGTTATCCTTTAAACTCCCTATGAAGACATCAATACTGTGTTCCTCTGGAATATCAGTTACCCTTATATTCAATTTTTGGAAGTCCTTAATGTGCTCCACCACTAAACCCTTTTGTTTGAGATTTATAAATTGGCTAAAGAAGGTGTTTCTCTTTGTATCCTCATAATGTGCTATCATTCACTTCGTAAAAATTGACCAAGTGACAATTTTTTTACGGGAGAAAAGCCATTGATACCATACAAATGTATTTTTTTCTAAATGTAAAGTTGCAATGCGTATTTTTTGTGTGTTTTTCACATTATTGAGATCAAAATATTGCTCCATATATAGTATCAATGTTACAGGGTCCTTGCCATAAAAATTCCTCATATCCATCTTTGGAATATGGTGGTTCTTCCATCCAACATTAAAGTTTATGAAATCACGATTAACATTTATTTTGTTCTCATCAGTTTCCTCTACTATCTCTTCACCATTATGAAAAATTTCATGTATCAATTTTCCCAAACATTCGATGTCCACTTTTAGATCATTCTTCATGTTTTCCATGTTGTTTTCCATTTTTTAATCGATCTTAGCTTCCATGTCATCCATATTAGCTTACATGCCCACTTCCATGCCATCCATCTTAGCTTCCAAACCATTCATCTTAGCTTCCACACCTTTCTTCAAACCATCCATCTTAGTTTCTATGTCTTTCTTCAAAAATTCCATTTTATTTTTTGTATCTCTTTGCGATAGCGAAATTTGGTGCACTTTCTCTTGTAATTTTGATATCTCCTGTTGCATTTCTTCATCTTCATGAGTCATAGTAGAGCCTTCTGAAGGCTTAATGGGTGTTGAATTCAATTTAGGGGGCATTATAGAACCCAATACTGATATCTATTCTTCCATATGCCCTTGGAATAAATTCAAATTAATTTTTTTCAAACGAGACTTATGTAATTCGAAAAAAATAGACACCTTTTTCTTGCTTTTGAAGAGCTTGATATTGAAACTGAATTATCTCTGTGATTTTGGATCTTCAATATCTGAAATTTGGCCCTAAGATGGCCCTCTAAATCCTCTTTCGAATGCCACAGGTTTGACCTGATTTGGATTCTTCAAGGCAAAGTTATGTCCAATCTCCCATAATGACCTAATTATGGACTAGTTCAGTAGAGCGAATTTGTACGACTTTCCACGTGTCACTGTTTGCTCCTTTGGCTCTAAAATTGATAGGAAGGACAATAAATTCCGTGTAATTCTAGCCACTTTTTATATAATTCCAATCCGATGCTTAGAGAGAGAGTTATTAATATTTTCCCATGATCACCTCTTTGAGATGAAATTCGGGAACCTGAAAAAGACCGAACTTCCACAGATCATATCTCCGAAAATATTGGGAACCAAGCGCTGAAGTTTTGCGATGATGTTTCTTAAGATTTATGATTTGCGCTCTAAATATTTCAGCTTCTGAACCTTCGTAGAAAAAAAATGTATAGAGAAAATTACACGATCACCTGTTTAGTGAGGAAAAACCCTAGAATCCAAAGCTCTGATACCAAATGTTGTGAAACCAGCTCCAAAAAGAGAAGAAAGAGCTATCATCACCTTAGAAATAAGCCACTTTGAGGGGGAAACCTACAATATATTACATGAATGAACAATTCTTGGATGATACAAATGACAAAACCTCCTTGCTATATATGCGAGTCCATGGGGCCACAATGTAATCCTAGCCAACCTAAAAATAATAATTTAAGGGCACAATAATAACAATATGGGGGTTATAGGGGTACAATAATAACAATAAGCGGGTTACACTAACAACAGTAAGGGATTATACTGGTAATATAAGGACCTAACATGGTTTCTCCACACGGGACTTCGTTCTCTAACCCTACAATCCTATATATAATCATAACCTCTTATCTCCACTTGGAAATTTTGTTTGTGAAATATTACCATTTGTCATCTGCATATAATATAAGTCTACCATAATTATTAAGGTAAATCTTAACATTGATAATTAATATGGAAGGGATAGGGAAAATTGGTAGAATCTCGGTAATTAAATGTTATCCGTGTTAGGGTCCTATAATAATAGGGTTCATAAAATTTTGAATTGAATTTTATAGTCTTGTAAATATGTACATACCTTGCTTTCTGCAAGTTGTTTTCCCATATTTTGAAAAAATGAAAAATATTAAAAAGTAAAAAGGAGGGTAAAAAGTCCTAAAAGAAATATCAAAAAGGCTTAGAGCATTTCTCTGGCTTTTGTTGGGACCGGACCTAAGGCTTGATGACTGATAAGTTAAAAATATTGAGTTCTATATTAAATCCACATTTATCAGCATTTACCCTTCATTCATACATCAAAACCCCTTTTTCCTAAGTAAAGACACATTCTTACTTAGTAAAATTGAAAACCCTAAGATAATTAATTTCACTCCCTTCAAAATAATTGATAAAACCCTCAAAACTACATTTATCCTAAGTATTAGTGAAGTAATATAAAAGATGAGCAATACTTTATTTTTACAGTTTACTTAGAGATAACAGGTGTTTTATTTCCATTTCACTACCCTTTTCATATTAACTTTTAACCTATTTTTATTAAATCTTTAAAAATACCCTCTTGTATGTTATTAATACCATTATATTAAAATAAACTCCCAAAAAACCCACTATTTTAAACTTTAGACCAAGGTTAAATATCCCCATGTGCATAAAAAAAAACCCAGCCATACAAACCCCTTGGTCTAAACCTATCTCCATTGAAATAATCCTGCCCCCTATAGTTTTTACAAACTTTCAAAAGGTTGAAAAATATATATTAAAGTAAAGCCCGCACCTCCATATGTTTTTATTAAAACATTTCATAAAAATGTTTTAATTTAATGTATATTATATTTTTTCCCCGTTGCTATATCCTAAAATTATGGTTTAAACGTATTTTAAACGTTTATTTCATAAATTTTAACCCATCCACGCATATAACGCATCCCGGCCCCACCTCCCATTTCGATGCATCTCCCAAATCGATCTGGACCGTTCACTTTCAAAGCCCAGATCCTACAGCGGAAATCCAATATCGCGCAGATAAGTTGCATGATCACCCAAACGCCAAAGTTGTGCCAAATAGGTTGTTTTGCAATGACCTCTCTCCTCCACGTGCCCTTTTATATTCTATCACATGGGTTGAGTCCAATACCACTTACCACCCAAATGTCATGGGATAACCACTGGTTGTTTCGATCCATTAAACTCCGAAACCGTCGTCCCGACTGATGTGGCTACAATTGAATGCCTTCTCTATTAGCTTTGAATATGCATACAATACATTCAAAATACATTTATTCCATACCTTTATTGCGCTTTAACAATACAAAGCCTCTCTAACTATAAAAACACTATTTTTCTGCCATTTTTATACTCGAAAATCCTGTATAATTCACCCTGCAACCTTTGAAGACTGTTGAGGAGTTGTACATTGCTCCAAAAAATTCATAGAAGTTTCCAACTTGTTCAAAAGCCTCAAAAATCATTCTGAAGCCCGATACCTGCACACTATAAGTATTTATCTAAAATTTGAACCTGTAATCAATTTAAAAGCCTTAAAAAGAAAAAACACTCTCAGAGTTCAAGAAATCCATTAAAATAAACTGCCAAAAAGCCCAAAAAACAGGCCAAAATCTGGAAATTTTTTCCCAGAAAGCCTGTTTCTCTGTTGCGCGCTATTTTGAGAAAATTTGTGAGTTTTCACAGTTTAATGATCTATTTCAAGCTCTGAAAGAAGCTAGAAAACCTCTACAGGTACCCTAAGCCTCTGTGATCTTTTCAAAAGAGTTTTTCAGCCCTATTTCTCAGTCAAATAGTCAATAAACCCTTGTTTTCTGTTTTAAACCAGTTCTAAAACCTCTAAACCTTTTTCACAGGCCTAATTGAATAGAAAACCCAAAGAAGAGACTATACTTTGCCAAATTTGCCCAATCAATCCTCTGCTATAGTAAATTACTGCTGCAAACTGTCTAAACTTGCAGAAGTAGATCAAAATGCCTAAAAAGTAGAGTGCAAGAAAGCCTGAAGCTTCTAAAGCACCTAAACCTACCCCTTCCACGACTTCAAACAATGTTATTATTGTCAATCCTTTGCAACCACCTGTTGTTGATATTGAACACATTCCACTAGCTGATACTAGTTACAAAATATCAGATCCCATTATTGAATTTAATCTACTAGATATCCATAACTGGTGCTATGAGAAGTCTTTAGATGATCAAGAAGAGGTCCATATTTGGGAATAGCATTTTCCCAAATATGTTGTCCCATTAACTCACCCCTGTCAGGAGGTCATTAGATTGTGTCAGCAGTAATGTGTTCCTCAGCAAAGAGCCATTGTAAATGCCAGTAAAGAGTAATTTTTACCATCGCTGCAGAACCAATTAACTAGATGTTGCAGCTTCAACATGACCCCCAAGCAGTCCCTTTGTCTATAGAGGCCCTCACCAAGATATATATTGGCCTAGATTTTCCCAAAAGGTTCATGATTTTTCAGACTTTTATGCCTCTGCAAGTAGAAATTCGTAAGCTAAATCCCCATATTCTACTGCTAAATTTTCTGAAGGTTCAAGACATGTGATTTCCATGCTTTCCTTCATCCTTGGATATTTTACTGATGAACACACAGATGAGTCCATCTTGGGATTCTTGTCCACCTTTTCTCCAGGTCAACCACCATCAATAATATTTGATTATTCTGGTTTTATTGCTGATAGTATTCATTATCAATTAACCAATTTGCAAATAGAGGGAGTGTTCAGATATACCTTCTAGCTTTTCCATATGTTTCTATACTTCTAATCAGATAATTTTCAAATTTATCTTCAAAAACTTGACATAGAGGGAAATCCTCTATCTATCATTTTTTGGACATCCATGCTCAGGAAAAAATGGACAGATTTCAGTTATTCAGAGTTTGCAGAGTTATTTTTACATCCAGTGATCACAGTGTTGACCAAAACAGAGCAGCCTAGAATAAATGAAGAGATGAAAAAGACATTGCAATTATCAGAGCATAACAAAGTTAGTGACTGGTATTTGTATGAGAAATATATTGAAATAAGAGTCTTTGGGTCAAACTTGTTACCTTACAAGTTACCCAAACATCCTTCAATGAGGATCTTTGCCTTGGAGTATATCAGGAAGATCCTAAACTCTGATTCCATAAATTTCATGGCAGCTAAGAAGAAGACCCAATTCAAACTTAAGAATCAGATAGGACCATTCATATGTAATCACAGGGATGCAGAAAAGGAGGCAAAAAATCAGTTATTGGAATATAAATTTGAAGAGAGTTTCCCTTAGAACTATGATCCACAAGGGATTTTGAGTAAGCTAAGGGTTAAATGAAAATTAACACACTTTATTCATGAAGCTAAACTAGAAATAGAAAAGTTTTCCAATCAAATTGACTGGATTGAAAACACTTTAATAGATGCAATGAAAAAAGGTAATACTATTCATACCTTAGAGACTGCAAATCAACCAGAGAATTCCATTAAAAGAGTAAGGGAAGAAGGAGCCTATGTGGCAGAAAATACAACTAAAACCAAGTTTAAGATCATATACAACAAAAGGCCCAAAGTAGATTCAGCGAGTAAAGCTAAAGTGACAATAGATGTGGAAGAAACAGAGCCTTCAAATACCAATACATATTTTCCAGAGACCAATGTTGCTACTGTAGTTATAAATGAGCCAAAATGAAGGAGAAATCAATAATGAAGATACATAGTTAATGGAAAGAAAACAAATCATGGAAGCCTCTTCCTCACAGGAAGTTGAGGAAAAGGATTTGGATATCTAAGAGAAATATAAGCAGATTAAACTGAAGAACGAAAAGATAAAGAATAACATTTATTCTCAATATCTCAAACAGACTCCTAGTATATAAAACAGGCTCCTTTTTACTTTTGATTATTCTAATCAAAAGCTAATCATGTCAGTATTTCAACCCACAGTAAAAATCCTAAGATAGTGGTTGATTATAATAAAGTTGATTTAGAGGTCCAGACAGATAAGATCCATGCTCTTGATCAAATTGAGTTGCATAGGCAGACTTCATAGATGCTTTATTCTACTATCACAAATAAAGCCATGAGTTCTCAAAAGATCCAAAATACCATCTCCAACATGCAAGATTAGATGAAGATAAAAAAAGCCTCATTTTATGCCAAATATCTAAGGTTAAAAGCCTTGGAAGAACTAGTTTTGTAGGTGGGATATGATCCTACTAATATCAAAATAGTAGAATTATTGGTAAAAAGGAAAAAAGAAGATATAACAGCCTTGAGGAAATAGCTCAAACTTCCTCAAATCTAGCATCCTCAAATAAAAGAAGTCATACAGGAACATAATGAAAAGATGAAATGATGAATTTAATTCTTCAGTTGATAGCCTAGGTTAAGGAAATGGAAATACATATGGACAAACTTGTCCAAGAAAAGGAAATAATGAAAGAACCAGTGATTCCTACAGTCATTCCAGTTATCACTACAACAGTGCCTTCAACTTTAGGTGAAAATTTGGCACCCAAAGAACCACTGGCTACTGCAATGCCAGTGACTTCTTCCATAACATCATCCATTGAATCATCTACAACAATAGTACAACCTACTGATGAGGCCAGCAAGATAGTGAAAGAAATGGAAGAAATGTTTTTAAAAGAAAATGAGATTAACAGGTTGACAAAGATGGTAGAAAATCTTGAGAAGTCAAATAAATTAGCTCAGGTAAATGCAAAGACACATGAACAAAATGCCAGCAGACCGAGTGAAGAGTTTAAGAAGTTTCAAAAGAAGTTAATTTTTAAGGATCAGATATCATACATCAAAAATTACCTTTGGAATAATATAATTGAAGCCATCCATGATATATGGCCTTCAATTCAGGTAATTTTTGAGCAAAGAGAGTTATTACTAGCAGCCCAAGCAGAAATTCAAAAGACCCAAACTGATTTGGCTGACAAACCAAAGCAAGTTGTAAAACTAATCAATTTTCTTAACAGAAAAAATAGACAGGAGCTGAAAGAACTCAAAATCACAAACATAACTGCAACTATCCTAGAAATTAGGAAAGTTACCACAAAGAAAAATTTGATGAGACAACTCGAAGAAAAGTGTGAAGGTATGAATACTTCCATAAACATGTTTATGGTTAAGTTCATAAATTTAAGACAAAAGGGACAACCTGATATCATGGTCATTAATGATAAATTGATGTCTCGGATTGACTATGATAAGAAGATAAAAGAATTTTCTAAAGAGCGGGTAAATAAACTAATAGGTAAAGGCATCCCAACAGGAAAAGTGTCACTCAAGAGTTTTGAAGACTTATTCTACTTGTAGCATGAGATCAAACACTTGTTTGTCATCAAGCCAACCTTTGCTAGATATACAGAAGTTGATGAGAACTTTAGGAAATTAAAGAATATTCAAATTCCTAAAAATGAGGATTGGCAAGCACTCACAGATTTACTGTGAAGGATAAAAACAGGGAGATGAAAGGAAGACAAAAAATTGTTTTCTAATTTAACAGTCAAAACAGATTTTCTTTACAGCAGTAAATAGTTTTTAATTTTGGTTAAAGAGTATTAGTGAATAAAGAGTATCCGAGGAAGAGTATCAGAAAAGGCAGATCAGATTCAAAAAATATCTAAGAGCCATCAAGGAGGACACCAAAGCAACCAACTGCTTCTTACCCTCAAAACAGTTTCTATTATCTTTTGGATAAAATAGGACAACTTGTTGATTTGTTAAGTAGTTGTCTCTATTATTATTGTAAAGATATTTTATTTTCCTAAGATAATTTCTAGAAGTATTCTAGGATATTTTGTAAAAAATTATGTATAAATACTTCATCTTTAGAAGTATTTTGTGTGGAATAAAATTGTTGGGATTTTTATAGTCATTTCGTTTGGATTTTAAAGCTTTTGTTTATCAAAACTTCGAGTAGCAGGCTGGATCAAACCAAATTGGCATCATACTTCAGGATTCCTGTGATGAGCTATTTGGAGTGAATTATTTTCTAAACTTGTGATTATTTTCTCTCTTTGTTAGATGCATCCATTTATGTTTATGATAAATCTGAATGTATAACTAGGAGTATTACTACAGGATTTGTTAATAGAACCCTGTTTTTAACTAGTTATCATTTATATGTTTTCCTCTGATTTCTAATGTAGAGAACCCTTAATTGCTCCCTCTCTCGTTTGACCTCTTCCTGCTAATTCCTTTTCCGGATCAAAGGATTATTAAGTGCCCTTTATCTCGATCATACCATCTCATAAAAAAAACTTTCCAAGATCCCAAGGTTTATCTATCTTGCCCTGAAAACATTTAACCTTTTTTCCCTTGATCCCAATCTTGTTTGTTTGATTTTGACTCCATAGAACAATGGAAAAATATATTTCCCACTATCCATCCTTTCAAGTGATTTTTCCCACCAAATCCATTGAAACAAAACTAAAGTTTCACTTTCATAACTAGCCTAATATTCACAAATTAAAACAAAGTTAAAATTTAAAGAGAGAGCCCTCTCTAAACCCTAGGAAGGCTAGATCCTAGAGTTTGAAGTTGGTTTATGGTTACCTCTAGAATTCTTTACTAACAAAAAAAATCCCACAACTTGAGAATTACTAGAGTGATAACATTATTTGCGACCATACTGGGGAAATAACCAATCCTCAGTCATAAAACTAGTCTTAAAGGAAATCTTTTTATTCATCCTTTTACTTTAAGATTGCGTTTATAAGTTGTGTGTATTGAAAATAGTAATTATGGCTTCTAGGAAAGTTTATTATACCAGGTCTAACCCAGATCCTAAGCCTGCAGTTATAGTAGACAACCCAGACTGAATTGGTAAAAAGAAAAAACCGTTAGAAGATTTAGAAGCTGAAGTATCATTAAAGAGAGTCAATTAATTACCACAAGAGTTACTAAGTTTGCAAGATATTGATTTTGATCAGAAATTTGAGCATTCTTTATTTAGAAGTAAAACTGAAAGTGATTTGAAAACTATTATTTTAGACCCTATTTTTATTTCATTCTTGAATAAAAAACAGAAAAGTATTACAATAGATTCTAAATCACAGAAAGTTCAAGATCAGACTAAAATTGAAGAACTTAAAGTTACTATTCTCAAAGATATTGATGAATCTATTGAATTAGCTTAATTTTTGACCTACGCAAACAAACTTCCAGTTTCTCAGTTACATACCACAATATACTAGCTAGAGATTCATCTCTGTATGCTGTTACATCATATATAAATTCCACTACTGGCTCATCTACAGATCCATTTATCCCTAGATTACCTTCACAGCCTAGAGTATTATTTCCACCACTCACTTCATCCACTATATCCATTATCTCACCTTTTGATTTCCTAAACATATCATCCTCATTCCCTAGTAATTCCATATACATTCCAGTTTCATTTCCTAGCACTTCAACTACAACTTTTAGTTCATTAGCTATAATTTCCAGCAGAGCTCCAAGCAGTTCTACTTTACCTCCTAGCCAAGCTAAGCTTCAAGCTATGGCTGCTAGATATGCTCCCCTAGTCTTAACACAATAAATTCATGACATGCCTCAAGACTATCAGAGTAAGATACCATAGTTTGATGCCACAACCGACTATACAGCTCAACAAAATATAAATAAAATGATGGACTTCTTTGAACTCCATGAGATTGATGATTTAGATGTTCAAATGAGGTTATTTTCTCCAACGTTGACAAGATAAGTTAAGAAGTGGTTTAGAGGTCTTGCTTTTGGTAGTGTAACTGATTTAGTTGTATTTCATAGATTGTTTTTAAATAAATGGGAAAAGAAAAAGAATCCACTCTAGATATTGTCTGAATTTGATGCCATGAGAAGAGCTCCAAATGAGTCAGTTCAAGACTACTGCACTAGGTATAACAGTGTTTACAACTCCATCCCTGCAAATATTAAACCCACTCCTGATAATGTCCTACTCAAATTCCCTGATGGATTTGACATGGACATGGCTTATCAGTTGAGGGAAAGAAATGTAGCAACCCTAGAGAGAATGAAAATAGATGTTTTTAGTGTAGAAGTAAACATTTTAGCTAGAAAAGCTAGACTAAGAAATGAGAGAAGAGTGACCATTAAAGAAGAAACTTCTAATTCAGACTAAAAAATAGACATGTTAGCTAAACATTTAGACAGGATGATGGATAGATTAGACAACATAGAGAGGAGACCTCAGTGGGATAATTAACAACAAATCATAAATCCCAATTTTAGAAAAAACATAAATTTTGGAAAAGAAAAAGAAACAGCCACAGACTAAAAAATAAGGCCCCCATTCCAAGAGAATTATACTAAAAGTTTTCAGAATAATTATGATGATGAGGATGCAATAAATCTAATGGGAATAGATGATAATAATGCTATCCTTCTCACCAAGGAAGATCAGGAATTATTTGAACTCCAACAACTCAAATTAGATTCTAGTGAATCCTTTGATTATAAACAAGGTTATGATTATGCTATAAATGAAATACACAGCCAATATAACCTTAGAAATAAGAAAAAAAATGAGTCTTCTGCCAAGAAAACTTCCCAAACTCAGAATCATAAAACAGTAGAAGCTCCCAAAACAAAATTTCTGCAAATTCTCCCAAGGGAAAATAAGCAAAAATCTAGTTCTTCCCAAAACATTTCTAGTCCTAAAAATGCATCAAGCCCTAAAATTGTTGATATTACTGATGAAGTTGCTCAAGATTCAAAATATTCACAGAAATCTACTACTGCTAAAGCTTCTAATTTTGTTAAAACAACAAATTTAGATCCTAAAAAACCTTCTGCTGATCCTAAAACAGTAGATCCAAAAAGTTGCTACTTCAAAAAATTCTGCTGATAATTCTAAGTCTGAAATAACATCTACTGCGTCACAAAAAATCCCTAAAAATAAAGTTAGGAGCAGTAAAACAAAAAAAACACAAACAGAGAATGCCAAACCACTTGAAAATAAAAACATAACTGTAGAAAAACAAGAAAAAGAAACACAAACTACAGTTACTAAAGAAGAATTGATTTAAATCAGTAAATCTCAACCTACATTCAACATACAATATGAAATTGCGAAGATAAAAATACCAATTCCTCTGACTGAATTGGTAAAAGATGACTTGTATAAATCAACCATAACTGAAACATTAAATATGAATGATGGATAAGATTCCATAAATCTAAATGATGATCAACTAGAGTTGATTTTTGGCCCAGATGTAAAAGGAAAACATGCAGATGGAGCAGTTCCTCCATTTCATATCAGTCTTACCATTCATGATTAAAATTTACATAATGCCATGTTAGATTCAAGAGCTTCCCATAATCTAATGCCTAAAGCCATAACAGAAACTCTTAATCTATAAATCACAAGGCCCTACAAATATTTGTTCTCATTTGATTCAAGTAAATTTAAATGCCTAGGTTTAATCAAATATTTGTGTGTAACACTAGTTTAATATCCTGGTTAGAGTATATTAATGGACATTGTAGTAATTGATATCCCACCTAAATATGGAATGTTAATTTCTCGCTCATGGGGAGCAAAGTTATAGGGATCTCTATAATTGGACATGTCTTATGCTACTATATCAGTTTTTGGTCAGCCTAAAAAGTTATATAGGGAAACACTAATGAAGTACATGGTTAGTAGTGCTGAAAGATCTATAAATTACCCAATTTACTGTACACCAACTGACCTTGATTATTTTATCTTATGTAACTCTGAAATTAATGAAATCAAAAATGCACTAATAGAGAAAAAAAAACACCAAACATTGATAATACCTTTCATGAACCTCTATGGCATTTAGATTTTGATGGTTCAGTAAATAAGTTAGGAGCAGGAGCAGGAGTTTGGATAACCAACATGGAGACTAATCACTCAGAAGGCCATGCTTCCAGGCTCAATTTCAAATGTACCAATAATATGGATGAGTATGAAGCCCTCATCCTAGGACTCCAAATCATTAGGAACTCAGAAGGTAAAAGAATATTAATCATGGGAGATTCAAAGTTAATCATAAAACAAGTAAATGGAGTTTATTCTGTTTATAATCCTAGACTAAGATTATACAAAGACACTGTGATAGATTTGACTGATGATTTATTGGAATGTAAATTTGCTGCTATACCTAGAAAACAAAATATACAGGCTCACTACCTAAAAACATTTGCTAGTACATACAATTTACCATTCCAACCTAATCACATATATACTGCTGAAGTCAAGCATAGGCCAATAATTCCAGACAATATTAAGTATTGGCAAATTTTTTCTCAGGATGAACAGATTTACAAGTTTATGAACAATGAAGGTGAATTTCAAAACTGTAAGATAGATACAAATTGTACTATAAATCAAGATATAGATTGTGAAATAGATTTGAATAGCTTAGATATAAATAAAATAAAGTTTGATAAACCAACTAGATTTAGTCAATCTGATATAGATAGCTTAGAGAAAGTAGAGATTGAAGAAATTATTGATGTTGAATCTGACATATTGAATCTAAAGGATAATTTCTTACCCAAAGGTTTAACTCCCTTAGAATATCTTTTTGACTCAAATGATGTAGGTAGAAAACCTAAAATGGAGCCAGTTAGATCTGATATAGAATATTGCAATATTGGAACAAAGTTAAAACCTAAAACATTCAAACTTTCCAAAACATTACCTCAACAATAAAAGGAAAAATACATTACTCTTTTAAAGGAATATCAAGATGTTTTTTCCTGGAGTTATGAGGATCTCAAATCCTATGATACTAGCAAATCCAACATAAAATTCCAATAAAAGAAGATCAAAAGCCATTTAAATAAAAGTTGAGAAGAATTAACCCTGTTTTATTGCATTTGATAGAAAAATAAGTGAAAATAATGTATGATACACGGATAATTGCACCAATCAGATATTTTGATTGGGTTTCAAACCTAGTTCCAACAAGAAATAAAACATAAGAGATTAGATTATGTGTCAACTTTAGGAATCTAAAGAAAGTGTCATTGAAAGATAATTACCCTTTACATAAAATGGATCATATATTACAAAGGGTGGATGGTTCTTCTAGGATGTCACTTTTAGACAGTTTTTCAGGATACAACCAGATTTTAGTTCAAAAATAAGATCAAGCCGAAATAACATTTACTAATCCTTGGGGCACTTTTATGTATGTAAAAATGCCTTTTGGTATAATGAATGCAGGGGAAACCTTTCAAAGGGCTATGTACATAGCTTTTGCAAAGGAAATACATGATTTCTTAGTAATTTACTTAGATGACATTACTGTATTTTCCAAACCTGATAATGAACACTTGGATCATTTGAGACAAATTTTTATTAAGTGTAGGAAATTCGGCATCTCTTTGAATCCTAAGAAAAAATTATTTGGATTGAAAGAAGGAAAGTTACTTGGACACATAATTTCTAAACAAGGAATCAGAATAGATCCTGCTAGGATAAAATAAATTCTTAACATCATTCCACCAAGAAACATCAAAGAATTACAAGCCTTTCTAGGTAAGATAAATTTTTTAAGAAGATTTATATCCAATTTAGCCGAGATAATTAGAGAAATAAATAACATGCTTAAAAAATATTCAGTTCTTAATGGACTACTAAGGCCAAATAGTCATTTGACTCCATCAAGCAAGCCTTAACCAAAACTCTAGTCCCAATAAGTCCCGATTTTAAGAAATATTTCATAATTTTTTCATTTTCTTCAGAACACACCATTGTTGCAGTTTTACTGTAGAAAAAGGATGAAGGATTTTAACAACCCATAGCTTTCTTCGGTAATACCCTTAGAGTTGCCCCTCTGAAGTCCAAAATTATGGAGAAACAAGCTTGAGCTTTGGTTAAGGCCATTAAAGACTTCCGAGTTTATATCCTCTACTCTCATATCATTGCCTATGTCCCAAATTATGTATTAAAAGACATTCTTACACAGGATGGTCTTGATGGAAGAAGAGCTAAGTGGATTGCCACTGTATTAAAATATGACCTAGAGATAAAGCCCACAAAACTCATCAAAGGTCAAGGATTATCCAGACTTATGGGTTAATCTAACGGCAATGCCCTAGACATAAATTTTATTGCCGAAGTAGATGATCAGGAAGAGATGGCGACTCCAATGATCAGTGAAGCTTTATCCGACTCACCTTGGTATATAGATATCATATTTTTACTCCTAAAATTACAAGCTCCTCCTGGATTTTCAAGAACCAAAGCTAGATTCTTAAAACTAAAGGCAGTAATATTTTGTATTTTAGACAATGTACTTTTTTGGAGAGATCATAGTGGGATTTTATCAAATTGTTTATTAAAGGAAGAAGATGACAAAATACTTGAATAATTTCATGCAGGTGACTGTGGAGGACACCTATATTGGAAAACTACTGCAGACAAGATCATGAGAGCTGATTTTTACTTGCCTACTTTGTTTTAAAATGTCAAAAATTATGTAACTTCATGTCATAAGTGCCAAATTTTTTAGGCTAAGAAGAAATTATTACCCCTCCCCTTAAAGCCTATTTCAACTAAAATTCCATTTCAACAATGGGCGCAGACTTCATTAGTGAAATTCACCCTCCTTCTTCAGGCCAACATAAGTGGATTTTGATAGCCACTGATTAGTTTACCAAGTGGATTGAAGCCATACCCTCCAGAAAAGCCACATATATTGTCATTATCTCTTTCCTAGAAAATAAAATTCTTTTAAGATTTGGATGTCCCCAAAAGATAATTACTAACAATGCAAACATTCAAATCCAAGAAAATGATTGAATTTTTCCACAAATACTGTATTACCTTAGGTCATTCTATTGCATATTATGCCCAAGGTAATGGCCTAGGTGAATCCTCAAACAAGAGCCTTGTAAACATCATCAAAAAGTTACTTGAAGACAATAAAAAGACTTGGAATAAGAAATTAGTCAATGCCTTATGGGAAGATAGACTTACTACTAAAAAATCCATTGGTACTTCCCCACCCCAACTTTTTTATGGAATGGATGATGTTTTTCCATCCTCCCTAGGTGTACCAGTGATGAAAATTATCCATGATTTACAAGTTGAAACAAATGAAATTAAAAGAATGATCAATAAAACTATTCACTTGCAACAAACAAGGGAAGAAGTTTATATCAAATCTCAAGTCATTCAAGATAAAATCAAGAAATGTTTTGATAAAAAGACTAAAAAGGATGATTTCTACATTGGAGATAAAGTGTTAAAATGAGATTCCAGAAGAGAAGACAAAGGAAAAGATGGAAAATTTGATTTTCTGTGGATATGTCATTTATGGATATAGAGGTAATAATGCTTTATTTTTGAAAGAAATGGATGGAACAGATCTGCAAGAAGGACTATTAAATGGTAGAATTTTGAAGCACTACTACTTTCTCGAGTTAATAAATAGTTAGTTTTTATTCACTTTGATCATTGTACATATACATTGCAAAGTTTAGATTGGATTGGATGTTTCCTTGATAAAGTTGAAGCCCAAAGAGAAGGCCCTAATATTTTATAGGTAAATATCATAATTATGAATAAATTTCAGAAATCAGAAGACATTTACAGGGTCATCACAGTCAAATTCCAAAGGCTATTAGTCTCAAAGTTCTTGATATTTCACCAAGGAATGTCATCCCCATGTGGAGCCAATGTTAGGGTCCTATAATAATAGGGTTCATAAAATTTTGAATTGACTTTGATAGTTTTGTAAATATGTACATACCTTACTTTCTGCAAGTTGTTTTCCCATATTTTGAAAAAATGAAAAATAATAAAAAACCTAAAAGATGGTAAAAAGTCCTAAAACAAAGATCAAGGGACTTAGAAAAATATAGACCCCAAAAGAAAAAGAAATAAGACCTAAAAGTGAGCAAGTCCAAATGTCACTACTTTTACTTTTATTGCAAGAATAATGATTATGTGCAGAGTGTCAATAAATGCCACAATCCATGATCAGTTAAACATTTTAATCTTAACTTTTCATGTTTTCAATTTCATGTTTAGATAGAGAATAAATATTTTTCAAAAAGTTTAAACTTGAAAATTCACTAGATAGGTAGAGAATAATGAGGTGCTCAACAATTTAATTTGAGCCCTTGGATGAAATAAGGTAGATTTAGATAGCTTTATGCTTTGAAAGAAAAATGTTTTAATGTTGCAAGCCTAAATGCACCTACAAAATGAAGAAAAAATGTTAGAAATAAAGTTGGGTAGGTAGAAATAAGTTGAGCAATCATGTAATAAAGAATCATCGGGAAAAATCACTAATTTCTTCTCCCCTACAAGTATTCAGTATTCTAAACTATCAGTAAAAAAAGGCTTAGAGAATTTCTTTGACTTTTGTTGGGACCAGATCCAAGGCTCAATGACTGATAAGTTAAAAATATTCAGTTCTACATTAAATCTACATTTCTTAGCATTTACTCTTCATTCATACATCAAAACCCCTTTTTCCCAAGTAAAGACACATTCTTACTTAGTAAAATTGAAAACCCTAAAATAATTAATTTCATTCCCTTCAAAATCATTCATAAAACCCTCAAAATTACATTTATCCTATGTATTAGTGAAGTAATATAAAATATGAGCAATGCTTTATTTTTACACTTTACTTAGATATAACATGTGTTTTATTTCCATTTCACTACCCTTTTCATATTAAATTTTAACCTATTTTTATTAAATCCCTAAAAATATCCTTCCGTATGTTATTAATACCCTTATATTAAAATAAAATCCCAAAAAACCCACTATTTTAAACATTAGACCAAGGTTAAATATCCCCATGTGCATAAAATAAAAACACCGCCCTACAAACCCCTTGGGCTAAACCTATCTCTATCTAAATAATCTCGCCCCCTATAGTTTTTATAAACTGCCAAAAGGTTGAAAACTATATAATAAAGTAACGCCCGCACCCGCATATGTTTTTATTAAAACATTTCATAAAATTGTTTTAATTTAATGTATATTATAGTTTTTCCCCACCGCTATATCCTAAAATTATGGTTTAAACGTATTTTAAACGTTTATCTCATAAATTTTAATCCATCCATGCATATAATGCATCCTGGCCCCACCTCCCATTTCGATGCATCTCCCAAATCAATCTGGACCGATCGATTTCAAAGCCCATATCCGACGGCGGAACTCCAATATCGCGCAGATAAGTTGCACGATCACCCAAACACCAAAGCTGCGTGAAATATGTTGTTTTGCAATGAACTCTCTCCTCCATGTGCCCTTTTTCTATTCGATCGCATGGGTTGAGTCCAATATCACTTACCACCCAATTGTCGTGCAATAACCAATGGTTGTTTCGATCCATTGAACTGCGAAACCGTTGTCCCGCCCGACGTGACTACAATTGAATGTCTTTTCTATTAGCTTTGAATATGCATACAATACATTCGAAATACATTCATTCCATATGTTTCTTGCGTGTTAACACTGTAAAGCCTCCCTGACTGTAAAAACACTATTTTCCGCTATTTTTATCCCCGAAAAGCCTGTATAATTCACCGTGTAACCTTTGAAGATTTCTGAGGAGCTGTACATTGCTCCAAACAATCCACAAAAGTTTCCAACTTGTTCAAAAACGTCAAGAATCATTCTGAAGCCTGATACCTAAACACTACAGGTATTTATCTAAAATTTGAACCTGCAATCAATTTTTAAAAGCCTTTAAAAGAACAAACACTCTCAGAGTTCAAGAAATCCATTAAAATAAACTACCAAAAAGCCCCAAAAATAGGCCAGACTCTGGAAAATTTTTCCCAGAAACCCTGTTTCTCTGCTGCGTGCTGTTTTGAGGAAATTTGTGAGTTTTCACAGTTTAATGATATATTTCAACCTTTGAAATAAGCTAGAAAACCTCTGCAGGTACCCTAAGCCTCTGTGATCTTTTCAAAAGAGTTTTTCAGCCCTATTTCTCAGTTAAATACTCAAGAAACCCTTGTTTTATGTTTTAAAACAGTTTGAAAACCTCTAAACCTTTTTGACAGGCCTAATTGAACAGAAAACCCAAATAAGAGACTATACTTTACCAAATTTTCCTAATAAATCCTTTTTTATAGTAAATTACTTCTGCAAACGTCTAAACTTGCAGAAGTAGATCAAAATGCCTAAAAATCAGAGTGCAAGCAAGCTTGAAGCTTCTAAAGAACCTAATCCTACCTCTGCCATGACTTAAAACACTGTTATTATTGTCAATCCTGTGCAACCACTTGTTTTTGATATTAAACACATTCCACTAGCTGGTACTGATTATAAAATAGCAGATCCCATTGTTGAATTTAATCTGCTAGATATCCATAACTGGTGCTATGAGAAGTCTTTAGATGATCAAGAAGAGGTCCATATTTGGGAATCTCATTTCCTCAAATATGTTGTCCCATTAACTCATCCCTGTCAGGAGGTCATTAGATTGTGCCAGCAGTACTATGTTCCTGAGCAAAGAGCCATTGTAAATGCTAGTAAAGAAGTAATTTTTACCATCACCGCAGAATCAATTAACCAGATGTTGCAGCTTTAGCATGACCCCCAAGTAGTCTCTTTGTCTATAGAGGGCCTCACCAAGATATATATTGGCCTAGATTTTCCCAAAAGGTTCATGATTTTTCAGAATTTTATACATCTGCATGTAGAAATTCCTAAGCTAAATCCCCCATATTCTACTGCTAAATTCCCTGAAGGTTCAATACATGTGATTTACATGATTTACTTCATCCTTGGATATTTTACCGATGAACACACAGATGAGTCCATCTTGGGATTCTTGTCCACCTTTTCTCCAGGTCAACTACCATCAGTAATATTTGATTATGTTGGTTTCTTTGCTAATAATTTTCATTAACAATTGACCAATTTTCAAATAGAGGGAGTGTTCAGATATACCTCCTACCTTTTCCATATGTTTCTATACTTCCAATCAGATAATTTTCCAAATTCTCTCCAAAAACTTGACATAGAGAGAAATCCTCTATCCGTCATTTTTTGGACATCCATGCTCACGAAAGAATGTAAAGATTTCAGTTATTCATAGTTTTTCAGAGTTATTTTTACATCCAATGATTACAATGTTGACCAAAATAGAGCAGCCTAGAATAAATGAAGAAATGAAAAAGATATTGTAGTTATCAGAGCAGAGCAAAGTTGGTGACTGGTATTCGTATGAGAAATATACTGAAATCAGAGTCTTTGGGTCAAACTTTTTACCTTAAAAGTTACCCAAACATCCTTAAATGAGGATATTTTCCTTCGAGTATATCAAGCGGATCCTAAACTCTGATTCCATAAATTTCATGGCAGCTAAGAAGAATACCTTATTCAAACTTAAGAATCAGATAGAACCATTCATATGTAATCACAAGGATGCAGAAAAGGAGGCAAAAAATCAGTTATTGGAATATAAATTTAAAGAGAGTTTCCCTTGGAACTATGATCCACAAGGGATCTTGAGTAAGGTAAGGGTTAAATGAAAATTAATACCCTTTATTCATGAAGCAAAACCAAAAATAGAAAAGTTTTCCAATCAAATTGAATGGACTAAAAACACTTTAATAGATGCAGTGAACAAAGGTAATACTAGTCATACCTTAGAGACTGCAAATCAACCAGGGAAGTCCATTAAAAGAGTAAGGGAAGGAGCCTCTGTGGTAGAAACTACAACTGAAACCAAGTTTAAGATAATATATAACAAAAGACCCAAATTAGATTCAACAAGTAAAGGTAAAGTGAAAATAGATGTGGAAGAAACAGAGTCTTTAAATACCAATACAGATTTTCCAGAGACCAATGTTGCTACTGTAATTATCAATGAGCCAAAATGAAGGAGAAATCAATAATGAAGATACACAATTAATGGAAAGACAGCAAAGCATGAAAGCCTCTTCCTCACAGGTAGCTGAGGAAAAGGATTTGGATATCAAATCTAGAAATATAAGCATATTAAAATGAAGAATGAAGAGATAAAGAATAACATTTATTCTCAATATCTCAAACAGACTCCTAGTGTACAAAACAGGCTCCTTTCTGCTTTTTATTATTCTAATAAAAAGCTAATCATGTCATTGTTGCAGCCCATAGTCAAAACTCCTAAGAAAATGGTTGATTATAAGAAAAATGATTTAGAGGTCTAGACAGATAAGATCCATGCTCTTGATCAAATTGAGTTCCACAGGAAGACTTTAGAGATGATTTATTCTGCAGTCACAAATAAAGCCATGAGTGCTAAAAAACTC
This sequence comes from Pinus albicaulis, assembly GCA_034641835.2. Lineage (NCBI taxonomy): Eukaryota > Viridiplantae > Streptophyta > Pinopsida > Pinales > Pinaceae > Pinus > Pinus albicaulis. The sequence goes on along the minus strand of CM076580.1, from coordinate 112,658,265 downwards.
TAAAATACCATCTCCAACATTCAAGATCAGATGAAGATGGACAAAGCCTCATTGTATGCCAAAGATGTAAGGATAAAATCCTTGGAAGAACTAGTTTTGTAGGTGGGATATGATCCTACTAATATCAAAGCAGCATAATTATTGGTAAAAAGGAAAAATGAAGATATAGCACCCTTGAGGAAATAGCTCAAACTTCTCCAAAGTGAGCATCCTCAAACAAAAGAAGTCATACAGGAACATAATGAAAAAGATGAAATGATGAATTTAATTCTTTAGTTGACAGCCCAGGTTAAGGAAATGGAAACACAGATGGAAAAATCTATCCAAGAAAAGGAAACAGTGAAAGAACCAGTGATTCCTACAGTCACTTCAGTCATCACTGCAGAAGTGCCTTCAACTTTAGGTGAAAAGTTGGCACCCAAGAACCACTGGCTACTGCAGTGCCAGTGACTTCTTCCACAGCATCAGCCAATGAATCATCTACAATAGCAGTACAACCTACTTTTGAGGCCAGCAAGATAGTGAAAGAAATGGAAGGAATCTCTTTAAAAATAAATGAGATTAACAGGTTGATAAAGAAGGTAGAAAATCTTTAGAAGTCAAATAAATTAGCTCAGGCAAATGCAAAGACACATGAAAAAAATGCCAGCAGATTAAGTGAAGAGTTAAAGAAGTTGCAAAAGGAGTTAAATTTGAAGGATCAGATATCATACATCAAAAATTACCTTTGGAATAATATCATTGAAGCCATCCATGATGTATGGCCTTCAATTCAGGTAATTTTTGAGCAAAGACAGTTATTACTAGCAACCCAAGTAGAAATTCAAAAGACTCAAAATGATTTGGCTGACAAACCAGAGTAAGATCTAAAGCTAATCAATTTTCTTAACAGAAAAAATAGACAGGAGCTGAAAGAACTCAAAATCACAGATAGAACTGCAACTATCCTAGAAATTATGAAATTTACCACAAAGAAAAATTTGATGAGACAACTCGAAGAAAAGTGTGAAGGTATGAATACTGCCATAACCAAGTTTATGGTGAAGTTCACAAGTTTAAGACAAAAAGGACTACCTGATATCATGGTCATTAATGATAAATCGATGCGTCAGAATGACTATGATAAGAAGATAAGAAAATTTTCTAAAGAACAAGTAAATAAACCAACAGGTCAAGGCATCCCAATAGGAAAAGTGTTACTCAAGAGTTTTGAAGACTTATTCTACTTGCAACATGATGTCATTTTGTCATCAAGCCAACCTTTGCTAGATATATAGAAGCTAATGAGAACTTTAGGAAATTAAAGAATATTCAAATTCCTAAAAACGAGGATTTGTAAGCACTCATAGATTTACTGTGAAGGATAAAAACGAGCAGATGAAAGGAAGACAAAAAACAATTTTCTAATTTAACAGTCAAAACAGATTTTCTTTACAACAATAAATAGTTTTAAATTTTGGTTAAAGAGTATCAGTGAATAAAGAGTATCTGAGAAAGAGTATCAGACAAGGCAGATCAGATTCAAAAAATATCTAAGAGCCAACAAGTAGGACACCAAGGCAACCAGCTGCTTTTTGTCTTCAAAACAATTTTTATTTTCTTTTGGATAAAATAGGACAACTTTCTGATTTGTTAAGTAGCTATCTCTATTATTATTGTAAAGATATTTTATTTTCCTAAGATAATTCTAAGAAGTCTTCTATGATATTTTGTAAAACATTATGTATAAATACTTCATCTTTATAATTTTTTTGTGTGGAATAAAATTTTTGGGATTGTTATAGTCATTTATTCTTGGAATTTAAAGCTTTTGTGTGTCAAAACTTCGAGTAGCAGGCTGGATCAAACCAAATTGGCATCATACTTTAGGATTCTTGTGATGAGCTGTTTGGAGTGAAGTATTTTCTAAACTTGTCATTGTTTTCTCTCTCTGTTACATGCATCCATTTATGTTTATGCTAAATCTGAATGTATAACTAGGAGTATTATTACAAGATTTGTTAATAGCACCCTATTTTTAACTAGTTATCATTTATATGTTTTCCTCTGATTTCCAGTGTAGGGAACCCTTAATTGCTCCCTCTCTCTTTTCACCTCTTCTTAATACTTCCTTTTATGGATCAAAGGATTATTAAGTGCCCTTTATCCCGATCATACCATCTCAGAAAAAAAACTTTCCAATATCCCCAAGGGTTATCTATCTTGCCCTGAAAACATTTGACTTTTTTGCCCTTGATCCCAGTCATGTTTGCTTTATTTTAACTCCATAGCCTAATGAACAAATAGATTTCCCACTATCCATCCTTTCAAGTGATTTTTCCCACCAAATCCATCAAAACAAAACCAAATTTGCACTTTCATAACTAGCCTAATATTCACAAATTAAAACAAAGCTAAACTTTAAAGAGAGATACCTCTCTAAACCCTAAGAAGGCTAGATACTAGAGTTTGAAGTTGGTTTGTGGTTACCTCTAGAAGTCTTTGACTAAAAACCAAAATCCCACAACTTGAGAATTACTAGAGTGATAAAAATCCGGTTTGATGAAATTCTCTGTATGTTTTCATTTATGGTAAGGTTGTATTGTTGTCCTCTCCGCATGGGAATTCAGATTGATCAGTGACACCTGCTTCAATAGCCACCGTTGGATCTCAGAGTGGGAGATTTATGGTCCTGGTCCTTCAGTACCTGTTTAGGGTAATGACCCTGCCAACCCTAACTATTTTTCATTCATTTGTTTCGACTCCGGCAACATTGCCCCTCTGCAACCTCACTGCCTCCATTACTTCTCGACCAGTGTTCAATTTTGTTCATCTTTGGCCTCCTTGACACCTACACAGATATGTGGAATCCATTGATAGAGTCTCGAAAGCTTGGGCTTTACGACATAGGAGTTTTAGTTATCAAGTTTTGAAGGTTTTCTTTGTTTAACAGTTTTCTTTTCCCTGTGGTTAACATGTTTGCATGGCTTGGCTCCAATTCCTCTGTCTTCCAGATGCAGCCATTCCAACTTCTGAGTCAGTAATTCACCTGAGCTCCAAGTCATTAAACCTACTCTATGCTACATTACGCCCACAGTTTTGATAACTATAAATTTTTATTAAAAGTTTTTCCTCTGGCTGCATCTCCTTGTAGGAATGCAATTCCTAGCCAGCGGAAATATTCTACCAGGTATTGCAACCCTGGATTTTGTTCTTTACTCTTGTCATTTACCGTTGTTACAAAAGGATTCTGCTTCTAACTTTAAGTTTTTGTTTGGGGCAGGTATATCTCTGTGGACCATGGCCAAGGTTACTGGTGTGTTATCGTCCCATAGGAGAGTTTCAACTTCATACTAATACTACATTTGCTGCTAATAGGTATTGGGTTTAATTTTAGTCTTAGTCTCGGTGTGAAGCCCTCCAGGGTTAGCTTCTTGGCACTAGCGATGTCATAAATTTATGCATCTAGTCTTATGGCCTTGGATTACCATACTCTTGGGTTTTTCTGTGTATCCGAGGGCTCCGCCCGATGTTATTCTTGGAGATCTGTTTGTAATATTTTTAAGGGTTTAACTCTTCCTATTAAACGAGTACTCGGCTATGTCTAAGAGGAATAGTTTACTCTGCAACAATGTTTAATGTTGTTTTAAACTTCACCATGGTTATTGGCTTGAACTTCAAATTTTTGGATATAAAAATCTTGTCTTTACTTTCAGTACGGTTCACTCTTGTGAAAGAACTACTGCATTGAAAGTTTCTATTTTTAATACAATTTATATGTAAATTTTTTCTCTCGTTACTTTATTGGAATTTTACATTATTACTCCCGAATTGTTCGAATAGATGTTATCAATCTTGCTCGAATAAAGGTAGTGTTTTTATCTTTATTAACTGTTACGAAAGAAAGTTTCACAGATAATTATTTCTTTGCATTGGCTGCTACTCTTCTGGGTTTAACTATGCATGCTCTTTCTAGAGTTTAAATGTGTGTATTTCATTTCTTGTAGGGATTTTCGGTTATTCTTATTTACTGTTTTCCAATTCTTCAGTTAAATAGGGATGTACAAACCATCTGGGTTTTAGAGTTGTTGCATACAACTTTTTTGTACGTGTATAACATAGATTACAGAGGAACAACTAGTTCTGGGGTCTAGGGTGCGACCTGAGATCGTGAACTAACAGTTTTTTTGGTTCATTTTTCTAATAGATGTTTATGTATTGGTTTAACTTGGTAACTTATTTACTGTTCACACTACTTATTTTCCTTGAAATAAAAGTAGTAAGTTGAACATATAAATTTTATTTCACAGCCCACATATATACATAAAAATTACTACAGTAACATCTGGTTTGTTTTACAATAATTACAGATACTATTTTATCTACCTGATTCACAGTGTAAAAATCTTTATTCGATAAATTCAAGAAAACATTTCCTGCATTTCAAAAGAATTCTGTCTAAACAACAAATTCTAGTTCTTACTATTTGGACTGTTTTGATACTTATCTCACTTGAGAATCTGCTGATGATTTCCTCCCTACCGTGAGAGAGACGATTATGTCTTCATCTCCTCCGTGCTCCACACTTGAGATGAGTGCGTTGACAGTTATCCCAGAAGAGACGTCACTACTCCTAGTCCAGTACTCTTCTTTTCCAGGATTTAGGAATGCTCAGTGTTTTCCACTGGTCACCACCAGCTCAGGAATTTCCACTCTCTTCCTCATTTTCCTTAGTCACAGAACATAACCCCTTTTCCTCACTGGAATGTACTTTTTATCCCCAGAGAAAAGGTAATTGTCTTTAATTGTTTTCTGTTCAACCACTCTTAGTTCTTGAAATACTTTTATCATCAGTCTTTTAATTTTTTATGGAACCACTATTTCATAATTAAATTTTATTTTAACAAAACATAATTAATTTTATGTTCACATATGATCATTTTCTCAAAAGAAATAAATGTTTGAGTCTCTTAAAATTAAATAACATAAAAGTAGTTTGCACTCAAATGAGTTCTCACAAAATATTTTACAATATTTCATATAAATTAAATTCCAACTATCTATCTAATTATTAATAATGAAATCAAAATTGTGGAAATCAAAATCCAAAATAAACCTAAACATATTCTTTATCATAATTAAATATAATAAATAAAAAAAACACTCATTAAAACTTAAAAGAAAATTATTTTATATTAAATTTATTAAAGTTATAGATAAATACACTTTTTTTAAGGTTCATGTTATGCTAAGTTTCTATTATTTTGTCAATAAAAATAAAAATAAAAAAATGCAGATTAACTTAAGGATACATTTATATTAAATTTAAAATTAAACAAAAAGAAAATTATAATTTATCAAAAATAAATAAAACGTGTACGCAATTCATACCTGAAAAAGATTAAACAAAATTTATTCATATATATATATATATGCACGTCTATATGGACAGGCAGTCGTTATATATATATGCGCACATCTATATCGGAAGGCGCCAGGCTGACCAACCCTAACCAAGAAGATAACCTCGAAATTATTAACCTCGGCAAAGGCGCTGACTAACACTAGCCAAGAAAATAACTACTTGATCCTCAAATCCATACTAATGTTTTTGCTTTAAAATATGTGTGTTTTATCTGTGGTGAGTTATGAAGCCTGTTAGCTATTCACTCTATTATTTGTTTATATTTGTAAATGTTAATCACCGGTCTCTGGAAATTATGCATTCTGTCAGTGAAGAACTCTGTTATAAATTTATTTTATTTTAACAAATATTTGTGATTTGATGTATTGGGGACATTGTGAACTAAATAAAAACACACGATATTTTAATGCGGGAAAATTTCATAAGACTGTGGTTTAAAATGATCAAATGTTTTATAAATAAGCCAGCTAATACTTTTTAATATTTGAAAAAATCTGTGTTTTAATTCATTTATTAATTTAAAAGTATTCCCATTTTTTCAAGTTTCGCTCTAGCTGATATATTGTTTTATTTAGGGTTTGAATCGTGACGTGATTATGTAAATTTTACCTTCAAAGGTAGCCGTTATTAATTTACTCATTTCAGTTATTTTGTTGGTTTCTTTAATATCCATATTTAAAATCTGAATTTCCTTTGGAAACATTACTCATTTACTCCAATTAATTTATTCCAAATTTCATTGCGATTATATCGGTATTTGTCTGAATGTAAGATTTGAAGTTAAACAAGTGAGGCTGCAGGGCAGCTAGTCCCCGCCGACTTAGCGTTGGGTTATCTAATTATAAATGCCAACGACATTGCCAACGATATTTGTATCTAATTATAAATATATGTATCCCATGTCTGTAAAAGAAACAATAGTATTTACATATCATAGTATTTGTATTTTTTTTGGTTCATATTTCAAGCAATAGAATTTGTATTTACATATCATAGTACTTGTATTTTTTGGTTCAAGCAATAGAAAATAAGTTATTATAATCTTCGAAGAACAGTTATGACCAAAAGCCAGAACCAAAAAATGAACCAGAATGGAGACGAATTCTTCCTGCAACCTGGAAACGAAATGAAAACAATTTCTTCCTGCAACCAAGAAACGAAATGAAAAAAATTATCATTAGTTTGGGGAGAAAAATATTATATAATTTAGAGACAAGAGATAAATGAACCAATCTTGTGTTATCAAAATATCCCAAAGTCAGCATGGAGGATTGAAGTCTCTGGATCCCCAAGCTTTATGTGGGAACAAAAAATGAAAAACACAAAAAAAGCTCTTAAAGATTGGATAAAGAAATCCATGAAAACCCCCACTAGGCAGAGGAAGGAGGTAGTTCTTCTGTTGGAAGGAATACAATTCGAAATGGAGGAGAAAGATCTCTCTTCCACAGACTTAGTCAACGAAAAATCTGCCCAAAGGAATACATACTGTTCTTTTAGAAATGAAGAAGAACATTGGCGTTTAAAGTCTCGAAGTTTGTGGCTTAAATCTGGGGACAGAAATACCACATATTTCCATAGACAGTGCAGGGCACGCCTCTCTCGTAACCATATTGCAGAAATTACCACCTCTAACGAACAGGTATATAAAGGATTTGCACAAATCAAAGAAGCAGCAGTAAATCATTTTCAGAACCTACTTAGTGCAGAAAGAAATGGGAGCGAGGAGGATGCATTAGAGTTTCTCACAAACATTCCAAAACTAGTCAGCGTGGAAGATAACGATTCTCTGATGAGCCCAGTCACGGAAGAAGAGATATCTAATATAGTCTGGTCCATGGAACCAGAAAAAGCTCCAGGTCCTGACGGATTCTCAGTTCATTTTTATAGAATCTGTTGGGAGATAATCAAATTTGATCTCTTTAGAATGATAAGGGGAATCTTGAGGAAGGCAAAAGTGGGAGGCGGAATAAACTCCACCTTCCTCGCTTTAATCCCCAAGGAAACAAACCCAGGCTCCTTTGATAGATACAGGCCGATCTCACTCTGCAATTCATCCTACAAGATCGTGGCCAAACTACTGGCTAACAGAATTAAGCCCCTCCTCCAAAAGCTCATCTCTCCGACCCAAGGAGGATTTGTGAAAGGCAGACAAATCCTGGACAACGTCATTCAAGTCCAAGAAGCCTTGCACTCCAGTCAAACTCGGAAAGAACAAGGTATGATCATAAAATTGGATATGTGTAATGCCTTTGACAGAGTTAATCGTTCTTTCCTGTTCAGGGTTCTTGCAGCCTTTGGATTCAATTAGGAATTCATAAATCTCATCAAATCTTGCATTGAAAACATCTGGATCGCCCCAATGGTGAATGGAAGACCAGCAGATTTCTTTTTAGCCACCAGGGGATTGAGGCAGGGTTGCCCTCTTTCTCCCTTTCTTTACATTCTGATGGCTGATGCACTAAGCAGAAAGTTGACACAGGAGAAACAAATAGGCACCATACCTGGGATAAGAATTGTGCAAGGCATCGCCCCAGTGAATCACGCGCTCTTTGCTGATGATTCACTCCTGCTCGGGGGTGCTTCCATGAGAATTTCTAACTCCTTCAAGACCATCCTCCAAAAGTTCTGCAGCATCTCCGGAGTGTTAATCAGTGAGAGGAAAAGCGTTGTTTATGGATGGAATACAGATCAACAAACAATTGAAAGGATTTCCAGCGATTTGGGGTTCAAAGGCTATGCAGTGTGGGACAAAATAAAGTATCTCGGACTTCCTTTAACGACGGGATCCAACAGAAATCACCTGTGGGAGGAGGTGATTTCAAAGTTCAAAAAAAAGATTGCAGCGTGGGGTGGCATTTGGCTCACCACAGGCGGCAAACTCACTCTTATTCGATCTGTGCTTTCAGCTCTGCCAACTTTTCAAGCCTCTCTACTGATGGCTCCAAGACAAATAGTAGACCAAATCTCCTGTCTTATGCGGAATTTTCTGTGGAATGGTGGGTGGGGTAATAGCAATCGATTCCATTTAATTAATTGGGATACAGTGAAGCGACCTTTAGTTGAAGGCAGACTCCAAATCCGTGAACCCCAGCAAGCTAATTTAGCCTTGGGCTGTAAACTTCTGTGGCAGCTATTAATCGAGCCTTCCCATCCTGTCAGCCAGATCTTAAATCTCAAGTACCTCAAAAATCAGTCGATCACCTCCTTCAATCCAGCGCATTCACCAAGAGGAACGCAGGCTTGGAGGCTCTGCAGTAAAGGAATCAATTTTTTTAGAACTCATCTGTATAAAATCCCAAGGAATGGCAAAAATACATCGCGGTGGAGAGATCGAACCATGGGTCATCCTCCACTTTCAGCTATCAATGAAATTGCAGAGTTAAGAGCTTGGTTAAGTTCAAAAGGAATTCGAAAAATCGAGGATATTGTAGATTGGGATAACAAAGGCAATTGGCAGAGCTGGACTTTGCCTAACATTCCAGCGCACTTAAAAAAACAGTTAAATGCTCTTACAGATGCAATTACAGACTTTACCCCAGTGCATAAGGACGAGGAAGACTCATGGGGATGGGGAAAGACGGGGGTGTACACAGCCAGACAAGGATATCTACAGATGTAAGGTAAAAAGGATTCTCCGCATCCGGAAACAGTGTGGAAACAGATCTGGGAAAACTTTAGCATTCCCAAGATCAATTTCTTCTTTTGGACTTTGTTCCACAACAAAATCCTGACTGGAGAAATTTTTTGCAGAAGAAACATAGCAGGTCCTCATCGATGTGTCTTGTGCAAAAATGCATTGGAAACCTCAGATCACATGTTCATCGATTTTGAGTATGCACAGAAGGCCTGGACTAACTTCTTGATAGGACTGAATGTGAGACCCCCAGCACATTGTTCGATCACAGACATGTTCTCGTCTTGGAAAGCTCGATACCCCTTCGACATCGCTGACAAATCTCTTTGGCATAAGGTGTGGATTGCAGCTCCAAAATATGTATGCTGGAAGTTGTGGCTTGCCCGGAATGAAATTTTCTTCAACCAAAAAGAAATGACTACAAATAATGCAGCGGAGCAGGCCAAGAAACTTCTATTAGAAACTCTGAGACACTCCATAGTCAAAGAAGATAGTTCCCTCCGAACTGAAGAAAGGACATGGTTGGATGGCTTCTCCCCCATGCCTAGACCTTCAGCAATCATACTTCCAAATCACAAGGAAAAATGGCAGATTCGAGACACTTTGGACATTTTTCAAAAGTGGTGGAAATCACAAGGAAAATGCACTATCTTCTTTGACGGAGCCTCAAAAGGCAATCCAGGCAGGTCAGGAGCAGGAGGGGTTATTTATTCTCCAAATGGGAAAAAAGAGGACTTCAGTTGGGGACTTGGGCTAAAAACCAACAATCAGGCTGAAGTACTCAATCTTTTAAAAGCTTGTCAACTGGCCAGAAAAGAAAATCCAAGGGAAATTTTAGTATTTGGAGATTCAGAGCTGCTGATAAAATCTCTAATAAACAAGAAAGGACTCAAGGATCCAGCGCTAATAAACAGCTTGCAAGAGTGAACAGACTTCTGAAGGACTTCTCCTCAGCTCAAATCTTCCATATCCTCAGAGAATTAAACACAGAAGCAGACAGATTGGCAAATACAGGATGTACTCTAGAAAAGAGCATGATCAACATAAATGCAGGAGCATTGAATATGGCAACTATTCCCTAACTGGGCAAGACGCTCTTGTAAAAGCAGTGAATTGTAATGTATGAAGCAATGAATTGTAATGTTTGATTTGGCTTCGGCCAACCCACCTCTATCAATAAAAAATACCCGTTTCAGTTAAAAAAAAAAAAATATCCCGAAGTCAAAAGGGACAGGAGTACAGGTTTTGCAGAAAGTTTGATATCATTGTGTCTTCCTCAGGAGGTTTTAAGGAAAGAGACATGTCAATGGTAAGGACAGGGTGAATTATTTTATCCATATTATCCTCTGCCTTGAGAAATCTTCCAAGTATGGAAAAACCATTTCAAGGGGCATAAACAACCGAATCTGCTGGTGTGAGGAATGTTGCTAGGTCCCTGCAAGAAAAGAAGAAAGTATTTGTTACTGCTATCGAAGAAAAAAGTTCGAAAATGACCATCGAGGGTATGGGAGAAATTAATTTGGATGAAGTGCCAAAGGAAAGTGATCTGCTAGGTGTAGCTTTCGAATTGAAAATCAGTCTTATTGCTTACTGGAACGTGGTAAGAACAAGGATAGGGGATCAGATCCCACTCCTTCTTCGGTTCATTTCACACAAATTGGTTAAAATGAAATTGTTGCTGAGATTGTGAAATAAGTGATCGATCAAGGCTTACATACGATCGATCCAGCTATCCTCATAAAAAGAAAGAACCTGAATAGTAGCGTGAATACGTTGCGAGAATCAAAATTAGCATTGGCAAACCTGCTTGGAAGCTACAAGAAGCTAAATATTAATAATAACTAAGTGCTGGTTTTTAGCAAAAGAGGCCTTTAACATGTATATAGTAAATTTCTAGTCAAATTTTGAGGTAAACAATTTTTTTCATAAAAGATCTTTGATTGATGATTTGTCATACACTGAAGTGATGGCACATTTTAAATTATAATGGATGTATCACTTAATTTTAGTTAAGTGAGATTAATGTAAATCTTATTCCGACCCATTCCTATGTTGCTATGTTGTTTGTAAGTTTCGTAAAAGAAAACTAATTCTTCGCCCAATTGAATATGATACGTTGTTTTTTAAGTTTTTTAAAATAAAAATAATTATTTAGCCAGTTCATGATATAGACATTAGCACATTGAATATCCAATGAATTGAATTTTCTTTGAGAAGCAATTTCACCTATGTTTATTTTAAAAGAGCTGGTGTAGTTCAGTTATAACCTTCATAATTTGATTATATTTATACATAACCTTCAATCAAGATCGATTCGATTTTCTGATTATAACTTGCAACACATTAAAGATCAATTACCAGCTAATTTCAACATAACCTCGATTTTTAAAATCAAAATGCCATACTATTGGGCTTGTATTTGTTTTAAAGCCTTTAGAGATGTAGGTTCAGTCATAATTTTTAACACAGTAGAATCAAATTATGACGCAAAATGACACGATAATAAGATATTTTCCATTAAAGTGAAATATATGGGGTGGTGACTAGAAGCAACAGTTATTGTTGGTAAAATTATTATAGATACATTCTAAATGCGTTAAAAAGTAACTATGTTTATTGAAGGATGCATTGTAAACAGGTGGCTCAACTCAGCAGTCTATTTGTTTAATTTAAAAACATGAGACAACTATAACTATTACGCTTAGGCTTTGAATGTATGCAATAAACTTTGAATGCATGCAATGCACGTGTCTAAGCCACTAATTCTCTGCAGTAAAAGAAAGCCTTGGCCACTAATTCTCTGCAGTAAAAGACAGCTTTGGATTTAACCAAGCTAAGCCACCTCAATGCATGTCTTTCTGTGGTGCTTCCGTCTTCTTCGCGGGGGTTACTGGAAAGGTTAACTCAGTTGTAGAGGTAGCACCACCTATAACAGGAGTAGCAGATCAAGTGAAAAATTCAGTTGACTTAGTAGCCCGTGAACCAGAACCAGATACGGATCGAGTGGAATTACGGATTGAGTGGAAGCAGCATCTCGTCCAGATCCATATCTGTAACCATCAGCTAAGGCATACGGATCTAGTGGAAGCAGAATCTTGCCCAGATCTATATCTATAACCATTAGCCAAGGCAAAGACAGAGGTTGAGTAAGAATCAAATTGAGTTGGCCCAATTTGAGATCGAAGCGGCGGTTTGCGCTCCACACCAGTTGTTCTCAAAATTCTGCAATGTCAGTCATGGCATCAAAGGTTGGTGAGTCCTTCATCTCTGCATCAATGAATCGGACTACATGATCAAACTTGGGTGAGTCCTTCAGACGAATAGCTAAATTAAAATGTAACCATACCACTTTCTTTACACAGCATACTGATACAAATAAGCGCAGCTTACATTTTTACAGTGCTTACATTTTTACAACAATCTAACTAAAATTCTGAAAAGGTTCTACATTTTGAATTTATAGAAAAACCTAATTTAAAATCAAATCATGTAGTTGTCATTAAAACAGGTACAGTCAATCTTGGATAATGTTGGAGGAAACTACACATAAAAACTAAACTAATTGGGTATAATGTTGACAGCAATTGAATATCGAGTGCATACAAATGTTATGAAACTGGTTCAAAACAAGTTGCAACTACATTATAATCCAAAAGAAGATAAAATTAGAGTGCCCATTGATCAATTTGATTCCTGATGTACGTTCCTTAGGGTTTATCTCGTGCTCTTCATAACTCTTTGGCCGTTCTCGTTATGTGAGGAGCGTAAACTGATTGTAAATCTAATACACTTACTCATAACTATCCAGTTCCTAGTATAGTGGCGTGGGTTGCCATACTTGCAGAAAAACGAAACCTGTAGAAGAAGATGGCCCTTAGGCTTTATAAGAACCTGACCTTGATGTAGAAGAAGGGCAGTGAGGGTGCCGCGGAAAAAAAGCGAATGATCTTGGAGATCGACTGGGAAATTTAGAAGACGGAATATTGATAACTTCGCTGGCTGCAGACTGGGAAAAAGCAGTGGGAGCGCCATTTTTTGTCATCCATTTCCAATCTCAACACTTTAGCTAACACTGCAATAATACGGTCATATGTTTAAAATCTTTGTTGGGCCAAGCCAAGCCAAGCAAGTACCGTTATGGGCACATGTATTTCACCATGAAGAAATATGATTACAAATAGGATTACCGTGCAGCGCTTGTTGACAGTTGATCCAACAGCCGCGGTAAAGGTGCTGGATTTTCCAGCACAGACTCAAGTTGCAAATTGTTTGAGGAAGGATTGGGCCACCCAGCGAGCAGCCGTGTGTGTTCCAGCCTCGGTTGAGTTGCGTCAAGCCTAACGTCTACCCGTAAGCGATGAGTGTTCGTCCTTGGTTTGCCTGCCTACTAGGTAGGATTAGGATCAAAGGCCCAGCTAACGTGTGATAAAACAGAAAATGTATCATGAATTCCCTGAAAAACAAAAAACCAAAGAGACGTAGCACTGTTAGAATGAGTAAACAAAAACAAACAGGATGAGAAAAAAGCCATTTAGGAAGGGTTTCAGGTTTTTGTACCTGGGGAAGATGTTGAGGCGATAATCTTCTTGTGGCTGGCTCTCCCCAGCCCTCCCATGTTGTTAAAATGGCATGTTGTTTGAAAATTTCACCATTTTCAAGCCAAATAACTCCCCTGCTGTTACCTTCTTGAACGAGATTAAACAATCTGAAACAAACGAAACTTGCATTGTAGCTGCCGCTGCCATGGCTCTGTATGGAAAAACTGCGAGCCGAGATGAAGAGGTACTAATTATTCTTTATAATCCAGCTTGCTTTACATACAAAATGAAAACCTTTTCAAATTTGGACAAGACACACGGTAGTTTAGTATCATGCAAACCACCAAATTTCGACACGCCACGACTGACTTGTCATACAAAGAGGTCAGGTTCTTAAGTTCTTATTGAAATTTAAGAGAGCGGACATCATAATGTAACAAAAATTTAATGTTGATGATTTAATGTTAGCATTAAATCACATGAATATATTTAGATGACTATATTTCTTTTAGTTTAAAGTTTTACAATATGAATATGATTTAAATTTGCTATCACCTCGATATGAGGCCAAATAAGACCACAATTTTTATGATTGGTTAAAGAGAAAAATCTGAGTTTTTCATTGATTAAAAGGTAAAAAAAAAATTATTAATATGAAAAACACTTTGATTAAAAAGGAAAAGGGTTCTCACGAATTATTGCTAACCTCTCAAAATCGATTACTAATAGTCCCTGCCGTGAAGGCGGGGACTAAAAATAGGTGTTTGTTCTTTATAAACTGAAAATGGCTCGAAAAATGCCATCTTAGAATTGGTTGGAGTTGTTCTGAAAAGTTTAATTCCTTTTAAAGTTTTATCAAAATGAAATGAAGTTAAGATAATATATAATTTTTGAGATTATGTCTTATGGGTAAGAGAAGCAAAATCTGTAATTAAAAAAATAAATCAATGTGTTGTTATTATTATGAATGATATTAATGTTAGATGCTATTTTTGTAAGAGAAATGGAAGTTTAGATATAAGATTTAGGTGATTTTAGAGTAACATTAAATTGTGTTTTAATTTATTAAAAAATGAGAATGAAGGGTTTTGAAAAGCTTGTTAGCATTTTTTTAATTTGAAAATTTTGATGAATATTTAATATTTTTTTATTTATTTATGAGGGTACTAATTATTTGTGCAACTTTCTTCTCAACCCAAATGTATGAGATTATTGTTATCTAATTATTTTTTTATTTTTTTTAAAGCTTCTTAGGACATTTTTCATTCATTCATTCAAAAGATAGATTACAACTAAAAAAGATGTTGGGTGGCCTGAATTTGCCCAATGAGAAACCAGATATGTTGGCCACTGAAAGGTGTTACAAGCCATCCAAAATCTAAAATCTTTATATCAAACATAGCCTTATAGGCTTGAATGTCTAAAAACCAATGTCCTTCTGTATCTACATAACTACCACAGTTTTTGCTATTGAAATATACAACATTTAGATAAAAAAAAAAAAAAAACAAAACATAACTTAACTTAAACACTAGTCTTCATCTGAGAACCTCACACGGGAGGGGTCCTTTGCTCTAGAACTAGGTTATTTTGACTGCATGAGAAATGAGATGTCTTGTTCAATTTGACCAAAGCGTTGATTCTATCGCTAAATTTGACTGTAACACCCTCTTCCCACATCTACCCAAGTAACTGGCCAATTGTGGTAAACATGTGATGAGAGACTACTATAATGAGATTCAAACTTCTAGGTGACCTTAAGGAAGTGGAACTGATGGAAACACAACACACAGACCTTGAAAAACAACAACAACACCCCAAAGAGGTAACCCAACCATTTAGGCATCTTACCCTTAGGTCACACTAACCTTTTGACCTCTTTGAGTCATAGTCGTAGGGATAAGCTTGCAAGCCAATGTCCAGGAGGCTATAGATGCAGGAATAAAACTGCATGACAACGTCCAAGGCCTCAATTCCTTAGTTCTATGCCAACATCCCCAAGATTTGAGCCACCTTTTAAGGCCCAAAATCTAGTGCTTTGCCTTGAACTCCATAAAAGGCTCAGATATGATAAATAACAACATGAAAATGATACAGAAGTAATCACATCAATAAGAACTCACCTGGACCCCTCCTAGCCATGACAGGGATTTTGTCAAACTGTCACAAACATTGAAACTACAGGTGTAAACAACAGTTCTAACCATAGGGGTCTCATAATTATTTGAGAATCAGTAAGAAGCATTTCTCCCTTACATCATTAGCTGCAATACAATCTATTTGACCATAGATACATTGTGAATTCATTTACAAGGAAAAACATGGAGAGAGACATACATCATCACTCATGAAACACATGCTTATAACTAACATAATAACATGGCTACAACAAAAATAAAATCTACATAATAACCAATACATTTATACATCAAATACCAAAGGAATGGGTTCTTCATTAATGAATGCAGAAAACCAACTTGAGATGGGACTTCCACATTCCACTTGACCATAGATTGGCCGAGTCAAATCTCTCTTCGGCAATTACCCCCATGTCATATTCCAAGCATGAATGTGGGATCTCATCAAATACATCAATCAAAACCAATCCAGGGCTTCCAGAGGACAAACCGCCTACACCCTCAACTTTTGATTCCACCTCAGGGTCG
Source organism: Pinus albicaulis (assembly GCA_034641835.2). Taxonomy (NCBI): domain Eukaryota; kingdom Viridiplantae; phylum Streptophyta; class Pinopsida; order Pinales; family Pinaceae; genus Pinus; species Pinus albicaulis. The sequence continues at coordinate 112,642,023 of CM076580.1, read as the reverse complement.
GACATCAAAACCATCACGAATTTGTCTCTACCCAAGATGTTCCAGGGATCCAGAGTGTTTGTTCCAAACAAGTCTTCGAATACTAGTAAGAAAAATGAATGCTACCAAACAGTTCGCAAAAATGGAGTCATAGACCTTTACAATCCCCACAGTTTGCATGAATTGAGTTGGAGGAAAGTCATTGGTATGGTTGGTTGAAATAATTTTTTTCAAACTTATGTACTATAAATAAACTCTTGATTGTGATTGTGGCTCCCAGATTGCGGTTGAACTATCCTAAGGAAACCTATTCAATCAACAAAAAAAAAGCTATGCATGTCAAACATTACTAAAAAAAATATGGCAACTCCATAAAAATTGGTTCGAATATCACCAAGTCAAATATTTTTGCAGGTGGAAGTGCTCGATCTAAATTGGAGTAGGTTTAAGTGTGATTTTTGTACTTTTGGTTGGATTTTTGTGCGGCCATAAAATTTCTTGTCAAATCTTGATTTATGTTGTTTAAATTGGTTTTTTTTGTTTAGGGATGAGTTATTATTTAGTTTTTCTTTTAGACTATTGATTTTTTATTGTGTTCTATTTCATAGATCCTACTTTTCAATCCTTGGAGTTCATTCTCAAGCAAGATTATTCTATTTTCTAGTTATTTGTGGTTGTTTTCAAGCAATGTCGTTAATTCTATTTTAAATTGGTTTTCTCTTTCTTTTCTTTGTCTATCTAAATATTCAATATACTCATAAAAACTATCTAGAATAATTTTATGGTTTATTTTCCCTTGAATAGATGGAAGCTTAGATATATAAAAATAGTACTTATAATGAAAACAATCAAAGCTTATCAAACTAAGGTGAGAGGAAACGTATTCACCTGACTCGCAACATCTTGATCATGGTTTTATGTATTGGGAACCCAACTCGATTGGAAGGTTATTCTCTGAACTGAAATAGATTTCTAAATAGGACCGAACCCTACTTGTGTTTCTTCCTCAATTGGTTGAAAGATTTCAGATGTAGTCTAAATGGTAGTGTTTTTAATCATATGTTTTGAAGGTTATTCTCTCGATTTAATTTAGAGCCCGACTCGATTGGAAGGTTATTCTCTTATCCAAAACAAATTTCTGAACAGGATCATCGAATTTAGAGATTATTATCTACAGATTGAAACAGAGAACACGCTCATCACATTGTTGAGCCCAACATCAATTACTGAAATTAATCTCAGACCCTTGCAGTAAAAAGATTATCTAATCCAAAACCATTTATTATATAGCCGAACCCAACTCGATTGGAAGGTTATTCTCTGCAGATCAAAAAAACAAAACATGCTCATCACATCGCCGAACCTGACTGCTAACCACAGATTATTCTTGCAGAGGTTTTATGTATGCGAATTGTTGGGGTATAATGTGAACTGAAAGACTTCAAACATTATTCTCGAATCGCAGAGGTACATATTTGAAATTTGGTATAATTCAAACCACAGAGGTATAATGTTTGAGAAAATGGTAAGTGCAGAAATATATTGTTTGACCTAAGTAATCCTAATCACATCATTTAATCCGACTGGGAACCACAGATTAAAAGAACCTAATTCAAATAGCCCATCCACATTCTCATTAAAATCTCCAGCCACATTAATCCCGATACTGTATGGTGAAAGTAATGTGATTGACACCATGCTTTTAGTTTTTACTACTCTTTTCTTCTTTGCTACTTCAAAGACTTTTTTCCTCTATTACTTTTGGATTCATTTGCTTGAGGGCAGAAATTTGAAGTATGTTCCTGTTGCCCACAGAGCCAACAAGTCAGTTTATTCCACTGATCTCTTCTTCTTTTTTTCTATGTGGATATCCTTAGGCTAAAAGTAATGTGTCTTTGGAACATACTAGTAGTACCCTTTTCTGGGTCCTTTCTTTTTCCTTAGTGGATATTCTCTGTATCCTTGTATTTTTTTCTTTCTTGGCCTTCTTTTTAGCCTTTCTCCTTTTCACTAAGGGGTCATCTATGGATAGGCCATATTTTCTACAGATAGATTTGATGTCTGGTAGTATGGATATTTTTTGCAGAGATTTTTTTACTTTCATGCTTGTACATAACCCTACAAGGACCCTGGTTATAATACTATAAATTTATCCCCAAGTGCAAGATTCAGAAGGCAATTGGAAATCATCTTGTTGTCTGAGGTAATCAAGAAATTTTGAAGGGAAGGTTTCCAGATAGACCTGTTTGTATAATATGTTTTTGCAATCCTTGACCTCATATAATATTTGGATCCAATCCCTATCAAATTCTTCATACTGGGACATTTTATAGCATTTAAGGTTCATGAGAATCATCTCATGCTTATTTTCAAGTTCTACTTCTTCCCCGCACCAATGTTCTAAAACAAATGAAGTCAATGATCCAATCATATTACTTTATGGGTTTCCATTCGGATTATGAATAATATCTCCCCCTTCATCCTTCAAAACTTCATTTTCCATTTTTGTCACTAATGTTGGTGATGACTCTATTTCCCACTATCTCAATAATGTTCCAGTAAAACAATGAATGATAGATTTACAGGCTTCAACTTCATTTTTCCCTTTGAAGAACATAATTTTATATTCTCTGAACATTAAATCTATCATTTTCCTTATTTGGTCAATAATCAGGTTGTCTATATTCCATTCTTTGTGAAATTCAGGATGGAAGTTATGTGTTTCAGGGTGTTTACCTTTCCCACTAAGATCAGGAGTAGGATACCTATTATATTGGATTTGAAGAGGCTCATAGATGAGGAACAAATGTGGTTCTGAGCTTTCTAGTATTTTTTATTCTTTAAACAGAGAAGAAAGGGTTATGATCTCAGATTTTTCTTTTTTTGTTTCTTTTGGAAAAACGAAGGGAAAATTATCAAAACGCTTGACAGGATGTTGGGTATTTACAGATCTTTTAAAGAGAGAAGAAACATGAATGATTTTATCTTTTGGAGCTATGTGCATTTTATCAAAATTTTCATACAATTCTTTAATAAGATCTTGAGTAAACTGTATCCGTATATCCATCTTCTTTTCAAAATTTTCAATTTTTGACAGAGATTATCTAACAAAACCTTTTAACACTGTATAGAAATAATTTACATCATTTAGAGATCTATTAATACTATTTATAGAGACTTGTAAACCATCAAAACTTTCTTTTACTTTTGTGGATTTTTCACAACTCATTTTGTATTAGTATAGTTTATCTGTTCACTGACCTTTTTTATCCTACCATTAATTCCAAGGGAATTATCATATTTTAGGATCAAAGGAGTAGCGCTAGCAATGATTTGATATTCTCCTAAAATATTTCCTTTGTAAGGAGGAAAAGTGGTTGGAGTGTCAAGTATACTACCATATGCAGTCCCGGAATGTTTTGCTGAGGATGATTCAACATCTTCCATATGCACATCTATGGATTCTAAATTATTTTTCCATTCATAAAAATATAACCAAATGTTTGTATTTTCCATATAGACCTTCCATTCTTGTGATAGCCTGACCTTCTCATGATTAGGATTGCTAAGTCCAAATATTTCAGACTTAGGATGAATATACAGATCCCAATTTGACATATTCTTGATCCACTGAGTATCAATCTTATATTTATCACATCCATCCATTGTCGAAAATAATTTGTACATCTCTGGCTTAAAAGGATTCTTACAATCATCTGGAACAAAGTTGTTAAATCTAGATTGAGGAATTAGATCATACATTTGTTTTAAATTCCCTAGACAATATCTAGGCGTACCAAGAGGACGCATTTTTCCAAACATTTCTTTAAGGTGAGGGTCCTCATTTTGCAAGGAAGGAAGTTCATGGATCATCACTACATGGTCAAAATCACGTGGAAATGGAATATCAGAACACTTTGTATTTGGACAAGGAACATAAATTGTGGGAGGATATTCTCCTGTCCTGGGCTGATTATTTTTATGTATGACAGAATATCTGCAAGACTATTGAGATTAAATTTCTAATTGCAGCTTGGGCATATGAATTGTAAAAAGGTAAAATTATTTATCTCGTCATATTCAAATAATTCAATATGCTGGAAATTTACAGTTGGTGTAAAAGAACTGGCAGTATCAACATATTGTTGATCTATATACATAGGTGAAGCGTTGCAGGCTATGTCTAGTCTTCAGCGATCTATGGTATATCTTCTGGGAAAGGACACTACAACAGACGAAGGTCCTTCTTTGATATCAGCAGAAGTAATTTTTTTCATTTCTGGGGGTTTTGGATTATCAACAAACCAATGCTCTAGAAAACTTAGGTCTTCCCACTTGACAATCTGATGTTCTAATTTCTAATTTTGTGCATCAGTTAGAACAACTACACTGGATTTTGATTCTCAGATCACGTCATGGAGGAAGCCAGGATAAAGAGTATTGGTCTATTAGAAATAACCAAGAGTTTGGATAGAAATATTATTTCTTTTCTTCTTCATATAAAATCCAGTTGTTTGAATCTGAATTTGCAGAGTATATTTTATATTCTCATCAAATTTGTAGACATAAAAGTTTGGGTAGCAGTAAAAATAAACTGGTCCATTAAATAATGGAGCAACCATCCCTCTGATTAGGGAATCTAAATACTTATTATGGGTCATATCTCTGACTATACCAAGCACACAAGTATTCACACCTATGTGATTTAGAGCATAATCCCTATTCTTATGCATCCCAAGTGTAGGTATTCAGTCTTCAGACGCTTAGCTTCACTTAGAAACTTCTTAGTATCAAGAAGAGAAATTGTTTGTACAGAAGAAGAGTTTTCTTGAATCCGACTTATACTTTCTTTAATATATATTCTAGTTACTGTTTTAAGCTGGAACATTGACAAGTCAGAATATACTTCTGACAAGTCTATACTTGGAAGACACCATTTGGGTGCAGGCCGACTCATATTCAAGTTCTGCAGAATTTATAATATTTTTAGATGATGATGCAAACATATCTCTTAATGGATTTTCTTCAACTTGTTCTTCATCTTCAATCTCTCTGAAAGAAACTGATCTTCTAGAACTTTCCATTTCTATTAAGTTATATATTTGAGTACTAACTGCAATGAAACAGATGCTACTAGCTCTGATACCAATTTTCTGTAGGGGCTTCAACACGATGCTTGCTCTGGACCAATCGGCCTTGTTGAGTCTCTTTTTTGTGAGAAATATACAAACCTTTACAAAAACCCGTACACAAACCTTTGGACTTTCACAAGCTGGCATCCTTGACATGACTTCCTGCCTTCAATGGACTGGTGTTCCTTAGACCTCGGTGAACCTCAAGTGAACTTCTTGTCTCACAGATACTACCTCAACAGATAATTTTAACACGGGCGGAAAATAAAAATGTACTCAGATAAATGCTCAACTCAGAAATGGATACTCATTTTATTTATGAAGATTTTTCTTACAAATATTTACATAGAGAAGTTATTTCTCTTTCTCAAAGATAGACTATTAAGGAATTTATCAGATGATGCAACTTGGTAAAAAGAAGCTATCTTAAGGCTACGTGGCCTTTCACAGACTCTGTCTCAGAACTTGAAATTCTTACGAAACATAATTGACAAACCCAAACCCTACGAATCTGGCCACTTTAGGTTCTCACCAGATTTCTCACTCTGATGCTTGGGCTTCTTAGATTGAGACTCTAAAAATATTGAATCAAGAACTTCTTTCTCACAATATAAAACAAAATTCCAACTCCAAATGTCTCGAATGAGCCTAACTCCCTCCTTATATAGGAGGTTGAGGGGACAAGCATCCGACAATCGTACAAAAAAATTGAATATTATGTTACATCATTCACTAAGATGTGGGTCAAATCCCACCAAAAGTCAGAGAAGTTCTCGGAGTCTTGTGACTGAAAGGAATCTTAGTACAAAAATTACATAGTGGATGATTTGAACAAATCCCACATAAAACTTTATACTGTAGAAAACTTTAAACTGTAGAAGATTGTAATCTTCTAAAATATTTACATTGTGGATATGTTTAAATAGAAAAGCCCACGAGAAAACCGGTGATGCAGGAGCATTAGCTCTCTAGTTAAATTTTAATTTTTTTGTTCAGACCTAAGGTTTTGAAATTTTCCCAAGGAGGGATCAAGCTGTAAATATTGTAAAATTCTCTTCAAAAATGTTTAATTCTTAGAAAAGAATAGGTAGGGAATATTATAGTTTAATTTTGTAAACATATCCATAGAAAATTGGGATATTTAGAGAAGATGTTTGCTTTTTATGCTCAAGAGATTATATTAGTCACAAATTAGAGATAAGAAGGATTTTCTGAGAATAGAAGTGGTTACAAGACTATAGGAGTTGAGTGAGGGCTGGATAAGATCGGAAATTGTAATATGATTTCATTGTAAGCCTTGAAGGAAGGCATAGACCAATTAAAATGATGAAAATTAGGTCAGAGAGGAGAGGAAAATCTAAAAAAAGAATATTAGGCAAGAGGCCAATCTAAACGAAGAAAATAGGCCAAGAGATAGATTAGAGATAAAGATCCGAGAACAGAGAGGGTTATGTAGAAGCAATAGGCCATGTAAAGACACATCATGCCAAAGCCAGAATGTAAACAAGTTTTTTATTCATTTTGTATCTGTATATTTATTTAATTAATGGGGAAATCAAATTCATTCTGACTATGTGTCATTCCTTTTTCGTGTTGAGTGATCCGTAACTGGAAAATATGGTTTATGTGTGATAAACTACTGTGAATTAATTCTAATTGAATGCATGTCTTTTTTAGAGATAAAATACTTAATGGCTGGGTAGAATCTGTGTGATTCCAGTCTGGAGCAAGTGGATGTGTGTGTAGGTCGAATAAGAAACAAATCCGTATTCTGGATTCGAAGATCTAATACAGTGTGGTGTTCTGTATTCTGGTTTTAAATAGTGATAAAAGGCGTACAACAAGCGTGAAAGCTATAGATATAAGAGAAAACCAGAAGACAAAGCTCAGGAGAAGTAGCGAGTAGAGAAGGCAAAGTTACAAGCGACATCAGTCGAAAAGAGAGAAAATATTAAGGCAGCCAAAACCCTTAAAGGATTCCAGAAAATAGATCGGACGACAAAGCTTAAGTCACAGAGATAGGAAAAATACTGACGCCTAAGATCACATCGCCAAGTTAAATTGTGAAAGTGTCGAAGTGGATACGTTTCGAGTGGAGGATCCATGCGCATATCGCATAGCGCATGCAATATGGAATAATAATTAATGGTGAAGTTAAAGTTACAAAGTTATGAGGAGGTAAGGATGTGGTTTGCCTAAGTGTGGTAGTATTAAAGTGGTGAAGTGGCGACGGGTGTAAAGTTGTCGAAGTGCCGACGAGTTATAAATTCTGTTATGCGAAACGGTATAATTGTCGATTTGCAAAATTATTAAATCTATGAAATTACGATATGTTTCGATATTGTGATGTTGTGTTTGTGATAAGGGAATGCGATGTCGCAAGGAATAGTTTGAAGCCACTTGTTGAGATAATTACATATAAGGATAAAAGAGTATATATGGTATGTCTAAGTTTTGAACCCGGACCACTTTTATTATAAATCTTCCGCATATATATGTATAACATGATTAATGTTGATGAAGTGGTTTGTTAAATTAAGGGTTCGATTAGATGAAAAGAAATATGAATGAAACCATAGCATTATGGGAAAATATGGAGAAGCTTATACTCCATAAGATTTATGTGGGTAATTAGTGGGGTTAATTCCACAAACCCTGCATCATTTGGTATCAGAGTGCAGGTTAAATCTCTTTTCATGGTTAAAACTAGAGGTTGGTGAAAGCTCTTTTCAATTAAAGCTGAATTGTGTAGAATGCAAGTGTGATTGTGGAAGAAAAAGGAGATCAATAAAGAAATTGTTCTTTGCAGAAAATTGATAGAGATATTACAAAGAGGAGATCAAGTTATTTGAATGTGATAAGCAGAAGGCATGGCAAAATATGGGAGTAAGTGATACTCTTAAGAAGATATTGCAGAAGCATAAAGAAAGCACAACGATGGTTGTTTTCTTGTGGAGAATAGAGATTCACTCAAATGTGAAGAGTGGATGGAGACTACATGTGAAACCACACAGGTATATTTTTATTTAAATCTGATTTTAGTTTTGCAGGTTAAAGAAATATTGAAGATTGATAGTTGAAGCTAATGAAGTACCTCAGTAAAAGAAGATCAAGCCTTAAGAAGCAGTGATGAAGGAAGCTGGTAAGAGTTTCTGAAAGAAAGAAGAGTGTCCAGAACCTAGTATTTCATTGTGATTTAAATACAAGAGGAAAATTGTGTTCTCAAAAGTGCGGATGAGTTGAAGCCTAGAAGGAGCAGAGGAATGCTCAAAGAAATTTCTAGAGAGGGGACTAGTGGCCAAGTACAGGGGAAAGCTTGGTGAGGTAAGTTAAAACAGGGAAGAATTGCTATAGCAGAGGCTTAAGTACAACTCATAGTGAGTGAGGAACTCATAGAGATGGATGATAAAATGACTACAGATAGTCATAGCAGTGGTTCTGAGAGAGAAGAAATCAGAATAAGAATGAAGAAAGAAGATGTGAAAGAAGTTGACATATGGAAGATGAGTGATGAAGAACATGATAGAGACAAGGATGAGAGAAGAATGCAACTTAATTTGTTGATGAAGTTGTTCAAGAGAAGTAAAGAAGACCAGAGGTATGGTTACATAATGAGAAAGAAGGTGAAATGGAACAAGCTACAAGAGAAGAGAGAGCATCAGGTGAATATGTAGTTAATAGATGAGCTTAAAAAGCTTGAACAAATTATAGATGTTCAATTGAGGATGGAGAAGCTAAAAGGAGTGGAGCTACGAAAAAATGAAGTTGCTGGAGAAGAGCAAGTCTCTTTTGAATTTGAATATGGAGCAGTGATTTTTTAATCATCAGCTGAAGAAACTGAGCCTTATGATTTTCAGATTAAAAATTTGTGTATGTTTTCAGGTGATGTCAAAGAAGGTGAAGAGGAGATACATAATTTTATTTTTGAGACAGTTAGATCTCATGAGGAAGCTCATACACAATTGGAGGAAAATATTATTTTTTAGCATAATGATAAACTTGAAAACAGAGGAATTTTAGCTCACAATGATAACCAAAAGTGAGCATAAAAGAAGGAAGATATCCAACATACAAGTTCAACGCTTGAGGAAGTTGAGATGAAGAAAATTAAAGATTTTATGAGTCATGTAGAAGGCTTGGAACAAAAAAGGATTTGATGACATCAATATCAAATAAGACTATTGGGTCTTATGGTTTTAAAACTGAAAATTTGTGTGTGATTTCAGGTTTTGAAGATTTTGCAGGCAACAGAAAGTACCTGGAAATTGTCATAAAGATGGATAATGAGGCTACGTTATCTCATCAACATAGCCAAGGGAAAGCACATGTACAATTGTTTAGTGAATGGGAGAAATAATTGGAGTTACTGGAGAATTGGTTGAAAGCATCAGTAGAGAAGAAAGAACCCGATGAATACTAGAAAGGATCTACAGCACAGGAAGAAAATGTTGACAAAGGAAAAGAATATTTCATGCAATGTAAGATTGCTACGGTATGTGACAGGTCTAATTCTTTCATGGAAAAGCAAAGAATAAGACATTCCAATGTCATATATGTCTTTGAATGATGTGGAGAAGAAAAAGAAGGCAACAAGAGTTTTGAAACTCCTACACAAGAGAAAGGACAGCAACAACAAACTAATTTGGATAGAGAGATAGAAAATTTGATGAAGATTATGAGTAAGAAACATAAGGAAAGGAGCTTCATAAAGAGAAGAAAAATAGATGGTAGTATGAGAGGCTGGATTGTGACAAACATCAGAGGAAAATTAAATGGAGTGTTACAAATGAAAGTATGGGATCCATGAGGACAATGATTGGAAACACATGATTTGGAGATCATGATTTTTTTTTACTTTGGGAGACTGAAGTAGGAGAATTAGCTCTCTAGTTAAATTTTAATTTGTTTGATCAGACCTAAGGTTTTGACATTTTCCCAAGGCGGGGTCCAGTTGTAAATATTGTAAAATTCTCTTCAAAAATGTTTAATTCTTAGCAAATCATAGGTAGCGGAATATTCTAGTTGAATTTTGTAAACATATCCATAGAAAATTGGGATATTTAGAGAATATATTTTCTTTTTATGCTCAAGACATTATATTAGTCGTAAATTAGAGAAATGGAGGATTTTTTGAGAATAAAAGTGGTTACAAGTCTATAGGAGTTGAGTAAGGGTTGGATAAGCTCTGAAATTGTAATATAAATTCATTGTAAGCCTCGAAGGAAGGCAGAGACCAATCAAAACGATGAAAATCAGGTCAGAGAGGAGAGGCCAATCTAAACAAAGAATACTAGGCAAGAGGCCAATCTAAACGAAGAAAATAGGCCAAGAGATAGAGTACAGATAGAGATTCGAGAACAGAGAGGGTTCTGTAGAAGCAAGAAGGCCATGTAAAGACACATAAAGCTAAAGCCAGATTGTAAACAAGTTTTTTTATTTATTTTGTATTTGTACATTTATTTAATTAATGAGGAAATCAAATTCATTGTGATTGTGTGTCATTCCTTTTTCGTACTGAGTGATCCGTAACTGGAAAATATGGTTTCTGCGTGATAAACCATTATGAATGAAATATAATTGAATGTATAAGTCTTTCCGAGAGATAAAAGACTTAATGGCTAGGTATAATATGTGTGATTCACGTCTGGAGCAAGTGGATGTGCATGCAGGTCGAATAAAAATCAAATCCATATTCTGGATTTAGAGATATAATACAAAATGTTGTTTTGTATTCTGGTTTGAAAGAGTGATAAAAGGCATATACAGACATGAAAGCTATAGATCTAAGTAAAAACCAGAAGAGAAAGCTCAGGAGAAGTAGCGAGTAGAGAAGACAAAGTTACAAGAGGCGACAGTCGAAAACAAAGAAAAGATTAAGGCATCCAAAACCCTTAAAAGATTCTAGAAAATAGATCAGATGAAAAAGATTAAGTCGTAGAGATAGGTAAAAGATCGTTGGCTAAGATCACATCGCCAAGTTAAATTGTGAAAGTGTCGAAGTTGACACATTTTAGGTGGAGGATCAATGTGTATATCGCATAGTGCATGCAATATGGAATAATAGTTAACGATGGAGTTAAATTTGTGAACCTGCAAGGAGGTAAGTTTGCGGTTTTCCGTAGTGCGATAGTATTAAAGTGGCAAAGTTGAAATAGGTGTAAAGTTTCTGAAGTGCCGATGAGTTATAAATTTCGATATGCGAAACGGTATAATTGTCGATGTGTGAAATTATTAACTCTACGCAATTGCGATATGTTTTGGATTTGCGATGATGTGTTTGCAATAAGGGAATTCAGTGCCACAAGGAATATTTTGAAGCCACTTGTTGAGATAAATACATATAAGGATAAAAGCGTATGTATGGTATGTCTGATTTTTGAACCCGAACCACTTTTATTATAAAGCTTCCGCATATATACGTATAAAATGATTAATGTTGATGAAGCGGTTTGTTAAATTAAGGGTTCGATTAAATGAAAAGAAATATGAATGAAACCATAGAATTATGGGTAAATATGGAGAAGCTTATACTTCATAAGATTTATGTGGGTAATTAGGGGGGGTTAATTCTGCAAACACTGCATCATTTGGTATCAGAGTGCAGTTTAAAGCTCTTTTGATGGTTAAAGCCAGAGGTTGGTGAAATCTATTTTTAATTAAAGAAAAATTGTGCAGAATGCAAGTGTGATTGCGGAAGAAAAAGGAGATGAGTAAAGCATATGTGCTTTGCATAAAATTGACAAAGATATTGCAAAGAGGAGATCAGGTTATTTGAATGTGATAAGCAGAAGGCATGGTAGGAGATGGGAGTAAGTGATACTCTTAAGAAGAGATTGCAGAAGCATAAAGAAAGCATAGTGATGGTTGTTTTCTTGTGGAGAATGGAGATTCTATTGAATGTGAAGAGTGGATGGAGACTGCATGTGAAATCATGCAGGTATATTTTTATTTAACTCTGATTTGAGTTTTGGAGGTTAAAGAAATATTGATAGTTGAAGCTAATGAAGTATCTCAGCAAAAGAAGATCAAGACTTAAGAAGCAGTGATGAAGGAAGTGGGTAAGAGTTTTTGAAAGAAAGAAGAGTGTGGCCAGAGCCTAGTATTTCATTGTGATTTAAATACAAGAGGAAAATTTTGTTCTCAAATGCAGATGATTTGAAGCCTAGAAGGAGTAGAGGAATGCTCAAATAAAGTTCCAGAGAGAGGACTAGTGGCCGAGTACAGAGGAAAGCTTGGTGAGGTAAGTTGTAGCAGGGAGGAATTTCTATTGCAGAGGATTAATTATAGCTCATTGTGAGTGAGGAACTCATAGATATGGAGGATAAAATTACTACTAGTAGTCATAACAGAGGTTCTCAGAGAGAACACATGAGAAGAAGAATGAAGAAAGAAGATGCCATAGAAGTTAACATATGGAAGATGAGTGATGAAGAATATGATAGAGAAAAGGCTGAGATAATAATGCAACTTAATTTTTTGATGAAGTTGTACAAGAGAAGTAAAGAAGACTAGAGGTATGGTTACATAATGAGAAAGAAGGTGAAATGGCACAAGCTAGAAGAGAAGAGAGAGAGTCAGGTGAATATGCAGTTAATAGACGAGATTAAAAAGCTTGAACATATTATATAGATGTTCAATTGAACATGGAGAAGCTGAAAGGAGTGGAGCTACAACAAAATGAAGTTGCTAGAGAAGAACAAGTTTCTTTTGAATTTGAATATGGAGCAGTGATGTCTGAATCATCAGTTGAGGCAAGCGAGCCTTATGATTTTGAGATTAAAAATTTGTGTATGTTTGCAAGTGATGTCAAAGAAGATGAAGAAGAGAGACAGAATTTGGGTTTTGAGAAAGTTAGATCTCATAAGGAATCTCATACACAATTGGAGGAAAATATTATTTTTTAGCATAATGATAAAGTTGAAAATAGAGGAAGTTCGTCTCACAATGATAACCAAAAGCGAGCAGAAAAGAAGGAAGATATCCAGGATACAAGTTTAATGCTTGAGGAAGTTAAGATGAATACCATTGAAGATTTTCTGAGTCATGTAGAATACTTGGAACAAAAAAACGATTTGATGACAGAATCATCAAATAAGACTATTGGGTCTTGTGGTTTTAAAATTGAAAAATTGTGCGTGATTGCAGGTTTTGAAGATTTTGCAGGTGATAGAAAGTCACTGAAAATTGTCATAAAGATGGAGGATGAGGCTATGTTATCTCATGAATATAGCCAAGGGAAAGCACATGTACAATTGGTTAGTGAATGGGAGAAATAATTGGAGTTACTAGAGAATTTGTTGAAAGAACCAGTAGAGAAGAAAGAACCTGATGAAGACTGCAAAGGATCTGCAATAGAGGAAGAAAATGTTGACAAAGGCGAAAAAGAATTCATGCAATGTAAGATTGTTGGGGTATGTGACAGTGCTAATTCTATCATGGAAAAGCAAATAATAAGACATTCCAATGTCTTACATGTCTTTGAAGGATGTGGAGAAGAAAAATAAGGCAACAAGAGTTTTGAAACTCATACACAAGGGAAAGTACAACAACAATAAATTAATTTGGACTGAGAGATAAAACATTTGATAAAGCTTGTGAGGAAGAAACATTAGGAAATGAGCTGCATAAAGAGAATAAAAACATATGGTAGTATGAGAAGCTGGATTATGACAAACATCAAAGATAAATTAAGTGGAGCGTTACAAACGAAATTATGGGATCTAGGAGGGCAATCATTGGAAACACATGATCTAGAGATCATGATTCTTTGTACTTTGGAAGTCTGATGTAGGAGCATTAGCTCTCTAGTTAAATTTTAATTTTTTTGATCATACCTAAAGTTTTGACAAATGCCCAAGGATGGGTCAAGTTGTAAATATTGTAAAATTCTCTTCAAAAATGTTTAATTCTTAGCAAAGCATAGGTAGGAAATATTCTAGTTGACTTTTGTAAACATATCCATAAAAAATTGGGATATTTAGAGAAGATATTAAGTTTTCATTTTATGCTCAAGAGATTATTTTAGTCATAAATTAGAGATAGGAAAGATTTTCTAAGAATAGAAGTGGTTACAAGTCTATAGGAGTTGAGTGAGGGCTGGATAAACTCTGAAATTGTAATATAAATTCATTGTAAGAATCGAAGAAAAGAAGATACCAATCAAAATGATGAAAATCAGGTCAAAGAGAAGATGCCAATCCAAACGAACAAGATTAGGCAAGAGGCCAATCTAAACGAAGAAAATAGGCCAAGAGATAGAGTAGATATAGAGATCCGAGAACATAGAGGGTTCTGTAGAAGTAAGAAGGCCCTGTAAAGACACGTAAGTCCAAATCCAGAATGTAAACAAGTTTTTATTTATTTTTTGTTTGTACATTTATTTAATTAACGAGGAAATCAAATTCATTGTGACTATGTGTCATTCCTGTTTCGTTCTGAGTGATATGTAACTAGAAAATATGGTTTCTTTGTGATAAACCATTGTGAATGAATTCTAATTGAATGTATAAGTCTTTCTGAGAGATAAAAGACTTAATGGCTGGGTAGAATCTGTGTGATTCCAGTCTGGAGCAAGTGGATGTGTGTGCAGGTCAAATGAGAAACAAATTTGTCTTCTGGATTCGGAGATATAATACATAATGGTGTTCTGTATTCTGGTTTTAAATAGCGATAAAAGGCGTACAACGAGTGTGAAATCTATAGATCTAATTGAAAAACAGAATAGAAAGCTCAAGAGAAGTAGCGAATAGAGAAGATGAAGTTACAAACGACGATAGACGAAACCAAAGAACATATTAAGGCAGCCAAAACCCTTAAAAGATTCCAGAAAATAGATTGCACGACAAAGATTAAGTCACAGAGACAGCCAAAAGACCAACGGTTAATATCACATCGCCAAGTTAAATTGTGAAAGTGTTGAAGTGGACACGTTTTAGGTGGAGGATCCATGCGCATATCGCATAGCGCATGCAATATGGCATAATATTTAACGGTGGAGTTAAAGTTGCAAAGCTGCGAGGAGGTAGGTTTGTGGTTTGCTAAAGTGTGATAGTACTAAAGTGGCAAAGTTGCGACGGGTGTAAATTTGCCGAAGTGCCGACAGGTTAGAAATTCCAATATAAGAAATGGTATAATTGTCGATCTGCGAAATTATTAAATTTGCAAAATTGTGATATGTTTCGTTTGCGATGTTGTGTTTGTGATAAGGGAATGCGATGTCACAAGGAATAGTTTGAAGCCACTTGTTGAGATAAATATATATAAGGATAAAAGTGTATGTATGGTATGTCTGAGTTTTGAACCCGAACCACTTTTATTATAAAGCTTCCGCATATATATGTATAACATGATTAATGTTGATGAAGTGGTTTGTTAAATTAAGGGTTTGATTAAATCAAAGGAAATATGAATGAAACCATAGAATTATGGGTAAATATGGAGAAGCTTATACTCCGTAAGATTTATGTGGGTAGTTAGTGGGCTTAATTTTGCAACCCTGCATCAACTGGTCACCTACAATCCAGTGATTAGACATCATTATTACACAGTGGATACTTTAAGGATAAGCCCACTAGAACCATAATTATTCTCCCAAATGTCTAGTCCCTGGAAATCTCATTTTGAGATATCTAATACCATCCAAATCTTTGTTATATATTCTTCGTACGATCATTGGTTTTCTTAGGACAATTTTATGTTTTATTTTGGTCATTACTAACCATTAATGATGTGTTTTCATGAAATAACTAAGAATTTGGCTATCTGGGTAATTATTTAGGTCTCCAACCATTTTATAGGGAGTGTGCCAACATTCAATTAAAAATCCAAAAATTTCACATTTAATTTGGAAATCAGACTGCAAGAATAGAGGATCCTTAGCTGTTTTATTTCATCCATAATCAACCCACCATTGTTGAAGCCATTCGCATTGTCTTTGTCTCTGAGTAGTCCATGTTGCTCCAAACTTGACCCTTGTATAATGAACTTCTTCTCTTCCATCTACATTCATAATGTCCAACCATATATTTTTGTAGTCAGTAAAGTTATATATGGTATCTTGAAAAATAATGGATGGATCACCCTATGGCCACATTTCAAGCATATCATACCAGGTTGGCCACCTAGTCTTATTTATGGAAAAATATTTATGAATTTTTTTTCTTTGGTTACTTCCTTATGTCCAAATCATATTTATATCATGAAAATATTTACTTAAGTATTCTTCGGCCAAATGTGCAGATAACATACTCCTTTGATACACCATGTCGTGTATTCATTTACTCCCTTTAGGATAGATTTTTCTTTCTGGTACTAAATGTTGTATGTCTGAAGGAGATTGTAAATTTGCGTCTAATACCTTTGTATTTCTTAACTACCATGTGGGTTTCTAGGTTATACAGTATTCTTCCCAGTTATGTTCTTCATGAATACTCCTCAAAGTTTCTGTTTGCTGGGAAGGATCCCATTCAGTTACTATTACCATGACAGTGTCTACCTGAATCAAGTATTCTCTACTTAAAAAGTTAGGTAAATAATTTTTTTCTCCTTTAATATTTTCTACATCAAATTCGAAATTTTCAAATAGAGACTGCCACCTTGCAAACTTAGTTTCACTTGGTTTCTTTATGTCTTTTCTCAGGACCTTTTTTAGTGCAGAGACATCAGTCCTTAAAAGAAACTTTTTATGAATTAGGCGGACATCAAATTTGTTAATGCAATTCCATGCTGCTTTGAATTCTTTCTCTATAGTAGAATAGTTCTTCTCAGATGGGCTCCAGGGTCCTGAGATGAACTGGACAATTTTCTCTTCTCCTTCCTTTTTCTGCTTTACTATTCCTCCCCACCCTATGTTGTTGGCATCTATTTCAAATATTTTAAAAGAATCTGCTTCATCAATATGAAGAATAGGGAGAGTTTTTACCTTACTTTTGATTCTTTTGATTGCTTCTGTATGTGTAGGTGACCATGTATATGGATGTTTCTGTAGTCTTTGATTGAGTAATATCCTGTCCTTGGCACAATATTTATAAAAACTGCTTACATCATTCAGACAATCCAAAAACCTCTGCAATTGGGTTTTGTCAGTAATAATATCTAGGAATTTTTTAGGAAATTCCAAAGATTTTTTTTGTAGAGTGATTTTCCCATCTATCATTATGTGTCCCAAAAGTTTGATACTTGTTTGAAAGAGTTCAATCTTTTTCTTATTAAGCACCAGGCCATTGTGTTTGACTAGTTGAACAAACCTTTGAACATGTTTAAAATGTTCATGGAATTTTTTTGAAAATATCAACACATCATCAATATAGACTAGTAGCCAATAAAAATAAGGTTTAAACATGGTATCCATGACTTTATGGAACTTGGAGGGAGCATGCTTGAGTCCAAAAGGAATCACATTCCATTCATAGTGTCCTGCTGGGACACTGAAAGCTGTTTTAAATTTATTCAATTCCTTTATTGCAACTTTCTAGAATCCAGATTCCATATCGAATTTGGAAGACACCTTAGCCCCTGATATTCTTGCTATGAGATTTCCCTTATGGGGAATAGGATAAGTGTCGTCTGAAAGGACAAATTTTAAAGGTCTGTAATTTATAACTAATCTTGGAACTCCCCTTATCTGTTCTGAATGTTTATTGACATAAAATCCATAATAGTTTCAAAGGGTTGTTGGATTCCCTGATTAATCCTCTTTATAATAGGATTACTATTTCTTTTTGACACATATCTTTGTATTCTTTATTCATTGGAATTTATCAGCTTTTACATGGTTTTCCCTCATAATATTCTTTAATTTTCTTATACGACAATTCCAAACAATGTTGTTTTCTATGCCAAAAGGAATTTGGTTCTTCAGTACAACATTCTCTTTCTACTTGTAATCTCAAGGTTTATATTATTTGCTTAATTATAGGAGTTTGAAGATAGTCTCCTATTTTCAAGGTGGTTTTTAGCTCCTTGAGCTCTTCTAGTTTATTTTTTTCTTTTTCAATCTGTTACATTGCATGTACCATAGTAGATACCCTGGGTGTGGATATAAAAGGAAATGTAATTGTTTGTAGCTTACCCTTTGAATTTTGTACAAATATGAAGAAACCAGCCTTACCATTTTTTAATCTGCCTGATCCATGTGGCTCTACAATAGCCAAAAATACATTTCCTAAGATGCAATCAATAGGAATGTCAACAACAACAAATTTCAATTTTATGCCATATTCCTTGCAACAAATATAAACCTGAGGAACTTCATATAAAAAATATTTGTTTCCCAACCCAATTACCTGTCTGAAATATTTTACCCAATATTTTGCAGGAATCACTTTTGAATTTAATATATTGACATCTACTCCTGAGTCAATAAGTGTTTTTAAGGAAAACATTTCACCATTTATACAGATATCCAACATAACATGATGATGTTGATATTGGATAGTCATGACTCGCATATCTATAAAACCAACAGATTCATCTCTCTTTCCTTCAAATATTTCTATCTTTGGATTGCTAAAAAATTCTTCATCTTCAGGTTCTTTTCCTTTTTCTAATTTAAAGACTTTCTTTTTTAAGGAGGAGATCTCTTTCTTGAGATTATGAATCTCTTGGTTGATTTCCCCTAATGTTAAGGATTTGAATTTAGATTGTTGTTGAATTCTATGAAAGGATCTTGTATTTCTTTCAAATGAGGCATCAATAAATAATGCCTTAGATTCTGTTTTTGAAGCAGTCTTGTGACTTCTTTCTTGATTTTTATGCATAGTATTTAGAAAAGTTTCAAGTAACGTTTCTTTCATTTCACCTTCTGCTAGCGCTCTGATATTGGAAAGTATTTTTGCTTCTTAATCATTTACAGTTTATGCTATGAGGAATTTTTCTTTTTGTTTCTTTTCAGAAACAAAGTCTTCTTCATCAGAGGAGCTCTCTGATCTAGTATCTGAATCACAGTAGCAATCATCTGAATCAGTTCAATTAGAGCCAACTATATTGTACGGTGAAAGTAATGCCAAACAAAGATAAGGGCCAACTATCATATAATTACTTAACAAAATTAATTTAGGTTATATATCGTATCTCAAAGTTTTCTATAATTTATATAAATAAATGTTTATAATATTTTATGTTATAGTTAAATATTTCTTGTTTGGCTATTTATTATATATTTTTAAATATGGTTTAAATTTAATTTTTTATTTTAAATTATATAATGGACATTATTTGTAAAAAATATTAAATTTAATTTAAGTGTTTTAATTTTTTTTTAAACATTAAATTTATTTATAGATTTAGAAAAAATAAATAAATTTTAATTAAAAAAATTATTTAATTAATTAAACATTTTGAAATTGCAAATCGCACACTGACAAAAGGCATCGTCAATCCACTACGCGAACAATAACTAGCGATTATTTGATTTTTGAAATTATTAACGGCCGTAAAGGCGTTGGGCTGACTAAAAATAACAAAACAGTTGATCTCAGTGGAGATACTGAAGAAAGAGTTGTTTTATTCATGATACAGGAGATCACGGTATGCATGTATTGAAATTTGAATCGCTTATAATGGGTGTGGTTTGTTTTCAAATTTATAGATTTTTTAATTTATTTTTAAAATTATTTTAATTTTAATAGTTAATAATTTATGTATTTTATGTGAGAAATATATATGTTTTATTTATTATATTAAAGTTTATCATATTATAGTACTCGTAGGAATTAAATTTGGGTGGTTCCAATCAATATTCTTACTATTCAAAATAAATCCAATTAATACGCTCATTAATTAAGTATATATCAAATAAATATTTTTGGTTACATAAATTTTTAAAATTCTTGCAAATTTGCATGTTAAAAAAAAAAAAATTACTAAAAAAAAAAAAACAACATAATATTTTTTTGGGTAGATAAATCAGTGCTTTTCTAAAACTCCTTTTCACAAAATGTAATTCCTACTTGTCTCATTTGTGATTCTTGCTATGTAAAAGAGTCTCTTCATATTGTTGGGAAAAATACTGAGAGGGGGGGGGGGTGAATAAGTATTTAGGCATTACTCAAATCTTTTTACTTTTCCACTCTCTAAAACCCATACGCTACTTTGTTGAAGCCAACTAGCGTATACACGCGGATATCCTTCATAAAACTCGCGTATACACAGAGATCTAATTATGCCATTAATTATTCACTTATATCATTCCATCATTCATTCATTAGATGTTCTATAAACAGTAAACATGTGCAGTAAGAACAGAATAAACCATCACACATAAGCATCACACATGAACACCAGGATTTTAGGTGGAAACCCAAGTCGGGAGAAAACCACCGCTGCAGTTGCTCAGCCTTCAATATTTCATTATAGAGAAAACATCTTACAACATATGTGCTGGCGCAGACTTGACCAGCACGCAGGCACCCACCTGCGCTCGTTTACCAGCCTCTCCTGGAAGGGAGCTCCAACCCCCTGACTCGTTTACCAGCCTCTCCTGGAAGGGAGCTACGACCCCCTGATCTCGTTTACCAGCCTCACCTGGAAGGGAGCTACAACCCCCTGATTGAAGGCTACAACCCTCAGCACCACCATGGACCACGTTTCATCAATTTTCACACTGGATCCAAAGCTTCCTTTAGAACACAACTTGCAGGCCACGTTTCATCATATTTTCAGACTGGACCCACTCCACACATTTAAGCTCAATCATACATCAAAACTGATACTTATCAGTTCAGACAACCCAGAACTGTAGAATACAGATAGCAGTAACACAGCATAACAGATCAGACATTTCACTCTTCATACTTCAGCAAAACCCTAGTTTTCATACGCGCTTTCCTTTCACTGATCCTGCGTATATACGCGCCTTCGACCATACAAACCCGTGTATACTTCTGTACATATTACAGAGCTAATTTTACTGCCCATACACGCTTTCTCTTCAGGTCGTTGATATGGACTGTGCTCAGCGGGCGAACTAGCATATAGTTCTTCGTATTATTTAGGTTTGGTCAGTAATTCTTCAACGTATACATCACCACGATGCTCTACTCCTTTACTGCATGATGTCGCCCATCTATCTAATCATTCCATAAACAGATCTAGCAGATACAAATACATTCCATATCTAGATTCCCTTCTTCATCATTTCTTCATTGGTGCATCATACATTCAGATCTTTCATTCAACTGTAACCCTTTCCATTCAGATATGCTTCAGAGAGAAGTATTCATTCAAGCTCAGATTTATTTCACACATTTGCATAATGAATTTCTTCTCCTTATATAGGTTTACCCTTTATCAATATCATGAGCCAAAACCACATTACTTTCGATGGTATTCCTGGACGGGGTCACATAGACGAATCATTACTCAATACAATGGGTCAATACCATGGTGGTTACCCCTGGTTTTATATATTTAGAGCGCTTTTGCCCATACGCGACTTGGCACGTTATTTCCCGCGTGCATACGCTACTTTGTTTAGACAAATCCGCGTATGCCTTGAGACATACTCTTTTCATCATGTTCTAGCACATACTGACATTCCTTCCATCATTACCTTCTGTACTCATTGTATATACATCAGATTTACATCATTTAACAAGTTCATCAAGACATATTCCATCAGGGACAACTTCATCAAGTAGGTTACCATCATCTTCATCAAGTGGGTTTCCATCAAGGACAACACTCAGCATCATATTGCCAACAATCTCCCCCTTTGGACTTGATGGCAACCGCGATGGTGTTTGATCACCACAATAGATAGATACATTAAGAATACAATGAAACCATGTCACTCTTGACACCATTCTTTCTCTTTATTCAAACACCATGACACTCTCCCCCTTTGACATCAAGGGCAAAGGGTGGACCAAAACCAACACAAGGTTTTTTTTTCTCCTCTTGTAGAAGGAATCATTCTGCAGATCTGATGTACACTGAAGTGACCATGCTCCCCCTGAGTTCATGCTGAACCTACAAACATATTTTTCAATGAAGTACATGACTCTATTACCTTCCTATAACCAATGACTCATACTTACATCAAAGATCCATCCAAGTGGATTTACATATGAGACTCAAATACCCAACCAAGTGGGTTTACACATCTCAACTAAACTACCCAACCAAGTGGGTTTACAAATTTGACTCAGCTACCCAACCAAGTGGGTTTACAAATTTTGACAAGTCCTTACATGACTGAATATTACAATTTTACATCATGGGTCTCAACAAGACCTTTTTATCAAATTACAAGTATGACTTTTTATGACCAATACCAGAAGGACCTCAAGAGAGAGATCATATTTCAGAATCATCATAATGCCAACAATGCATTATACTCAGCAAGACTAGTGCTCCCCCTGAAAATGTGCATCCAAACATCCTTTCCATATGTCCAAGGCTCCTCCTTAGCTTGTGCAATCTGAATACTTTTAATAGCAAGTCATCAGCAACAATCTCTGCATGATCTATCCCTATCTCCGAATCATAAGACTTCCATCATATCCAAAAGATATTCTTCATCAAATAAGCAATCCGGGCTCATTCATAATCTTCAACATAAGAAACCATGTATCATTTCATCAGCATGAGTATAACCAGAATAATGCTAACAGTACAATCATTAGCAGTTAGACTAGTGCTCCCCCTGAACCTCTGCTCCTGATCTTCAGCTGTCATCCCAATTCTCTTATCATCAATTCATACGCGACTGTGTCTACTCGAACTCGCGTGTATATGTGGTTTTAGTTCACTGAACCCGCGTATGGAAAGTGAATTATAGAAAATTTCACATTCCTCCATCTCCCCCTGAATTTGTCCTTCCTGTACCTCTCTTCTTCATGTCAGATGCTCTGTTAGCAATAATCATAACCAGATTTTCCAAATCAACCATGAGAATCATCATACATCACCCCCCCTGTGACGATACATTACTAAGCTCCATAATGTATCTCACATCACTTCTGCAGTCATTAAGAGAAGTAAGCTTCAGAAG
This sequence comes from Pinus albicaulis, assembly GCA_034641835.2. NCBI lineage: Eukaryota > Viridiplantae > Streptophyta > Pinopsida > Pinales > Pinaceae > Pinus > Pinus albicaulis. The sequence continues at coordinate 112,618,920 of CM076580.1, read as the reverse complement.
CTGATGACTACTGTAGGGTCAATATTCCCTACATTTTTGACCGGTCCTCCTTCTTTTTCCAACTTTTCTTGAACTTTCTTATTGTGTGCTGGAAGTTTTCCAATTTTTCAGATCTATTCATCCTGCATTCTTTTTCTACATGTCCATACTTGTTACAAGTATAGCATCTTATGTGACCAGAAAAGTAAGCATAAGGATCATAATGTGTTGTTCTATTCTTCCTTCTATTGCAATCAGCTGCTTTATGACCATACTTGCTGCATGAAAAACAACATCCCTTGAAGAAACCAGAGTACCTTTCTGTGTAGAATCTGTTTGTTTGTGACTGAAACAATCTGCTTCTGCAATTGGCTGCAACATGCCCATAATTATGACATTTAAAGCATTCAACATTATTGAATGATTTCCTTTGAGTGTTCATGATTTTCAGTTGACTTCTTGTTTCTTTCAACTCTTCAGGTTTTGCATTGACATCCTTTGAGTCTTTAGCACTTCCTTGTGAACTAGATTCTCCTTTAACAGTTTCATGAAAGCCAAGACCAAGTTTAATAGCAGGAGATCTTTGATTACTAAGAATATTGTCCAGAATCTTAGTACTATCTTGAAACCTCAAGAGTTTATCCTTTTCTTCTAATTTACCTTTGAGAATGTTTACCTCAACCTCCAATTTTTGGCATTGCTTCATCATGCTTTCTTCAACCCTTTTTCCTTCTTCTACTTGATCATTCAAATTTAAAATCTCTTCTTTCAACCCATTTTCTTGCTCTTCAAAGATTTGTAAAAGTTCTTCATTCTTCTTATTTGATTTTTCCAGATCTGTTTTGAGCGAGATGATTTCTGCTTCACGTCCTTCCTTTTCAAATGATTGTAGAAGTTCTTCATTCTTTTTATTTGATGCTTCAAGGTCTGCTTTCAGAGAGATGATTTCTGCTTCAAGTCCTTCACTATGATTGGTTACTTTGTCCTGCAGTCTTTGATACATTTCTATCTGTCCCTTCATTGTTTCTATCTGTTCATTCAATCTAGAGATCACATCCTTGAGGATAGATTCCCTCCTTTTAAATTGATCCCAAAAATTACTTTCATCATTGATCTTGAGATTTTCTTCTAGAATTATACTATTACTTTCACTATCTTCATCATTTCATGCACAAGTGAGTGGATTACAAGAACAACAATCAATACCTATTTCCTCTTCTTTATTTTCTGCTGCACATGTTTTCTGAGATATCTTCTTTCCTTGAGTACCCTTCTTCTTTTGCTTCTTTTCCATGAGCACTAGCAGATCTTGGTCAGAATCTTCTTCATCTTCACTTGACATTTCATTATTATCTTCATTTGCATAATAACTCTTTCCCTTTTCAAATTGTTTATAAGGACATTTAGCAGCATAATGACCCACTCTTCCATAATCAAAACATTTGAAGGGTAGCTTACCTTTGAATCTCCCAGTACCTGGTTGGAGTCTCCTTACAAAATTTGCTTCTTCTTCTTCTGATATATAACTTGATTCCTTGACAACTTCCTTTTCTTTTCCTTTTGCACACGCCTTAAAAGCAGCTTCTTTGATTTGAGAGGGACCTCCTTGTCTCATTTCATAAGCAATCAGAATACCATGTAGTTGAACAATAGTAAGAGTTTGCAGATCTTGCCTTTCTTCAATAGCTGACACTTTTGACTCAAATTTTGAAGTTAAAGATCTTAAGACTTTTTCCACCAGAGTAGTATCGGCTATGGTTTCACCCAAACTTCTCATACGATTTACAATATCATCTAGACGTAAAAAGAAACTGGCAATACTCTCATCACTATGCATCCTTAAATTTTCATATTCAATTCTGAGAGTTTGGAGTTTTGCACTTTTTACCTTTGTATCTCCTTCATAGCTTTGAATGGTTTTGTCCCATATTTCTTTTGCTAAATTTAGCTGCATCACTTTAGCATTTAGTCTTTAAGAAGCTTCAATAAGACATTGACGGCTTTGGCATTGATTTCATATTTCTTCCTTTCTGCTGCATCAGTAGGAATACTTGCCGGATACTAATAACCTTCTTCCACGATTGCCCATACTTCTACACCAAGACTTTGTAGATATGCTTTTGTTCGTATTTTCGAGAATAACAGATTATTTCCATTGAATAGAGGTGGCCTTATAGACATTATCCCTTCATGACTTCCCATTTCGTCACAGCAGTCTTAATATGTGAGCAACAAGTATTAAGCAGATTAGATAAATGTTGGGAAAAACACTGAGAGGGGGGGGGGGGGGTGAATTAGTATTTAGGAATTACACAAATCTTTTTACTTTTCCACTCTCTAAAACCCATACGTTACTTTGTTGAAGCCAACTAGCGTATACACGCGGATATCCTTCATAAAACTCGCATATACACAGAGATCTAATTATGCCATTAATTCTTTACTTATATCATTCCATCATTCATTCAATAGATGTTCAATAAACAGTAAACATGTACAGTAAGAACAGAGTAAGTCATCACACATAAGCAACACACATGAACACCAAGATTTTAGGTGGAAACCCAAGTCGGGAGAAAACCACCGTTGCCGTTGTCTCAGCCTTCAATATTTTATTATAGAGAAAACATCTTACAACATATGTGCTGGCGCAGCCTCATACCAGTACGCAGGCACCCACCTGCGCTCGTTTACTAGCCTCTCCTGGAAGGGAGCACCGACCCCTTGCTCTCGTTTACCAACCTCTCCTGGAAGGGAGCTACGACCCCCTGTGTTCGTTGACCAGCCTCACCTGGAAGGGAGCTACAACCCCCTGACTGAAGGCTACAACCCTCAGCACCTCTATGGACCACGTTTCATCAATTTTCAAAATGGATCCAAAGCTTCCTTTAGAACACAACTTGCAGGCCACGTTTCATCATATTTTTAGACTGGACCCACTCCACACATTTAAGCTCAATCATACATCAAAATTGATACTTATCAATTCAGACAACCCAGAACTGTAGAATACAGATAGCAGTAACACAGCAAAACAGATCAGACATTTCATACCACATACTTCAGCAAACCCTAATATTCATACGCGCTTTCCTTTCACTGAACCTGCGTATATACGCGCTTTTACAAATACCAACCCGCATATAAATCTGCACACATTTCAAAGCTGACTTCAATTCCCATACGTGATTTCGCTGAATACAAGCCGCGTATATATGCGTTTTTTCCTCGATGAACCTGCGTATAGATCTTCAGACATTTTTAGGGCAGCGCAGCTTTCCAGAACAGATAAATAGCACAGATCTTCATTCTTTACTTCAGCACGAATTCGCCAGATCACAGATCTAATCATTCCATAAACAAATCCAGAAGATACATATACATTTCAGATCTAGATAACCTTCTTCATCATTTTCTTCATAGGTGCATCACAGATTCAGATCTATCATCAAACCATTACCCTTTCCATACAGATATATTTCAGAGTGAAGTATTCATTCAAGCTCAGACTTCTTGCCCCGATTTGCACAATGAATTTCTTCTCCTTATATAGGTTTACCCTTTATCAATACCATGAGCCAAAACCACATTACTTTCGATGGTATTCCTAGAAGGGGTCACATAGACGAATCATTACTCAATACAATGGGTCAATACCATGGTGGTTACCCCTGGTTTTACATATTTAGAGCGCTTTTTCCCATACGCGACTTGGCACGTTATTTCCAGCGTGCATACGCTACTTTGTCTAGACAAATCCGCGTATGCCTTGAGACATACTCTTTTCATCATGTTCTAGCACATACTGACATTCGTTCCATCATTACCTTTTGTACTCATTGTATATACATCAGATTTACATCATTTAACAAGTTCATCAAGACATATTCCATCAGGGACAACTTCATCAAGTAGGTTGCCATCATCTTCATCAAGTGGGTTTCCATCAAGGACAAAACTCAGCATCATATTGCCAACAATAAACCACATCAAAACATAGACATCATGCACAGAGACACCAGATATAAGTGGAAACCCATAAAGGGAGAAAACCACATCTTATTATTGTTGTGATGCAAAGGCAAGCTCCAACTCCCTCTCACCACTGATTTTCTGTAGGCACCAACCTACAGGAGCCTCCTACCTCAATTTTGCAAGCTACAACTTGCAAGGAAGCTCCAACTCCCATCAATTTTCTGCAGGCACCAACCTACAGGAGGCTCCAACCTCAATCAACTACAACTGACATCTATCAAGCTACAACTTGATATAGAAGCTCCAACTTCCTCACTCTTTCAAAAGAGAAACAATTGCTGATTTACCTTGGATATCAGCTCTGTCTTGTTCCAATTGCTCTGCTATTCATCTATTCTCATATCTGCCCTGTATCATCTCTGCATCTTCTCAGATTCTCTATTAGCTTCTCCTTCTTCTCTACTCAGCTCCTCTTTCTTCTCTGCTTCACTGCTTTATTTCTGCATTACTTTTACTCACTCTTTCTATCCCTTCTAACTCTCTCTTTGGTATTTCAAAATGATATTACTTATATAATTTCTGATGATTTTTTGTTTTCTTCTAGGAATTTGAAATGAATGGTCATACCCCTTGATCTTCTGCCTCCTCATTTCTTTATCCAACTCAATTTAAAAATCATAATAATATGTACACAATTTCATGCTACAGTGGGATTTTGTCTTTTCCTTAGATACTTGCCTTTGCATCACAAACAATAAAAAATAATTACATCATTTACATTTACATTCTTAATTTCATATTTCAATATCACTCAGCTCCTTTTCAGTTATATAACTCAATTTCACTCAGCTCCTTTTCTGGATTTTGGATTTACTGGCTTTGTCCTTTTTTTTTTGCATTTGTTGAGTGACTGTTTTGTGTACCTTGATTTACTGTAATTGTGTGCACCTGTGAATGTATACCTGTCAAACCTGTAATATATGTGAATCTCTGTCAGACCCATACTTTTATCCCTGTGTTTAATCACCTGTTCACCGTGCTTTTGTGCACCAACTGCATATATAACTGCTTCTCAGGTTTATTCTCAATTACATATACATCTGGACAATATATATTCAGAAAAGAGAATATAGTGACACTTGATGCAGCAGGGTTACCACAAAGCCCCAGTTCAACATCACAGTCCTGGTCTAGCTCAAATTTTTCATCAGCTGTGTGTACAATTGCATTCAAGTTTCATGCCCGAATGAGAGATCAATTCGCAAGCGGCAGCACGGTGAAGAGGCGCAGGTTAAACAACGCACAGGTTGATTGGAAATCGACGGAGTACGGGGGGTTGAAGAGCGCGGAGGTTAACATGGAGGGTACCCCCCGTAGTTGACTGGCCGATCACACGTTGACCGCCGATCAACGACTATGATGAACTGCGGGGCCTCACCCCATTTGATGTGTACGAAGAAATGGGAGCCCCCGTAAACACCACTTTGTGGTGGCTCCACCATGCACCACCGCCAGCGCGCCACCAATTCACCACCCTTTATAATAATGTTATCACCGGTGAGATTTTATATTAATAGCCAACACTCTACGAACCAATGACTTGGAATAACCCCGTGGCTTCAGGCCCTACCTCTACAATAAATCGACCAATCAAACGTTCGTATCGTACCTGGCCTAACCTCTGCACGCCTTTGTTAAACTTGGAGCAAGTTCTGCGAATGATCGCCATCGGATATCGAGCCTCTAGATCAACGGTGTGTATTGATTTCGCTCGATGTCTTCAGTCGATGTATAACGCGTGAAAGCGCACTTTAAAGGGTGGTTTTGAAACGGTCCATAGGCCACGTGTCGATTCCTGTATGGAATCGCTACCCATTCCTCCAATACCGCTTTCCGATGAATGGTGGTGCGAAAAAAACCATGGTTTCACTCCAACCCACCGTTACTGTTCACAAGTCTCGGTTCCGCTCCTCTCCTCCGCTCTAGGTTCCGCTCAGGGTTTTAATTTAATAGTTCAATACACTATTTTAACGCTAATTCCTTCGCATTTCAATTATATATATATAATTCTTTGTTTTGACTATGATTCCGCCTCCAACGCAGAGTTTCGCTCCTTTGACTTTGGTTCCGTCTCTGACTATGGTTCCGCCCCTATTCACGCTGGTTCTTCGGTGTATGCATATATATAAACCATATATATATAACGCACCTACCATATATACAATCTCCATGTCAATCGAATACAGGTGCTTTGTTAAAAAATGGTGATAATTTCAAACATAATTCAAACAGTGAATGCTAACTGATTCAAACACCCGGAATGTTATGTGTAACGCCCGGCTATATGAAAGATTCTCGGAATTTATCTATATATGTACATATTTTTGAAATAACAACCGTTTCTCTGCAATGACATCTATGGCTCTGCCTCTGTCGCTTCTGTCACTCTGCCTCTGCCTCTACTGCTGTGATAACAGCTTTGTCTCCGTATTTGCTTCCTCTGTCTCTACCTTTCTCTTCATTTCCTCTTTGCTCCATTGTCTGTCTTAGTCTCTTTGTAACTGTTCCTGTTTCTGCATCTGCTACCTCCTTTGCCATCAATGACAATATTTCCAACAGTTGGAAAAGTCGAACAAGAACAAGTATCACCAAATTAGTAGATTCATTTGGAGACTAAAATTTTTCCAGAAAGTCGAAAGGAAGGAGAGACTTCTGATGAAAAATGTGAAGAAGAAAAGGAAACTGGAGAAATTCCAGAACCAATTCAGCAACCAGTCACTCTAAGAAGGTCTACAAGGGAAATAAAAACACCTAAAAGGTATGAAGATTCTTCAAATTTTGCATTGATTACTGAATATGGGGAACCTTGTTGTTATCAGGAAGTAGTAGATGATGCAGATAGCGAGATATGGAAAAAGGATATGCAAGAAGAAATGGATTCCTTAGCCAAGAACAATACCTGGGATCTTGTAGAACTTCGTAAAGGGAGAAGTTTTTTTGGGTGCAAATGGGTCTTCAAGTTGAAGAGAAAATTTGATGGAAGTACTGAGAGGTATAAGGCGAGGCTGGTTGTAAAAGGATATTCTCACGTTGAAGCGATTGATTTTCATGAGATTTTTTCACGAGTTATTAAACTTTTTTCTATTCGTACTATGTTATAACTAACTTCTTTACTTGACCTTGAGTTAGAATAGTTAAATGTTAAAAAAACCTTTCTTCAAGGTGATTTGGATGAAGAGATATATATGGATTAGCTAGAAGGATTTGTACAAGGTCGCAACAGAAGATTATTTTGCAAGCTCAAGAAATCATTGTATGGCTTGAGGCAGTTGCCCAGGTAATGGTACAAGAATTTTGACTCCTTCATGGTGAGCCAGAATTTTATAAGAAGTGAGTATGATCATTGTGTATATTTGAAAAGTTTCAATGGCATATTTATTATCTTGGTGTTATATGTTGACGATATGCTTATTGCAAGAAAAAGCATGGAAGAAATCAACAGGTTAAAGGCTCAACTCTATAGGATGTTTGATATGAAGGATATTGGAGCAGCAAAACATATCTTGGGCATGGAGATACACAGAGACAAGAAGAATGGTAAGCTTTGGTTATCACAATAGAAGTATGTGGAGAAAGTAATTGAAAAGTTCGGTATGAACAATGTGAAACCTGTTAATGTTCCATTCGCTTCCCATTTTAAGATTTCTTTGGATTTAAGTCCAATACCTAATGAAGAAAAGAAGTATATGTCTCGTGTACCATATGAAAATGCGGTAGGCAACCTAATGTATGCGATGGTATCAAATCTGATTCGGGATTGGAGGTTTATGCCCTCGCATCAACTCATTTTGATAGAGGTAGTTATATACCTCACGACAGTATCGCCAGATCTAGGAGTTGTTTCTCAACACAAAGGGCTACTTCTAGAGGTCCTAAGAGGGAGAATTACCCACATCCCACATTTGTGATCTCGCACCCACTTACAAGGTTACCATTGGTGCACCTCCCAGTTTGAATGTGAAGGTCTCTCCAGAAATTCTTCAATTCTATAAAACTACCAAGAAGCTATCTTTCGATGTATTTTTTACAGCAACCAAGGTTGCCACCAAAGGATATGTTTTTGGTACACTCGTGTGGAGAGATGGAAAGAATAATGTTCATACTCCTTTTGCATTGAATATGGTGTGACCAAAGCATAAGAAGAAACCTTATAGATGATAAGGTAATAAAACAAATGAAACAAGCAACTAGGCGGCTTATTCCTTGCAGAGGTTATAAAGTAATAAAACAAGCGAAACCTACTTATTGTGAGGCCACTGAGATATAGTTTTTTATGGTTAGATATAATAATTTCTGGTAGTTTCTAGTATTCATCTACATTATTATAGTATTCGTTATCTACATTGTTATCTGAGAAATAATGATAAATTGACTTTATTACTTTACCTTAATTGCACCAAGACAACACAATATAAATTTCCATTACTTCAATATAAAATTTACACATGATAGACATGTTAAAAAATTTCAAGGCAAGGGAAAATTAAATCACATGAGTCCTCTTTTCTTTTTCAATACAGAGTGGCAGGATATTAAAACATGTTGACTAACTAAACTTTATATTATATCTTCAAAACATGGAATACATTCACATATGCAGGTTGCGGCTCCTTCATAGTAAAAAAAGATTTCTTACTCACATTTACATTCACCAAGGTTTCTAACCACCAAAATTCACCAGTAAAACAAGAGTTCTTACATTCACCAAGGTTGTTGAGTCTCTTGTTTTCACACGCCCACCACAATTTGCTCCACGAATTTCTCCTTTTCTCCTTCTTGTCCAGGCTCATTGACCAGTAAAACAAGAGTTCTTAATGACATTCACATTCACTAGGGTTGTGGAGTCTCTTGTTTTCATACACCCACCAAAATTTTATCCACAATTTTCTCCTTCTTGTCTTTCCAGACTTACATCGACCACATTACCTTCTACTACACTATGCATGTTAATTCAAAAAATATATATATATATCTAAGACATTTAATTCATGAAAGACAAAATTTAATATGTAGGATGGACAAACATGAATTTCTGAACTTTAAAAGCCGTGGTTGAGATTAATTCTCCAACAAGACAAGACATGGCTTGTGCAACATAAACACACATGGTCTCAAAATGCCATCTACATATATATTCGAAACAATGATTACATATATGGCCTCTTAGGGCCTGAGGGCCTTCTTAGCTTGATCTTACATGGAGTCCCCTCTGACATGTTTGCAGACTACCCATATAAAGGAAATAAAACCCTAACAAAACGAGGAAACTCATACTATGTTATCTCATGCCTCCTAGAGGCTTACAATATTCATTTACAATTTACAAAAACAAGAAGAAACCATGCCATCCTCCTATAGTTGCCATGTCGTGCCTTATGAGGCTTCCAGGAATCAAATCTAATTTGGTATTGGAGGTTTATGCCCTTACATGAACTCGTTGTGATAGAGGTAGTTATATACCTCACGATAGTGGGTCATCGCCAAATATAGGAGTTGTTTCTCAACACAAAGAGCTACTTCTAGAGGCCCTAAGAGGGAGAACTACCCACATCCCACATTTGTGAAATCATTAGGAATATCATATTTATTGGGAGCTTAATTGATTCCATGTTTGGCTGAAAAAAACAATACATCGATTATGGGGTTGGGCACTTTATCTGCTGGGTCTATTGTCTTTTGTCTTTTTTTCTTCAGAAGAAAACAATTGTTGGTGTATACAATGTTCAAGAATCATTTGCCAAAATAAATTCATTACATTCCTGCATAAGTTTCAGCAAATTTACCATCATGTAAACCAATCCCGAGAAAAACCATTAAAACTACCCTATAACACACAATAATAACAACGATACCAAATTTCCATTTTAATCTTTACATTTATGTTGTAGGCATCTATGTACTACCAGTGGAGATTTTCCCTATCTTCAAAATTACCAAAAAACAAAGTTAATATATGTTATGGTTGAACCAGTGGAGTGTATTAAGAAATTCTAATGTCTCCTTCAGCCTTGATTGTGTTTCCTTCTGTGAGTGAAGTGCATATGATCTGCTTCCTTCCTCAATCCTTGTTTCGACAGTGAATCTGCTATTGTATTAGTTTCTTTGTATAAATGTTGAAAGGTGGTCTGCCTGAAAGACTGGATTAGTAAGTTAATCTACATAATACACCCATATAGCTAGGGGGAGAAAAAGAGGTTTTGCGTAGAATCCCATCAATGATAGTTTTGGAGTTGCCGATATGCATAATATCAACCTCCTTCTCTCTAGCAAACCACAACAATCCCCATAATTCCACCACTTCTACCCTGGTATTTGTACCCTTTCTTGCATACCACGTGATCATATAGCATGACTTGTGTTAAAATAGGACAACAAATGTAAATAATGTAATTTTGGGCAAATTTACTTATTACCTGTTAGTTGGTTATATAATGAAATGAAGTTAGAATAACGAAATAGCCCAAGTTAAATTGGATGGCATGAGAGGCTTGTAAGAAGAGGAGAATCATTCTTGATTAATAGAGTTTCCAATCCCTTGCCCCGTGGAGGTTTCCTTGACACCTTGTCAAATTTTTACCATGTATATTTGTGTATTTACCTATGTGTGTTTATCTTTCAGTTTTTCATTCAGTTATAAATATATTTCTCTCTTCTTTAATGTGTTCCCAAGTTCAATAAGTGGTATCAGAGCCACTCCACTGTCAAAATTTTAAAAGTTCCAATAATGTTCAAGCGCTGCTGTCCATATTTGCTGCAGTCCAATTTTTTTTCTTTAAAGAGCCACCGGAGAAGAAGAATTCTGCTGCTGTACAATGAAAAAGAGTAGAAACTGGAGCCGCCAGAAGAAGAATTCCTGCCATTGTGATTGTTGGTTATCACCTCAGATAGAAAGGTGTGCCTGTGCATTGAGCCATCAAACGAAAAGAGGACCACTGTCGAGGGGAGAAGAAACAAGATTCCGTTGATGTTGTAGAAGACACCGTCGCTGCTGTAGAAAACCTTGTTCGTCAAAGGAAAGAGCGGACAGAGGTATTGGAGAGGCAGTGTGTCTGCTACTGATGGAGAGGAAAGAGCCAAGAGAGGTATTGTTTTTCTCTGCATTCTAGTTTTAAAATGGAGGGGTTTTCTATTTTGTTGCATTCAGAATAACAAATGAAGAGTTTTTCCTCTGATTAAAGAAAAAAAATGGTTTTTTTTTATTTTATTTTTTTAATTTCTGGAAAAAAGGTATTAAAAAAGAAAATCAGGTTGGAACAAAAATTTGAGTGAAAGATTATTGGAAGAGATTCAAAATTTAAAGGGAACAATTTTTTTTAAAGGGAACAGTTTTTTCAGATAGATTCATAATTTTTTTGTTTTAAAGATCAATAAGTGGTTGGAAAATTGTTGAGAAATTTTAGATTTATTTTTTCTTTAAATTTGCAAGAATTAGTTATATAAGAAACTGAGTAGAAGAAGGGAAATTAGAAACCCTAGCAGAAGAGGGGAATTTTTTTTTAAACCCTAGTTGGAAATTAAAGAAAGAAGGGAAAACTAGGAGGAAGAAATGGCCAAAATGACAAAAGCAAAGTTCGAGGTGGATAAGTTCACCGAGAAGAACAATTTTGCATTGTGGAAACTGAAAGTTAGGGACTTGTTGGTGCAACAAGGGTTGAAAAAAAACATTAGACGGGGTAAATAAGCAACCCGCAAGCATGAAAGATCCAGACTAGGAGGAATTGGATACCCAAGCCCTCAGTTCCATTAGGTTATGTTTGGCAGATGAAGTTCTCTTTAATATTGTTGAAGAGAGTACAGATGAAGGGTTGTGGGAAAAACTGGAAACCTTTTATATGACTAAATCATTGACAAATATAATTTATTTGAAAATACAATTGTACATTCTTCGGATGAAGGAGGGTACAAAAGTTGCAGAACATTTAAATGTTTTTAATACACTTATTTTCCAGTTGTCAGATATGGAAGTTCAAATGCAGGAAGAAGACAAGGCGATAACCTTGTTGTGTTCTCTGCTTGAATCATGAGACCACTTTGTACTGATGAACCGCAAGTTCCTTCTTGATTTGAAATCCTTGAAGTTTGATTTTTGTAAACATTGCATGTTTGGAAAACAATGTAAACAAAGGTTCAAGACTGGACATCATAATAGTAAACAAATTTTAGACTACATTCATTCTAATCTATGGGGACCGTCTCCTACTATGTCTTATAGAGGTGCATTATATTTCTTAACATTTATTGATGATTTCTCTTAGAAATTTTGGGTCTATATGTTGAAAAAGAAAGCTGATTTATTTAATTTTTTAAAACAATTTAAAGCTATGGTGGAAAAGAAAACAAGCAAATCAATTAAATGTTTAAGAACTGACAATGGTGATGAATTTACTTCTTTATAATTTGAAAAATTCTGTAAGGATGAAGGGATTGTTAGACATAAAACTCTTATTTATGCTCCTCAGAAAAATGGCGTTGTTGAACAGATGAATCAGACTCTTATGGAAAGAACCAGAAGCACGATAAAAAATGCTAACTTTCCAAAGGAGTTGTGGGCAGAAGAAGTATCTATTTCTTGTTATTTAGTTAACAGATCACCTTTGATTTCCATAAACTGTAAAATTCCTGAAGAATTTTGGTCGGGTCAGTCTTGTGATTATTTGTATTTGAAAATTTTTGGTTGTGATGCCTATGCTCTTATTCCTAGAAATCATCATTCAAAGTTAGATCCAAAATCGAAATGTTGTGTCTTTGTTGGGTATAATTATGCAGTGAAAGGATATAGGTTGTGGGATCCTTCTTCACGGAAGATATTCATTAGTAGAGATGTAACATTTTATGAATCTTCTCTTCTAAAATCATATGTTGGAAAAGTCGAACAAGAAAAAGTATCACCAAATTATTAGATTCATTTGGAGACTAAACCTTTTCCAGAAAGTTGAAAGGAAGGAGAGTCTTCTGATGAAAAAGGTGAAGAAGAAAAGGAAAATGAAGAAATTATAGAACCAATTCAGCAACCAGTCACTCTAAGAAGGTCTAAAAGGGAAAGAAAAACACCTAAAAGGTATGAAGATTATGCTTCATCTTTTGCATTGATTACTGAAGATGGGGAACCTTCTTGTTTTTAAGAAGCAGTAGATGATGCAATTAGCAAGACATGGAAAAAGGCTATGGAAGAAGAAATGGATTCCTTAGCCAAGAAAAATACCTGGGATCTTGTAGAACTTCCTGAAGGGAGAAGCATTGTTGGGTGCAAATGGGTCTTCAAGTTGAAGATAAAAGTTGTTGGAAGTATTGAGAGGTATTAGGTGAGGCTGGTTGCAAAAGGATATTCTCATTTTGAAGGTATTGATTTTCATGAGATTTTTTCACGAGTCGTTAAACTTGTTTCTATTCGTACTATGTTAGCACTAACTGCTTTACTTGACCTTGAGTTAGAATAGTTAGATGTTAAAATAGCCTTTCTTCAAGGTGATTTGGATGAATAGATATACATGGATCAGCTAGAAGGTTTTGTACAAGGTTGCAGTAGAATATTAGTTTGCAAGCTCAGGAAATCTTTGTATGGCTTGAGGCAGTCACCCAGGCTATGGTACAAGAAGTTTGACTCCTTCATGGCGAGCCAAAATTTTATCAGAAGTGAGTATGATCATTGTGTATACTTTAAAAGTTTCAATGGCATATTCATTATCTTGGTGTTATATGTTGACAATATGCTTATTGCAACCAAAAACATGGAAGAATCAATAGATTAAAGGCTCAGCTCTCTAGGAAGTTTGATATGAAGGATCTTGGAGAGGAAAAACATATCTTGGGCATGGAGATACACAGAGATAGGAAGAAAGGTAAGATTTGGTTATCACAACAGAAGTATGTGGAGAAAGTACTTGAAAAGTTTGGTATGAACAATGTGAAACCTGTTAATGTTCCATTAGCTTCCTATTTTAAGGTTTCTTCAGATTTAAGTCTTAGAAATAATAAAGAAAATAAGTATATGTCTCGTGTACCATATGAAAATGCGATAGGCAACCTAATGAATGTGATGGTATCTACAAGACCTGACATTTCACATGCAGTTGGAGTTGTCAGCAGGTTCATGGAAAATGCAGGAGAAGAACATTGGCGAGCAGTGAAATGGGTGCTTCGGTATTTGAGAGGCACAAGTGACCATTGCGTCAGCTTTGATGGTCGCGAAGGTTCAGTCTGCAAATATGTGGATGCTGATTATGCAGCGGATTTTGACAAAAGGAGGTCTACTACATGTTATGTTTTTACTCTTGCAAGTGGAGCAATCAGCTGGATGTAAAAGCTTCAAGAGACAGTTGCTTTGTCCACCACTAAAGTAGAGTATATAGCTGCTTCAGATGCCTGTAAAGAGGCAATCTGATTAAAAGGTCTACTTGATGAGATTGGAAGGACATAGGAGAAAGTGAATGCATTTCGTGACAGTCAGAGTGTTATTCATTTGGCTACAAAGCCAGCCTATCACAACAATACCAAGCACATCAATGTAAGGTATCACTTTATGAGACATGTAATCAAAGGCGGTGTTGTGGCTCATTTGCAATATCATTTATTTTTAATTTTTAAAATACAAAAAAATAGAAAATTATCAAAATATATGTTAAAGTTTAAATATTCATATACTTTGGCAAAAAAATGTAATATTTGTTGCATTAAAGTTTAAAGCTGATACTTTAAGCTTTGTGGAAGTGGGTCCCAATGCATAGATTAAAAAGTGAGCATCTTGTGGAGCGGGATCCAACGATTTGATAGACAGGGAATAAAAGTGTCAACTTGTGGGCACTTTCAGCGTGCGGGTTAACGAGGAGGGTGCCTCCGCAGTTGACCCTGTTGACTGCGGGGCCGATCCTGATCAACAGTCGAGATTCACTGCAGGGGCATGAACCTGACGAGCTCGTCGTACCTTGAGACCTCCTGCAGTGACGTATGCAACCAACTGTTGACAGATGTGGTCCACGTCAGAGTAATTTTAACTGTCTTTTGCCGTGTCTCATTAGCATTTAATTCTTAAGCCCGCGCCATATATTTAATCAGAATTCTCATTTTTCTAAGGTTATTGTTGTTAGTTTGTGTTTGATGTTGTGTCTGCCCTATGTATTTCTCTGCAGTCTACCACCTTGTCAATTGTCTGTCACCCCAAGTGAAACTATGGCGAGGCATCCATCCCTGTCAGGTTCTTCTAGTCACATTCCTCTCATGGACACTGATAGGGACATCCAGGATGTTGTTTGTTCTCTAGACCACCTTTCATTTTATCAGCAAGTCTGCCTAAATGATAAAACTTATCCAATTTAAACCACCATGGTTAAAACTGGTGTGTTGTCTGCATGCATCCCAAGAACACACCTTTTTCCCAAATTTGTGTATTGGCTAGTGTCTGTTATGTACCCTGGAAATTTTTTTGTAATGAATTTTTAAGGGGAAAATGTTCTGCAAGTTTCAGCCCAATTAATTCGTCAAGCTCTGTGTTACCCTGAGTTAGAGTCGTATGTCCTTCTCACCTATGATTCCTTAATGACACATTATGATAGCCTTGCAGGTCAAGAGTTTAACAAATTTATCTTTTTTTTTGAAGCTAGATACACAACAGTTTGCACCTGATAATAAAGAATTCCCCATGGAGGTTTTTGATATAGAAGTTAGACTAGTGCTAAGGTGCATTGCAAAGATTTTGGGAAAGGATGATGACAGTACAGTGGAAAAATTAGTTTTGGGAATGTTCGCCTTGATGATGAAGCTAGGAGTGGTGCTAGATATTCCATCTTATTGGAAAGAAGCTGTGAACTCTCATCTCATGGGATTATCATTGATGGGTTCATTCAGGTTTCCTTCTCTTGTTATTTACCTCTTTTTATATCAAAATTTAGAAGAATTCATGCATTTGGGGTTAAATATAATGGATATAAATAAGAAGAGGAAGTTAGTAGTATTCTGGAGAGACATAGTGAGGAAAGAACAAAATGAGGGTGGTTTGTTTGATTTTGCTAGTCATTTTATGTCTACTACATATAAAATTTTGAATGGAATTTCTCCCCCTTGCTTTCTGCCAAAAGCTCAAGAATTCTTGCACTTGGGGACAAATTGTAAGTTTGGTGATTGGTTTATCTTTGAATACTATTCTGAAATAAGACTTTATGGAGTTGGTGTAGAACCTTATAGGTTTCCTGTATTTGGGCCTATGAGATTATTCACTTTGGAGTTCATTAGGAAAAGTTTAAACGTGGATCAAATATACTTTGTGCCTATGAAGAAAGGTCACATGTTTAAGTTACCAATGACTGTTGGTCCTTTTATAGTTAATATGAGACAAGAAATTGATGAAGCCTCTAAGATGTTAGATGAAATACACCTACTATTAGGAGAAAAGTGGGCTTATGACTCTCACAGTGTGATTTCTAATAGGAGAATTGAAAATGGGTATTCAACATTCATTCACGAAATCAGACCTGATATAGAAAAAATTGCAGGTAAAAGTTTTGCAGGTTCAGTGAGCTCAAATGTATAGACTCCTGTTGAGGAGGTAAATCCCCTCTGCGGACAGAGGCGATCCCTACTAGCCCAGCAGGGGTCTAGCAACAATCATCAAATGTTACAGCGCAGATTCCTAGTTACGAATAAAAGACCAAAGATGGGGGCCTACCTGGAATCCAATGCTATGATCCGTAGAAGAAAGCGTTCCCGTTCCTCAGCCTCGGCAGATCAAGATCCTCCCACGATCTCCGCGGATGGGCACCTGCACATGCAAGAAACAACATGAATACAAGCATAAAATCCAGAATACGCAACTATATATCAGTCAGAAAGGATATAACTTGTTATTAACATAAGTGAAAACGGAGTGGAACCATAACCGTAATCATTCATTAAATAACAATCGAAAGAGAGTACAACCAATGTTCTGACATCGCGGTCTCCTTCGGATGGGTCTCCAGTCGTCACGTCTCGCAAAGCTCGCCAGGGAAAGGGCAAACCTCTCCAGAGTCTCTCGACGATAGTCTCCTTACTTGAGTCGGCCTTAAGGGAAGAAAGAGGGCTCTTACAACACAAAGGCTCTTGGGAATTTGGAGATTCAAAGCTTAGGCACTTCAAGACTAGCTTGCCATGGAATTAAGTAGGCTTTTATAGATGGGGAAGGAGGGAGTTGGGATCCCCATTATTGTTGGATTGGCCCTATCAACAAGGAAGGTTCCATGGGAGGTGGCAAACCACTTCCCTTCCATGGAATTCCCGCAGCCAAACCTCCCAACTCAAGATAGGCAATGGTTTCTGAGTTTGTTGAAACACAACTTTCGCCATCTTTATTTAAAAAACACTCCTTAAATTGGCTGGCATGACTACTGCTCTGGGACAGAGCGCCAGTTGGCTCGGCCTCTTTGTAGGATTTTCCTCATTGGCGCGAGTGATGAACTGTCTGCCCGCGCCAATGCAAAAGGAGATGTTTTCATGATTTTTTGCAAGGAGATGTCTTTAGGGAAATTGAAGCTCATGCTTAGAGGAATGCATTGATGATGATTTCAAGGCATGAAAATGTTCACAGGTCACAAAATGGGTCCTCCATTGTGCGGGACGGGGAATGGTAGGGACGGTGACAAATTACTGTGTAATAGATGCCCCCTAAAGTATGAGGCCCGAGAGAGAGAGGGGTGAAATGCTTTACGAGAACATGTTCAACTGAAGCCTCGCCGTCGGAAAACCTGCGCAGAAAAATACAACCGATATCTCAAGTACATGATGTATATGCGGTATGGGCGCAGCCATCCGAAACAGAGTACACTATAATCCGGATCCAGGGTATGGGTGCAGCCATCCAGCGAGGATCAAATAAATAGGCTCAGGTATGGTCGCAACCATCCAATCAGTGAGTCATGTACATAATGATAATAATCCACAATCGCAGCCTGGATCATAACAGACACAATCCAGGGTCTTGTGCTCCATCTTGACCCAAACAAAGTACAAGTTCAAGCATGCGAATATGTGAGCTGAAGTCGAACATGCAGGAACATCGCCTGATTACCAGCCAATGATGAAAGCTGTTAACAGACGCGAGAGGAACTACCAATAAAGACAATGGCCCTCAAGGTACTACAGGTACAATCTACAGCGTGTGAATCAATGAGCTGGTGTCGAACACCCGTAGAATCACTCGATCGGAGGCCAATGATAAAAACCCCACGTCGAATGCGACGAACCTGCCATTAAGGCATGCAGGCTCCAAGGTACCATAAAGGAGTCTCTAGATCAACTTCCTGGATAATGAGCTGAAGTCGACAGGAAGTGACCTTGATCGAAGGTGGGCCATAATGTTTCCCACATCATCGACACGAGACAGAGGAACATGATGTTTTTGTTGTGAATCAAGATCGTATGAAAATCAGAGGAAGGTTGATATTCGCAGAGGTCAACTTCTCTTGAACATATAAACGGCACGACAGTGGACTTGGCAGTATTTGACATCAACGGATCAGAGGTCATGGTGACGAGGCAATGAGCAGATGAGAGGTCAAAAGGGATTATCCAAACCCACGGAGGCAAAGTGAAGAAAACGAGATGAGATGTCCCCAACCCAACACGAATGCAGACAAGTGCCATGTTCAAGAGCGACATACTGCCAACGACAACAACAATGGTTCCATTTTTCCCCCACCATTTCTGGCGAGTACCCCAATTATTTTTGATAACAAGCTTGAAGGGGATAGCATATGCTTGTAATATAAGTCCGCCCTTCGGGCGAATCCATCCTAGTGCATTTAACCTGTCCTACTAGGAAGGAGGAACTCAGAGAACGTCATTTCGACTGGATCCGATGTCATCAGGGTTTAACAAGTCTGACAAAGGGAGAACTCGGCGTCTTTTCACGTTTAGAGAGTTTGAAAAGACAGCAAAAAAGTAAACTCCACAGGTCCCTTTTCGTAGATAGTTCCTCAGATCCGAAAAGGTAGAAAACAATATCCGAGAAAGCCTCCTAGTCGCGATAGGCTAGGGTATTCCTTTTTTGTTATCAATCCATCCCAGCCCGAAAAAGGGGTAAACGTATACTGGGCAGATGTCGATTCGTATCCAATTTAACGAGATCGAAACGACAAGGGCCTCGGCAATCTTTTCATGTTTAGAGAGTCAGAAAAGAGCTGAAAGATGACTCAAAAGTGACTTTTTCGTGTATTTACTGAGTCCAAAAAAGTATAAAATATAACTCGTTTCCATCGTTAGAGTCGAAAAAACCTGCTGCTGCACATACCAAGCAAGCGTAAAACCCATTTTCGACATAACATATTAAAATATTTGATAAAAATAACTTTTTAAAACTCATTTTATGTCAAAAAGTTATAAATATGCCAAAATGGTAAAAATAAAATTACATTTACTATTCACCTTGGTAAAAAAGCAACAGTGGTCCATTTGGAGTGGAAAATTCTGACGGCGATTGTGACAGATCCGGTTGACCATTCAGATTCTCGTTTGCTACAGGTAAGAGGCGCTTCCCTGCTCTTCATTTCCATATATTTTTTAATAGTTTTCCCTTGTGTATCAGTCCTCTGTGGCCACTTTTTGAAATTTTAGGGCCGCGCTCATTGGCGCGGGTATCGGGCACGGACCCGCACCAATGGGCTCTTTTATGCAAAGGGCTCGCACCACGTGGCGCAACTGTTCACAAAACAGCCGCGCCAGCGGCCGAAACTAAAATTCCACCTAAAATTTCGAGATTTTAACCAAATTAAATGGAATTTGAAGCCTATCAGAGATCTAACTAAGGGTTTATGACCATATGGATGCAGGTAATCAAGCAAAATGGTGATTGAATGGAAAGAATGAGAGCATGGAGAAGAGGATGAACATGCCATCCAAAGTGAGGCTTGCATGAAAGCCCTCAGAAATTGTGGGCTAAAGAAGTTCTTCCTTACACCCTGTCTACGAGCTCAGCCCGAGCTCCTTCAGTATTTGATCAGTATTTGGGATGAACATGAACAAGTGTTCAAGTTGCGAGATTAGGTATTGGAGCTGGAGGTTTCTGATGTGTATTTTATCACCGGATTGTCTCGCAGAGGTCCGATCCCTGTCTTGACTAGAAGCAGACCATCTGGCGAGAAGATGGAAGAAGTGATGGCACGAGTGTGCTGAGGAGCACAAATGGGATCAGGGAGCAAGAAGGTGGATATCCACACTATCCCCGATCTGGCATTGAGAGTTGTCCTACATACCATCACGCGGGCTGCAGGGTCGCAGGCACCGCACGAGGCCACAAAGGCCCAACTCCTGTTGGCCTCAGAATGCATGAGTCCCTTATTGTTCGACTGGGCAACAACAGTAACAATAAACATGAAAAGGCAGCTCACAAAATGCAAACAAGCTAAACTGAAACAGTTTGGCTATGGTTCCATCCTGGTATCGTTCATTCTGGAATGCTTACCAATCTTCCAGGGCCAAGGGGCCATAGTAGCAGATCCGATACCACGCGAGCCAAGAATGGCTCGCTGGGCAGCACTAATGCCCAGAGCTGGAGGCGGCCAACAGATGTCCTGGAGGCCGGAGTTCTTTAGGTGGTTACGACGCCAGTTGATTGTTGTGGAGGACTGGCCATATGCAGGAACTGACTTCACCGGAGACCCAGATCTCCCACTGCCAGAAGGAGATGACTGGGATGAGGAGTTGGGTAAGACCTCATGTTTTTGATTTTTTATGTTTTATATTTTTTTTGTTAATACACATTCGTCCTAACACATTTTATATTTGTATGTAGATGTGGGACCTGAGAGACCAGCTGGGATGTCTCCAATCTCATTGAGGACTCAGCTCGTCCCTGATCCTCAGGGAGAGGGCACCGGAGGAGAGGAGTTGATCCAGAATCTCGAGGGCATTGCCCAGGGGATCCCAGACTATGCTCGGCTGGCGGACGTACCGATGGCATACCAGCGTCATACGGTGGGAGTTCCAAGTCGGATCCACCGGATCCTGAGACGCTTAGTGCGTGCAGTCACATGCTATCATGAGCACCATGTGGATTAGCTCTTAGGATTTATACCACACCTATTTTTTGAGAGACGTATCGTCTCCGGATGTACTTAAGACGATTATGTATATTTTGACTTTATGTGACACACTCTATGTAAACATTTCGACACACACACACACACACACACACACACACACACACATATATATATATACATATGACTATTTTGGATGGATCTTTTACATGTGATGATGTTTTTATATGTCATGCGAATGTCTAATACAAATGTAATCTAATGTATCAGTTACATAACAAACGACCCAATGCGAAATGTATTCACACAATGTATCTACTCACACATTTCATTTTTACGCAAGCTTAAAAACACACATGAACGCACACATATGAAAACTATGCTTGAAATGAGAAAGACGGGCATGCCCCCCAGCATGGTGTCTCAATTCGAGGTGCATGCCCCCCAAGCTTCAGTCCATTGAAAATGGAGTGAAGGTTCAAAACAAAAAGTCGAATTGAACATGCTCGTGTTTCATTATTTTAACGAGGTTGACACACTTAAAAGGACTATTCTCAAACAGCTTGTTTCATTTTTTTTAGGAGCTTGACACAAGTGGAGGAACTATGCTCCAAGAACCTGGTTTCATTTTTTAGAGAGCTTGACACAGGGAGGAAACCATGCTCTAACCGACCTACATCAAAATGAACAAGAAGGCGGTGCTTCCAAGAGTTCCACTCCCGATGGAAGGAAAACATCCTGGAAGTTAGGACCCAATGCCCCCAGCACACTATGTACAATGGCATCGTCACTGAGCACAGGCGCGGGGTAGGTAGCCACATAGTTGACCTGCGGTGGGGCAGATACAACGGGTGGATAAAAACTAGGAGGGGGTGATGGCAAACCAGTTGCCACATTAGGACCAAAGAACGACAGCTGATCAATGGTCACGATCCGTCCTTCATGTGGAAAACAGGCCACACGAAAAAGGGAGGAGACGAGCGCTCCCATGGCATAGGTGTAATCGCACCCCAGGAGCAGATTGAAATCCAAGGGGCCTGGAATGACCATCATGTCCATTTGGATTTTTTTACCTCCCAACGTAATCGGTAACCTTGGAAGGATTCCCAACGGTTGACTCGTCCTCCTGTTAAAAGTCAACAGGTTCTGCGTAATAGGCGCAAGCGGTGGCGAACCGAAGGCTTTCCAGGTAGTCAAGGATAGAATACTAACAGAGGCACCTTCGTCTATAATGGTGCTGGGTACGACTAGACCAAGAGCCTGTACCGTGATCTCGAAAGGCGCGTAAGACAGAAGGCGGAATCCTGCAAATCGACTCCAATCAAAGGAGGCGACCAGACTACTTGGAGGGGATAACATCAAACCGAGAAGGTCTTTTCCTGGTGTTACGGAAGAAGGAGCATCCTCCATAACCTCCATCTCGAAGGTGGGAGGGATATCCTCCGGAGCCTCCATCATGGGAGGCGGAGGAGGAGCTTCTTGAAGTACAGGGACAGGAGAATCTTTCTCCAAGTCTGAAGAATCTAAAGAAATCATAAGGACATGGGGGGTGTGAGATCCACTCTCGACAGAAAAGACCTGGTGCACCGCGGACGGGGCCAGTTCAACCGATCCTATGACCAATGGTTGGTCAGGGACGAATTCGTGAATTTGAATTTCTGAGGGAGTGGGATCGACCAAGGATGAATCTTGACCGATGGTAGGATCAACTGGTGGAGGACTCAAAGAAAGCCGATTATGACCAGTTGGAAGGCATGGTGTAGAACTGGTTGGGTTGTTCAAAATTCGCTTGGCTTCATCCATATACGGACAAAGGTGAATGGCATGGTGCCCTTCACACAACCTATAGGGATTGGTAATCTTACCCTGCTTCTTAGGAGCCTTATCAGTACTAGCTGAAGACGTGCCCCCAACCTGACTCCCGGAAGCCAAAGGCAACGGTGGACGACCGCTGGACCATTCTTCAAGCACCTTGGGAATGCCAGGGCAGTCTCGAAGAAGATGGTCTCCCGTGCACAACATGCAAGGGAACTTGACTTTCCATGGAGGGTTGGAAGGTTTATCAAGAGGATATATTTCAGAGACAGTGGCTGCACTTTTAGCCTCTCGTTTATCAGACTTCTTCTTCTTTGTCTTCTTCTTCTTCTTCTTAACCCCCTGGTTACTCGAATTCTGACTTTCACCAGGCGAAGTAGAGGATGAGGACGCAGAAATAGGCGAAGAAGGGGAGAGGTCCACCTTGGAATCAACATGATGTTGTTTCGGCGGAGGAACTGATTGAACAGTAGCGGAGATATTTGGGACCACAGAGGTTGAAAACAACCAAACAGGCAACCCAACAGTTAACCCAGGAGGGGACAAAGTCGCCATGTAAGGAGCACCAACATTCCCAAAAGGAGGAAAATGACCAGGATTCCCTTCTGAAGGGATTCCTTGGTTGGTAAACTTTGAAAAAGTTTCCATCAAAACTCAAAACCACACACGGGCCAAAAAAGAGTCAAGACACACGATCAAATGGTCAACAAGCAATATCTAACAGGGCATATAATCGTGGGTGATTAATTTTTACCACATTGAAAAATAAGAAACTTCACCGTTTCATGTTTTAAGAGTCGAGAAACGACAAAAGATGACTCTATCTCTTTCAGATTTGACACAAGCGTGAAAGGGAAAGCGCTTGATGGTCATTTCAAATTTAGGGAGTCAGAAAAGACCAAATGACTGCTCAGGAAAACTAGGCACAAAGGGTGTACCAAATAACCGTGAACTTCAATATACACCTTGGTTTTAATAATGAAGAAGAAATCAACCAAGGACTTTCCGTACGTGCAGGCAATCTCCCCAAATGCTGTGTTCGGTGTATCACGGGTATAGGGCGGCAGAATCGGCTTCCTGTGGATAAAGGATTGAAAACCTAGAGGGGTCTCCCTTTATATACGCGACAGTACGGGGAGCACAAGTCCGTACTAGCGCTGTCTAAAGCCAAAAGGCGAACGACAGCTGCTAGTTTTAAAGACGTCGGAACACGTCTCTAGCCTAGACCTCTAAATATGTTTCGTTAGATTCCAATGCTGCCTTAGGTTAATTGAATAGATTTTAAAGTTGATCTTCAATTAGGTTTCAATTTTCAGGCCCTAACGAATGTATTGTTTCAAAAACTCCTAAATGCAAAGCTACATGCCACAGTAGATCATTTCGTTCAATGAAAGCTAGCTACAGAAGAGTTGAGAGCCTTTACACAAACAAAATGATCGGAAGACAAACAATGAGATCTCTAATGCAACTAATGAAATTGAAAACTTTTCATTCAAATCACTAATTACTAGTAAAATCGAAAAATTTCAATTTGCACTAATTCAACCAAAAGCACAAGAGATTTTTTTTTGTAATTTTCAATGTTTGATAGCTAAATGCACTAAACAAACTGAAAACAAACGGAACAACTTGAGAAACGATATTGAGAGAGCAAAACGAACAAATTTCACTCAATGACACAAGCAATCAGATCTCAAATCGACCAAAGTCTCTCAAAACCAAGAAAAAGACTCAAAGGCTCCAATGGACCGTGTGATCTAGGCCCAAAGCAAGACCAAATGAAATTTGAATGAAGGAATGAGCAATCACCCAAAAATCGCAACAAAACAGTGAACAACTACTAAGAGGATGCGGAGGAGCAATCAGAAAGTCGACTGGACAAACGAAACACCAAAACTCCCAAGGAGGGCTCGATACACAAAGCCACTAGATGCCCTAGGGCTTAAAACATGAAATCGATAGATAAAAGCAAACAACCAAAGGACGAAGGCAAATTCCCAGTCAAACAGGACTCCAACACACTCAGGTAGTCGAAAAATCAAGAAGAAAAGCACTGACCAGACCCAGAGAGCTCAAAACTGAGCAAACTCAAAAACCCTACAGGAGTGGCGCGACTGTAAGGCTGAAACTGGCGCCAGAAAGCAATTGGCGCGGGCT
Source organism: Pinus albicaulis (assembly GCA_034641835.2). Classification (NCBI taxonomy): domain Eukaryota; kingdom Viridiplantae; phylum Streptophyta; class Pinopsida; order Pinales; family Pinaceae; genus Pinus; species Pinus albicaulis. The sequence continues at coordinate 112,593,931 of CM076580.1, read as the reverse complement.
ATACAAAAGCAACATGCACCAATTGGCGTGAATGTCGGGCTAAAAAGCGCGCCAGTCGAGTTTCTCAGCCAAAAATAAGAAAGAACTACTCCAGAAGCAGATCAATGTAAACTAAGCAAACCAAGAAGCAAAAAACAGCAAAAGAACCCAACCCAGAAGGCTAACCAAGCAAGGAAAATCATAAAACAATCAAAACGAGACAATCTAAACGAGACAGTGAAATCTAGACGATCCCCAGCGGAGTCGCCAAATTGTTGAGGAGGTAAATCCCCTCTGCGGACAGAGGCGATCCCTACTAGCCCAGCAGGGGTCTAGCAACAATCATCAAATGTTACAGCGCAAGTTCCTAGTTACGAATAAAATACCAAAGATGGAGGCCTACCTGGAATCCAATGCTATGATCCGTAGAAGAGAGCGTTCCCGTTCCTCAGCCTCGGCAGATCACGATCCTCCCACGATCTCCGCGAATGGACACCTGCACATGCAAGAAACAACACGAATACAAGCATAAAATCCAGAATACGCAACTATATATCAGTCAGAAAGGATATAACTCGTTATTAACATAAGTGAAAACAGAGTGGAACCATAACCGTAATCATTCATTAAATAACAATCGAAAGAGAGTACAGCCAATGTTCTGACGTCACGGTCTCCTTCAGATGGGTCTCCAGTCGTTCACGTCTCGCAAAGCTCGCTAGGGAAACGACAAACCTCTCTAGAGTCTCTTGACAATAGTCTCCTTACTTGAGTCGGCCTTAAAGGAAGAAAGAAGGCTCTTACAACACAAAGGCTCTTGGGAATTTGGAGATTCAAAGCTTAGGCACTTCAATACTAGCTTGCAATGGAATTGAGCAGGCTTTTATAGATGGGGAAGGAGGGAGTTGGGATCCCTATTATGGTGGGATTGGCCCTATCAACAAGGAAGGTTCCATGGGAGGTGGCAAACTACTTCCCTTCCATGGAACTCCCGCAGCCAAACCTCCCAACTCAAGATAGGCAATGGTTTCTGAGTTTGTTGAAACACAACTTCCGCCATCTTTATTTAAAAAAAACTCCTTAAATTGGCTGGCACGACTACTGCTCTGGGACAGAGCGCCAGTTGGCGCGGCCTCTTTGTAGGATTTTCCTCATTGGCGCGAGTGATGAACTGTCTGCCCGCGCCAATGCAAAAGGAGATGTTTTCATGATTTTTTGCAAGGAGATGTATTTAGGGCAATTTAAGCTCATGCTTAGAGGAATGCATTGATGATGATCTCAAGGCATGACAATGTTCACAGGTCACAAAATGGGTCCTCCATTGTGCGGGACGGGGAATGGTAGGGACGGTGACAAATTACTGTGTAACAACTCCTATCATATAAGAGAGGCAAAGAAGCAATGATTGATTCATAGGAGGAAGAACAAAGGACTAAAAAGAGGACAAAGCTCAGTGAGAATTTTGTAGATGCTCAACCTTGTTTCTCATTACAATCGGGAGATGAGAAAAATGTACCCGCTTCACCAAGGAGACATGAAAGCACTCAGGAACAGGTGCCCTTAATTAAACAAATGTTTGCTCATATTGCAGAAAGAAAACAGAAAATGAAGGCAAGCATGGAGGCTCAAGCTGAATACCAGATAACCCCAGAGAAAACAAGACTTCTAACTGTAATGGATCTTGAAAAGGATCAATTTAAGATTTCCCTTTCACATCCCTATGATATGTCTATTAGTTCATCCAATAATTTTAATACTGTGAATCTAACTGTAGATGTGAAGAAAATTCCATTGCTTTACAAAGTAAATCTACATATGCAAATATGCCAACTGATTGTAAATGACCTAACCAAAACCAATGCAATGGCACTCAAGGCTGAAAATATGCTTGGAAAAGTGATCAAGCAATTGAAGTTAGAGAAAGAAAATTCCAGGGCTTTGATAATCCATAACGAATAACTCAAAAATATTATTGTGAATATTGGGGTATATCCCAATGACAGGTCTGTTGTATAGAAGCTTATGCAAAGTGCTGAATCAGAAATCTCTGTGCTGAATAAAAAGTTGAAAGAAAATTTATATGGGAGGCACTCCATGAAACGAAAAAATTTGTGAAGATAGAAAAGTGAAGAAGAAAAAACTTCACCAAAACAACAAAAAAAGGAAGAAGAAATCATAAACTAAAAAAGAAAAACTGCATTGTCATTTGCAGATGGTGAATCTCATACTTGGCAACAACGTAAAAGTAGCCATTGAAGATCCATTAGCACAAATATCTCGATTAACTCCTTTGAATTGTCAGATGGGGAGGAGATTTGGAAAAAGGCACAAGCTGATTCAGAAACATCAACAAAGATCATACAATCCACGGAAGGAAGAAGTGGTGGCTACTGACCATTTAGACTGAGTGTGATTAAAAATCAAAGAAAAATTGAAGGGCAATATATCCTAAAGTTATCATCAGGCTCTCATACGGAATGATATCACAGGCCATATGCGTGCATCTTATTTGGAGTTTTCTAATTGTTGTTGCAGAGGAAAGAAGTATTATTAGGGATTTTGAAGAACAAGTCATGACATAAAAGAAAAATACAATTAATAGAACTATTTGCGCAAGAAAATTCATTGATTTCATTGATTCCAAAACAGATCAAGAGTTGGAAGAAAATGAAATTGAAGAAAATATTTTATATGCTGTGGAAATTAATAAGAATATTGTCAAGAATTATTGCAGGAAGTCTACAGAAAAGAAGTTGATCAAGCTTAAGGAAGCAGTGAGCCAGTTTGATAATTCATTTGACAAAATAGCAAGAGCAGGTTTGCCATCATGTTGGGGTCTTGGAGGTAGTCTTTTATCATGGGATTCTTATGAACCCTTACTGGTGTTGGAAAAAAGTAAGGTATACAATACTCATGAAAAGACTCAGGTTCTTAAAGGAGCAACAATCATCAATTTCCTTCAGAGACATTTTGAGCTGTTGTGGTTAGTGAAGACTTTATTTGCAGAGAGGTCATCATTCAGTAGAATCACTGCCTTTATATTGGAATATCACAAGCTGGTCCATTCACCTAAGACAAAAATTGAGATATGGAAGAAATGCAGAGCCTAGATGGCAGATTTACGTAAGGACCCCTCGACTTCAAAGAAGGAAAAACCAACTAGTCAAGGAAATGCAATAGCTTCATCAATTGACATTCAGAAAATAGATTACGATTTATATTTTATGTTATTTTCCTCTTTTAAAGAGAATGTAATTGTAATAAGAAATTTTGATGACATATAATAGGTAGTTGACGAAGTCCTAAGTAGTTGAAGCAATTAGGATTAGTTCCAACAGTTACAAACTACTTTCTATTGTATTTAAAGAGAAAAACAAGAAAGAAAAAGGTTTCGAGTTTTGGACCTTCAGACTACAATTTTTTTACTCAAATTTCAAATGATTAATGAATGAAAAGCAATATTCTGGTATTTGTTGATATTGATATGTCTTCCAGTTTACATTATGTGTTTTTTGTCTTTGAATAAAATGAAGTAATGAAGTTGCAGGTCTCTTTTTACTTGTGTGAATAAGAGTTAAAATCCTTAATAGGTGCTCCTTCATTTTAACTGTTCCTCGTCTTATAATTCTTCTGAAGTTTGAGGTGATATATTCTATACATCAGCATATCAATTTGGGCTTCTTTCCTTCATGTTCTTCTAATCATTCCATTCTATATCAACAAATAATAGCATTGTGGGACATTCATTGTATTTGATCTTTGAGGGTTTAAAGATAAACATATGAAGGTGATTAAACAAAGACCAATATTTCTATGACACATTTATATAAATGTCTTAAGCACTAATTCCTTATCATAGCTAAGGGATTGTCTCTTAAGATACAACATTTTTGGCACCGTTGCTGGGGATCGAAGAAGCAAAGTTTTTTCCTTGGGTTTATTTTATATTTCCTCTAGTTGTTCAGAGAGGATGAAATATTAGGCTGTGTCTTCATTTCATAATTCTGGCATATAAAAGGCCACATACGAGGTCAGATACCTCTCAGCAGAAAGCTCCTATTCTTTCAAATCCTAAAATGTTGGTTTCTAAAAAAGGCCAGAAATGAAGAACGCTTTCTACACCTGATGCTACACTACCTGCACCAGGAAGTAGTTCCCATAACCTTTCATCCAAGGATATTTCCCGGAAAATCATTTTCCCAGAACAAGAATCTTTTTCCCCGCATATTAATTTTCAAGAACCAAAGTTAGAAGAACTAAATTTTGAGTCTTTTTCATTCACATTTATAGAAGCTCAACCTAATACAATTGCCATTTCTTCTGCTATTGTTCATCAACCCCTTCCCATATCAGTTGTTTCACCCCATTCATCCACATCTATAACTGGTACACAAATCCCACCTACTCAGGGAGTAATTAATCAAGGTATAAACATGGAAGCCCATGTCCCTTCTTTCTTGATGAATAGATATGAGCCATTGAATCTTCCACAACCTATGAATTCAATGCCTCGGGAATACCTTAAATTGCTTCCAAGATTTACTAGAGAAGATGAAATAACTGCAGAACAACACTTGCCTTTGCTTTGCACTTTTGCTGAAAATTTAAATGTTGAACATCTTGATGTAGTAATGAGACTTTTTGTACAGTCTTTGAATGGAGAGGCAAGAAAATGGTTTAAAGGATTACCAATGGCTCAATTAATAATTGGGATGAATTAGAAAGACAATTCATCCAAAGATGGAGTGAAAAGAGATATCATGGTTATTCATTGAAAAAGTTTAATGCTATTAAGAAAAAGTCTGATGAAAGCATGAATTATTTCATTAAAATATTTAACAAATTGTATCATAGTTTTCCTGCAGAAATGAAACCTCCTCCTGTTGGAGCAAAAGTTGTTTTTTCTAGAGCATTTGTATCAGATTTTAGTTTCACTTTGAGAGAGAGAATATCTGCTACTCTTGAACAAATCCAAACTGATGCTTTGGAGATTGAAGAAAATATGACTGCTGCTGGAAAAACACAAGAAAAGCAGTCAGTTGAAGATAAAGGTAAGGCCAAAGAAGAGTCATCACAGGATCAAAGGATTGATGACATGAATAAGGTTATCAATAACTTATCAAATAAATTAGTGAAGATGGAATTGGACAATAAGAAACCTACACAACAAAACAGAGGGGTTTTCAATCCACAATTCAGAAAGCAACCCTTGTAGATTTTGCAGAGGGAAAGAAGAGACCAGGATCAATTCCAAGCACCTTTATATATAGAAGCAGCACCTTCAAAGTCTATTGAGGATGACCTGAAAGATATTGAAGATCAAATATCTACTGTTTATATGGAAGATGATGAGGAAGAATAGAAATGTGAAGAAGAATGCACAAAAGCTGATGTATCATTTGATCAGGAAGAAATGGATGATTATTGTAAGAAATTCATTGATTTTATGCAAGCTGAGCTGCATAAGAAGTAAGACTTAAGATCAAAAAATATATTAAGAACTCAGGATGATGAGGAAAAAAAGCCAGAGTTAGTCCCTTCTCCAATGGCGACTCCACAACCAAAGAACTTAGTAAAAAAATCAGGCAAGGGGAAACAACCTATGAATTCAATGAGTGGAAATGAAAAACAACAGGCTGATGCTTCCTATAATAAGTCTATTGATTCTAATATTTTGGAGAATATTGTCACTGTACCTGAGCATGATGCTAGTCCTAACAAGAATCAAGAAGAACCTGAGAAGATTAATAAACAAAATAAAACTTTCAATCTTTCCAAAGAATTAGAAAAGATCAAAATTCAAGTACCCTTGCTTGAATTAGCTAAGACACCTCGTTACAAGAGAATTTATTAATCTTTCTTAGTCTGATGATATTGGTGATACTGTGAATTTGCAAGAAGAAAAGCCAATGGTCACTTTTGGTCCACATGTTGAAGAGGTAGATTCTTTTGTTCCTCCATTTTATATATCAGTGCTTCTTAATGATTTCATTCTGCATAATTGTATGTTAGTTTCTATTGCATCACATAATATTATGCCATTATCTATGATGAAAGAATTAAATTTACAAATCACTAAGCCCTATAGAGACCTTTATTCATTTGATTCAAAAATGGTGAAGTGTGTTGGGCTTATCAAAGACATGGTGGTATCCCTGGCCCAAATTCTAGCCAAGAGTATTATGATGGATGTAGTAGTTGTAGATATTCCAGCCAGATTTGGTATGTCTTTGTCCAGATATTGGGGAGAAAATCTTGGAGGTGTCTTAAAACTAGACTTCACATATGCTATCATTCCTGTGTTTAATGGGGAAGAAAGAAGATTGTACAGAGAAACCAGATTTGTTAAGACTACCACAAAGAAAGATGCAAGAAATTCCCCTATCTATGGCCAAGAGAAGGAGGACCTCTCTTGTTTTATGCTGCATGAAGATGCAGAATTTGCTGAAGACTCACAAAAGTAACTCTCTTCAGCAATTTTACATAAGGAGCTGGATTCAAATGAAATTTGGAAGTGTTATTTTGATGGTGCCTATTCCAAGGATGGCACAGGAGTTGGATTTTTTCTGATTTCTCCAGAAGGTAATCTTTTTCCTTTTTCTTTTAAGCTTGAATTTGAATCGACAAATAATGTAGCTGAGTATGGGGCATTAATCTTGTGTCTTAAAACTACTAAACAATTGGGAATTCAATGTATCTCCATTTTTGGTGATTCTGAATTGATTATAAGACAAATTAAAATTTTTGTCAAACCAAACATCCAAGATTGAGGTCATATAGGAATGAAGTATGGGACCTGATCGAAAATTATTTTGAGGCTTTGAATCTTCAATTCATTCCAAGAGAAGAAAACAGAATCGCAGATTCATTGGCAGTTGCAACCAGTACTTTCAAGCCACCTATTAATCCGAAGATGAGATATGAGATCGAGATGAGGCATAAACCCTCAATCCCTGATAATGTTAAACACTGGAAGGTATTCGAAGATGATGAGTAGATCAATAAAATTTTAACAATTATTGGAAATTTTGAAGATAGTGAAATAGATTAGAAAAGTGAGCAGACTGATCAAAATTAGGACTTTACAAATCTTAAAAAATCAATAGGTGATCAGAAGATAATACAATTGAAAGACAATGTATTACCCAGAGGTTTGGTTCCTCTTGAAAGGTTGTTTGATGCAAATGATGTAGCACTGGATAAAAAGAAGGTTTCTCAAGAAGGTTAGATGGAGGACTATAATCTAGGAACTCAACAAGAACCCAAGATGGTCAAGTTATTTAAAGGAGTTCCTAAGAATTATAAAGAAATGTATATTGATATTTTCAAGAAGTATATCGATGTATTTTCATAGTCCTATGATGATTTGAAAACATATGATCTGGATATTATTCAGCATAAAATACCATTGAAGGATGGAGTTAAGCCTCATAGGCAGAAGCTTAGGCAAACTAATCCACTACTCCTTGCCCCAATTGAAAAGGAGGTGAAGAAAATGTTGCATGCAAAAATCATAGTCCCACTTAGATATTTAGACTGGGTTTCTAATCTGGTTCCTATAAGGAAGAAGAATGGAGAGATAAGGTTATGTGTTGATTTAAGGAACTTGAACAAAGCTTCTCTAACAGACAACTATCCATTGCCAAAGATGGATTATGTTTAACAAAAAGTCATAGGAGCTTCTAGATTATTTATGGTTGATGGTTTCTCTGAGTACAACCAAGTATCTGTTGAAAAGGAAGATCAAAAGAAAACAACATTTACCACACCTTGGGGAACATTTATGTATGCTAGGATGCCATTTGGTCTCATGAACATAGGGGCTAATTTCCAAAGGGAAATGGACATAGCATTTGTGGGAGACAAATTTGTAGTCATATATTTGGATGATGTGACTATTTTTTCAGGTTCTGATGATGAGAACTTGGAGCATTTGCAGAAGAATTTCTTGAAATGCAAGAAGTTTGGGTTATCATTGAATCCTAAAAAATCTCTGTGTGCTTTGGAGGAAGGTAAATTACTAGGACATATAGTTTCAAATCAGGGGGTGAAAATTGATCTAGCAAGATTTTAGGCTATACAGACAATTCCATTGCCTAGAAGTAAGAAAGATATCCAGAGATTTCTAGGAAAAATTAATTTCCTAAGAAGATTTGTCCCGAATTATGTTGAGATTGTCAGAAACATAATAGATATGTTGAAGAAAAATATTGAAGTAAAATGGGAAAAATATGCAAGAGGGTCTTTTGCCAGGATTAAAGAAGCTCTTCAGGAAGCTCCAATTTTGAACAGTCCAGACTATCAAAAGCCTTTCCAAATATTTTCATTTGCATCACCTTCTACCATTGTTGTTGTGTTGTTGCAGAAGAACGAAGTGGGAAAAGAGAAACCTGTGGAATTTTTCAGTAAAGTTTTCAGAGATGTAGAACTCAAATACAATATCTTGGAGAAACAGGTATTTACCTTAGTTAAATCATTAAAAGATTTCAGGACTTATGTGTTGCAGTTTCAAATAGTTGCATATGTACCTAAATCAGTTGTAAAAGATGTGTTAGTTCAATGTGATGTTGAAGGAAAAATAGGAAAGTGGATTGCTAAAATTCAAGAGTATGACTTAGAAATTAAACCTACTAAATTAGTGAAAGGACAGGGCTTGGAAAAGCTGCTAACATAATCAAATTTTCAAGCTCTAGGAATTAATCTGCTTGCACCTTTGGATGAAGTTGTTGATGAAACAAGTCAAAATATCACAAAGTCAGCAATTAAATACAAATGTCTTTGCTCTGATTGGTACAAGGATATTATTCACTAATTGTGCTTTTTCTCTTGTCCACCCTCAGTAAACAGAACAAATTACAGAGCTCTTAAACTCAAATCTCAACCTTATGTTATAATTGATGCTAAATTATATTGGAAGGATCATGCTGGCATTTTGTTGTTGTGTTTAATAGAAGGAGAGTCAAGGAAAGTTATCAAAGAATACCATGAAAGTCTGTGTGGAGGCCATTATAGCTGGAAAGTTATTGCTCATAAAATTCTAAAATCACATTTTTACTGGCCTTCCTTATTTACTGATGTATATAGAGTGCTTAGAAGTTTCCATAAATGTCAACTGTATGAAGAAAAGAAAAGGTTAGCTCCTCTACCTCTTCTCCCTATATTTGTTGAAAAACCCTTTAGACAATGGGGATTAGATTTCATTGGAGAAATCAATCCACCATCAAGTGGGAAGTTCAAGTGGATTCTGACTGCCATTGATTATTTTACAAAGTTGGTGGAAGCAATACCTACCAGAAAAGCAAATGATCTGGTAGTAATGAAGTTTCTGGAAGAGAACATCTTCAGTAGGTTTGGGTGCCCAGTCAAGATTTCAACAGATAATGCTCAAGTATTCAATTCAATCAGATTCATTATTTTTTTTCAAACATATAATGTCATTTTGTCTCATTCAACAACATATCATCCTCAAGGGAATGGGCTAGCTGAATCTTCTAACAAGACATTGGTTAATATTTTGAAGAAAACAATTAATGAGAATAAGAAGAACTGGGATTCAAAGTTTATATTTGCTCTCTGGGCAGTACGAATGACTACTAGAAGATCTACTGGTAAGTCCCCTTATGAATTGTTATATGGTACTCAAGCTTTGTTTCCTACTCAGCTAACTAGACCAGTAATTTATTTTCTTCAAGAAGCATAAGAAGAACCTAATGCATTGATAATAAGGCTAAACAAGGTGATAGAATTGAGTAAGAGCAGGAATAAAGTCAAGGAAAACTTGATCACCTATCAAAAAAAGATGAAATCCATTTTTGATAGAAAAGAAAAGGAGATTCTTTTTCAAACTAGAGATTTGGTATTAAGATGGGATACCAGAAGAGAAGAAAAAGGAAAACATGGTAAGTTTTATCCTCTTTGGTATGGCCCATATAGGATTATTGAAGAAAGATGAAATAACACTTTGATGTTGGAGAATCTTGATGGAGAAACGATAGAGCTGCATGTGAATGGGCAGTATCTAAAAAATTACTTCCAGCATTGAAGTTTTATGGTTCACCATTGTACATATTTGGTTTCCTTCATTGTACATTTTTCATCAAACAACATTTGACTCCATGCCCAAAGTGAAGGCACTAATCTGCGGTTCTTATTGTTTCATGGAAAAAACACTATCCCTGGGTGGAGTCAGATTTTGTTGATCATTTGCAATATCCTTTATTTTTAATTTTTAAAATATAAAAAAATAGAAAATTATCAAAATATATGTTAAAGTATAAAGATACATAAACTTTGGTGTAAAAATGTAATATTTGTTGCATTAAAGTTTAAAGATAATACTTTAAGCTTTGTGGAAGCGGGTCCCAATGCATAGATTAAAAAGTGAGCATCTTATGAAGTGGGATCCGATGATTTGACAGACAGGGAATAAAAGTGTCAACTCACGGGCACTTTCAGCGTGCGGGTTAATGAGGAGGGTGCCTCCATAGTTGACCATGTTGACTGCGGGGCCGATCCTGATCAACGATCAAGATTCACTGTGTGGGCATGAACCCGACGAGCTCTTCGTACCTTGAGACCTCCTGCAGTGACGTATGTAGCCAGCTGTTAATAGATGTGGTCCACGTCGGAGTACTTTTAACGATCTTTTGGTGCATCTCATCAACATTTAATTCTTAAGACCGCACCATCTATTTAAGAAGAATTCTCATTTTTCTAAGGTTATTTTTGTTAGTTTGTGTTTGAAGTTGTGTCTGTGCTGTGTATTTCTCTGCAGTCTGCCACCTTGTCGATTGTTTGTCACCCCAAGTGAAACTATAGCCAAGCGTCCATCCCTGTCAGGTTCTTCCAGTCACATTCCTCTCATGGACAGTGAGAGGGACATCTAAGATATTGTCTGTTCTCTAGACCACCTTTCATCTTATAAGCAGGTCTGCCTAAACAATAAAAATTCTCCAATTTACACCGCCATGGTTAAAATTGGTGTGTTGTCTGCATGCATCCTAAGAACACACTTTTTTTCCCAAATTTGTGTATTCGCTAGTGTCTGTTATGTACCCCGGAAAATTTTTTGTAATGAATTGTCAAGGGGAAAATTTTCTGCAAGTTTCAGCCCAATTAATTCATTAAGCTCCGTGTTACCCTGAGTCAAAGTCATATGTCCAACTCACCGATGATTCCTTAATGTTGCATTATGATAGCATTGCAGGTCAAGAGTTTAACTAATTTATCTTTTTTTTGAAGCCAAATACACAACAGTTTGCACCTGATAATAAAGAATTCCCCATGGAGGTTTTTGATATAAAATTCAGACCAGTGCTAAGGTGCATTACAAAGATTTTGGGAAAGGATGATGACAATACAATGGACAAATCAGTTCTGGGAATTTTCGCCTTGATGATGAAGCTAGGAGTGGTGCTGGGTATTCCATCTTATTGGCAAGAAGATGTCAACTCTTAGCTCATGAGCTTATCACTGACGGGTTCATTCAGGTTTCCTTCTCTTGTTTTTTACCTCTTTTTATATCAAAATGTAGAAGAATTCATGCATCTAGGGGTAAGTATAATGGATATAAATAAGAAGAGGCAGTCAGTAGTATTTTGGAGAGACATAGTGAGGAAAGAAAAAAATGAGGGTGGTTGGTTTGATTTTGCTAGTCATTTTATGTCTATTGCATATAAAATTTTGAATGGAATTTCTCCCCCTGCTTTCTGCCAAAAGCTCAAGAATTCTTGCACTTGGGGACAAATTGTAAGTTTGGTGATTGGTTTGTCTTTGAAGACTATTCTGAAATAAGACTTTATGGAGCTAGTGTAGAACCTTATAGGCTTCCTATATTTGTGCCTATGAGATTATTCGCTTTGGAGTTCAATAGGAAAAGTTTAAACGTGGATCAAATACACTTTTTGCCTATGAAGAAAGGTCACATGTTTAAGTTACCAATGGTTGTTGGTCCTTTTATAGTTAATATGAGACAAGAAATTGATGAAGCCTCTAATATGTCAGATGAAATGCACCTACTATTAGGAGAGAAGTGGGCTTATGACCCTCATAGTGTGATTTCTAATAGGAGAATTGAAAATGGGTATTCAACTTTCATTCATGAAAGTAGTCCTGATATAGAAAAAATGGCAAGTAAAAATTTTACAAGTTCAGTGAGCTCAAATGTACAGACTCCTATCATATCAGAGAAGTCAAATAAGAGAGGCAAAGAAGCAGTGATTGATTCAGAGGATGAAGAACAGAGGACTGAAAATAGGACAAATGTCAGTGAGAATTTTGTAGATTCTTAGCTTGGTTTCTCATTACAATTGGGAGATGAGAAAAATGTCCCTGCTTCACCAAGGAGACATGAAATCATTGAGGAATAGGTGCCCTTAATTAAACAAATGTTTGCTTAGATTGCAGAAAGAAATCAGACAATGAAGGCAAGCATGGAGGCTCATGCTGAATACCAAATAACTCCCAAGAAAACAAGACTTCTAACTGCAATGTATCTTGAAAAGGATCAATTTAAGATTGCCCTTTGACATCCCTCTGATATGTCTATTGGTTCAAACAATAATTTTAATACTGTGAATCTAACTGTAGATGTGAAGGAAATTCCATTGATTGACAAAGTAAATATACATATGTAAATAGGTCAACTAATTGTAAATGACCTAACCAAAACCAATGCAATGGCACTCAAGGCTGAAAATATGCTTGGAAAAGTGATAAAGTAATTGAAGTTAGAGAAAGAAAATTCCAAGGCTTTGACAATCCAGAACGAAGAACTCAAAAAGATTATTTTGAAGATTGGGGTAGATCCCAATGATAGGTCTGTTGGGCAGAAGCTTCTGCAAAGTGTTGAATTAGGAATCTATGTGCTGAAGAAAATTTTTAAATTGCCTACAGGAGAACACTCCATGGTAGCATAGGCTGCAGAGATAGAAAATGAGAAAGAAAAAATTCTTCAACAACTCTTTCAAAAGGAAGAAGAAATCACCAAACTAAAGCAAACTGCATTGTCATTGCATAATCACATTGAATCTCATACTTGTACTTTTGTTTTTCCATCTGGTAATGAATACCCATTAGCACAAATATCTCAATTAACCACTGAATTGTAGATGGAAGAGAGAGATCGGAAAAAGGCACAAGGTGATTTGGAAACAACAACAAAGATCATACAAGCCACAGAGGGAGAAGTCAGTAAATACAGAATAGACTACCAGACTGCTGATGCTAAGATTAACAATCTCAAAGAAAAATTGAAGGGAAATATATCCCCAATATAGTCTAAGGATATCATCTGGAATGATATCATTGCAGAAATGAAAGCAATTTGGAGTTTTCTGACTGTTGTTGCAGAGGAAAGAAGTATTATTAGGGATTTTGAAGAACAAGTCATGACAGACAAGAAAAAGACAATTAATAGAACTATTTGGGCAAGAAAATTCATTGATTTCATTGATTCCAAAACTAATCAAGAGTTGGAGGAAAATGAAATTAAAGACAAGATTTATATGTTGTGGAAATTAATAAGATGTTTATCAAGAATGATTACAGGAAGTCTACAGAAAAGAATTTGATCGAGCTTAAGGAAGCAGTGAGCCAATTTGATAATTCATTTGACAAAATAGCAAGAGCAGGTTTGCCATCATGTTGGGGTATTGGAGGTAGTATTTTATCATGGGATTATTATGAACCCTTACTGGTGTTGGCAAAAATTAAGGTAGACAATACTCATGAAAAGACTCGGGTTCTTAAAGGAGCAACAATAATCAATTTCCTTCAAAGACATTTTCAGCTGCTGTGGTTAGTGAAGACTCTATTTCCAAAGAGGCCATCATTCCACAGAATCAATGCTTTTAGATTGGAATATCATAAATTGGTCCATTCAACTAAGAAAAATATTGAGATATGGAATAAATGCAGAGCCTGGATGACATATTTACCAAAGGACCCCTCGACTTCAAAGAAGGACAAACCAGCCAGTCAAGGAATGCAACAACATCATCAATTCACATTTAGCAAATAGATTAGAATTTATATTTTATGTTATTTTCCTCTTTTAAAGAGAGTGTAATTGTAATAAGACATTTTGATGACATATAATAGGTAGTTGACGAAGTCCTAAGTAGTTGAAGTAGTTAGGATTAGTTCCAGCAGTTACAAACTACTTTCTATTATATTTAAAGAGAAAAACAAGAAAGAAAAAGGTTTTGAGTTCTAGACCTTCAGACTACAATTTTTGTACTCATATTTCAAATGATTAATGAATGAAAAGCAACATTATGGCATTTGTTGATATCGATATGTCTTCCAGTTTACATTATGTGTTTTCTATCTTTGAATTAAATGAAGTAATGAAGCTGCAGGTCTCTTTTTAGTAGTGTGAATAAGAGTTAAAATTTTTAATAGGTGCTCCTTCATTTTAATTATTCCTTGTCTTATAATTCTTCTGAAGTTTGAGGTGATATATTATGTACATCAGCATATCAATTTGGGGTTCTTTCCTTCATGTTCTTCTGATCATTCCATTCTATATCAACAAATAATGGCATTGTGGGACATTCATTGTATTTGATCTTTGAGGGTTTAATGATAAACATATGAAGGTGATTAAACAAAGACCAATATTTTTGTGACACATTTATATAAATGTCTTAAGCACTAATTCCTTATCACAACTAATGGATTGTCTCTTAAGGTACAACAGGCAGCAAAGTAGCCTCCCGGAAGTCACACCACAGAAAATTAAAACGGAAAGGTAAGGGTCCAAAATTTGACTGCACGCCTAAAAACATGGAGATGAGGTATTGGTCTAAAGTCGAGCATGACATAATAGAGGAGGTGGAAACGTTTAGGAGGGAGATGATTGAGATTGCCACAAGAAAGAAATCCAATCGCTCCATGATGTTACCTGGGCCAATCCTACAGTTGTTCTAGGTGGACCCTTGATTCCTTGGTATGATGTCCACCAGATCGTGATCTCTCATAATGTGTTCCAGTTGATCTCTTGAGGGATCGGGAGTAAAAGCTCCCCCTATTTTATCGTTTGGGTGCAGAACCAAGTTCAGATCACCTCCGAGGATAAAATTACTACTGCCTTCACTTTCCATATCAGTCTGGAGAGAATGCCAACACACTTCTTTGTCACGATAGTGATTTGGCCCATATATGTTGTAAATTGTGATGAGGATGTCTCCTTGCATATTTTGTAACTTTGCTTTTATCTAGTGATGAGTCTTTGATATTGTTTGATGTTGCCATGTATTCATATTCCAATTTAGAGCTATTCCTCCTGATGCGCCTCTAGATCCTACAGTTGTGCCTAAGTAATGCTTGAGTTTGCTTATGATTTTTTCCATATCATTTTCTTCTTGTTTGGTTTATTGTATGATAATTATGTCTTGTTGTTATTGATTGATGAGATATTTTAGGAAATTGATTTTAGAGGGGTTCCATAATCCCCTACAATTCCATGTGAGAGCTTTCATTGATTAAGGTTTGAGGGTATAGACCAAGACTTCCCTCCTATGATTTGTTGACTTAGTTATTTTTTACTATGCCCTCCAATAAAATATTCTATTGGCTACTATGTTCCCAGAGATATATCTTTCTGAGCTTCCTCATCCCTGTGGTGCTTGGTTGTTTTCCTTTTCGGTCCATATTTTTTGATAAATCCAAGATATATTCCAGATCCTTAGCCACATTTCTTGTGATAATCTGGGCGAAGGAGGGCTCAAAGGTTGAGGGAGGAGAATTTTTGGAGGGAGAGGGAGGTGGAATAAGTCTGGAGGGGGAAAGGGGGGGGGGTGAGGAATGGAGAGGAGGATCTTCTTCCAGATATTCCAAAGTAGAGAAAGGGTTTGAAGAGATGGGTTCGAATGGGGATTTAGAGGAAACCAGTGAGGATTCAGAAGGAATAGGGTTGCTAGGGTCAGCCGACAAAGGGGGGGAATGAGAGGTCGGGGGCACCGGGATTTTAGAATTGGAGAAGGGTTTCTTCTTTAAGATAGATTCCCACTAGGATTTAGGATTGTTTGAGTTTGATATCTCAATCATTTTCATGAATCTATTTGAAAAATGAACATATTCGTGACATACCTTTCATTTTAATGACAATTGTTCATAATCAAGCTGTTGAATATGCATCCAGTTATCCACCTTCAACTTGATTGCCTTCGAGAGTCCTTTGCCAAGATCTACCTGGACACAGATTCTGGCACAAGTATGTTTTTTTTCTTCGGTTCGATTCTGTCTATGAACTTTCCAACTGCATTCCTGATTGCTCTTTCAAAGTCTTCCCCCCAACAATTAAGAGGTAAGGGGGGGAGATGAACCGAAAACAAGACAAAATTTGGGATATCTAACTTCGGGTCAAAATCCAGTGTCCATTTCTTCAGATAGAGCCCCTTAGTATCCATGAAATATGGACCATTTCTCAAGATCAGGTCTTTATCTTCCTTGGTTTCAAAATGAAAGGTGAAGAAACCACTGCCACATAATCTGATGGAGATTTTTCCTTGCTTTTTGCCCCGCCAATTATGCTCGACCCATTTCTAGACGATCTTTGGCAAAGGCCATAGGTTCGTAAATTTCCCAACAAGCCCTTTCTTAGCGAGTGAGAGGGCTAGCATTCAAGGGATTTCCTAGGGCATAGAAACTTTCTGGATTCCATCCAACTTCTTCACAAATTTTGTGATTGCAGGTTGTGAGCGTGGGGGGTCGAGGGAGGTGATAAGGGCTAAGAAGGCTGAGGCATTATCTAGGGGGGCAACCTCCTTAGGGATGGACTCCAGAGGGGACATGGGAGCTTGAAGCGAGACCAACAATGGGGAAGGCTAGGGCACGGGAGCTCCAAGTGATAAAATATTTTTAGTATTAATCATGAATAATGGTTAAATTTATTTTAAAGGAATTTTTGTCTTTTTTGGTTTTCCATTTAGCTACAAAGAAATGTCATGTTCACAAATGTTACATTCAATTTGGTTTTTATTTATGGAATTTAACTCTTTTTTTTGTTACTTTTCAATTTAACTAGAAATAAATGTCATGTTCATAAATGTTACATTCAATTTGGTTGTTATTTTTGGAATTTAACTCTTATTGTTTAGTGTTGTTTTACCATATTTTTTTTGTTGCATGTTTTTTTGAATGTATATATGTTTAATTAATATATTGATTTTTTTTATAATTAATAATAGTAATTTAAGATAAACCTATAATTTACTTAATTTCTATGGTATTTTTTAGACCCAATATAAAGTATATCATGGAATAAATGGCTTGATGCATTTGTAGTGATTTAATTTATATGACTACTTTAAATAAAATTTGTTTTTATTTTCATTTTTAGTTTTTACTCTATATTTTATACAACAAAATCATATTGCATTACAAAAGCTATAAAGTTATTATGAGGGATAACATATAGGTAGTAAGGGATTTGAGAAGAACTAAAAATAATGAAGGTGAATAGCTTGTAGGAGAAGGCTTAATCTTTTTAGAAACAAAGGTATTCAAAGGGTCATAGTGATTGATGACTTAATGATAATCTTATGATTTCAGTCCAAAACTTAATTCCAATAAGTAGGTTGGCCCCGACCTAAGCTCAGCCTAGTTACAATATATATATATATATATAATTTTTCAGAGAATCTTCTTGGTAATAAGTAAATTTGCTTTTTTCCTCAACATGGAATCCAATAGGAAGGATGATATGGGGGTTCATTTTCAAGAAGGGATTCATAAGAGAAAGGAGAAAGTGAGTGGTAAGTGATGTTGCAGCCATGCGAATATGATCTGGACTTATGCAAGAACATAAAAATATAGAAATAAACATAAATTAAGAGATGCAATAGGAATAAAACTTCATTTCATTAATATCAAATAAATAAAATATGCTTACAAATAGAATGGAAATAAACTAGCCCAGGTCATGGTAGCTTATCTCTAAGAAGAGATGTGGCGGCTACATGGCTCTCAATTGTGTTACAATGAGAATCAAGGGCATTTTTATTATTGAACAACATGGTAAAACCCTAAACAAATAAAACCCTAACCCCAAGATATGGAACACCAAGAGTTTGTGGGCCACGTTGGGGTTAGTTGGGAAGCCAACTTCGCAGGGTCGTAACTTGGTCATATTATCTCCATTTGGTGTGTACGATATATAATCAGAAATATCTCTCTGAGTACTACAGGATTTGTTGCAGGCCCTTGCCTACGGCTATGGACCTGTGGTGGACCTAAAAAAAATGTCATTTAGGGGGTCAAAACTTCTTCGGAAGTTCAGGACCTGAAAAACTGCTAAAAATCGTAAATGATGCTATAAACAAGGAAAATAATGAAACTGACTGGAGATCTAGGTGGAATAGGTGGGTGGCCACCAATATACACCCGAATCATTCCTCCCCCCTTAGGAAGCAATGGTCGGTATTGCGTGCAGAGCCTTCATGAGGAGAGGAAATTTATGTGGAACCTGGTCCTTGGTGAACCACTTTCCTTGGTGAAGGAGTTGGCCTACTTTGAAAAATTGATATAGTTGGATCCTCTATTGGTGAGTGTTCTTGATCTGTGTGTCCATTATCTAATCAATTTTTTCTTGCTCTAGGTTTAACTCCATTACTGTGAGTTTTTCCGCAATGTTGGAGGTATCTAGTAATGGTGGAAAGTAGGGCCGAAGGTAGTTCACATTGAACACTATGTGCAGACCAAGGAATGGTGGAATAATGAGCTCAAAGGCATTGTCCCCAAAAACCTTGGTGATGGTGTAGGGCCCATATTGGAGTAGGCGAAGCTTGCGGTGGGGTCCAATGAGGAACTCCTACAAATGTAGCCAAACTTTGTCTCCCACTTGGAACTTGTGTGGCACTTGATGTTGATCATGTCATTTCTTGTACTTAGCATTGGTTTTGTCCAATATGTCATGGAACTGTTGGTGGATGTGATTCATGCTTGCAATGAATATGTTCTCCATGTCAACTTCATATTGGACATGAGATAAATTTGCTTGAGTATATGCAAATGGTATGGCCACATCAATGGGACATAGTGGTTGGAATCCAAAACTCACCTAAAAGGGGTTGTGGCCAGTTCGGCTGTGGAGAGCCCAGTTATAGTTGTGTTGGACATAAGGAAGGATTTCATCCCGTGTGCACGGATGCTTCAAGTTGTACTTGCACAGAATATGTATGATCATCCTGTTGACAACCTTTGTTTGGCAATGAGTTTGGGGTTGGAAAAATGTGGACTTAGTGAGCTTGGTGCTGAGCATTGGCCAGAGACTTGACCAAAATGTACTGAGGAAATTTTTGTCCCAATCTGAGATAATGGACTGTGGGATCAAAAATTGTACCCACAATTGTTCAAAGAAGAGTTTATCAGTGGCTTCTACTGTGATATTCTTCTTGCAGGCTGCCATAATGGTCATCTTATAGAATCTTTCGACAACCACAAAAATGCAGTTGTTTTCATGCTTGGTAGAAGGAAGACCTCACATGTAATCCATGGAGATGGTTTCCCATTATTGACTAGGGGTAGGAAACATAGTATATAGGCCTTTCCTCTTGATGTTTTATTTGGAAATGGTGCAAGTAGTGGTGGATCTGATGTACTTCTCGACATCTTGTCAAAGGTTCAGCCAAAATAAATAATTATGAAGTACTGCCACTATTTTCTCAACCCCAGAATGTATAGCGACTCAAATTTAGTGCACTTCCAAAATCATCTTAGCACACTCACTTGAAGGAACAAAAAGGTGTCCCAGGTGGCATAACAGTGCATCCTGGAGGTGAAAATTTGAAACTTTCTTAGCTTCCAGGAGCATCTGGTATATGTTCTCAAATTCTGGATGGCTTTTGCAGAGATGTAGCCAACCCGAAATATTATGCCCAAAATATTTGAGCATAATGGTTAGTGAACTCAAAGGCATTGTTCCCTACAGCCTTGGTGATTGTGTATGGCCCATATCGGAGTAGGCGAATCTTGCGGTGGGGTCCAGTGAGGCGCTCCTTCTACAAATGTAGCCAGAATTTTTCGCCCACCTGAAAGTTCTGTGGCACCCGATGTTGATTATGTCGTTTCTTGTACTTAGCATTGGCTCTGTTCAATATGTCATGAACCTATTGGTGGATGTGTTGAATGCGCTCGATGAAGTTGTTTTCTTTGTCAACTTCAAACTGGACATGAGCCGGATCGACCTGAGTAGCTGAAAATGCCATGTCTACGTCAATGGGACATAGTGGCTGAAATCCCAAGCCCACCTGAAAGGGGCTGTGGCCGGTTGAGCTATGGAGAGTCCGGTTATAACTTTGTTGTACATATGGAAGGCTCTCATCCCATGTGCATGGATGATTTGAATTGTACATGTGCAGAATGTGTCTGGCCATCTGTTTGGGGATGGAAAGCTGTGGACTTGGTGAGCTTGGTAGCCAACATTGACTAGAGGTTGGACCAAAATGTGCTGAGGAACCTGCTGTCATAATCTAATATGATAGACTGTGGGATCCCAAAGTGCACCCACACTCATTCAAAGAAGAGTTTAGCAATGGCTTCTACTGTGATATTATTCTTGCAGGTCGCCATAATGGCCATCTTTGAGAATCTGTAGACGACCATGAAAACACAGTCGTTTCTATGCTTAGTAGAAGGAAGGCCTAACATGTAATCCATGGAGATGGATTCCCAAGGTCGAATAGGGGTAGGTAGAGGAGTATAGAGCCCTTGCTTCTTGATGGTCGGTTTGGAAATGGCACAAGCAATGTAGGATCTGATGTACTGGCCAATCAGAAGTCTCATGCCCTCAAGAGTTGAGAACGGTGGTTATGGCCACGATCGGTGGTCAGCTGAGGTAGTCTGCAACATTATTGGTGCTACCCTTCTTATACTTGATGTTCAAATGAAATTGTTGCAGATCTGTGGACCACTTCTGATGGCGATCATTCTGCAACTTCCCTTGTTTTTGTATGAACTGCAGGGGTCGGTGGTCTATGTGGATGATTGTCTCCTTCCCCAAAATGTAATGCTTCCATTGTCGACAAGCCTGCACAATGGAATACATTTCTTTGTCATAAGTGGGATACTTTCAAACTGTGTTGGAAAATGTCTCACTTTGATATGCCATTGGATGCCCCTGTTGAGTAAGAACTGCCCCAATAGCATATTTAGAGGTATCTGTCTCGATCTCAAATGCTTGTTGCAAGTCTGGTAATGTGGCACTGGGGCAGAACAGAGGCGATGTTTCAATTCTATGAATGCCTTCTGTTGAGATTTTGACCAACAGAATTTTGCTTTCGCTCCTCCCTTGGTGACTTGACTCAAGGGCCAAGTGATATGAGATAATCCCAACACGAACCTATGATAGAAATTTGTGAAGCTCTGTTAGGGTGGTTGGGTTGGCTAATCTTGAATGACTTGGATCTTGGATGGATCCACATGCACCCCGCTTTCATCAATAATGTATCCCAGATATTGAACCTGGGTCATGGCAAAAGTGCACTTCTCCAAATTGGCACACAACTTGTGTTGCCGCAGTGTTTGGAGGACTTGTCGGATGTGGTGAAGGTGCTCTTCCCAAGTCTGGATGAATATCAGAATGTCATCCTAGTATACCACTACAAATGAGTTGGTGAATGGACGCAAGATGTCATCCATCAACCTCATGACGGTTGCGGGAGAATTTTTCAATCCGAAAGGCGTGACGAACCATTCGAAAAGGGCTTCCTTGGCTTTGAAGGCAGTATTCCACACATCAGAGGGTTCGATTGGTACCTGGTGATACCCAGACTTCAAGTCAATCTTGCTGAAATATTTTGCCCCTTTGATTTGGCCTAGAAGGTCATCAATCCGTGAGATCGGGCACCTATTCCAGACAGTGATCTTGTTCAGCACCCAATAATCAATACAGAGTCTCCAAGTCCCATCCTTCTTCTATACCAACACGATCGGGCTCGCACATGGCGATGAACTTGGCCAGATGTGACCTTTTTACAGCAGCTCCTGAATTTTCCTCTTGATTTCATCATTCTCCAGAACAGAGTGCCTATAGATCGGTCCATTGGGTAGCAACGCACCTGGGGTCAGGTCAATGGGGTGCTTGACCTGACAATGTAGAGGCACCCCTGTGGGTGAGGTGAAAATGTCCCTGTACTCCTCCACAATCTTGTCCATTTGTTGTTATCGTGTAGAGGAGCCATGTCTAGAGGTCGTGGCCACAATATTCTTCTTTCCTTGGGGGCAGATCATCAGGAAAAAAAATTTCTTGGTTTGGGAAATGAGCTTACTGCATTGTTTTGCAGTAACCAAAGAGATAGTGGGAGGCGGTGGTACCTCTGGTATACTATACAATTTATTTCCCAAAGTAACAATAACAACACGAGGCTGGGACTCATACATAGCATGTTGCTTCCACAAGTATGGTTGGCCTAGTAATACATCAAAAACATCAATAGGAGCAATGTAAAAAAATACCTTATTCGTGAAGGGCTTGATGCTATAGGGAAGGTGACACTGCTGGCTGACGCGAAGATCTCGTCCTTGGTGAAGCCACCCGATGGTGTATGGTTGTGGGTGCGCTGTGGTCAGCAAGCCCAACCGCTTCATGACATCTGCTGAAATGAGGTTCTTTTGGCTCCCATTGTCGACAATGAACCATAGCGGGGAACCCTTTACCCACATTTGGGAGTGGAAGAGACGCTCTGCCTCCTCTGGATCTTCTGGTTCCTCCTTCTAGATCTTTGTAGTGGAAATAGTAGTGTTGGGATTTGCATCAATAATATGCTTCCCTTTATCATTCACCTTGTTAGGTTCTGATTTAGAGTCAGAGCATGCATCTGATTCAGAAGCCCTTATCTCGGCCACCAACGACTGCTTGGCCCGACACTCACTTGTTTTGTGAGTGGAGCTCTTATGGAACTCACACCACTTTTCCGTGTCCTTATTTGGCTTCACAGTGTTGTTCTTTGCTTGTGTCTTTGGCATGTTGTATTGGGCCACCATTCCTTGGCTTTGTCCTTTGTTCTATTGTTTGGGGGCACCTTTCCCTTGCTTTTGATTCGCAGATCCAAAGTCTCGCTTCTTCTGTTTGAATTTCTGCTCAATCTTAGCAACATACCAGTATGATGTACCAAGTGAGGAGATGTCGAGGAACTCCATTTCCTCCTGAATGTATCTGTGTAGACAACTGTGGTACTTTAGCACCAAATGTTTCTCTGAATCTTTGATACCCAATTTTGTGCGCAGAGTATGGAACAGATTCGTTAGCTCATGCACATCTTGATCCCTTTGTTTCCGCAACGTGATCCATTGTATGTACTTGTACTCATAGCTCCCCAAGGGATAGTATTGTTCCTTGATGGAATCTCGGAAATAATTCCAAGTGGGTACGACTGAGAATAGAGAGGATTCTGTCTCGTCCTTTTTATCACAGTAGGTTTCCCACTAGTCCTTGACATGGGGGGTAGCTTTGAGGAGTGAAAAAATAATCTTCTCCCGGTTGGAAAAGTCATGAACCGAGAAATATCCTTCTAATAGATTCAACCATCTATCTATGACATCTGCATCTATTTGACCCTCAAATATGGGAATGTCAAAGTTTACTTGTACCTTAAAGGGAGTCGTGCCTCTAGAGTGGCTGCTGGATGTAGATGCACTGTCGGTGGTCAGTCGTTGAAGGATCTGGGCAAAGTTATCCATCATCGTGTTCCTTTTTTTTTCGAGGGCCTCCTCGAGCAATATTTTGATAGGATCTCCTGCTCCCTCATCTTTCTTTTCGTCCCCCATGGGCATCCGTCGAGGTTTGCAAGGCTGATCTTGCAAAGGTTCCACCAGATCAAGCCCTAACTCCTTATACCCCGACCTCATTGGGGACATGCAAAGAAGGATCGAGAAAAAGCAGATTTCTCTGATACCACTGATCTGGATTTATGTAGGAACACAACAGAATATAGAAATAACCATAAACATATAAATACAACGGAAATAAGGCTTCATTTCATTAATATCAAATCACAGAAATATGCTTACAAACATAATGGAAATAAAATAGCTAGGGTGCTGATAGCGAATCTTTGAGAAGAGATGTGGCGACTACAGACCTCTGAATTGTGTTACAATGAGGCTCAAGGGCCTATTTATTATGGAGAAATAATGGAGAACTCTAAACGTCCAAAAACCTAACCATAGGAGATGAAGCACCAAAAATATGGGCCTCGTTTGGGTAAATTGGTGTTTCAACTTCCTAGGGACATAACTTTGGCATACTATCTCTGTTTGGGGCTTCAAAACGGCTCCGGAAGTTCAGGACCCGAAAAACTGCTGAAACTAGTAAGTTGTGAAAAAACTGAAAGAGAAAATGGTGGGGCCCCAAGTGGAATAGGTATTTGGCCACCAATATCCACTTGGATCAGATTGTTTTGCAACTTCCCTTATTTTTTTATGAACTACAGGCATTGGTGATCTATGTGGATGACCATTTTCTTATCCAAAATGTAATGCTTCCATTGTCGGTAGACCTGCATAATGAAATACATCTCTTTGTCATAGGTGGGATAATTCCAGACTGTGTTAGAAAGTGTCTCACTATCATATGCCACTAGATGCCCCTACTGAATAAGAACTGCCCCAATAGTATAGTTAGAGGCATTTGTCTTAATCTCAAATGGTTGTTGCAAGTTTGGTAATGTGAGAACTAGTGCAGAGAAAAGGTGATGCTTCAACTCTACGAACTCCTTATGTTGAGATTCAAACCAAAAGAATTTTTATTTCACTCCTCCCTTGGTGACTTGACTCAAATTCCAAGTGATATGAGAGAACCCCAACACAAACCTACCATAGAAATTGGAAAGACCCAGAAAGTTGTGGAGCTCTGTTAGAGTGGTTAGGGATGGCCAATCCCGAATGACCTGGATCTTGGTTGGGTCCACATGCAACCCGCTCTCATCAATGTTGTATACTAGATATTGAACCTGGGTCATGCAAAAATTACATTTCTCCAAATTGGCACACAATTTGTGTTGTCGCGGTGCTTGGAGGACCTGTTGAATGTGGTGGAGGTTCTCTTCCCAACTCTGGATGAAGATCAGGATGTCATCCAAATACACCACCACGAATGAGTTGGTGAATGGTCACAAGGTGTCGTCCATCAGCCTCATGAAGGTTGCGAGGGAATTCGTTAACCCAAACGGAATAACCAACCATTCAAAAATGCTCTCCTTGGATTTGAAGGCAATCTTCTACACATTGGAGGGTTCGATTGGTACCTGGTGATACTTGGACTTCAATTCAATATTGCTTAAATATTTTTCTCCCTTGAGTTGGTCCAAAAAGTCATCAATCCATGGGATTGGATACCTATTCCAGATAGTGATATTTTTCAACGCATGATATTCAATGTAGAGTATCCAAGTCCCATCCTTCTTCTGCACCAACATGATCAAGCTCCCACTGGGCGATGAAATCGGCCAAATGTGACCTTTCTGCAGCAGCTCTTGAATTTGCCTCTTGATTTTGTCATTCTCCATAATAGAGAATTGTTAGATTGGTACATTGAGTAGCGGTGTGTCTGCGATCATATCGATGGAGTGATTGGCATGAAAGTGCAGAGGTACCTCTGGGGGTGAGATGAAGATGTCCCCGTACTCCTCCACAACCTTGTCCATCTATTTTTGTCCTGCATAGGAGCCCTGTCTTGAGGTCATGACCATAGTCTTCTTCTTGCCCTGAGGGTGGATCATAAGGGAAAAAAATTCCTCGGTTTGGGAAATGAGCTTACTACATTTCTTTGTAGTGATAAGAGAGATGCCGGTAAGCAGTGCTACCTCTGGTATCTTGTACAACTTATTGCCCAAAGTAATAATAAGAGTGTGAAGCTTAAAATCATACACAATATGTCGTTTCCACAAGTATGGTTGGCTTAATAATACATCACAAAATTCAAGAGTGTAAACATCACATAATACGTCATTCGTGAAGGTCTCGATACTATAAGGAAGGTGACACTGCTGGATGACGCGGAGATCCCATACTTGGTGAAGCCACCCGAAGGTGTATGATTGTGGGTGTGTTGTGGTCGCCAGGACCAGCTGCTTCCTGAAATTTTCTTAAATGAGGTTCTTTTATCTCTCTCTTTCAACAATGAACTGCAACGGGTAACCCTTCATCCACATATGGGAATTGAAGGGGCGCTCCTTCTCCTCTAGATATTCAAGTTCCTCCTTATGGATCTTGGTGGTAAAAATGGTGTCACTGGGTTCTGCATCGATAATATACTTCCCTTTATCATTCCCCTTGCCAGGTTTTGACTCAGATTTAGAGCATGCATCTAATTCAGAAGCCTTCACCTTAGCCACTAGTGACTGCTTGGCCTGACACTCACTTGTGTTGTGAGTGGAGGTCTTATGGAACTCACACCATTTCCTCATGTCCTTCTTTGGCTTCATGGTGTTGTTCTTCGCTTGTGGCTTCAATGGGTTGTGCTGGGCCGCCGCGCCTTGGTTTTGTCCTTTGTTCTGCAGTTTGGGGTCGCCTTTCCCTGCTTTTGATTCACATATCCAAAGTCTCATGTCTTATGTTTGATTTTTTTTCAGTCTTGGCAGCATACCAGTACGCTACACCAAGTGAGGAGACGTCGAGGAACTCCATTTCCTCCTGGATTTATTTGTGCAAACAACTATGATACTTAAGCATGAAATGTTTCTCTGAATATTTGATACCCACCTTTGTTCACATGGCATGGAACAAATTCGCCAACTCATGCACATATTGATCCCTTTGCTGCTGCAGCATAGTCCATTGTATGTACTTGTCCTCATAGATCCCCATGAGGTAGTATTGTTCCTTGATGGCATCTCAGAAATAATTCCAAGTGGGTGTGGCCAAGAACAAGGATGATTCCCTCTCGTCATTTTTATCAAAGTAGGCTTCCCACCAGTACTTGACATGGGGGGCAGCTTTAGGGAGCACAAAAGTAATATTTTCTCGATTGGAAAAGTCATGAACTGAAAAATATCCTTCTAATAGATTCAACCATCTATCTAAGATGTCTTCATCTACTTGGCCCTCAAATATGGGAATTTAAAATTTAACTTGTACCTTAAAAGGAGTGGCACCTCCAGAGTGGTTTTTGGATGAAGATGTGTTGTTGGTGGGTAGTTGGCGAAGGATCTGAGAAAATTTATCCATCATCAAGTTCCTCTGTTTCTCGAGGGCTTCCTAGAGAAATATCCTGATAGGATATCCTACTCCCTAGTATTTCTTTTCTTTCGCCATGGGAGTTTTTTAGGGTTTGTGAGGTTGATCTTGCAAAGGTTCGACTAGAACGAACCCTAACTCCTTATCCCCTGATCTCATTGGGGACATGCAAAGAAATATCGAGAAAGAGAAAACCACTCTGATAACATTGATCGAGAATTATGCATGAACACAATAAAATATAGAAGTAAACATAAACACAAAGATCATGCAGGATTAAAACTTCATTTCATTAATATCAAATAACTTAAATATGCTTACACACATAATGAAAATAAACTAGCTCGGGTAATGGTAGCTTATCTTTGAGAAGGGATGTGGCGACTACATGCCTCTCAAATACGTTAAAATGAGGCTCAAGGGCCTTTTTATTATTTAACACCATCAGAAACCCATAAATAACCAAAACCAAAACCCCAGGAGATGGAACGCCAAGATTTTATGGGCCCCGTTGGGGTTAGTTGGGAAGCCAACTTCCCAGGATCGAAACTTGGTCATATTATTTATGTTTGGAACATATGATATATCATCAAAAATATCTCTCCGAGTAATACAGGATTTGTCGCGGGACCTTACTATGGTATTGCAGCGGAGCTCAAAAAATCATCGTTTAGGGAGTTAAAATGGCTCCGGAAGTCCAGGCCCCGAAAAATGTTAAAAATAGAAAATGATGATATAAACAAGAAAAATGATGAAATTGACTGGAGTTTTAGGTGGAATAGGTTGGTGGCCACAATTATCCACCTGGATAATTCCTCCCCCCTTAGGAAGCAATGGTTCTCATTGCGTGTAGAGCCTCCATGAGGTGAGGAAATTTCTGTTGAACCTGGTCCCTAGTGAACCACTTTCCCTAGTGAAGGAGTTAGCATGCTTTGAAAACTTGATATAGTAAGATCCTTTGTGTTCTTGATCTGTGTGTCCATGATCTGATCAGTTGTTTCTTGTTCCATGCAGTATGGGTTTAAATTTGTTTGTGTGAGTTTTTCTGCAATGTCGGAGGTGTCTAGTAATGGTAGAAAGTAGGGCTGAAGGCAGTCCAAATTGAACACTAGGTGTAGACCAAGGAATGGTAGAATACTAAGCTCAAAGGCATTGTCCCCTACAACCTTAGTGATGGTGTATGACCCATATAGGAGTGGGCGAAGCTTGCCATGGGGTCCAACGATGTGCTCCTTCTGCAAATGTAGCCAAACTTTTTCGCCCACTTGGAACTTGTGTGGCACCCGATGTTGATCATGTCACTTCTTGTACTTAGCATTAGCTTTTTCCAATATGTCATAGACCTATTGGTATATGTGTTGAATGCACTCAATGAATATTTTTGCCTTGTCAGATTCATATTGGACATGAGTTGAATCTATCCGTGTAGTGGCAAATGGTATGGCCAAATCAATGGGACATAGTGGCTGTAATCCCAAACCCACCTAAGAGGGGTTGTGTCCAATTGAGTTGTGGAGAGCCTGGTTATAGTTATGTTGGACATAGGAAATGTTTTCATCCCATGTGGGTGGATGCTTTCAGGTTTACACGTGCAGAGTATGTACAATCATCCTATCGACGACCAGTGTTTGGCCATCAATTTCGGGGTGGAAAGTTGTGGAATTAGTGAGCTTGGTGTCCAACATTGACCAAATAATTTACCAAAATGTACTGAGGAACCTACTATCCTGATCTGAGATAATAGACTGTGGGATCCCAAAGTGTACCCACACTCATTCGAAGAAGATTTTAGCAGTGGCTTTTGCTGTGATATTCTACTTGTAGGTTGCAATAATGACCATATTAGAGAATCTGCCGATGACTACAAAAATGCAGTCATTTCCATGCTTCGTAGAAGTAATGCCTGAAATTTAATCCATGGGGATGGATTCCCAAGGTCGACTAGGGGTATGTAGCGTAGTATATAGGCCTTGCCTCTTGATGGTCATTTTGGAAATGGCACATGTAGTCCAGGATCTGATGTACTTCTTGACATCTTGTCGAAGGGTCAGCCAATAGAAATACTTTTGTAGTACTACCACTATTTTCTCGACCCCGAAATTTCCAGTGACCCGACTGTAGTGCACTTCCCAAATGATATTGGCATGCTCAATTGAAGGAACATAGAGGTTTCCTAGGTTGCATAACTGTGCATATTGGAGGTGAAAATCTTTAAATTTCTCACCTTCCAAGAGCATCCAGTATGTGTTGCAGAATTCTGAATCGCTTTTGTAGAGATGCGGCCAACTTGAAGTCTCATTCCCACAAGAGTCGAGCACAGTGGTTAGCACCAGGATCGATGGTCAGCTAAGGAACTCTCCAACATTATTGGTGCTTCCATTATTGTAATTGATGTTCAAATGGAACTATTGTAGGTATGTGGAACATTTTTGATGGCGATTGTTCTGCAACTTCCCTTATGTCTGTATGAACTACAGGGTTCGATGATCTATGTGGATGGTTGTTTCCTTCCCCAAAATGTAATTCTTCCATTATCAACATGCCTTCTCAATACAATACATCTTTTTGTCATGGGTGGGATACTTCAAGGTTGTTTTTTATAGTGTCTCACTGTGATATGCCACTACTGATTAAGAACTGTCCCAATAGCATAGTCAAAGGCATTTGTCTCAATCTCAAATGTTTGTTGCAAGTTTGGTAATGTGAGCACTGCTGTAGAGAACATGCGATGCTTCAGCTCTGCGAATGGATTCTGTTGAGATTCATACCAAAATAATTTTTCTTTCGCTCCTACCTTGGTGAATTGACTCAAAGGCCAAGTGATATGAGATAACCCAAACACAAACCTGTGGTAGAAATTGGGAAGACCTAAAAATTTGTAGAGCTCTGTTAGAGTGGTTGGGGCTGGCCAATCCCGAGTGACCTAGATCTTGGTTGGGTCCACATGCACCCCCCATTCATCAATGATGTATCCCAGATATTGAACTTGGGTCATGCCAAAAGTGCATTTCTCCAAATTGACACACAAATTGTGTTGTCGCGGTGCTTGGAGGACTTGTCGAATGTGGTGGAGGTGCTCTTCCCAACTCTGGCTGAAGACCAGGATTCCATCGAAATACACCACCATGAATGAGTTGGTGAATGGTCACAATATGTCTTCCATTAGCCTCATGAAGGTTGCAGAGAATTTGTCAACCCAAAAGGCATGAACAACCATTCAAAAAGGCCCTTGTTGGATTTGAAGGAAATATTCTACATATCTGAGGGTTCTATCGGTACCTGGTGATACCTGGACTTCAAGTCAATCTTGCTTAAATGTTTAGCCCCCTTGAGTTGGTCCAGAAGGTCATAAATCCATGGGATCAGATACCTATTCCAGATAGTGATCTTATTCAATGCCCGATATTCAATACAGAGTCTCCAAGTCCCATCCTTCTTCTGCACCAACACGATCGGGATCCCATAGGGTGATGAACTTGACTATATGTGACCTTTCTATAGCAGCTCATGAATCTCCCTCTTTATTTAGTCATTCTCGAGAACATAGCACTGATATATCGGTCCATTGGATAGCAGCGCGCTTGGTGTCAGTTCAATGGAGTGCTTGACCTGATAGTGCAGAGGTACCCCTATGGGTGAGTTGAATATGTATCGTACTCCTCCACGACCTTGTACATCTATTGTTGCCATATGGAGGAGCCCTATCTGGAGGTCATGACCACAATATTATTCTTTCCTTGACGGCGGATCACCGAGAATTTTTTTTTCTCATTTTTTGAAATGAGCTTATTGCCTTGCTTTGCAGTGATAAGAGAGATGGCAGTAGGAGGTGCTACCTTCGATATCCTGTGCAACGTATTTCCCAAAGTAGAAATAACAGTGTGAGGCCTAGACTGATACAAAACATGTCGCTTCCCATTAGGGGATATTTGAGGTCTAAAATTGGCCTCCTAAGAAAAATGTACAACCAACACTACAAGAAAAAAAGGCATTGGTGAGGGTCATGCCTGTGACAGACATTTAAGGTCCATCACCAATGTCACATATGGTGACAATCCTTAAAAAAACGTTTTTTTAAGTGCATATAGTGACGGTCCTATAAGGTTTGTCACCAAAGGAATTTTCAATGACACTTATGGTGAGGCTTGTTAAAGGCTCGTCACTAATTCTCTCTTTGATGTAATATTCCTAAATTAGCACGCAACTAATAAGAATATTATTTTTTCTTTAAAAATATGTTTAGATGAATAAATTTACAAAGGAGGTTAATCAAACTCCTAATGAAGAATAAATCAATGCCAAATATGAAAAAGGATAAATCTTCGCTATGTAAATAAGCACCCTTACGTGTGAAAGGGGCTAGTCATTTTGACTGGGTCAACTTTTACCAGATCTACAAAGTTGTATTGGAGGAGTGCTCATCAATAAGGCACAACGTAATTCTAGTTGAAGATCTATTGTGTGAAAAGGATGAGTCCAATGAAAGTGGTTTAGGGTTTTTCACACTCTCATCTTATGAAAGGAAGGGCAAGGCAGCATGAGGAGGTTGTTCATCATATGATCTTTGATATATTGTCTTTTTAGACCATATAGCTTTCTTGGTTGTTTAGCCTATATTGAAAACGATGTTTAGCATAGGAAATTCCTGTTTAGGAGTTCCTCCTCTTCCCATTCAGTAGCTATTGGGAGAGATTGTATTACAAGGTCCATTATCTGGCTTGAAGGCCAAGCTTCTCCTTTCAATTACAATCAGATATTGTTGAGGGTCTGGTTTTCTTTGTAAGATGTAGCAAGTGGAGATTAAATCTCTTCAGATCTAAGACATTCCAGTGCTCTTTTTCAGTGGAGGAGTCCTCTGCTCTATTGGAGGAAGTGTATTGGAGTACATGAGCTTCAGTTCTTGAACTTGACATGTATCCATCAGCTATCTATCCCCTAAAACGTAGTTTCTACCCCAGATTTGCGTTATTATTGTAGGTGGTGTTGCAGGGAGTTTGGGTGCACCATTTGGAGAGCTGGCTTCTAAGTGATGGGGATCTGCCCTCCACTTTGAGATCTATTGGAGGAGATCTACAAATTGTAATTTTCAGATCTGATCTGGATATTCTGAATACTTCAGAATTTCTGAATCATCCTGCAGATCTGCATTCTTAGATCTCAAATCTACTGCTTATGCTTGGTGTAAACCCCAAAATTCCAAGGGGATATAGAAGAAGAGCTTTTCTAGTGCATGGATCTGATATGAATTTGACTTTTTATGCACAGATCTACTCTATATCTGAAATGTAACCTACAATAGTTTGCAGCACAATAAAATAACGTTGTCAAGGCAACTTCAGTCATTTATGTGGTTGCAACCCCTCTTTTGAGGGCATTTCTTCTGTATTGTATAGTATTTTCAGTTGTGTATTTCATGGGCTTCATTATAAAACTACTTTGCTACTGTAAATACTTTTAAAGCAAATTTTATTGGCCTCTTGCTCTTTCTTTTCTGAAATTGCGTTATTTTCTGAGCAGTATTGCTGCAGTCCCTTGTTGGGCAGTTTTCAAGTCATACTGAGTGTGGGAGATCTGTTTAACCCACCTAGTTTGATTTGTTTCTAATATCCTCTTGGATTTCGGTCTTAGATACTCAGATATAAGGGATATAAGGGCTGATTTCATATTCTATTGTAGCCATTCCTAGAAAATGTGTTTTCCAGTCATGCCTTGCTAGCAGATCCCATTTTGGGATATTACAGTGGTATCAAAGCAGCTATCTTGGCACAACCTGTGCTTGGATTATTGGAAAGTGAATATGTCTTTTCATGGAGAGAAGAGACTGATGAAGAAATGTGGGTACATTGAAGACACCAATGTAAAGGGTAAGATCCCTTTAACTAGAAGTTTGCAAAGGGGAGAGTTCTCTAAAACTCTTTCTCAAGCTTTGAATGAGCTGAAAGAAGAAATCCAGGGAATGAAGAATGAGAGAGAAGAAAATATTTTAATATTTGCAAAAGAGGGAAGCCTCGCTACCTCATATGTTGGGTGTGAGCATTCAGCCACATCATCATATCTACAATGCCCTATTAACCACTTTTTCATGAAGAATTAAAAGAAGGAATGAGAGGTGCCAAAGAGAGAGACTCTTGGTGATTATTTGCAGGAATATGAGGCTCAATCTAAGGAGTTCAAAGATCACCTAAAATTCCAAGGGTTTTGCAAGGTCAAGGAGGAAGGAAGAAGCAAGAAGCATGGTGCGAGTAGATTCTTCTTATCTACTTTTGATAGATCACCTAAATTCCCAGCTAGGGCTTGGGTGAAGGAGCTAGACACCTATATGTAGCAACATCAAGTTTCATAAGAAGAAGCCATCAAAGTAGCAACACTACATTTTGAGGGTAAGGCTTATGATTGATGGTTGTTTGAGTCTTTTTCCTTAAAGAATGCAAATACATCTACCTATGTAAGGTTCATTAGAAGAGTAGTGGAAAGGTTTGATGAAGGGTCCCATGAAACACCTTCTATGGAGTCTATCAAACTAAGTCAAACAAAAATTCGGCATGGATTGGAAGGGTCCTTAAATTCAGCTCCATTTCAAGGGGATGGAAATTGGCATGATGTTTTGCTAAAGGCAAAGTCCCCATTGCATGAAGATATTTCTCTTCAAGAGGAATACATGGGTATTCCTCCTTCAAAGAAAGACCAAGATCTAAGGTCTCCTTTTGAGGATGAGGCATTCTCAAATATGGAAGAGAAGGCTAAAGATGATAACGCGGTCATTCCAAGAACACATCTAGGACCTTATGAAGAGGAAGATGGAGCACTTTCTCCAAGGAGGGAAACTCTTGGAATCTTGCAAGAAGTTCCAAAGGTTCTCACATATGGATATTGTGGCACAGTCCATGTGCAGCATGTGCCATCACCATCAAATGGTGAGATCTTGAAGATAGAAGAAGGAAGAGAGGAGGGAAAGCATCACTTGATGAGAATCATATACCCCTCTCTCTTTTAGAAGTTTGATGCACAAAGGAGGCAGGAGGATCTGTGCAAGGAAGGCAAGGACAAATCTGTCCACACATATACACATCCTACTTTATGCCTTGATGTCTCTTTACGTGGAGGCATTCCACCGGGGAGACCTCCTGATGGGAGGAAAACTAACGTGTTCTCTCAACTATGGGAAACATATTCTTACTTGGCTAAGGAGGGAGCTTTGGGAGAAAATAGCACAGCACAAATAATCCTTCATGGGTTCAAAAGAGAGATCAGCAATTTCCTGAATGGGACATTGTTATCTCCCTCTCAGTTATTTGCGCTAAAAAAGGAGAAGTCAGAAGTCTATGATGGCATGGGCACAATGTCATATGGAGACTCCATATTCTTTGGGGGCAGCCAATGATATTTTCATTCACAAAAAATATTTCTGATCACGACAAGAGGATATCAACACTCTTAGATGGGGAGGTATAAAGTAGTTGAGGGAGTCATTTATTTCCATGATTAGATTTATTTGGCTAGAGACTCCAAGGTTAAGGAGAAAATACTTAATTCAGCCTATGATATCATAAATTCAAAACCCACTGGTTTCGTTAAAGCATATCATACTATCTTAGATGGATTCATGTGGTAGAACTTCAAAGAGGACGTGCACTCTCATATGAGGAAGTGCATGGATCATTTGCTGGTTGAGGAGGAACATAACTCTTGGGAAGAGTTATCATTACCACCTCCTTATTCATTGAGTGTGAGAGGGAGCTCATCCATGAGTTACCTTGCTGATTTGAAACAAGTGTATGATAAACATTGTATTGCTGAATCTCATGATGTATTTATTAGATAGTTGCATTTTCTTAACACTCATGTGCAGGTCTTGGCTCCAAGAGGGGGCAACTTTTCTTATGGGTTTCATGAGCCACTTTGGGCCATGAACAATGGTGATGTTGGTCATTCCTTGGGAGATCTTGGAGAGATGATGTACTATTCATAGTGTGATTATTTAACACCAACCATCATACACCTTCTCCAAGCATGCAAGAAGGATGAGGCAGCAAACAAGTGTTGGGGAAGACACTTGTCATATCATATCCTATGGCAATTAGGAGTAAAATTGCGTTGGTTGCACATGAGGGATCATTTTACTTCTCCTTTATTTCATATGGCAGCTAGCATGACCTTAATTATGATCCCATATGCTGAAGATGTTCTTATCTTTGTTGGGGGCATGGTTGAAGGAGAGACACATATGTTAGATGTGTCCTTGGGGAAATAAATTTCCTACATTTTTTGCACTACATGTTCTAAGGGGAGCATGGGAAACTATATGGCCACTATAGTAGATCACTTGTCTCTTTATGATGTGGACCATATGATTGATTGGAGCACTTGGAGCATGCCTCTCAGGGGCAATTAGGAGGAGCTTTACTATGAATTACCAAGCTAGGATGTGATTCATTTCATTTGGATGATAGCATGGAGGTGGGAGTCCTTCATTGATGATGAAATTCCCCATGTTTGTCATCACTTCTATCTTGAAGGGGCCATTGTTCAGCAAGGAGGTTTCTATATAGACCTTCCTTTATTTCATGATGTGAGCCATTTGCTTTATCTACCAAAGGCCAACTTACATACTTGGGAGGAACCATTGGGAGACAGAATTATTGCAGAAAATTTGAAGCAATGGTGGAGACTGTTGAAGGAGGAGGCCACAAGAAGAAGAGGGGAGATTTTGCAACACCCTGCAGTTGCTTGAGGAAAAGAAAAATTTGGGAGGGGAAGACTGTAATATTCCTAAATTAGCATGCAACTAATAGGAATATTATTTTTTCTTTAAAAATCTATTTAAATGAATAAATGTACAAAGGAGGTTAATCAAACTCCTAATGAAGAATAAATCAATGCCAAATATGAAAAAGGATAACTCTTGGCTATGTAAATAAGCACCCTTACGTGTGAAAGGGG
Organism: Pinus albicaulis; assembly: GCA_034641835.2. NCBI lineage: Eukaryota > Viridiplantae > Streptophyta > Pinopsida > Pinales > Pinaceae > Pinus > Pinus albicaulis. The sequence goes on along the minus strand of CM076580.1, from coordinate 112,557,835 downwards.
CTAATTATTTTGATTGGGTCAACTTTGACTAGATCTACAACGCTGTATTGGAGGAGTGCTCATCAATAAGGCATAACGTAATTCTAGTTGAAGATCTCTTGTGTGAAAAGGATGAGTCCAATGAAAGTGGTTTAGGGTTTTGCACACTCTCATCTTATAAAAGGAAGGGGAAGGAAGCATGAGGAGGTTTTTCATCATATAATATTTGATATATTTTCTGTTTAGACCATATAGCTTTCTTGGTTGTTTAGCCTAGATTGCAAATGTTGTTTAGCATAGGAAATTCCTATTTAGGAGTTCGTCCTCTTCCCATTCAGTAGCTCTTGGGAGAGATTGCATTGCAAGGTCCACTATCTAGCTTGAAGGCCAAGCTTCTCCTTTCAATTACACTCAGATCTTGTTGAGGGTCTGGTTGTATTTGCAAGCTGCAACAAGTGGAGATTAGATCTCTTCAGATCTAAGACATTTCAGTGCTCTTTTTCAGTGGAGGAGTACTCTGCTCTATTGGAGGAAGTGTATTGGAGTGCATGAGCTTCAGTTCTTTATCTTGGCATGTGGCCATCAGCTATCTATCCCCTACAACACAGTTTCTACCCCAGATCTGTGTTATTCTTGTAGGTGGTGTTGCAGGGAGTTTGGGTGCACCATTTGGAGAGCTGGTTTATGAGTGATGGGGATCTTCCCTCCACTTTTAGATCTATTGGAGGAGATATACACATTGTAATTTTCAGATCAGATCTGGATATTTTGAATACTTCAGAATTTCTGAATCATCCTACAGATCTGCATTCTTAGTTCTTAGATCTACTACTTATTCTTGGTGTAAACCCAAAAATTCCAAGGGGATCTGAAAGAGGAGATTTTCTAGTGCATGGATTTGACTTTTTATGCACAGATCTGCTCTAGATCTAAAATTTAACCTACAGTAGTTTGCAGCACAATAAAATAATGTTGTCAAGGCAACTTTAGTCATTTATGTGGTTGCAGCCCCTCTTTTGAGGGAATTTCTTCTGTATTGTATTGTATTTTCAGCTGTGTATTTCATGGGCTTCATTATACAACTACTTTGCTACTATAAATACTTGTAAAGGACATTTTATAGGCCTGATGCTCTTGCTTTTCTGAGCAGTATTACTGCAGTCCCTTGTTGGGTAGTTTTCAAGTCATACTGAGTGTGGGAGATCTGTTTAACCCACTTAGTTTGATTTGTTTCTGATCTCCTCTTGGATTTCAGTCTTAGATACTCAGATCTAAGGGATCCAAGGGCTGATTTCATATTCTGTAGTAGCCATTCCTAGAAAATGCATTTTCCAGTCATGCCTTACTAGAAGATCCCATTTTGGGATATTATAGTGGTATCAAAGCAGCTATCTTGGCACAGCCTGTGCTTGGCTTATTGGAAAGCCAATACGTCTTTTCATGGAGAGAAGAGACCGATGAAGAAATTTGGGTACATTGAAGACACCAAAGAAAAGGGTAAGATCCCTTTAACTATAATTTTGCAAAGGGGAGAGTTCTCTAAAACTCTTTCTCAAGCTTTGAATGAGTTGAAAGAAGAAATCCAGGGAATGAAGAATGAGAGAGAGGCAGATATTTTAAGATTTTCACATGAGGGAAGCCCCACTAACTCATATGTTGGGTGTGAGCATTCAACCACATCATCAGATCTACAATGCTCTATCAGCCACTTTTTCATGAAGAAGAAAAATAAGGAAGGAGAGGTGCCAAAGAGAGAGACTCTTGGTGATTATTTGTAGGAGTATGAGGCTCAATCTAAGGAGTTCAAAGATCACCTAAACTTCCAAGGTTTTTGCAAGGTCAAGGAGGAAGGAAGAAGCAAACAGCATGGTGTGAGTAGATTGTTCTTATCTACTTTTGATGGATCACCTAAATGCCCAGCTAGGGCTTGGGTGAAGGAGCTAGACCCCTATATGCAGCAACAACAAGTTTAAGAAGAAGAAGCCATCAAAGTAGAAACACTACATTTTGAGGTTAAGGCTTATGCTTACTAGTTGTTTGAGTCTTTTTCCTTAAAGAATGAAAATACATCTACCTATGCAAGGTTCATTAGAAGAGTAGTGGAAAGGTTTGATGAAGGGTCCCATGAAACACCTTCTATGGAGTCTATCAAACTAAGTCAAAAAAAACTTCTGCATGGATTGGAAGGGTCCTTAAATTCAGCTCCATTTCAAGGGGATGGAAACTGGCATGATGTTTTGCCAAAGGCAAAGTCCCCATTGCATGAAGATATATCTCTTCAAGAGGAAGACATGGGTATTCCTCCTTCAAAGGAAGACCAAGATCTAAGGTCTCCTTTGGAGGATGAGGCATTCTCAACTATGGAAGAGAAGGCTGAAGATGATAACGCAGTCATGCCAAGAACACATCTAGGACCTCATGAAGAGGAATATGGAGCATTTTCTCCAAGGAGGGAAACTCTTAGACTCTTGCAAGAAGTTCCAAAGGATCTCACATATGGAGATTGTGGCACAGTCCATGTGCAGCATGTGCCATCACAATCAAATGGTGAGATCTTGAAGATAGAAGAAGGAAGAGAGGAGGGCAAGCATCACTTTATGAGGAGCATATACCCCTCTCTATTTTAGAAGTTTGATGCAAAAAGGAGGCAGGAGGATCTGTGCAAGGAAGGCAAGGAAAAATCTGTCCACACACATACACATCCCGCTTTATGCCTTGATGTCTCTTTACATGGAGGCATTCCACCAGGGAGACCTCCTGATGGGAGGAAAACTAAAGTGTTCTCTCAAATATGGGCAACATATGCTTACTTGGCTAAGGAGGGAGCTTTGGGAGAAACTAGCACAACGCAGAGAATCCTTCATGGGTTCAAAAGAGAGATCAAAAATTTCCTGAATGGGACATTGTTATCTCCCTCTTAGTTATTTGCGCTGAAAAAGGAGAAGTTAGAAGTCTATGATGGCATGGACATGATGTCATATGGAAACTCCATATCTTTGGGGAAGCCAATGATATTTTCATTCACAAAAGATATTTCTGATCATGATAAGAGGATATCAACACTCTTGCATGCATGGGCTACATTGAGGAAGTTTTGGAAGACAAGGACTTTCCAAGGGGAGGTTGACACATATTAACATGCTTTGGCACACACTAACATTCCTTGGCACCTCACATGTCTTAGAACATCTTTCCATGACTAGGACACCCAAGAACATGTTGGCAAGGCACTTTAGCATATCATAACACTCTCCTAGCATGTGTTGGCATGCCTTGTAGTCCCTATCATGCCCTGGAACACTTTTGAATGCATTAAAATAAATGAGCACTTGTCACACATTGGAACTTGGCATGTATTGGAACCTATTATTAGTGTGCATAGCATGCCCCTTTTTAAAAATATAAAGTATTTATTTATTAACCCTCTTATGTGTTCATTTCCTTTCATTTTAGCTTGGTTCTTCTTCTTTTTTTCCTTGATACTTGTTGATCAGCGGTTGTCATTGATGTCAACCCAAGCAGCACCAGGGGCTAACCCAATATTGCATGGGAATTTGGACGTACCAAATTAATATATTCTGGGTCAATAATGCTTTTGATGGTTTCTACTTGTCGAGATGTTTCTGTTGATATATGCCACACCATGTAATTCTTCACGATTTGAGAGATATTCATGTTTGAAGTTTGTACCCCCAGTTAGTGGGCTAAAACCCCATGGGGTTGGGGCATGGGTAATTGAAAAGTCATAATTAATATTTTTTAAGCTCATAAAATCCCTCCCACGTTTACTTTTTGAATCCCCTCTCAACCTAAGCATTTATATAAATTGTGATCCTTATTTCCTCCTTATGCATGGGATTTCGCCATCTGAAACAGGTCATCGCGGAATTTGCGCTCTAAAGTTTTTTCTACGAAGGTTCAGAAGTTGAAATTTTTATGAGGTGAAGCTGAAATCTTGAGGAAGCTTTTTTAAGAATTTCAGATCAAGATGCACAATATTTTTGAAGCTATGATCTGTGGAAGTCAGGGTTTTTGCGGGCTCCTGAAATTCATCTCAAAGAAGAGACCTTGGTAAATCCGTCATAACTCTCTCTCTGAGTATCAGATTGGAATTCCGTAAAATATGGTAGATAGTGCACATTATGAAATTTTTTCTCTATCAATCTCAGAGCCAAATGAAGAAACAATGACACGTGGCACTCCGTACAATTTCACTCTGCTGAAACATTCCATAATTAGGGCATTGTGAAAGATTGAGTATAACTCTCTCTTGAAGAATCCAAATTGGGTCAGACCTGTGGCATTGGAAAGATGACTCATAGGAATAATACTGGACCAAAAATCATATATAGAGGATCTGAAATAACAGAGATACACCAGATTCAATATCGAGCTCCTAGAAGGCATGAAAAAGCTAGATTATGTGTTGTAAAGGGTTGCAAAGGACCAGAATTTCTACGGTAACAAAGCAAAGCAAGGTGCAGCAGAGGGTAGCATGACAAGAGCATCAACCAAGGTGCATAACAATAGCAAGAAATTCATCATATGAGGTCTTCAAGTGGGCAGCACTGCATACAATCATTGTAAAGGTATCATTGTGCTTAGTCATTGTAAATACATTATTGTACAAATTGTACTAGAGTCTCTCTGCCAAGGGTTGAAGAGGCAGTTTTGGGAGGTCTAGGATCATCATTAGGTGGTTGTTTCAAATTTGGGGTGGTAGGGTGGTGCTAGGGTGAGTTGTAGCTCATTGGGTGTTGGGGCATCCATTTAGTTGACTACTGAAGAATCTTGGACGTTGGAGCGTCCATCCAGTGGGAGCTGGAGAAGAATGATTTTCTATATTCTAGGAAGTTGGAGCTTTATTTTCAATTGGAGTTGAATATTAAAGAATTATTAGAAAAGCAATAGGTGGTTTTTGTCTCGGAGTGGGTTTCCACCTTAAAAACTATGTGCATTTGTGTTCCTCTTGTTTGCTCCTATCATTGTACAAACACTGATAATAATTGAAGTTTAACTAATGCTCTAATTGAAAGGAATACTGATTCACCCCCCCCTCTCAGTATTTCCAAAAATACTCTTTGACACATATTAGCATGCCCTAGAATCCTACACATCCTAGCATGCCTTATCATCTTGCATGTATTGCTGCTATTTGGAACATGTTAACACACACTACAACTCCCTAGCACACTCTCGCACTTCTTGACATCCCTTAATATCCCCTAGCATGCCTCACTAGTGCTTAACATACCTTGTCACTGGACCCTCCTTGGAATGCTAGCTAGCACTCGTTGACACTCCCTGACACACCCACATATTGATTCACTTCCATGCATTTTCACCTGGTGTTCCCTTGTGTTGCCCTAGTTCTCCCTAACACTCATCAGCATGCATTAGCACACTCTATCACACCTTAGCACTCTTTAAAGTTCCCTTCCAGTTCATAACATGTGTATCACTCCCTAACACACATTAGCACTTGGCATGTGTTGGAACTTGGCAAGTATTAGCATGTCTAGCATTCACTAAGATGCCTTTCTATTCTTTGGCATGGTTTAATATTAAATTTATTTGAGATCAATTTTTGGAAAGTATATGAAAAGTAACAAAGGATGATCTGACACTTAGAATGCACTAACACTTGGCACTTGGCACCTATTTCCACCTATTGTTGGTAAATTGATGACTTATTAACCCTATTATGTATTCATCTCCTTGTAGTTTAACTTGTTTCTCCTTTTTGTTGCCTTGATAGTCCTTGGCACATATTGTCACACCCTTGCGCATCTTGACATGCATTAACACTTGACACATTCTACCATATTTTACATGAATTAAAACTATCTAGCACATGTTAAAATTCCATAGAATTCCTTGGCACTCATGCCCTCACAACTAGCCTTACATTTTTTCACGACTTGGGAACTGAATCAAGTCCTTAGCTACTGCAACTCATGTGACATTTGTCTGCTTCAGCCGCAACAACTTGACCAATTTCACCTAATAGAAGTATATTGTGCCTTGTTCACCTAAGAACTGCGTATACCTCATCTTAGGCCACTCATGTCCAAGTTGAACTTTTCCCACTTAAGAACTTGCTAAGACAAGGATCACATCTAGCCATGGCCATAAAACAACTAAGCAACATAGCTTACATAGGAAATATTTCACATGTATGTCCAGTTCATATAAACAATATAGCATTAACTGAGAGTTTGCAAGAACCACAAGATACAAAAGGCACACAATATATAATTTGGCACAAGCCTAGTTCCCCAAAACTTATACATGACAATGTACAATATGCAATTGTCTAAAATAGTTTAAAATATGAGCATTCAGCCAAAGTGTGTCACATGTCATATAAAAATAATAGATAAAGGAAAAATAGTGTTGTGCCCAACACAAAGTCTCCCTTTGTCTAAACTACTTTTTCGAGCCCCTTATCGCAATCATCGACTTTCCTCTTGAAAATCCTATTATGAACTTATTTTAACACACTTCGTCCTTAGCACAATTGAATTCACTGACACTTCTTGGCACACACTCTTATTTGTTAATTTCCATGCATTTTGACCTAGTTCTCCCTTGTGATGCCTCAACACTCCTTAACACTCCTCAGCATGAATTGACATTTTCCATCATGTGTTAGCATGCCTTTTAATTCCTTGGCATCCCCTAACCCTCCCTAGATATCATTCCCTCACAACTACCCTTGCTTAATTTGAAATGTGGGAACCCAACCAAGTCCTCGCTTGACTATAAGAGCTTGAACAAGTTACGATTACTACAAATAGACTATGTTGTTGAATTGCGTAGCTTGGGAGGTACTCCACAATCCTAGTGAGATGGGTTTGTGTGAGTTTGGTCACAAAAGGATTTGTTGGAAAAGAACCCAAGAAAAGGGGTTTTGGACCCAAGATGGGGTTTAAAATCTAAAAGAAAATTCAAAAGGAAAATAATATTTCCTAAGGTTTAAGTGGATAAATCCTGTAAGTTCTAGAGGGTTCTTAAGAGGCCTAGCTAGGAAAATCTATTTAAGGAGGCCTTAGATTGAAGGCAAGAACATCAAGTGATAAGTAGCTCATTTGATCAGGGAGGCCAAGAGAGATGTAGTCCTAAAGTAGGTTGAGTTAGAGGGTTGATAAAGGTAGGCCATGATCATCCACCAAGATAAAGATCTTAATGTGAGGGTTCAATAAAATTTCACATAACTTAATGGGTTTGAGATAGGAAGTAGGATGGCATACTGTTGGTTCTCTTATGGAATATCAAGCTCAAGGGAGGCGGCTCATGAGAATTTTGGCATGTGATTTCAGTGTTGTTTCAGTGTGAAGGCCACATCAAATTTTGAAATAGTAGAGAGGATTGAGACCCTATCTTGTGGTGGTTAGTAGGCTGCAAGGTATGTGATAAAGACCAAAAAAAATGGAGGAGGGCTTGCACTAGAATTCAGGTCCAAAACATAAGTAGACGTAGGTGTAATATTTACAGAGGTAACCATATTTTTAGGGTCATAGATATCTAAAGTTCAGGTCAATATTCAATCAAAAAAATGCCCAGAATATATGGATCCATATGAGCCAGAGCGATTCTCTTATGGATGCAAGAGTTTTTGTTTTTTCTATGGGTGGATAGCGTTTGTTCTAAATCAATTAGAATAGAAGTATAATGCCCTATTTAGGGATATTTCCTAGCATGTTCATTCCATAAGGTATGCCCTTAATACTATGGAACATATGCGTAGAAGAAGAGGGGTCATGACCCTTAGAGAGAGGTTTATCTCTGCAATATATATGACATATTTGGAATATGGTTTGAAAAAGTATGTGTGGAGATAACAAATCCAAAGGAATGTGGACTTGAGTAGAATATTGAGCAGAAGAAGTGTGCCATGTGAGGAATATATTAACATGAAGAGGAGTTCATTTTGGTGGATTTTCCATAGAGTTTTGGAAAAATATATGAAGCAACCTATAAACAGTTAGTCAATGGATTGTTAGTGGATGATTTGTGACCCTAGTTTAGTCATATACAAATTTTTATAAGGATGATAAGAGAAGTTGTCCATATTTGTTCATAGGTTGGACAAAAAATAAATTAGTACACAATAATAGTGATTTTTAGAGGAATCAAATCACTATTATGTGGAATATTTGAAGAGCACTAGATGAGGGCATTGTTGTGGGCACTAGATCAATAAAAGAATTGACTGTGGTTGGTTAAATTGATGGCATTCCAAGTACAATTGGAGGGTTTTTAGGTGACTCTCAAAGAAGATCCCTAATTCTTCTACTTGTTAAGGAAAATAAGACTGTTAGAAGGGTAGTTTTATTGGGACTAAGGACGTGCAGACTTTGAAGGACTAAAGTAGTAGTCAAGCAACTAGCCCTAGTTAATTGTATTGTAGAGGATTGAGTTAGTGAGAAGAAAGGAAACCTCCATATCCCTAGACTTGTCATATCGGAGCAGGAGTATGGAAAAAGTGGGAAAACAAAAGAGTTGTTCACAAACGGATTTGTGAACAACTGATCGAAAACCCTAAGTGTTGCAAACCTTAAAGGAAAAAATAGGTAGATAGAGGGAATTTTTTTCTGATCCGAGTTCATTAACCTAAAGGATTTGAGTTCATTTATAGAAGTATATTTAGGAGTTGCATAATGGGAGGCAAGAGGACTTGCGAGATGTGTTCAGGACATGTGGACTGACAGGGTTATGTGTGGCCACCATAAAAAAAGTGGGTCAAGTGTTGTCTTATTCAAGGTAGATTAGTTGTCAAAGGACTAACACCAAGCCCTAGTTGTATTCCTTGTATCAGTGTGATTGTAAAGGGCCATGATCCCTCGTACGAGAGTTGTAGCCTATTCTATTATAGTTTATAATTTAATGAAGAATGGTTTGAAAAATTTGTGAACTAGTTGATTCCCTGATGTGTGTAGATTTAGTTATGCAAAGTAGATGTGTTATGGCACATGATTGTGTTTGCATCAAATATTCTAAGACCAAACCGAGATTCTCATGTGTTGTGGAAATTCAACATATGCCTTGTTCACTTAAGAAATGCCTGCAACTCATCTTAGGCTACTCATGTCTAATCTAAACTCATCCCACTTAACAAGATACCAAGACAAGGCTCACAACCAACCATGATAGTAAAACATTTAAGAAACATAGTTTACATCTTGACATTCCATATCACCTGACACATATTAGAATTCCTTGGAATTATGTGGCATGAGTTAGAATCCCCTGCATTCCTTGGCATGCTTTGGCACTTCTTAGCACACACTACCACTCTCAGACATGCCCCATAACTCTAGCATGCCCTGGCATTTACTAGAATATAACCTTGTCACTCCCTCCTTAGCACACCTGAAACTCACTAAATCTCCCTATAACACACTCTTATTCGTTCATTTCCAATAATTTTGAACAATTTCTCCCTTGTGTTTCCATAGAACTCCCTAAAATTCCCTATCAATTATTGACACACCTTGACACTCTAGCATTCCTTGGAACTACCAAGCATACCTTGTCATTGCCTCATTAATACACTTAGAACTTGCTAACACTCATTGTCACACACTCTTAATCAGTCATCCCAATGCATTTGAAACTAGTTCTCTCTTGTGTTTCCATGACACTCCTAAACACTCCCTGGCATGCATTGGAAAACCCTAGTTCCTTGCACATCTTGGCATGTTTCGATTTCCTCTAAAATACCTTAGAATTATGTAGCATACATCCCCCCCCCTCCTTAGCACACCGATAAATAACTGACACTTATTATCAAAAACCCTTATTAATTCTTTTCCATGCATTAATTTTACCTAGTTCCCCCTTGTGTTTCCCTTGCACTCCCTAATAATTCCTAGAATGTGTTGGCACACCCTAGCACTGGCACATATTGGTTGAACGTTTCCCTAGCACTCTAGCATGCCTTAATGTGAAAATTTGATGACCTGAATTCATACTAAACCAAACTGATATTGCTTCTCCTACTTGTTAAATTCTTACAATTTATTTATTGTGTTCTATAGGTAAATATCAAAGAAAATACAATTTTAACCGTCATTAAATAAATAAAATGTGGAAGATAAGTACTGAGCAAGAAAAAATACAACACACATAAGTGACACTGTTATTTTTGGATGAATGTCCCCGGAAAAACCGAATGTGGGAAAACCGGTGCAACAACTGAGGGTTTGTATTATTACATAGTAATTTTGGAATACAATCTGGATGCCCAAATTTGGCTATCCAATAGAGAATCTTACTGGCATAAAAATAGTGAGGATTACCTCATACTAACACTGGAGATCTGTGTTATGTCCCCATAATACTAGTGTAGCCCCTTATTATTGTTAGTATAGTCTCATTATTTTTATTGTTGTGCCCATGTAGTCCCCATATTGTTATTAATGTGCCCCATAGGTGTAGTCCCATTATTGTTATTGTTGTGCCCATGTGGTCCGCATAATGTCATATTATGGCCCCTTAGACTCCTATATATAGAAGGTAGGTTTTTTCATTTGTATCATCCAAGAATTGTTCATTTACGTAATGTAAATGACATTTCGCCCTCAAAGAGATCGACTTCTAAGTCGTGATCTATATTTTCTTCTATTTTGTGAGCTGGTTGCATAACATTTGGTATCAGAGCTATGGATTCTAGGGTTTCACTGCTGCAAACAGGTCATATTTTAATTTTCACTATACCTTTTTTTATACGAAGGTTTAGAAGCTGAAATGTTTACCACAGGAAGCAAAAATTCCAAGGAACTTTGTGTAAAAATTTTAGATCTTTGTTTGCTACATTTTCGATATGATCTAAGTAAATTAGGGTTTTTGTAGGCTCCATAATTTCATCTCAAACAGGTGATCGAGGGAAAATCATCATAACTTTTGTTTCAGACATCGGATTTGAATTATGTAAAAAGTGACCGAAATTGCATGGACTGTAGTTTCGTGTGTATCAATTTGAAATTCGAAAGTCAAATAGTGATGCATGGAATGATGTACAAGTTCGCTCTACTGAACCAGTCCATAATTAGGTCATTGTGGGAGATTGGGCATAACTTTATCTTGAAGAATACAAATTAGGTCTAACCCATGGAATTGGAAAGAAGACTCATAGGGATATCACAGGACCAAATTTAAGATCTAGGAGATCCAAAATTATAGAATTACAACTGTTTCAAGCTCGAGCTCCTAAATGAAAGAAAAATGTGTTTATTTAAAAAAAATGCATAAATTTTGTTTGAAAAATAAGTTTGAAGTGATTCCAAAGGTAATATTGAAGCGTAGATATCAGTTTTGAGTTCTAAAATTCCTCTAAAAAATAATTCGACGCCCATTAAGCCCTTATAAATCTCTACTATGACACATGAAGAGTAATAATTGCATCATAATATCTTAAAATTATAAGAGCAAGTGCAACAAATTTATCTCTCATATAGAACAACCAAAAATGAACTAGAAGCTAAGATGGATGGTTTGAAGGATGGCATGAATTGCATGGAAGCTAAGATCGATGGTATAGAAGGAAACGTGGAAGATTTGAAGAGAGACATGGAAGGTTTGAAGGAAGGTTTGGAAAATTTGCTACAACACAATCTTCCTAATGATAGACAGGTAGTAGAGGAAACTCATGACAAGAAAAAAATAAATGTTAATAGTGATTTCATAGACTCTAATGTTGGATTGAAGACCCACCATATTCCAAATATCGATTTCTAGGAAGTTTGATGGAAAGGATCCCGTAATATGGATACTACAGATGGAGCAATACTTTGATCTCCATAATGTGAAAAACACACAGAAGGTACGCATTGCAACTTTATATTTAGAAATCAATACATTTGTATGGTATTGATGGTTTTTATCTCGTAAAAAAATGTCAATTGGACAATTTTTATGGAGGAAATGATACAAAGAGAAACACATTCTTTAGCCAATTGATAAATCTCAAACAAAAAGGTTCAATGGTGGAGCACATTGAGGACTTCCAAAAATTGAATATAAGGGTAAATTATATTCAATAGGAGCACAATATTGATGTCTTCATAGGGACTTTAAAGGATAGCATCCAACATGAATTTTTCCTTAGGGAACTTGATTCATTGGATAAGGCATTCAGCTTGGCAAGAAAAAATGAAAGAAAAATTATGGTGACAAGGAAGCCTACCACTCACAACTATAAAGATGGAAGTGTTGCTACTCCTAGACTTCCACAACCTACAAGGTTGACACCACAAAAATTGGAAGAAAAAAGAGCAAAAGGGTTTTTTTATAGTTGTGATAGCAAATACACTAAAGGTCATCAGTGTGTTGAGAAGAAATTATTTTACATAGATTGTGAAGAGGAGGAAGAAAAGGAACAAGAAAATTAAAAAGAAGAGGATATACACTAGGAACCAACCTTGGAGAAAGAAGAAATGAATTCAACCATATCTTGAAATTCATTGGCAGGAATTACCACTCCTCAAACTCTCAATATAGAAGGACATATCAAGAATAACAATTTAATAGTGTTGATTGATTCGGGTAGTACCCATAATTTTATTCATTGTAAGGTAGCCGAGGAATTGAGTTGCTTCCTGTACCTAGCACCAAAGTGTCAAGTGATGGTTTCAAATGGAGGAACTATAAATTTTTCTAGAAAGTGCCATATTATTAGGCTAACCATGGGGAAATATGTATTTAATAGTCCAATGATCTCCATTCCAATGGGCGGTGTTGATGTTATACTAGGAGTACAATGGTTACAATCTTTGGGGACGATAACTTTTAATTTTCAAGAAATTTTCTTGATTTTTTTTTTCGAAAGGAAAGTAAGTTGAATTATGGGGCATCGCAAGGAAGCCAGGAAAGATAATCAACTCTAACGTCATAACAAAGCTTCTGAATAAATAACAATGAGGTGTAATTGCACAATTATGCTCACTAGCAGTTCAAACATCAAAATCATCTATTTCTTCAGATCTCCAAAAAGTTTTAGACAATCATTTAAGGTGTTTGAGTCTCCCAAAGGACTCCCACCTATTTTTGATCATGATCATGATATTAATTTGATTCCGGGAAGTGTTCCTCCAAACATCAGGCCTTAAATATATCCCTATGCTAAAAAGAGTGAGATTGAACGTATGGTTGCATAAATGCTAGAGGCTAGTATAATTCAACCTAGTCAAAGTTCTTTCTTCGCTCCAGTAGTATTTGTGCACAAGAAGGATGGATCATGGCGTATGTGTCTAGATTATAGGGATCTCAACAAGCTCAATATTAAAGATAAATCTCCCATACCTATCATTGATGAATTATTGGAATAATTACATGGAGAAATTTACTTCACCAAGATGGATCTTCATTCTGGATATCATCCAATTAGAATAAAGACTGAAGACATTCCGAAAACGACATTCATAACGTATGAGGATCATTATGAATTTTTGGTCATGCATTTTGCCCGTACTAATGCACCTTGGCACATTTCAAGGTTTGATGAAATCCATTTTCAAACCCTTAAAAAATTTGTGTTAGTATTTTTTGATGATATACTAATCTACAACAAGTCTTGGAAGGATCATGTCCAACATGTTAACAGGGTGCTCAAACTATTGGAGGAGAAAAAATTATATGCAAAAACCTTCAAATGTTTCTTTGGAGTACAGGAGGTGTAATATTTGGGTCATATTGTATCACATGAGGGTGTTAAGGTAGACCCTAACAAAATTAAATCCATTAAGGAATGGAAAATCCCCAAAACCATAAATAATATTCGAGGATTTATGGGGTTAGCAGGGAATTATCACAAATTTGTTAATAATTATGGGAGAATATTAGCACCTCTAACATCATTACTAAAGAAATATGCATTTTCTTGGACTCTAGAAGCAACTAAGGCCTTTGAACATCTTAAAGAGGTAATGTGCCAAGCACCGGTCTTAGCTACGCCAGACTTCAGAATTTTTTTTTTGTGGAATATGATGCCTCATATAATGGAATTGGTGTGGTTTTAATGTAACAAGGAAGACCCTCACTCAGTTTCTCCAAATACTTCCCCATATTCTCATAAAATTCTCTACAAAACAATGACTCAAAACATGAAATTTAAAAATTGTGAAAAATGAGCTTTAAAGATGCATTCATAACTCATGACATGTGACACCTATGAAAAAAATGTAAGCATTTATTTTAATTTGGCTCGTACTTAAGAAAAAACTCTCTCATCTTTCCAGAATTTTCCTTCATGTGGTCGGAATCATCATTGCAAAAGGGTGTCAAAAACATAGTATGTGTAGCACTGTGCAACAAGCAGGCTGGGTAGCACCTTTGCGGTAGCGAACAATTTTGTGATCACCATGGTGTTGTGCATTGATTCTTGGCTCTTTCCTGCTGAAAAATAAACTTACTCTTCAAACACAAGCATCCACCAAGCTTTGGAAATCAATTTTGTAGACAATGGTGCAAATTGAATGGAGGCATGTTGATTTGTTTTGAAATTTTATATTATGGTTATGTGAGGTCCCTCATGCACCTCAACTCCTTTGAAAGAAATGATGGTTTGGGATAATTATTTGAAACATAGGTCAGATATGAAAATTGGGTAGTGGGGATAAGTATGAGTCATGTGAATGTTATTTGTAATGATGACCATTAGGGGATAGAGGGGATGGAAACTAGGGTATGTTGATGCAGATGCACTGTCAAGAAAGGATGAGGATGTGAAAGCATTGCTTTGTGTCATCTCTATTATCCAACCTGAGTGGATAAACAAAGAAAGGAATGAATAGAAGAATGATGAAGAGGTTTGGACACTCATTCAAAATTTGTAGCAAGATCCCAGTACATCTAAAAAATTTAGCTAGAAAAATGATTCATTATGGTACAAAGATCACTTATACCTTTGTAAGGATTCCCAACTCAAACAAAAGATTATTTTGGAATTGCACACCTCTCCCTTAGGAGGGCACTCAGTATTTTTAAAAAACTTACCATAGTGTCAAGAATGAATTATTTTGGGATGGCCTTAAATCTAATATTCAAAATTTTGTGGTGGAATGCTTGGTTTTCCAACAAAATAAGTTGAGAAAATTAAGACCCCGATCTTGCTACAACCTTTATCCATTCGAAGTCAACATTGGGAGGATATTTCAATTTATTCTATCATAGGTTTACCCAAGTATGAAGGAAATACTTTCATCATGGTGGTAGTTGATAGACTTACCATGTATGCACATTTTTGTGCATTATCTCATCCATTTAAAGAAAGTACAATTGCTACTACATTTATGGAAACAATTCAAAAGCTACATGGAAACCAAAATATTATTGTAAGCGACATAGATCCCATTTTTTCGAGAATTTTTTGGAAGGAATTATTTTATTGTTTGGGTACTCAATTATCTCATAGCTCATCATATCATCCTCAATCTGATGGGAAAACTAAGATAGCACAAAAATGTTTGGAAGGCTATCTTCATTGCTTTATATATGATAAACACACACAATGGACCAAGTGGTAACCTTTGGTTGAATGGTGGTATAACACTTCCTTCCATACTGTAGAAAAAATGACTCTATTTATGGCACTTTATGGATATCATCCACCATCCATCACATCATCTTGAAGAGACAATTCTAAGGTTCAAACAGTGCAAGATGACATCGAGCACCAACAACAAGTCTCCAACTCTTAAAGGATAACCTCACTTTGGCACAGAATCGAATGAAACAAAAGGAAGATCAACATCGTAGAAAAAGAAGTTTTGATGTAGGTGACTGGGTATTTTTATGGTTACAACCATACAAACAAATGTCCCTAAGAAAGCTAAGAAGGATAATAAATTATCACCAAAGTATTATGGTCCTTACATGGTGTTGCAAAATATTGCTACTTTGGCATACAAATTGGAGCTTCCTGTATTTTCCTGAGTGCACCCAGTTTTCCATGTTTCATGTTTAAAGAAGGTTATAGGTGAAAAAATCCTAGTTTAAACAAGATTTCAAGAACTTTACGAGGAAGGAAAAATCATATTGTAACCTGAAGCAGTCACGGAAAAAAGAAATCGACAGCTATGAAACGATCAAAATTAGAATATATCATAAAGTGGAAGAAATTACCTGCTGAAGATTCAACATGGGAGGATGATAATTTTATACAAAAGCATCTATAACTACTAGACATTGAGTACTGTTAGAGTCGGTCCTTACAGCCCTCCGTCAGAGATCAGTTCGCTTTTTGCATATCATTATTAGGTGTCTCGCTCGTTCCACTTTGTTGCATTTCGCTAGGAGCATGCCATTGACTGACGAGGGGGTCTGCTTATCTTGTGTTTCCTCATGCTTGTACCTGCAGGGCTAATTAGAATTCCTTAAAAAAATCACTGAAGTTCATGGTCATTGCATTCATGGTTATTAATGATTGTTTTTGTTAAAAAAGATTCTTTAGTCCTAGAGTCTAGGGTTTTCAAGTCCTTTGCATACATGTCATAAAAGCCCGCAGGCCATGAGGTTGGTTCCAAAAAGTTCTCATTTCATATTTTTTATTATCAAAAGCATTTGAAGACATTTCTAGTCCAAAACTCTGTTTTGGAACTAGAAATTGTCAATTTTCATTGTTGTAATAATTTTGTATTTGTTTCATTGTAAGAAACTTCCAGTGCAAGCCTCTGATCTTTTCCAAAGCCAAGTGCCAGATCCCTGCAAAAACAACCAAGTATTATCAGTTCAAAACTCAGAAAAGCCAAAGAAAAGCATTGTATTAAATGATCAAATGTCAAAATGCCAAACATTATGAAAGTGGGTCATGGAGTAATTTAAAATCAAATCTGATTTCATGAGATATTTTCTTCACATATAAATCATGGAAAATCATCCATTTCCACCAATTCTCAAGGCAGAAGTCGAAATTGTGAAGTGGAGGGCCGAAGACGTGTTTGCAGAGTTGTTGACAGGCTTTGAAGGTGCGCGCTACCCATACAGGAGGCGCGCTACCCATATAAGGGGCGCTACGCATATCACGCCCACAGACCGTGTTAAATATCAAGTGCGCTACGCGTATGGTGCGCGCTACGCGTTGGGTAGGCGCGCTACCCATACAGTGACAGAGCCACAAAATTTTGTCTTTGCATCCGATTTCGAGCTCAAACGCCTCCTTCAACTTGCAAGTAGGTTTTTAATCATTGCTCAGTGATTTTTTGAACAGGATTGTGGTGTTTTGAGGTGGGGAAAATTAATGTATTTGATGTGGAAAGGTGAAACCCTATGTTCATGGCAGATTTATTCCTTAGGGTTTTAAATACATATTGATGGCTTTGTGAAGATTTTCCCACCTTGTATGGTTGATATATATACCTCTGCATATATTGTCAAAGTCTCACTGCCCTCACACTTTCAGTTTTTCATTCTACCACTGCTGTCATCATCGTTATTTTACCACTGTCATGGCTATTTTTTTCACTGTGGTCATTGTCACATTGTGTCCCATTTCCCATTGATAAACACAGTCTTGTACTCATTTTCCCTTTTGACAAATTTTATCCAGCATTACAAAGGCTGCACACTACATTTGCACTTGGTACTCATTTGTCAAAATTCACTTGTAATCAAAACAGAGACTGTCTTTATGCCTATCCACTAAAACAGAGCTATTACCACTGTCACTTATTTTCTTATGGTGTTTTGGCACATATGCAACATATTTGGGTTTTGGGCATACATTGAAATTTTTGACTTCACTACACCTATATCAACATACATACTGCAGACTTCTTGTTTTCAAAGCCATGTCAGACACAGATTCAGTTTATGAGCAGGAGTATGACAGTGATTCCACAGTAGAGGGTGATGTGCCACGGAGGCCTCACAAAGGTGGCAAAGGTGGTAAGCATCTCAGGGAGGAGCCTACTTCTTTGGCTCAATTGTAGGCTTGTCCGCTTGCAATGGATTGCTTTCGGTATCAGTCATGTTTTCGATACTGTGAGATGATTTCACAAACCCAGCTTCATCGTGAAATAGCTCGTATATTTGTTCTAAATTTACATGATGGTCGTGTAAACCTCGCCGGAGTAGATTTCATTCTGTCCCCAGAGATTATTGCTCAGGCCACCGGCATACCAAATCTAGGAGAGGAATGGAACAAACGTCAGCAGTTAGAGAAATTCCACTATGAGCCATACATCAAACCTGGGTATATGAGGCATCTGAGCAGGGTTTTTCCTTTCAGATTCCTGAGAGATGATTTTGCACCACTGATGAGACTCATCATTCGGTATTTCAGTTGCGAGGGCAGATTCTCGCGTCTCGATGCGTACCATGTCCGTTTCTTGATGCATTTCACAAGGGTACGTATGATGAACATTCCGTACTTCATGTTTCGCAACATAGAGAGGATGGTGATTTTTGTACAGAAGAACACCCCAGCACAGCAGCATAGAAGTATATATCATTACGCGCTGATCAAGATCGTAGTGGTACATCAGTTGACACAGCAGGGCATCACTTGGGAGGATTTCATCTCTAGTGACTTTTTCACAGCGCCACAGCCGCCTCCCGAGATAGTTCATGATGAGGGAGAGCCTTCACACCAGCCTGACATTCCTGAGATCGAGCATATCAGTGCTCCATTGTATGTGACATACCAGCGAGGCCGCAGATCCTTATTTGCAGCTACACGACGAGTACTATCTCCACTCGGGGTGGAAGGGGTCTCGTTGACTCCATCAACAGAGCGAGTATTATCTCCACATGATGTGGAAGGGGTCTCGCCTTCTTCTTCAACACAGGTACAGATCTAGGACAGGGGCAAGAGGCCCATGCATGATGAGGGCCCATCAAGAGGCCGGGACACAGATTTCACGATCATTGATGTTGATGCGAGCTCTCCTAGCTCGAAACTGAAAGAGATCATCCAGGAGAAAAAGGCCGAGAATGACACGCTGAAAGAGAAATTGCATAGGGATCAGTGGGTGATAGATTACCTGGAGCAGCACAACAAATAGCTAGAGGATGAGCACACACTTTATGAGCTGCGGCGAATCCGTGAGGATCGACAATTGGCCCGGAAGAGACCTGGTGATATGACACCGGCTGATCGAGATTCTTGCCTCACGCATGTTAACATTCACCTGGAGAAATTGTTTCCAAAGGCCAATATAGAAAAATATATGCTTCGTCACATGAAAGGTCATTATTGGGCTCGCATGCATGTCTGCAAAGCAAGAATGAAGATTCTGAAGAGGAGATTGAGCAGAGCACTAAAACGGCGGAAAAGGCCTGATCCACTCTGGATTTTGGCCGAGGCTTCGTTGGCTGGGCATGATACATGATGGAGGGTCTTCGCTCCGAATTTGAGAAAATTCGAAGAAATTTTTGTCATTTTGAAATATTTTGGGCTCAAAACAGATTTTTCAGCTATACGAGTAGCGCGTCGACGTGCTCGCTTTTGTTCGGGACACTTACTGAAGGAAAACTTTATATTTTTGGGGTTTTCATGGTAAGTTATGCATGCTCAAGTATTTCCGAAGCATTTCATCAAGTTCTGGATGATCAAAAGGCCCAAAAACACCATGAAAACCACCTTGCTGCCACCTTTTGCACCAGCAGGAAGTACTTCTGGGCGAATGAAGTTTTGGAGCGGAAAATGAGCTCAAAATTGGGAAATTCCACTTGGGTTGGATAGCCAACATCCAGGGCTTTCCAACGAGCTATCATGAGCTCAATTTGGATGCCAGGAAGTGCCCCAAAATCGTGCTGAAATGCGCGCTACGCGTATGGCTTAGGGGCGCTACGCACATGGATTTTTGGTCAATTTTTCACCTTCCAGCTCAGGATTTCGGCCAGTTGGACCAGTTTTGCTTGTGGATGTAATTTTTGAGTTTTCATGATGTAAATTGAGGGTTGGCATGTAACTTTGGCTTACTTTTATCTATTCTAGGAGATTCACTCTCAAAAAAGTGAAAATCATGTAAATGAATCAGTTTCCACTCTTTTAGAGGCAAGTTGTTAGCTGCCTAGATTTTAGCTCCTTGATTAGAATTTGGTTGAAACTGATCCCTGAATAAGGAATTCGACCCCTAGAGGCATGGGAAGGGGTTAGAGTGATCTATATATTGTAATTTCTGAGACTCTTTCATGGTTGGACTCTTGGGAAACTTTTGGCACACTATTGTACATATTTTTCATATTTTGGCTAAGGAAAGATCAGAGGTTTTGCAGCACCTGTTGGGATTCTTGTGGTTTTCAGTTCTTGATGTTGTTTTATCTCAATTTATTGTAAGTTATTTCATGTTTAATGTATGCCATTCCCTTATTATGCTTCTGAAACTAAATGAATGAGTAGATGAGGTTGAATCCATTGTTTACAGTGCTCTGCCTTTGAATTTGTTCAGTTTTACATGTTTTCGCCTATTTGGAGAGGATCCATGTTCTCCCTTGCCCTATTCAGCTCCTTTTCATTATGATCTATCCACACACTTAATAAAAAAATATCAAGACTATTTCCTACCTCGCCCCAACCTGAATTCTGCAAAGATCTGGCCTTATCCCTGAACCCAAAATTGTTTTTTCCCATTTCTCCAACAAAAACCCAAAAAATCAAAATCAAACTTTCCTATTTCTTTACTAGCCTAAAATCAGTATTCCTTGTTCATTATAAGTCATCTCAGCCCCTTTGAAGACCTTTTTGCTAAGATAGACCCGGAGAGAGCCCTCTCCTGTCCTTGTAGGGCTAGCTACGAGGCTGGGCGTGGTTTGATGTAGCCTTGAGTTTTACCTTATTTCAGCCTAAGGTAGATTTGAGCACTAACATAGTGGCGACCATACTGGGGAGAAATCTCAATGGTTTGCTTGTTGATGTGTTTGTTTCATGAGTCTTAGACGGAGTCTGAAGTCACGCCAGGTAGCTTTCGAAATGCTTTTTCTATGCATAAGCGGAAGTAGATAAACGCTGCTTCAGTCGATCTCCGGTAAGCTTGTTAATGCAGCACTTGATTTGCAAAATCACCCCAGTATACTTGTTCATTCTAGACCTTTGGATGATTGATTCTAGAAGTTGATAGGCTGAAGATAATTGATTGTGTTCCTTGACATTTTCCCAAGTAGATCAATACACTGGCTTCAAGAAGGCATACTAGGTCAAATCCTGACCCTAATCCACCAACGATATTTGAAAATCCAAATCTGATTCCTAGGATTATTAGAAGACAAGGAAGTCAAGAAAGTTCTGAAAGAGGAAGTCAAGAGAGTTCTGGAAGTTCCAGATCGCTTTCTAGATCTGCATCCTGTCCTGTGAAAATTATATATGTTGACGAAATTCCTTTTGATGAACGATTTGAAACATCCTTATTTGTAAATTTTTCTGAAACTAAATTATCAAGATTAGTTCCGGATCCATTGTTTTTTGAAGATTTGTAATTCAGATTTGTTTCATATCACTTGGACAGACAGTTGCAAAATTCCATCGTGGCTACCAACATTCCCGAATTCATTGGATCTGCTTCACAAACTCTTGGACCATCTGAAGTTGCATCTAGTTCATGGATTCCCACTGAACCTTCCTTTATCCCTACCATTCCCGTTTAGCCTGAGATTTCTGATTAGCAATTAACAGTAGTTTCTCCTCCGTCTCCACCGCATACACCTCATTCACCTACTGCTCCCATTCCTCCTGTTTCTCCGAGACAGCAGATTATAAATCCGCCAAGAGTCATGGCTGCCAGATTTTCACCTCTTGCTTTGCCGGCCAATTTAGATCCTATGCCTACTGATTACCAGAGCAAGATTCCTATATTCGATGGCACACCACAGAGTATATCAGCTCAGCAGCATATTGTCCGAATGACAGACTTTTTAGACCTGCATGAAGTTGATGCAGAAAATGTTTCTATGAGATTGTTTTCCTAGACTTTTGGAGGAGAGGTTCGTAAATGGTTCAGAGCTTTACAGGCCAGAAGTATCAACACATTACAGGAACTTTAGAATCAGTTTCTAGATCGGTGGGAGATGAAAAAAGATCCACTACAGATCACTTCCGAGTATACTAGCATCAAGCGTAATCCTGGTGAGTCCGTTCATGATTATATTCTCAGATTCAATACAGTGTATAATGCAATTCCAGATGACTTAAGATCGTCTAAAAAGTTAGCTCTTCTTAAATTCCCAGATGGTTTTGATCCGGATATGGCTTATTCTCTACGAGATAGAGATCCGCCTACCTTAGAAGATATGCAGAAGATTGCCGTTAGTGTTGAGGCGAATCTGAACGATAAGAGAGCACGGTTGAAAGCAGAGAAAAGAGTGACTATAAAGGAAGAGCCTTCCACATCTACATCCGAACAGCACTTGCTTCGTGAGATGGAAAAAATGTTCAAAAGAATGAACCTTGATAAACCAGAAACGCAGATTCGTAATCCAAACTACCGTGGCCTGCAGCAGCCACAGTTCAGAATTAAGCAGCGTGAACAGAGAGCACAAGAGTCGGCAACCCAGCAGCAGATTAAAACACCTCTTTTGCAGAATTTTGTGAGTCAAGATTCAGAAGATGATGATGATGTAGCATGTGAGCAAAATCATTTCTTTACTCCCGACGATCTGCCTATTTACATTACTGAGGATGAAGAATATGGTGAAAGTTCGGCTACTCAGAAAGATGAAGATTTCATTTTAGCAAATGATGCAGATTTAGAGGAAGAATCAGATGATTACCAAAGAGGATATTTGAATGCTTTGTCCGCTCAACAGAAGCAATACTCATTGAGAAACCGAGACGTGCCCATAAATCCAATTCAGAAAAGAAAAGAGGTTTCAGCACCGAAGACGGATTCACCCATACCACAGAAGAAAGGAAAAGAGACAATTGATCCCGCAGCTAGTAAAGTATCATCAGCAGAAAAGGTAAATCAGTCAACTATAATGAAGGATAAGGCTGAAAAGAAGGAAGTTCCGGTCAAAGAAGTCGAAAAAGTTTCAGCATTTAGTTTGGAAAATGAAATTTCCAAATTAAAAATATCTATTCCTTTGATAGAAATCATGAAGAACAACAGCTACCGCGGTCAAGTTTCCAAAATTCTGAATTTTGATCCAATGTTTGACACAGTAAATGTTGAAGATGATCAGCCAGAATTGATTTTCGGGTCTGCATTAGATGGTGAGTCCCCTGATAGTGATGTTCCTCCCTTTTATATCAGTTTGAGGTTGCATGAATATGTTTTGCACAATGCCATGTTCGATTCGGGTGCTTCGCACAATTTGATGCCAAAGGCGATCATGGAAAAATTGGGACTATACATTACAAGAAAATATCATGATTTGTATTCATTTGATTCCAGCTGTGTGAGGTGTGTAGGACTCATCAAATATTTGGTTGTAAGATTAGATCAAATTCCAGCGAAGAATGTCTTGACGGATGTGGTTGTGGCGGACATTCCTCCGTGATTTGGGATGCTCCTTTCAAGATCTTGGGGGGCAAAGTTGAAAGGTACACTTCAGTTAGATTTCTCTTATGCTACAATTCCAGTCTTCGGTCAAATGAGAAAGTTATATCGAGAGCAGAAGATGAAATACATGATAACCAGCAAGGAGAAGCCAATCAATCATCCTGTAAATTATGTACATACCGACTTAGAATCGTTTGTTTTATTTGCTGATAGTTTTAATGATATAGAAAGTCAATTGGTTCAGGGAGAAGATATACCAGAAATCACTGAGAATTTTAGAGAAGTTCTGCAAAAAGAAAGAAGAGAAAAACAAGCTATTGTGGAGAAATCAGCTAAAGACAATGGGCAGCAAACAGGAAAAACAGAGCTGGCGCAATTTCAGCATTTAGAGGACAATGAAGATGGTCTTTGGACCATGGATTTTGATGGCGCAGTGGGTAGTGACGGTGCTGGAATTGGTGTTTGGATTCGTAGTCCATTTTCCGCTCCGGATAAGGTTCCAAGTAACGTGAGAGTGTGTTCCTACAAGCTAGCATTTGACTGTTCCAACAATGAAGCGGAATATGAGGCTCTGATTGTTGGCCTTAAGATTCTTAGAAAGCTGAAAGCGAAAAGGATTGCAGTCTATGGTGATTCAGAGTTGGTGATAAAGCAGGTTAAGGGTGAGTTTCAGGCCAAGCATCCTCGCATGAGGGCCTACCGTAATGCAGTTTTAGACATTCTGAAATTATTTTCTGATCATACCTTGACATGTGTGCCTCGCATAAAAAATGGTGTTGCTGATGGACTTGCTAAGGCAGCAAGAAATTTAAAAATTCCAATGAATTCCAGCAACAAGTTTGAGATTCATGTGAAACACCACCCCACCGTTCCAGACAATCAATGATGTTGGCAAGTCTTTCAGGATGACGAGGAGATTAGTGATTTTCTGCAGAATAAGGGTAAGTTTAAAGACACCTCCATAGATACAGAACATGATGATGGTAATGATGATATACAAATAAACCAAATGGAAATGCTGCAACTTAAAGATAACATCATTCCTAAGGGATTGATTCCTTTGGAGGAACTTTTTGATCAAGACGATGTAGCCCGCAAACCGACATTGAGGCCGACTGAAAAAGGTGTTGAGGAGGTAAATATTGGGACAGCTGAGAATCCCAAGATGGTAAAGTTATCAAAGTCATTTTCACCAAAGGTAAAGGCAGAGTATGTGAAACTGTTGTCTTCATTTTTTGATGCTTTTGCATGGGATTACTCAGATCTAAAAACATATGACACTAACATCATTCAGCGTACTATCCCCATTAAACCAAATCAGAAGCCTTTCCGTCAAAAGTTGAGGAGAATCAATACAAAGTTGCTACCATCGATTGAAAAAGAGGTAAACAGGTTGTATAAGTCAGGAATCATTGTGCCTATCCGATTTTCAGATTGGATATCAAATTTGGTGCCCGTGAGAAAGAAAACAGGTGAGATCCGTTTATGTATCTATTTCAGAAATTTGAATAAGGTATCATTGAAAGACAATTATCCGCTGCCAAAAATGGATCATATATTGCAGCGAGTAGTTGGAGCATCAAGGATGTCACTACTCGACGGCTATTCAGGTTATAATCAGATTTTAGTGCATGAAGATGATCGTGACAAGACTGCGTTCACCACTCCATGGGGAACGTTTCATTATGCAAAAATGCCGTTTGGTTTGAAGAATGCAGGCGCCACCTTTCAGCGTGCAATGGACATGGCTTTTGCCAACGAGAAAGATGTATTTTTGGTTGTTTACCTTGATGATTTAACTGTGTTTTCAAATTCTGATGAGGAAAATTTATATCATTTGAAAGTTGTTTTCCAGAAGTGCAGAAAATATGGCATTTCGCTGAATCCGAAAAAGAGTATTTTTGCCATGGATGAAGGCAAGCTCCTTGGCCACATCATATCGAAAGATGGCATTCTTGTTGACCCTGCACGTGTTGAAGCCATACAGCAGATTGAACAGCCCCGGAACAAGAAATAAATACAGTCATTTAATGGTAAATGAATTTTCTGCGTCGTTTCATTCCAAATCTTGCAGAGCATCTTAGAGAAATCACGAATATGCTGAAAAAGGATAGTCAGGTAAAGTGGACATAAGAGGCGGTGAAATCATTCAATTTGGTAAAGTTAGCTCTTTCTTCAGCCCCTATTTTAATCAGCCTGGACTACACATAGGACTTCATTTTGTTTTCGTTTGCTTCTGAGCACACTTTAGCAGTTGTTTTAATGCAGAAAAGGGATGGAGTTGAGAAGCCCATTGCTTTTTTCAGTCGGATTATAAGGGACGGAGCATTGAAATACAATATTATTGAGAAACAAGCACTCGCACTTGTTAAGGCCTTGAAAGATTTCCGTGTGTATATACTGCATTCCCACATTATAGCATATGTTCCTAACGCAGCAGTTAAAGATGTTTTGGTACAGGCAGATCCAGAAGGAAGACGGGGTAAGTGGATCACTGCGTTGTTAGAATATGATGTGCAGATTAAACCGACCAAGCTGATCAAAGGACAAGGACTCGCCAAGCTCATGGCTGAAACAAATTTGCATGCTCTAGATATAAATTTGATCACTGCCATGTTCGATGAAGATGAGGAGAATACATCAGTTCAGGTATCTGATATTTTTGTTTCTTCCCCTTGGTATGCCGACATTTTATACGTGCTTCAGAATTTGTCTCCACCTCCCGGGATGCCTAGAAATAAGAGTAGAACATTGAAGTTGAGAGCTGCAAAGTTTTGTATACTGAATTCTGCATTGTATTGGAAAGACCCTCGGGGTATGTTGTTGAATTATTTGGTAGAGGAGGAAGCCAAAAGAGTTTTGGAGGACTTTCACAGAGGTGACTGCAGAGGCCATTTGTTTTGGAAGACCACAGCGAATAAGATTCTAAGGGCAGGTTATTATTGGCCTTCTTTGTTTTCTGATGTATACAAGGCTGTTAAGAATTGTCATGAATGCCAAATATTCGAAGGGAAGCAGAAACTACGGCCTTTGCCTCTCAAACCAATTGAAGTTAATGCACCATTTCAGCAGTGGGGGTTGGATTTCATTGGTGAAATCCATTCGGCATCGTCAGGACATCATAGATGGATATTGACAGCTACGGACTACTTCACAAAGTGGATCGAGGCGATTCCCACTCGACAGGCCACGGATACGGTAATTATCTCTTTTCTTGAAAACTATATTCTGTCACGTTTTGGGTGTCCTAGTAAAATAATCACAGATAATGCGGCGGCCTTCAAGTCTAAGAGGATGGTTGAATTTTGCTATAAGTACAATATCATCTTGGGACATTCGACTGCCCACCATCCACAAGGAAATGGCTTGGCGGAATCTTCAAATAAGTCCTTGGTGAATATCATTAAGAAATTGTTGGAAATCAATAAAAAGGGTTGGCACAAGAATTTAGTGAATGCATTGTGGGCTGATAGGGTAAGCCAGAAAAAATATATTGGCAAGTCTCCTTTCGAGTTGGTGTACGGAATAGACACGGTTTTTCCTACTTCGCTTGCTGTCCCGGTAGTCAAATTGCTTCAGGAGGCTGGTAGTGAGGAAGATCCCATGCAGCGGAGGATTAATCAGATGATTCATTTGCAGCAGACACGGGAGGAGGTATTTCAAAATACATTCAGATTGCAGGAGCGCATCAAGAAGATTTATGACAAGAAGGCTAAAGCAGATAAGTTTCAGCTAGATGAGGTGGTTTTGAAATGGGATGCTCGGAATGAAGATAAGGGAAAGCATGGCAAATTTGAAAACTTATGGAAGGGTCCTTTTAAGATTACAGCGTATCGTGGCCAAAATGCCTTTCTTCTCAAGGAAATGAATGGAGATGATTGTTCTGGAGGGCCGATCAATGGTCGGCTGCTAAAGCGATATCACTTCTGAGTATTTTCTATTGTTTTCATCATCATTGTATATATCATTTTACTTCTGTTTTATTGCAAGTGTGTACTGATATCTCATCTTCAGTCTGGGGCCCGGAGTGAAGGCTATAATTCTGGAGATGGAGGTTGGTTGGTTTGAAGTTTGTCAAGTCATTTTTATCAGTCTTTTCAGTTTTAGAGTCGAGTTAGTTTTGGTCAAGTTTCAGTCGCTTTTCAGTCAAGTTTGCAGTCAATAAATGTATCAAAAGTTTTGTGTTATCTGTTGAAATAATGACTCCATCGCCCAATGGAAGAAGGCACTGTCTGACTCCCCCAGAGATCTGCCGTTCTTGGCATCTCCTCGGAGCCACCATCCCCATTGGAGCCAATGTTAGAGTCGGTCCTTACAGCCCTCCGTCAGAGATTAGTTCACTTTTTGCATATCATTCTTAGGTGTCTCGCTCGTTCCACTTCGTTGCATTTCGCTAGGAGCATGCCATTGACTGATGAGGGGGTCTGCTTGTCTTGTGTTTCCTCATGCTTGTACCTGTAGGGCTAATTAGAATTCCTTAAAAAAATCACTGAAGTTCATGGTCATTGCATTCATGGTTATTAATGATTGTTTTCGTTTAAAAAGAGTCTTTAGTCCTAGAGTCTAGGGTTTTCAAGTCCTTTGCATACATGTCATAAAAGCCCGCAGGCCATGAGGTTGGTTCCAAAAATTTCTCGTTTCATATTTTTTATTATCAAAAGCATTTGAAGACATTTCTAGTCCAAAACTCTGTTTTGGAACTAGAAATTGTCAATTTTCATTGTTGTAATAATTTTGTATTTGTTTCATTGTAAGAAAGTTCCAGTGCAAGCCTCTGATCTTTTCCAAAGCCAAGTGCCAGATCCCTGCAAAAACAACCAAGTATTATCAGTTCAAAACTCAGAAAAGCCAAAGAAAAGCATTGTATTAAATGATCAAATGTCAAAATGCCAAACATTATGAAAGTGGGTCATGGAGTAATTTAAAATCAAATCTGATTTGATGAGATATTTTCTTCACATATAAATCATGGAAAATCGTCCATTTCCACCAATTCTCAAGGCAGAAGTCAAAATTGTGAAGTGGAGAGCCGAAGACGTGTTTGCAGAGTTGTTGACAGGCTTTGAAGGTGCGCGCTACCCATACAGGAGGCGCGCTACCCATATAAGGGGCGCTACGCATATATCGCCCACAGCCCATGTTAAATATCAAGTGCGCTACACGTATGGTGCGCGCTATGCGTTGGGTAGGTGCGCTACCCATAAAGTGACAGAGCCACAAAATTTTGTCTTTGCGTCCGATTTCGAGCTCAAACGCCTCCTTCAACTTGCAAGTAGGTTTTTAATCATTGCTCAGTGATTTTTTGAACAGGATTGTGGTGTTTTGAGGTGGGGAAAATTAATGTATTTGATGTGGAAAGGTGAAACCCTATGTTCATGGTAGATTTATTCCTTAGGGTTTTAAATACATATTGATGGCTTTGTAAAGATTTTCCCACCTTGTATGGTTGATATATATACCTCTGCATATATTGTCAAAGTCTCACTGCCCTCACACTTTCAGTTTTTCATTCTACAACTGCTGTCATCATCGTTATTTTACCACTGTCATGGCTATTTGTTTCACTGTGGTCATTGTCACATTGTGTCCCATTTCCCATTGATAAACACAGTCTTGTACTCATTTTCCCTTTTGACAAATTTTATCCAGCATTACAAAGGCTGCACACTACATTTGCACTTGGTACTCATTTGTCAAAATTCACTTGTAATCAAAACAGAGACTGTCTTTATGCCTATCCACTAAAACAGAGCTATTACCACTGTCACTTATTTTCTTATGGCGTTTTGGCACATATGCAACATATTTGGGTTTTGATCATACATTGAAACTTTTGACTTCACTGCACCTATATCAACATACATAATGCAAACTTCTTGTTTTCAAAGCCATGTCAGACACAGATTCAGTTTATGAGCAGGAGTATGATAGTGATTCCACAGCAGAGGGTGATGTGCCACGGAGGCCTCACAAAGGTGGCAAAGGTGGTAAGCATCTCAGGGAGGAGCCTACTTCTTTGGCTCAATTGCAGGCTTGTCCGCTTGGAATGGATTTTTTTCGGTATCAATCATGTTTTCGATACTGTGAGATGATTTCACAAACCCAACTTCATCGTGAACTAGCTCGTCTATTTGTTCTACATTTACATGATGGCCGTGTAAACCTCGCCGGAGTAGATTTCATTCTGTCCCCAGAGATTATTGCTCAGGCCACCGACATACCAAATCTAGGAGAGGAATGGAACAAACGTCAGCAGTTAGAGAAATTCCACTATAAGCCATACATCAAACCTGGGTATATGAGGCATCTGAGCAGGGTTTTTCCTTTCAGATTCCTGAGGGATGAGTTTCCACCACTGATGAGACTCATCATTCGGTATTTCAGTTGCGAGGGCAGATTCTCGCATCTCTATGCGTACCATGTCCGTTTGTTGATGCATTTCACAAGGGTATGTATGATGAACATTCCGTACTTCATGTTTCGCAACATAGAGAGGATGGTGATTTTTGTACAGAAGAAGACCCCAGCACAGCAGCATAGAAGTATATATCATTACGCGCTGATCAAGATCGTATTGGTACATCAGTTGACATAGCAGGGCATCACTTGGGAGGATTTCATCTCCCGTGACTTTTTCACAGCGCCACAGCCGCCTCCCGAGATAGTTCATGATGAGGGAGAGCCTTCACACCAGCCTGACATTCCTGAGATCGAGCATATCAGTGCTCCATTGTATGTGACATACCAGCGAGGCCGCAGAGCCTTATTTGCAGCTACACGACGACTACTATCTCCACCCGGGGTGGAAGGGGTCTCGTTGACTCCATCAGCAGAGCGAGTATTATCTCCACATGATGTGGAAGGGGTCTCGCCTTATTCTTCAGCACAGGTACAGATCCAGGACAGGGGCAAGAGGCCTATGCATGATGAGGGCCCATCAAGAGGCCGAGACACGGATTTCACGATCATTGATGTTGATGCGAGCTCTCCTAGCTCGAAACTGAAAGAGATCATCCAGGAGCAAAAGGCCGAGAATGACACGCTGAAAGAGAAATTGCAGAGGGCTCAGTGGGTGATAGATTACCTGGAGCAGCGCAAAAAACAGCTAGAGGATGAGCACACACTTTATGAGCTGTGGCGAATCCGTGAGGATCGACAATTGGCCCGGAAGAGACCTGGTGATATGACACCGGCTGATCGAGATTCTTGCCTCATGCATGTTAACATTCACCTAGAGAAATTTTTGGCAAAGGCCAATAGAGACAAAGACATGCTTCGTCACATGAAAGGTCATTATTGGGCTCGCATGCATGTCTGCAAAGCAAGAATGAAGATTCTGAAGAGGAGATTGAGGAGAGCACTAAAACGGCGGAAAAGGCCTGATCCACTCCGGATTTTGGCCGAGGCTTCATTGGCTGGCCATTATACATGATGGAGGGTCTTCGCTCTGAATTTGAGCAAATTCGGAGAAATTTTTGTCATTTTGAAATATTTTGGGCTCAAAACAGATTTTTCAGCTATATGAGTAGCGTGTCGACGTGCTCGCTTTTGTTCGGGACACTTGCTGAAGGAAAAATTTATATTTTTTGGTTTGTCATGGTAATTTATGCATGCTCAAGTATTGCCGAAGCATTTCATCAAGTTCTGGATGATCAAAAGGCCCAAAAACACCATGAAAACCACCTTGCTGCCACCTTTTGCACCAGCAGGAAGTACTTCTGGGAGAATGACGTTTTGGAGGGGAAAATGAGCTCCAAATTGGGAAATTCAACTTGGGTTGGATAGCCAACATCGAGGGATTTCCAACGAGCTATCATGAGCTCAATTTGGATGCCGGAAAGTGCCCCACAATCAGGCTGAAAGGCACGCTACGCGTATGGCTCAGGGGCGCTACGCACTTGGATTTTTGGTCAATTTTTCACCTTCCAGCTCAGGATTTCGGCCAGTTGGACCAGTTTTGCTTGTGGATGTAATTTTTGAGTTTACATGATGTAAATCAAGGGTTGGCATGTAACTTTGGCTTACTTTTATCTATTCTAGGAGATTCACTCTCAAAAAAGTGAAAATCATGTAAATGAATCAGTTTCCACTCTTTTAGAGGCAAGTTGTTAGCTGCCTAGATTTTAGCTCCTTGATTAGAATTTGGTTGAAACTTATCCCTGAAGAAGGAATTCGACCCCTAGAGGCATGGGAAGGGGTTAGAGTGATCTATATATTGTAATTTTTGAGACATTCTACAGGTTGGACTCTTGGGAAACTTTTGGCACACTATTGTACATATTTTTCATATTTTGGCTAAGGAAAGATCAGAGGTTTTGCAGCACCTGTTGGGATTCTTGTGGTTTTCAGTTCTTGATGGTGTTTTCTCTCAATTTATTGTAAGTTATTTCATGTTTAATGTATGCCATTCCATTATTATGCTTCTGAAACTAAATGAATGAGTAGATGAGGTTGAATCCATTGTTTACAGTGCTCTGCCTTTGAATTTGTTCAGTTTTACATGTTTTCGCCTGTTTGGAGAGGATCCATGTTCTCCCTTGCCCTCTTCAGCTCCTTTTCGTTCTGATCTATCCAAACACTTAATCAAAAATCATCAAGACTATTGCCTACCTCGCCCCAACCCGAATTCTGCAAAGATCTGGCCTTATCCCCGAACCCAAAATTGTTTTCTCCCATTTCTCCAACAAAAACCCAAAAAATCAAAATCAAACTTTCCTATTTCTTTACTAGCCTAAAATCAATATTCCTTGTTCATTGTAAGTCATCTCAGCCCATTTGAAGACCTTTTTGCCGAGATAGACCCGGAGAGAGCCCTCTCCTGTCCTCGTAGGGCTAGCTACGAGGCTGGGCGTGGTTTGATGTAGCCTTGAGTTTTACCTTATTTCAGCCTAAGGTAGATTTGAGCGCTAACAAGTACAACACTTGTTTGAAGGAGAAGGGCATGTTAGGTCCCCATAATATTAGTGTAGCCCCTTATTATTGTTAGTGTAGCCCTATTATTTTTATTTTGTGCCCATGTAGTCCACATATTGTTATTGTTGTGCCCCATAGGTGTAGCACCATTATTGTTATTGTTGTGCCCATGTGGTCCCTATTGTTATATTGTGATCCCTTAGAATCCTATATAGAGAAGGTAGGTTTTGTCATTTGTATCATCGAATATTTTAGTGTCTGCTAGTCCTGCCAGTCACTAGTGATCAAATATGCTTTCACAAGGTTTTATTAGGGTCTTAAGTCAATTTTTTATGGTTTCAATAGGTCTTCAAATAAAAATTTCGTCACTAGCTAGTGTGTCTAGGTGTGTTAATACTCCTTTCAATCCATGTTTTGGTCTTACCATCATTCATTTTGATGAGTCATCACTGAAATTTCTCCATTACAAATTTTAGTCACATCACCATGGTCATCATTTCATGAAGTGTCACCATTAGGCTTTTGTTGGGTATGTTTTATATTCTTTCAATGATTAGTCGCACATGCGGGGAGGGGGGGGGCATCATAGGGCAATGATAGCCCCCCCTGTATCTTGCATTGGGCGCAACAGGGGGGGGATGCCTCCCTTGTCTAGGGGTTCACAGGGGGCGGGTAGCCCCCTGTGCGGGGTCAAGGGCAGCTCTCTAGGAAAAAGCGTTTGGACCCTATTTTTTACTGGCCGGACCCGCCCATGGTTTTGTGAATGGGTTTGCACATGGTTTTGGGGCATGATAGTTTTCGGCCCCTGGTATTTTGTAGATCTAGTCAAGGGAACTATAGTTATGTTCTAATATAGGGTTAATGGATTGGGGTTTATGAATGCTTTAGCATGTATATATATGTGTTGTAACACTAAAAGGAACATAATGAAAAATCAAGCTGGTAGTCCCAATTTCGGATCCAGGGGAAAATATCTGTGTATATTTTTTTATGTTTTATTCTCTCGTTATTGTTTATTTTATTTTTTTAAGATTCGTTTGCAGATAATTTCTGTACAGGGTTAAAACCTACATTTGGAATTAGAGTTGTTTTGGCTTGAAGGGGACACCTTTGCTGCTGAGGGTTTTTTTTCTCAGGCACGTGGTAGACTCTTTCCAATGGGAGATCTGTTGGATCAATTCTTGCAGTGAAAGAAGATGGAGAGCAGTGGAAAGATAGAGATCAAGAAATTTAATGGTCATATTTTTGAGTTGTGGAAGCTCAATATGAAGGATCTGCTGGTGGATAAATATTAGTGGATCGTGGTAGATCTGGGTACTAAACCAATGACAATTTCAGATGAAGACTAGAAGAATTTGGATTGGAAGGCAAATAGCACAATACATTTGTGTATCTTAGATTCAATATTGTTGAATGTATCTGGGGAAGCTACGATGAATACTTTGTGGGACAAGCTAGGGATCTTGTACCAATCTAAGTATCTGGTGAATAAATTGTTCCTACGGAAAAAGTTGTTTAACTTGAGGATGAAGGATGGAGACTCGGTGATAGAGCATCTGAACACCTTCAATACTGTGGTAAGTTAGCTGTCATCTGTTGATATTAAAATATTAGATGAAGATAAGTGCATCAGTTTGTTGTGTTCTCTACCAGATTCATGGGATAGTCTGGTTATTTCAATAGGTAGCAATACAAATACCTTTAATTTTGATGAAATTTTCTTAGCCTTTCTATCGGAGGAAATGAGATGGAGAAATATGGAGGGCCAGAATGGAGATGCCTTATATGTATGAGGAAGGTCCCAGAACAGAAACAAAAATAAGTTTTCGAGTGGGATATCTAAATCTAGAGGGAGATCTAAATCTCAAGGAAAGTTTGTAAATGTGTCTTGGAAATGCAGAAAGGAAGGGCGCTACAAAAAGGACTACAGATTTAAAGCTCCTAAGAAAGGAAAGGGATCTAATGATGCTCCTTCTGCAGTGGAAAAAACCACCTCAGATGAAGGTGGGGAATTATATTTGGCTTCTCATTCAAATACACACGTATATCATGAGGCATGGTTGATTGACTCAGGTGCATCCTTTCACTTCACTCCCTATAGGGAGTGGTTTTGCGAGTATGAGAAGTATGATGGTGGTGATGTATTATTAGGGGATGATAGGAAGGCCAAAATCGTCGGACGTGGAAAAGTCAAGTTGAAGATGCAACGTGGAAGGATTAGAACACTTCTTGGTGTTATGCATATTCCTGCATTGCCCAGAAATCTGATTTCTGTAAGAAAGATGGATGATGCAGGTGTAAAAACAATGTTCAAGAAAGATACCTGCAAGATGGTTCGAAGAGCACTGTTATTAATGCAGGGAGTTTGGATTGGAAATCTATACAAGCTTCAAGATAGCACTGTTATTGATGGATGCATCAGTTATGTGGTTCTTGAAAGTGGAGCAAAAATCCTAGTGGTATATGGAGAAAATACTATGCTATGCCATCAAAGGCTTGGACATATTAGAGAGAAGGGCCTTTGGATACTACATGCTAATGGTATGGTATAAGTTATGTCTAATTTCTCTCCGGATTTCAATTTTGTGAACATTGTGTATATGGGAAGAATAATTGGGTGAGTTCTCCTTCTGGTGTGAAGAGGGAAAACAAGATATTAGAGCTTGTTCATAGTGATGTGTTTGGACCTGTGTTAGTTCCATCATTAGACTATGTTTCATTCATAGATGACTTCTCAAGGAATACATGGATATATTTATTGAGGAATAAATCTGAAGTCTTTGACAGATTTAAAGAATGTAAGGCTCTAGTAGAAAACCATACAGAGAAGAAAATAAAGGTGCTAAGGATAGATAATGGTGGAGAGTTATGCAAGAAGGAATTTGAAGAGTTCCGTAGGAAGTGTGGTATAGCACAGTAGAAGACTACTCCATACAGACCTCAGCAAAATGGAGTTGTAGAAAGAGTGAACAGAACGCTGAGGGAAAAGGAAAGAAGCATGCTCAATGGTAATGGGTTAGGACAAGAATTCTGGTCAAAGGCAGTGGAGACTGCATGTTACCTGGTTAACATATCACCTTAATCAACGTTGGAGGATAAGACTCCACATGAGGTATGTAATGGTAAGAAACCCTCTCTTTCACATCTGTGGGTATTTGGATGTGATGCATATGTACATGTTCCAAAGGAGAAAAGGACCAAGTTGGATAATAAATATGAAAGGTGCATTTTTATTAGGTATAAGGATGGTTTAAAAGGCTACAAGCTTTGGAACCTAGAAACAAGGAAGGTAGTGTACAGTCGAGATGTGGTGTTTAGAGACGTGAAAGATGTTGTTAAACATGAAGTCCTACCGAAGGAGCCTGAGAAGATATAGTTTGAGCTAAAGGAGGATGAATCAAACTGATCCGGATTTATGCAGGAATGCAATAAAATATAGAAATAGACATAAACACAGAGATGCAGTGGAAATAATGCTTCATTTCATTAATATCAAGCCTCAATGATGATTTTAAATTTTTACCATCTAAGGAATCAGAAGGTTGATTCAATTAAAAGTTGACAAACCACATTAACAATGATTTTACCATCTCAAAAATTAGAAGGTAGGCCATTTAAAATTTGACAAGCCTCAACAAAGAACATTCTCAAAATGTTATTGGCCTCCATGCATTACACAAGTCACATCTTGTAGTGGGATTTGAAGTAGTTAGACAGTTTTTGGATGCTTGTGATGGGTTTCCCTTATCTATAATAGCTATTGCTACAAAATTTCATGGAAAAATTGTTTTGGATTATTTGAAAGCCCAATTCTACAAAATATCTAAAGCACTTCCTTTAGACATACAAAGGAGGCTTAAAATTAGCTATGACACACTTGAAGAAGAGGAGAAATATATATTTTTCTCTCTGTGGATTTCCTCTGTCCCTTGCTGCTCTAGAAATTTACAGATAACTATCTCGCTATCTAGCAATGAGACAAGGTGTAACAACTCCCTGTAGATAATTCTCTTACATCCCAATCCCTGTGATCAACATTTCAGTATGGGTCATGCGACAATATCTTTTCTTTGTCATTTTGGTAGTATGCTTCATCTTTGGCATTGGATAGATATCCCTTGTTCATGAGTTCATTTTTTTTCATATTTTGGATAGATTGTATAGTGCAGTTAGGCACCTAGAATGTAGCTCAGAAAATATACTATGAAGACATTCTGTGTTAAAAATGTAAATACATATAACAAAGGATATCTCTCTTTGTGTTAGGGAGTGGTTGTAGTGAGGGATATGATAAAGTCTCTTTAAATCTCCTTTCTAGTCTCAAGGGATGAATATGATAGATAGGGGGCAGTTCATGGAAATTTGGGATCCTTGCCCACCGTTGAAACCTGGAACCTTTTATCTCAAATTCTTAGTTATAGTTCTTTTCATGAGTATATATAATATATCTTAATTAACCTTTTATTTAAAAAAAATGGATGACCAAAAGAAAGAAGATAATTCAATATTAGCAGTCACTTTTTCTTCATAGAAGAAGATTATAGGGCATAAGAATAAAGGATGGATCTGGTTGGGGAGGATTGTTGGGTCTCCATAACTTGGAAAACAAGTGTCTTGTAGAGGTCAACAGTAAAATCTGTATGTTGCATGATCACCTCTATGAAATGGGCATAGCCTTTGGAGGAGGAGGAGCCTTGGAAACCTATGTAATGCATCAATGACAACCTCAGGAGTTCAGTAACTGTTCCATTGATATGAGTGGGTTGCAACTGCTAAGTTTTGAAGGTGATTATTTGGGAAGTGTATATATTATATCCTGATGAGATGGCCAAATATT
Organism: Pinus albicaulis; assembly: GCA_034641835.2. Lineage (NCBI taxonomy): Eukaryota > Viridiplantae > Streptophyta > Pinopsida > Pinales > Pinaceae > Pinus > Pinus albicaulis. The sequence goes on along the minus strand of CM076580.1, from coordinate 112,520,668 downwards.
CAATGCCTCTACTGGGATAGTTGTCCATAATCCTCCCTGCATTCTCATATTCCTATAAAGAACTATTTTAGAAGTGGTAGAGGCTAGATAAGCCACTAGGAAACATTGAGAATCAAAGTGAAGTGAATTTTTCTAGTTTTGAAGAAAGCTTGTGCTCATATTTTGAGCTTGCTAGAAGGTAGGGGTCTTGAAGTAATAATATTTAATATTTAAGAGTGCATCACATGAGCCTCCACAGTTAACAGAGTTGATCAATATCGCCTCCTTATGGTTACCAAAGATAGGGCAGTTGAAGCATCTAGAAATTTAGAAACAATTGCTCTGAAAGAATGCACAGTCAGATTGAAGAAACATATGGGGAAAGCTTACATCCTAATATTTCCAGAAGAATTTTTTTGAATATACTCCTTGAAGAACTAGACTCCAAGCATGCATGATGTCGTTTCCAGATTCCTTTGGGAACTTAATAAACCTCCAACCATAGAAAATTTTAGGGGCGAATTTTAGCCCAAAGGCGAAATTTAAGGGGTTTTAGATTTTAAAGGGGCGAATTTTTTATATAAAACCATTTTTGTAATTTTTGTATAGTTAGCCTCAAAATTATTTTAAAAATAATTAATTGTTATTTTTTAGCCCAATAAAATAGGAGCGCATAAAACGTGAAACTCTGGATTCGCCTCTCATTATACTGGTTTGGTCTGTTTTCTTTGCATTCGCCCTCGATTTAATGGGTTGGAGGGCTTTGGAATGTCATTCGCCCCACAGTGTACGCAGATGATGAGGGAAATGGAGTTGATTAACTGGGTTGGATGGTTCTGGAATGACATTAGTCCTCAATTCCATTTACGATGAAGGCAATGGAGCCGATTTACTGGGTTGGAGTGTTTTAGAATGGCATTCTCTCCCAGTTTATGCCACTTTACGCCATTGATGAGGGGAATGACACCGTTGATGAGGGCAATGATTAATGAATCTTTCCAGAAATAAAAATTGTGATAAGTGAATAACCTCAGTTGGAATTTTATAGGGAGGAAGAATTATTAGGAGGGAAGGGAAGCAAGGTAGGCAGGGAGGAAATTTACAGGGACAAAAAATGAATAGGGCCGGCATGTGGAAGATTGGATTAACATTGAAGTTCGGAGGAGTCGGCAACGCACGGTCATTCGTAGCGAAAGCAAAGAAGGGGGCGAAAGGGGGTGCGACGGGTGCCCCTGCTGCTCTGAATATCAGCAAAGAGCTGAAATCGAGCACGATGGTGGGGGCAAACATCTTGAAAGATGCAGTGGATCCTCCCGTGAAGCCAGAAAGTGAATACCCTGATTGGCTGTGGCACCTCCTCGACAAGCAGACGCCTCTTAGTGAACTGGAAAGAAAAGACCCCAACACCTTGCCCTTCCCTAAGATCCAACGCTTCTTCGAGCTCGATAATCGCCGAAGGATTAAGGAAAACAATGCCTCGAGACCCAAGCACTGACTGGTAGCATTCCATTTTTTCCACCTTCTTACAAAAATTTAAATCGTAGAATGGATGCATGTGCAAATAATGAAGGGTGTTTATACACCTTCTTTCATTCGAAAACTATACATTCCTGCATTATTATACATAACGCTAAATTTTGTCTAGACATTTCTGTAATTTTCATATATGTTTATCCAGTTTTCCTCAAATTAAAAAAATTATCACTTTTAACACATCACTGATCATGATGGATTGGGATTGGTAACTTGCGCATTCTCACTTCATTTTTTGATTGACCATCACTTAATTTAGCTCATGCAAAATGAAGGCAACATGTTTGCAAATAAGGGTAGCATTATGAAATATACCATTGTTATTCAAGTAGTTAAGATGCCAAAGGTTTATTTTTTTTCGTTCTAATATTTGATTACAGGGTAAATTAACTGCTAACATGATATCAGTCAACTCGTTGTAATTTTTGCTGAATAAATTGTGCTTGATCCCAAAAACTGGACCACAGTCACCCATTATAGTTCACATTCCGCGACCTCTTGAAAATTTCTTCCATGACTATAAAAGATTCTATCCTCTTGTCCATTATTCCACATAGGTTGAGAAGGTTGGTCCATGATAGCACATAAGTTCCAACATACAATGGTACTTATGCTGATGGGAGTAGACAAGGAAGAGATGCCCCTATAAACATAATGGTTAAGTGGTAGTGGGTGGCATATGCTTGCTTGCTCAGCTGTCTCTCCCTACCCTCTGGATGTGATATGTGGGTGTGAAACAATAGTGTTGGATATGCAAAATAAACCTTGTGCAGCTACCCTTGGTTGAGAAAGAAATTAAGAAAATGTATGATGTCGAAATAATAGTCCCTCTAAGATACTCAAAATGGATTTCAAATCTTGTATCAGTGAATAAGAAAACAAGAGAAATTAAGCTATGCATAGACTTCAAAAATTTAAACAAAGCCTCCTTAAAAGCCAAATACCCTTTACCAAAAATGGATCACATTTTACAAAGGGTAGTAGGTTCTAAAAGAATATATTTTCTAGATGGCTTTTCAGGATACAATCAGATGTTGGTACACCCAGATGATCAACAGAAGACAGTTTTCACTACATCCTGGGGCACCTTCATGTATGTTAAAATGCCTTTTGGGTTAATGAATGCTGGAGCCACCTTTCAAAGAGTAGTTGTTATTGCTTTCTTAGAAGAGATAGGTTACTTCATTGTGATATACCTTGATGACATCACAGTCTATTAAAAAACTGATGAAGAACACCTAGCTCATTTAAGAAAAGTCTTTGAAAGATGTAGAAAATATGGTTTGTTCTTGAATCCAAAGAAAACTCTGATTGGCCTTCAAGAAGGAAAAATTTTAGGCCACATCATATCTGAAGAAGGGATCAAGATTGACCCAAAAAATATTGAAGGAATATTGCAAATCAGCCATCCAAGAAATAGCAAAGAGTTGCAATATTTCATTGGGAAGATAAATTTCTTAAGAAGGTTCATACCAAACCTTGCAGAACTCCTAAGAAAAATCACTAACATGTTGAAAAGAGAAATAGGAGTCAAATGGACCACAAAAGCAAAGAAATATTTTGATTTCGTAAAACAAGCTCTTACCCAAACACCAGTTCTGATCAGCCTTGATTTTACCAAATATTTCTTCATATTTTCTTTTGCATCAGAACATACAGTTGTTGATGTCCTACTACAAAAAAAGATAAAAGGACAGGAGCAGCCCATAGAATTCTTCAGCAAGGCATTGAGAGATGCACCTCTGAAATACAACATAATGGAAAAACAAGCTTTTGCCTTGATCAAGGCATTAAAAGTTTTCAGAGTTTACATTCTACACTCACACATCATTGAATTTGTGCCTCACTCAGTGTTAAAAGACATACTCACACAATATCCTGATGGAAAAAGAGGTAAGTGGATTGTTGTTATATTAGAATATGATCTAGAAATTAGGCCCACTAAGCTAATCAAAGGGCAAGGACTAGCTAAACTCATGAATGAAACAAAATTTCAAGCACTGAACATGAATATAATTAATGCATTATATGTCTTGACCACACGTCAAAAACCCCATATAAGTACACCCCCATTTTTTTTTTATGGGATTCATCATGTTCGACATGGTCGCGCCATTCAGATTCCATCATCAATCGATAGTTTTATAAAAAATGTAAACCCATTCTGCATGTTTATGATGTAAATGATCTAAGTAAGACCGTCAATGTATGTAACAACCTAGGTAAGCCTAGTATGTTGGTGACGATTTCCATCCTAGGAGGTTTTTTTTCTCACTGATTTACTTGTGTTTTTCGACACAAGTTATCGGCAGAGTTTTCCCCTCCAGCCTTACCCCAAAGCTAGGGTGGATTTTGTCATCAGCATGCTAACTGAGTCCTAGTGTTTTCTATCGAGTCTTTGTAAAAGTAGTTTGGGAATAATCCTAGCTATTTGGCTAGATTATTTTATTACAAGCTACTTGGTCTACTAGATCATGTTTTGAGTCGCAAAATTGGGTACCTATTTGAGGGTCTATACGAACAGGTATTCCCCCTTCATGTTTCTAAATGTATTTATCTTATGTAAAGAGGGTTGGAAAAATTAATTAAAATCCCCTCTCAATCAATTAATTAAATTTTTTGGTCAATTAATTAAAAAATCTTAAACCAGAAATTTAATTAATTTTAGGTCCTAGGTGAGAATAAAATTCTTCAAAGGAAAAATTCGTTGGTCCTTAAAAAATGAATTTTTAAAGGCCCTAGGCCAAGGGAATATTGAGAATTTTAAGAAATTTTGGACCCTTGGACCTAGGTGGTTAAGTCAAAGTCAAAATTTTGGGGTAATTAACTCAAAAATAGTATTTTTGAGTTAATTAAAATGGATTTAAATCATAAATTCGTTTTTTCCCTAAATTTATAATTTCGATGGTCCAAATTAAAAGATGATCAAATCTTATCGACAGTCAAGATTATTTTGACGTGGATCAACCGAAATAGCCGTTGGAAATTTTGTCCTATAAATTAAAGGTCTTGGAAACTTTTGTAATTTCTTTTGATGAATAAAGCATAAAGACTTTGGGGTTACAAACTTTGGTGTTCCTTTTCCAGATCTATGTGGTGAATTGTCTCTAAACTCTGCTACTTTGTTTGATATGTTTATGGTTGATGGCCTTCATGGATTAATCTACATACAGGTATCTTGTGTAGTTTTCTGGGTTTATAAAATGACATTTTGATTTTTTCTGAAGAATATCATGTTATTTTCTTAAATCTCTATCGATCTAAAGTTCAGATCCAAGTGTGCAGGAATTTTTTTTTTAAGATTTGAACGTCTAGGGAAGTCTTCAGTTGGACTGGCCGACTCTCAGATTCGTAAATCTGAAAAAGCCCATTGTTTCTAATTTCCTGAATCTATCTTACGAATTTGTATTTTTTACAGGGTCTCCTAAGACTTGTGCCTCTCTTTAAATTTTCAAATTTCTAAAAATTGTGCTAAAATGGTTTCAAATCTGGCCATGAGGGCCTCGGATCTGTAAATTATCTTGTAAATTTGTATTTTTATTAGGGTTGTAAGGGTTTAATAATTTTTTTGGTGTGTATATTTTCAGGATCTGACTGGTTTTGCAAGTTGCAGGGTTTACTCAGAAATTCTTTTAGGATCTGAGCCAGATCTAACCCCGAAGGGCCAAATCTGGCCTCAAATCACCTCTGTGGGCAAATCTGAACATTATATGATTAAAGGAGCATGAAAATCAGAGTTTGACGGAAAAAAAAAAAAAATTTAACTGCTGGATGTTTTGATAACTGGGTTTATCCACTGCAAAAAACGTTGTTCTATCCACTGCCTTTTTTCCGCCATCCATCTCTCCTTAAGCCTGTTGTTTGACCCTCTCCTTGGCGTCCACCCTACATCCCTTGCCCTTCGATTTACGTTGGGCACTCCTTTTCTCCACAGCTCTCGTCCTCCATTTACGTTGACCTTGCATTCCCCTGTTCGAGCCACTTTCCTTGCCTATGCCTTTACGCATTTCTTTCTGCCTTCGAGTCATTCTGTCGTTTTTCCTCCTTCCAACCATCAATTTCCTTAACCATCACGTTATCTCTGACTGTCGACCCTTCTTCCTTGTCATCCATCCCATTTCCGAGCAGCTCTCCTCAGCCGTCTTCCATTGCTGTCAACGTCCCTTGGCTTCTCTTTCTTTCTCTACACCATAGCCTCTTCTCCTACACATCTGAGCTCCCTAATCATTCGTCCCTTCATTCTGCCGTCTGGTCAAGCTAGCTCTTCCCTTGCTCTTCTTTCCCGTCGTCTGAGCTTCACTTCTTCACGTCGTCTTCCTCCCTCTCCTTATCATTCTGCCATACTTCTGCCAGCCGTCTAGCTCTCTCCTCCAACCTACAATACGACAAATAAATGCACATACCAAAATCGAAATACACGCATATAAAAAAAAAAACTCACGTATAGCTCAAGGCCTGCGTTTAAATTTTTTGTTTCGTTTCAAAGTTTTTAATTAGCATTAGTTTAGATTCAAGTCCTTTCCGATTTTTAGATTAAATTTTTTAAATTTTAATGTGTAAGGTGAGTTGTGGTCATGTTTAGTTCAGGAGTTAGATTTACGATTTTTAATTGTTTTAGTTTAGGATAGCGTAAGGTGCTTGTTAGTTTTAAATTTTAAATTCAATTTTAGTTTAGTATTGTTTTAGTGGAGGTTTACTTTAACTTTAGATTTAAATTCGATTTTTTTAATTTAGTTCAACTTTAGTTTTGTTTAGATTTTAGATTTAAATTTTAATTCTAGTTTTTCTTTAGATTAAAGTTTTTAGATTTATATTTTTTAATTTGTTTTAGATTTAAAAAATAATAAAAAATTTCAAAATTTCAAAATTCTAATTTTTTTTTTTTTTTTAATTCTTAGTCCTATAGTCAAATGAGCTTAATTTTTTTTAATCTAATATTTGACTATAGAGAATTTCTAATTTTTGGATTGGGTTAATAGAATATCATAGATTCAGAAATATTTCAAACATTTGACATTTAATTTAAATGATCGTTTCATGATAAGCTTTGTTGATTGGCTTAAGTATCTTAATGAATGTGGTACTTTTTACTGAATATCATTGTGGTCATTTGTGTTTTCATAGCAGCAGTTATACATCAATTACTTCGCTTTAATTGCATTACGGGATCTTTTAACTCCATAAGGCACTGGTTTTAATATAATTGATCTGTGAAATCTCGTTAATCTTATCAAATATTTGGTGTTTTAGTTGTGTCTCCTAGATTGGTTGATTTACAACCAATTCTTGTCCTTCATTTCTGTCAGGGTATACCTCCCTTAGCTTGCAAGGAGATAGCTTAGATAGAGAGATTGGGGATAAAGGTAACAACCCCCGATTTGAGCCGTTGTCGCGGTACTTAGACAATCTGTGCGACAACAAGATGAACACGAGGAGTTGGCAACTCCACCCATTGAAGAATCATTTCTGAATTCAGCTTGGTATGCTGATATATTATATGTGCTTTTTAATCTTAATGTTCCTCCTATTTTGTCCAAAACAAAGGCTAGATTCTTAAAGTTAAAGGCTGTAAACTTCTGCATTTTAGATAAAATTTTATATTGAAAAATGCTAGTGGTATATTGTTTAAATGTTTGCCTGAGGATGATGCAGATAAGATCAAGCATGAGTTTCATGAAGGAGAATGTGGAGGCCACATCTTCGAATGATAGCTCATTCTGCTCTTCCATTAATATTTCTTTACTCTTATGAAAATACAAGTGGCAGAATGTGTCATTTCCTCTTGTATGTATAAAAGTATGCTGCCTTAGTTTTTCTTTTCTAGATCATTCGCATTAAGTCTCATTTAAATTTCGATTATGCTCATTATCTTTCTTATTCGAACAACAATGTAGTTTTATTTTATTCATTATTCTAAAAGAAAGAATATTTTTGATGTTGTTTATATTTACAATGGCAGTTGCATTTTGGGGTTTTTACCACGCATGCTATTTTAAGATTTTTATGTATATATTTCATCTCAAACTATGCTTTCCATTATTTCTTTGAGGAACAAAATATGTATTATTTCTTTCAGTTAATAAAGGTGTCCGAACCACCTATATTTTGGAGTTGTCATCCCGCAACGCTGTTGTCCGAGTATATCATAGATCTACAAATTAATGACCAGTTATGGGTCCATCGTTTTGACTATGGGCCCTAAACTAACATTTTTCTAGTTTTACTTCTTGTAGATGTTCCTAGTTTGTTTTACTTGATAATGTAAACACTACTCTTTCTTAAATACAAAATTTAACTTCCAAAAATGTAGTTTTACACAGTTTATATAATTAATGGTACTATTGTGATTTCTTGATTACTTAAATAAATACAAATAAATGTATACCTATAACATTCATTGTGTAAAAATCTTCATTTCATAATTTAAGAAACATTTTTTGTATCAAAAATATTTTGTCTAAACAATAGTTCCAGTTATTACTATTTTCTGCAGTCTGTTACTTATCTCATTTTAGAACTTGCTGATGATGTCATCCCTACCATGAGAGAGGCAATTACGTTCTCATATCCCCCCATGCTCCACACTTGAGATGATTAGGTTGACAGATTTTCCAGAAGAGACCTCAGGACCCCTAGTCCAGTACTCTTCTTTTCCAGGATTCAGGAACGCATAGTGTTTCCACTGGTCACCACCAGGTCAAGATTTTTCACTCTCTTCCTACCTCTCCTTTCTATCTTTAGTCACAGAACCCCATTTCCTCACTGGGATGTACTTTTTATCCTCAGAGGAAAGGTAATTATTTTTAACCGCTTTCTATTCAACCACTCAGTTCTTGGAATACTTTTATCATGAGTCTTATTTTAATTTTATGGAACCAAAATTCCATAATTAAATTTATTTAAAAAAAACATAATTAATTTATGTTCATCATTCGTAATCTTTTTCTCAAAAAATGAATGTTTAGTCTCTTTAAAATAAACAACATAACAATTAGTTTTCACTTAAGCCATCTGTCACAACTTCCCCCTTTGGAAGTAAACACTGTCCTCGATGTTTCATTCCAGCTCGACAAACAATTCTGGGTAAGCCTCACATACAAATCCTTTGTCTTCCCAGGTAGCCTCATTCGAGTTGAAGTGCTTCCACTGCACTTTAACCTGGGTGATGGCTCGCTTATGGAGCATTATTTCTCTTTGATCAAGTATACGTTGAGGTTCGACTAGCAATTCACCGTCCGGTTAGACCTGAATTCATTAAAACCTTGAATTAAAAGTTCATACAACTTGGTATTTTAAGATAGGATTTTTCTAATCTTACCCTACCTGAATCCTTTTCTAGTGGATTACATGTTTTGGGTCATACACGTATCGTTTTAGTAAGGATATATGAAACACATTGTGCACCCGGATATGGCTAGGTAAAGCCAACCGATACACCACAGGTCCCACTTTTTCCAATATCTAGAAAGGTCCACAGATTCTGGGAGCCAACTTGGCATAGGAGTTCCACCTTAGTGCGTTGTTCTTAGGTTTAATCCTTACATACACATGATCTCCCTCTTTAAATTCTCGGTAAGTTCTTGTTTTATCTATGTATACCCTTTGCCGATCTTCAGCCGCTTTCAGATTTTGTCTGATCTTTCTCACTTCTGATTCCATCTCAGCCAACATTTTCGGTCCAAGCATCAGCTTGGTTTCAGGACTGCTCCAGTTAATGGGAGTACGATAATGTCGCCCATACAAAGCTTCAAAGGGGCTCACCTTCAGAGACTCTTAATAACCATTATTGTATGCAAATTCTACCAAATGTAAATACTCTTCCCATTTCATTGGTTGTTGCATCACGTCCATACGCATCATATCTTCCAAGATTTTATTCACCCGCTCAATTTTTCCATCCATTTGGGGATGATAAGTGGTGCTCAAGTTTATTTGAGTTCCCAAACCCGTAAATAGGGCTTTCCTGAATGCTGAAGTAAAATTCACATCCCTATCTAACATAACAGTCTTTGGAATGCCATGCAGTCTAAAAATCTCTCTCATGAAGATATCTACTATTTGCACAGTTTTGTAAGTAGACTGTACGGGTATGAAGTGTGCTTCCTTACTCAATATATCCACCACCACCATAATGGAGTCATTGTGCCTTTTTTATCTTGGTAAACCAGTAATAAAATCTAAGAATATAACTTCCCACTTCCATTCAGGCATTGGTATAGGCTGCAACAATCTGGCTGGGTGTTGATGCTCCACCTTAACCTATTGACATTCCAGACATTTGTTTAAGTATTCCGAAATATTTCTTCACATACCATGTCAAAAATATACTTTTCCAATTGTTGTTAGCATTTTCTAGTATCCTAGGCGTCTCGAATAATTACTGCGGTGATACTCATTCATGATCAACTCTTTTAAATTCATTCGATTTGGAATGTATAACCTTCCTTTGAAGGTTAACAATTGGTTCTTTTTAATTCCATAATCAGAAGTGTTTTCCTGTCTTCTGGCCTCCTCCACCTGCTACCATAAAAATCGGTATTCAAGATCCTTCTCAACTTCCTCTTTTATCTGATCTAAAAATTTACATTCGATTTGATTATAGAAAAGTTCATATACACAATGCAATTTCCTGCTTAAGGCATCTGCCACATGATTTTATTTTCCTTTTACATGATTTATATCAAAATCAAATTCACTTAAGAAGGCATTCCACCTTTCCTGGCGAGTGTTTAAAACAACTTGCTTAAAGTAGCTAGTTAGGCTGTTGTGATCGGTCTTTAACACAAATATTTTTCCTAAAAAGTAGTACCTCCATACCCAGAGTGCATGCACTACTACTATCAGCTCTAAATCATAGGCTGAATATTGTTGCTCATGATCCTTTAATTTTCTCGATGTTCATGCAACCACCCTTCCTTCCTGAGATAAAATTGCCCCAACTCCTTCCTTACAAGCATTGGTATAGACCTCAAATTCTTTGTTTGGGTCAGCTACCCTCAACACCAGGGCAGTGGTCAACAAATTTTTTAACCTCTTGAAACTATTTTTACACTCACTGGTCCTTTTAAATACTTTTCCCTTTCTTTGCAAATATGTAATTGGAAAAGAAATTGTGAGAATCCTTCTATGAACCGTTGATACTATCCAGCTAAACCCATAAAGGAACAGATGTCCGCCACATTTTGGGGTACTCGCCATTCCATAATAGTTTTAATTTTCTCTAGATCGACTGCTATTCCTTCAGCGGAAATGACATGGCCTAGATACTGGATCTATTCTTTGAAAAAGTCACATTTTCTGAACTTGGCACACATATGATGTCTTTGTAACATCTCCAACACTATCCTTAAGTGCTCCTTGTGCTCTTCCATGATTTTTGAATAAATCAAAATATCGTCAATGAATATCAGAAAAAATATTTCCAAAAAGGGGTGAAATATGCCATGCATCAGCCTCATAAATGTTGTTGGTGCATTAGTTAAACCAAATGGTAATACCACAAACTCGTAATGCCCATATTAAGTACGGAAAGCAGTCTTGTAGATATCCTCGTCTTTAATTCAGATCTGGTGATATCCATATCTTAAGTCTATTTTCCATAATACAGTTTCCCCCTTCACCTGATCAAACAGGTCATCTATCTGTGGTAATGGATACTTATTTTTTACTGTCAATTTATTGAGTTGTCTATAGTCCATGCACATTTGCATGGTTCCATCCTTTTTCTTTACAAATAACATTGGTTCTCCCCAAGGAGACACACTGGGTCGAATACACCCTTTGTCCAACAACTCTTGCAGTTGCATTTTCAGTTCAATTAGCTTTGGTACACTCATTCGATATGGTGCTCTTGAGATTGGTGATGCTCCTGGCATCAGTTCAATAGTGAAATCAATATCCCTTCTTGGAGGTATACCTGGTACATTTTTTGGAAACACGTCCATGAAATCTTGTACTACTAGTATGCTTTCCAGCATAGGGGTATTCTCTTTAGAGTTAGAAAACCCCGCTTGAATGGCATATATCAGACATCCTTTTCTAATACACTTACTCAATTGGGAGGGTGTGATAGGACGCAACTGTAAGGGCTTCTTTATCCCTTATAATTCTTGACAAGTTCCATCTGGCATTCTGTAATATATAATTTTCTCTGGCAGAGAAAAATGTCTCTCCAGCCAATCCATGCCCAATAGTACACCATAGGATCCCAAGGGCAATACATTCAGTTCCACATTTAACTCTTGGTTTCCAATTTCCAATTTACAGTTTGGAAATTTGGCACAAAATTTCATCTTTTCCCCAGTGTCTAGCTGTACTAGCCAGGGATTTTTGAATTTTTTACTTTTTAATTTATAGATTTCTACTATTCTAGGGTTTACATAAATTAAACTGGCACCTGGTCAACCAAAATAGAAACAGATTGTGAAAGTAACTTACCTTCTAGTTCTATTAGCGTTGGTTGATAATTCGCCTGCCGATCCTCCAAATCTGCATTAATTATGGGCATGTTTCGGGCTACATCGCCCACTATAGAGGCTTATTGTAGATTAGCTACTGTATAATTTCCTCCCCGCTTTGGGGAATTCTTATAATAGTGAGCCTCACCACACCCCCAACACTATAGAGGTGGTTTCTCGTTTTGTACATGTTTTGGCTTGCTGGAAGCCTTTGTAGGCTTTTCTTCTGTAGGCCACTAGGTTCTTTGATGGTTTCTTCCGAACTGTTTTCTCACTAAATTCCTTGTAGAATTCTTAAAGTTATTAGTCCTAGCATTTTTGTAATTTGAGTTGTTTTTTTTCCCTTTTCTTGGCTGCCAATTTTTTCCTATTTCTCCTTTTGCCTGGGACTGCTGGTAACACATTCTCACTTTTCAAATTTCTTCGTCCATGGTCCTTGGATTCACGAACTCAATTTTTTCTTTCATGTGGGTCGGAAAACTAGTCAAGAACCACTAAACCTTAGCCTTTTCATCCATTAAGTAAGGAACACATCTTATTAAGGAAGTGAACTTGGTTATGTATTCATCCATTGTCATTTGACCCAACCTCAAATCATGGAATTCTTTGGAATTTTCATCATAGAAACATTCTGTTAGATATTTGTCCTTAAAGTATTGTTGAAATTCATCCCATGTCACATCATGGTCTTCAATACCGTGGACATTCTTGACTTCCTCCCACCACAAGGTAGATTTTTCTCTCAATTGATAAATGTCCAATCTGGCTTTAAGGTTTTTTCTGTACTCATAAACTTGAAATTATTTATTCATATTAATCAGCCAAGCTTCTGCCACCTCCTCCGCTTCTCCATCAAACGTAGGTGTTTTAATCTTTCGGAACTCACCTTGTAACTCCACTTTTTGTTTCTTAATTCCTTGTTGTTCTGACATGTTACCAGACTCAGCCTCATTATAGTTCCTATTCTTGTTAGTTTGTTGTGAATGGCTTATTTTTAACTCTATCATTATTTTAGTCCTTAGCTTGTCGTTCATTTTCTTCTTGCATATCTATTTCAGGGTTGGATTGTAACACTCCTTGATTTTTCTTATCAGAAAGGCTTTTGAGTATATTTTCCTGCTCTTGCATCAAGCACTCATTGTCACTCCTAACCCGGACCATGTCTTCCTGTAACTTCTGCACAGTACTTAACAATATACTGGTTTGATACTGCTATTCTTCCAGCAGTCTACTAGTCTGCTGGTGCTGATATACACTCAGCTGAATCTACATTTCTAGATTCATTTATGGATGGGATTTGGGTGTAGGTTCCCCCACATTCCAGGGTGTTTGTTGTGTCGATCCCATCCTCATTTTCTCTTCTACTATGTTATTTATTTTTCTGTGCACCATTTACACACAACAATTTATCATATTAGGTGACCCATTAGGTCCCAGCATATGAACCCTACTCTGATACCACTTGTAACATACATCACAGTTAAAAAAAAAATTGCACTTGCTCTATTTTATCCATAGCTCCATATAAATACTGCTAATATACAAAGTAAAACTATATACATTATATAAATTTTTCCCTCGCGTTATAGTCGTGACGTTATGGATACCTACGTGGTCTACTGCCTTGGGTTAATCCTCCACACCTATGCTAGACACATGTCTTTATGTGGGTCACTTATGATTTTACAATGGTTGGTTGTTTGATATTAACACTCATAACACTTATCATTAATGTTTTGGAGTATGGTGCGATAATTTCATATCTTAAACCTGTACATTTTATTTATTCATGGTTTATTAAGTCCCGTCAGAGATTAAGTTTCATAAGGTTGATTTTTAGTACTGTACCTACACCTAGGAATTTGTAGTGCATGTGGACATTTGTATTGTTGATCATCATTGGATTTGGAGTGTTGAGATCCATGGTGGAGAATATTACGATACCCATTTAGGGTACTGACTACTGCGAACCCTAACTAACTCTTCATTTTCGCGCTTGTGAGTTCTGCCTGCATTGCCCCTCTTCAAATCCGTCGCGGCCTGAACTCTGTCAACCAATAACCTCTCCTCCAGTTCTAGACATTTTTTTCCATGGCATATTCGAACTAGGTAAATACATTTCATTTACAATTTTTTGGGGCTTAGCCCTTTCTGGCATTGTTGAGCTAGTATTTATGTTGAGTAGGTTCTTCGCTTATTTGTTTCACACGGAGATAGTAGTGGCTCTATGCCACTGGATAAGCACTCAAGTTTGCAAGAGAAATATAGTGTAATGTGTATCGAATTTTCCAGGTTTCGGGAACCATTCCAGTTTCTCTTACCGTTTTCCCCGAATGGACTCCTTTCATTGTGGCAGGTAAGCCAACCAAACACTTAAGTTTTACACTTATTAACTCACTAAATTTATATCCTCTCATCTGTTTTTCCTTGAAACTTACCCTTACTATTTCTCTTTGCAGCGTTACATTTATAGCCTGCGGAATAATTTCAAAACAGGTATTGTAATTTTGCTCTTTCTTTTCCTTAGTTCTTCCCTTCGCTCAACAAGTTGGAAAGTATAGTTTTTCTAATTCTTTTCATCTCGTTCTTGAACAAGTAAATACAGTGTGGTTGAATGGAAACGATTTACATCGTGCATTTATCATTTCTTGAGGTGCTTTGGTTTCATTCTTGACTCTGTCGCTTGCTTAACAGGTACGAGATCCTCTGTAGGGTTCTAAAATTATCGGAGTAGTCTCAATGCTAGCTTCAATGGTACTTGTTTCATCACACACGCTATATTTAATTCTATGGCATCACTGTCATTTATTTTAGTTCCTTTTAAGCTTAAGGTCAACACCCTGCTTGTAACAGTTACATGAAACTTGAAATTTTATTGTAATTATGTGCTACTCTTGACTGTTGATTGAATTCACGCCCCAGTTTTAAGAGGAAAAATCCTCTGGGAAACAGGTTTTTTTATGTTATTTGAATCTTTGCTATGAAATATTATTTGACTCTCTGCATCTTTGAATGATAGCTCATTCAGCTCTTCCATTAATATTTCTTTACTCTTATGAAAATAGAAGTGGCAGAATGCATCGTTTCCTCTTGTATGTATAAAAGTATGTTGCCTTAGTTTTTCTTTTCTGGAGCATTCGCATTAAGTCTCATTTAACTTTTGATTATGCTCGTTATATTTATTTTTCGAACAACATTGTATTTTTCTTTTCTTCATTAGTCTAGCAGAAATAACATTTTCGATGTTGTTTATATTTACAATGGCAGTTGCATTTCTGGGTTTTTACTGCACATGCTATTTTAATATTTTTATGTATATATTTCATCTCAGACAATGGTTCCCATTCTTTCTTTCAAGAACATAATCTGTATTATTTATTTCAGTTAATAGAGGTGTTCAGACCATCTATATCTTGGATTTATCATCCCACTAATCTGTTGTCCGAGTATATCATAGATCTACACATTAACTACCATTTTTGGGTTTTGACTATGGGTCCTGAACTAACAGTTTTTTGGTTTTACTTCCTGTAGATGTTCCTGGTTTGTGGTTTGTTTTACCTGATAATGTAAACAATACTCTTTCTTGAATACAAACTTTAACTTCCAAAAATGTAGTTTTACACAGTCTATATAATTAATGATATTACTGTGATTTCTTGATTACCTAAATAAATACAAATAAATTTATTTCTATAACTTTCACCGTGTAAAAATCTTCATTTCATAATTTAAGAAACATTTTCTGTATTAAAAATATTCTTTCTAAAAAGCAGTTCCAGTTCCTACTATTTTTTGTAGTCTGTTACTTATCTCATTTCGAGACTTGCTGATGATGTCCTCCTTACCATGAGAGAGGCAATTACATCCTCATCTCCCCTCATGCTCCACACCTCATATGAGTAGGTTGAAATATTTTCCCAAAGAGACCTCGAGACCCCTAGTCCAATACTCTTCTTTTCCAGTATTCAGGAACGCAGAGTGTTTCCACTGGTCACCACGAGCTCAGGAATTTTCACTCTCTTCCTACCTCTCATTTCTATCTTCAATCATAGAACCCCTTTTCCTCATTGGGATGTTGTGATCGCTGCATTTAATTTTAACTAGTTGTTAACTAGTTAAAAGACATTTTAATGATTTGTTTTAAGAAAAGACTGGAACTATTAATGTTTCGTTAAAAAAAAAGTTATTTTCATTAGTGATTAATTATGAATAATAAAATCAGTTATGGAAAGTGACTCCATAAAAAAAGTAAAATTTGATGGTAAATGTTTTTCAAGAACTGGAAGGTGGTTTGGACAGTTGGAAACAGTTACCTGCTCCTCTGGGGATAAGAGACTGATCACCGTGAGGAGTAGGGACTCTGTCCATGGACTAAGGAGAGAGTGGAGAATTTTCCTGAGCTGGTAGAGACCAATGGAAAATCACTCAACAAATCCTGATTTAATTTTTGACACTGACTGGACCAGGAGTCCTGAGGTCAAAACAGAAATTCCACTGTCAACCCATACATTTCAGGAGTGGAGCACGAGGGCAAGAGGAGGACGTGATCACCCCTCTTGATGTTTGGGAGGTCCACAACTATAAACTGCATAATTCAAATAAGTAATTGTGTGTTTTAGTGAGTTAAGAACTGCATTGCTTTTACACTATGTGTGAACAGGTATTTATTTAATAGTGATAGTAATAGTGGGTATATTTTAGGAAAGTGATGAGAAAGAATGGTGTTGATCATTATTATTATTATCTCATTATGTATCACCTGGAAAAGTATGGGTAATATGATTATGCACAGAACTTTCATTTCATTTAAAAACTTGGTGTTTGTGATTATGTCAAGAAAGGAATGGAATATCTAAGTTCCAGTTTAAACGGCAGTGGCTGTCTAGTGTAGGAAATGGGAAAAGAAGATTTCTGAGATACATGTATAATATAAATTTTTCATTAAACTTCATACTCAGTAAAATATTGATAAGTTAAAGGAATGAACTGAAAACAGTGTAAAAGAAGGAGATTATATTTATATCCTGTAAAGATAAAATTACACATATACATGCTTAAAGAAGTTTCTTTTGATAAAAAATTAGAGGGAATTGTCGGTCAAGGGTACAGGGTAGAACCCTAACCTAGGACGCATTGTCCCTCAAGAAAAGCTATACACGGACATTGTAGGTAGTCTAGAAACCCAAGTAATTACCTAAGGTAGAAAAAAATGTATTGTAAACAGAGAAACTAAAACTGGAGTATTCTTTAAATTACTGTAAAGACAAAAAAACAATTATTTCTTAAGAAACCAGAGCTAAGACTGAGTGTCGAGCTTAACTACATATTATCAATATGAATTAATAAATGAAAATAAACATAATGAAAACTGGAACTAGAATAAGTTCATACATTTGCGGAAATACGCCTTTCATATCATTAAAATAGAGAAAGGTCACTGTGTGTCAAATATTACATATAGTCCAAACACATAATATCTATTCCAAAACAACAAGTAAACCTTACGAAATTTTCCCTTTCAATACTTCAACTGAGTAAGATTCGACATCTAGAATTGAACCCTCGGCTATACTATTTTTGCAGGTTGAATAAAAGGAAGGAAGATTATGGTGAACCCTTCTTAATAATATTCATGAAATTTAACACAGCAGAGGAAAAAATATTAGAGGCCCAAGGGTTCTGGCCGGAATCTATCTATTAAAATTTCACAATATACATATAAACTGGACCATAGCATAATTAATGCCGACAGTCTACTCAATAGACAGATTCAAGAAAAGGGTTTCTAAACCCCCAGAAAAATGCTAGAAGATTCGCTTGAGACAGTTATACTTTTGAGTCTGAGTGCAGACATTATGAGTAGCTGGAGGTGAGTGCAATGCATTAGTCATGCACCAAAGTTTATGGAAAATAAAAGTGATATTTTGAAGCATGAGAGTGGCCATCGGAGAAATAGCACACCTGAAAACAATAACTATGAAAATTAAAACACAGTAAGGGGAGTGTTCTAGACGTTAAGCATAAAAAAACTATCCGAAATAGAGTTTTCTTTGTTAAAACAAATTTGGGTTTGATAAGGTAATTATACCTATGAAGAAGATATTCGCCATGACCAATAGATCATTAAGTCGAAAATCCTTTGACACTGTGAAACAGAGTCAATAAGGAACTCGAAATAAGAGAGTAATCCTTGAGAGTAAATATGCATAAAAAGAAAAGGCTGTATAAGCCAGGGAAGTTGAATTATTGTTACCTGAGCTGCAGTAAAGAGCATAGGAAGAAAAATGGCAAGGATAGCCATGAAAACAGAGGTCTCAATACACCTGTAGCTCTCGGCGTTCGGTAAATGGAACCTCAAAACCATCATGCTGCCAAACCTATGGGCATTTCACCTTTGAGGTCCTCCCATACCGGTGTGAAATTATTAGTAATGGCAGAGCCAAAGCTCGGAAGCACAACCTCAGCAATAACAATTCTCAGAGCAGAAGAGTTAATTCACCAGCACAGAGACAAAGGCCGGATAAACCTAGGGTTGGCGGGGTTTACAACGTGAATTCCCACCCAAAACGACGTCCGTTGATCACCCAGAAAACGACGTCCGTTGATTTCCCAGAAAAAATGATGGAGATCTCAGGTAAGTTCATCAAAAATGGAAAGATCGCAATGAATTGTAGTGCTCAACTTAGTGTTCCTAAATTGAGGTCATAAATTGTCAACCAAGGCTAGTAAACTGCTGAAGTGAGGTGCACTATATGTGCCTAGATATCTCTTTCTCACTATGTTGTATTTAGTGTTTTTCTGATGTTTTTGGTTTTATGGTTTTATGTCAAAAAGGAAAAGAACTAAATGTTGGTAAAGAGAAGTGGATAGCTACACTAAAACAGAGCAAAACCTATTCTAAACTGTGTAAGGCATTAAAGAGCAGAAAATGCAAAGCTTGATAATGACTCATGGTAAAGAAATAAATCACAACATGAACTCAATAACTCACAACATAAACTCATCCAATTCATTCATTAGAAATATGTTGGAATAGCTTGAGGAAAGGACAAGTTTAGTGCAAATGAGGTTCTCCTAAGTAAACAATCATCTTACAATATTACAAAGAATCTCATCCATGGCTAGAATTTTATTGGAACACAATTGAAAAAGATTATTTGTAACACAATAAGATTCCCACTCTACATTGACTTATAATGCTAATATTAATTCATTCTGCAGCTCAACTTGTCACTACTAAGCCTCATCCGAAAGTTAGAGATTTTCTATAATAGTTTTGGGAAAACACTTATTTGTGAAATTGCAAAAGACTGCAGAATAATCACTAGAACATTTGGCGCAATTTCCGACGGCCAAATCGTCGTTTTTCCGACACACAGTCGTCGCAAGAGCGACAGTTCGAGGCCGGGAAAAACGTGGTTTCTCGTGCGGTCCCAATTCCGACACCTTTAAAAGTGTCGCACTACCGACACTTCCCGTCGCTTCCAAACACTCGTCGCTCTTCCGACGCCTCCCAAACCGACGTTTGTAAAATGTCGCCATTCCGACGAAATTTGGTCCGACGTTTTTAACGTCGCGCTTCCGACGTTTGTAAAGTGTCGCCATTCCGACGAAATGTCGTCCGACGTTTTGAACGTCACTCTTCCGACGTCTTTATACTGTCACTCTTCCGACGTGTCTAAACTGTCGCATTTCCGACGCCAAACAAAAGTGTCAGAAGACCGACGTATTGCAAAAGTGTCAGAAGACCGACGCTTTCCAGAAGCGTCACAATATCGACGCCAGGAAGAACTGTTGCAATTCCGACGAAATTTTGGACGTCGCCCTTCCGACCTCTTTTTCTGTCACTCTTCCGACGTTTCTAGAGCTGTCGCAATATCGACGGACGTCACAAGACCGACGAAAATGGAAATCGTTCAAAACGTCAAAAGAGCGACGCTTACAAGGCGTCGGTATGCCGACGACGGTTTCAATTTAAAAAATAAAAATAAAAAACTTTAAAACAGGACAGTAAATCTCCAATGTCTGTTATCACAATAAGAAATCAATGATCAGTGATCACGTCAAATTTTCCTCGTAGCGTGACGGGTCTAATAAATTTTATTGTAAAGGTTGCTGGCCAGTGACAACTGGCGCAGCATTGAAAAAAATGCATTAAAGAAAATTAATTAGGTTGCGAACTCCAAGCCAACTGGCAACAACCCTGATAATTTTCCTTACCAACTTCCAAGTTGTGACTCGAGCTTCAGACTCCAAAGCTAAGAATTTTCTTTTCATCGTGTTGGAGAAGAGAACTGCAACCTGCAGCAAAGGAGCAATTCCTCAGTCTCACTTCTCAGGACTCGTAGTCATTCCTTGCTAACACGGTATGTGGAAATTTTGATAAGATAACTTTCTTCACCCTTGTTTTTACTAAATTTATTCTTTTGAAAAGGGCCTGGTTCCATTTCAAAAAATTTCAACTTTCGACTTCTAGAATTTGTACATATGATTTTTGGACGAGGTTTTGTTATTAATGAGGAGATAGTGTCTTGGTTCTATCTGTATAAAATAATTGCCTCGTTTTTTTCTTCATGTTCAGGGTTTTTGATTTTATCAAAACCTATCTCTCTTTTAAGCATGCCTGCAAATTAATATATTCCAGGAATGTACACAATTCCAGGCTTCATGTACAACGTATTGTATCAACTATATTTTAACAAGTGAGTTGCATGCCCATATAGTGTTACAGATTACAGGGCTTCATCTGGAGAATAAATGATAAGCCTAGCAGCACTAAATCCAAGTAATTCCCCTCATCCCTTAAAAGACACCTCTAAATATAACTAGAAATTTCAAATAGTTAGTAAAGGAAAAGTACAAAGATATTACAGATATGTGTTGAGCCAAAAACCTGTGCATTCACAACAAAACTGGGATGGATAAAACTTAAAAATAATTATGGGCTTTGACAAAAAATCGTCTTATGCATACAAAATGAAAGAAGCATTGGCATAATACTATGTTTACAAATTTAAGGACAGGCAGAGTGAGTCTCCGGGCAACACAGTTTCATGTGGAGACCCTAGATCCTTGTACCCACAATATCTAGTGACTTAAAAAATGATTGCCAAAACAATGCCTTTGCTATGCATGTAAGAACACCACCTATATAATGAGGGAGATGTAATATTTTCCAAGAAGCAGATTTATACAGAGTGGTCCAAGATTGTGTATTTATGGAAGATACAACTGATTTTGGCATGAAACATGTATCCAAGATTTCAATGTGGCCTTATTTTAGAGCCCATTGATGATTTATTATGAAACCTAAACTTTCAAAACAAACACATTGAAATCACAGGATCTCCATCACGAATATCATAAATATTAACTGTATTTTGGGCACTGGCAGTAGATACCATAAGAGGCCCACATGGCCTGTACCACCAATGTTGATTCTCTAGCACAACATTTGCAAAGCCAAAATTTCTCCCCGAGACATCCCTCTCTGCCAAAACTGGAGAGATGGTATTGGACGTTGAAGTGAAGGCCTCTGATTCAGTATGGAATGCCATAATTTCTTTATTATAAAATTCCCATGAACAGAAACCTGAGTCCAATGTACAACCTACAGATGCTGCCACAACATATTTACCAGAGCGACCATCTGAACCAGCTGCTCTGATCAACCAGCAATCACCCCACATGTTTGGGGTAAGCCCATATGGAGCTTTATATTCAGCCTTCTCCTAGAGATTGGAAAATAACAATACTGAGTATTACTCATACATCAACTGCCCTTTATGTTAAGGGAAAATTTAAAGAGTGCATAAATATTCTTGAAATGCCAATCATAGTTTCTAGAAAATTTCAACAATCTTTGAAATGAACTACATCCTATTTAAACTACATCAAATATTTAGGCAAATCATTTTTTTAAACAAGAATTGGTGAATTTTATTTCAAATATAGAAATTTAAACCATGAGAATAATCTAACCCCTAGGCTTTTCCCTATTTCTAATAGAAAATCCCAAAATGTATAAATTATAACACCCATAAACCCCAAAATTAAGTACAATAATTAAAACCTCCACACCTTTGAATTTGCTATATCGTGAAAAGAGCAGCATCCATCATCATGGGAAAGCAAAACCGATTCTCCTTCTGATACAAACCAGCCTGCAGTAGATGTCTTATGGCTGAATTGATTCAATCGATCACAGGAAACCTCTTCAGTTTCTTCAATATTGCCAAAATGCTCTGGCTTGTTTTCCTGATCATCATCAAAGTCCATATTTTCATCACATTTAATTAGTTGGGGTTCATTACGATCAGGTCCAGTGCCTATTGCAGAGCTCCGGACATCCAATCCAATATTGGAACTACCATACCCGTTCCCATTAGAGATTGTAAATCCTATTTCTGGCTTTAATTCGGTAAGTTCAAGAGCACTAGAACTGGATTCAGTTGATTTAGACTTGGTATAGTTGTTCACTAATTTGTATTCTGATACAACACTATACTTGTGCTTCAACGCAGACAGAAATTCTGCAGCAATGGGATCTTCATCTATGGGGATTATGGATCTACCCTCAAAAGCATCCCGAATATCTGATTCATTTTCATTCAACTGATCATGCAAATCCACCCTCGTCTTCATCACAGCAAGCTGAACTGAAGGCCGGTTTTTCAGCAATTTATGGTGGGGGTAAAACCTGTCTTCCAGATCTTGACTATTTAAGTGTTTAATTGGCTTTTTCAGAGACCTGACCATAGAATCAAATGAGTCCTGTGAATCCTGCGAAATAATAAACAATAGTAAGGCCATTATTTATTGGTTTGAAATAATAAACAACATGCAACAAACCTGCATAATTAGTAAATTATTTAAAGACAATGTACTTGGCAATATGTTTCCTGTATCCTATTATATGATTGTCCTTGATGGAAATCTTTGTATTTAATGGAGAATCGATATATGTAAGGATGAGTTAATTCATGTGTGAACATATGTATGCATCCTGATGAAGGATAATTGACATCCGTAAGAAACCCTGTGCTCTGTATGTTGATCGAGGAACCGATGTTAATACGGTTGACAGTGTATCCAAACTGGTAGACAGTGGAGTTATATATATTCGTTAAATATATGATGGAAGGGTCTACTCTATTAGTAAGGAGCTGACTGGCTTTCATTGAGAAAGGAACGAGGAGCGAGAGCAAACCAGTTATAACGCGAAAGAACTAAAACAGAGTATTTGGCATTGAACTTTCGGTGGAACACAGACTAACCCTTTGGAATCATGAACGGAACCTGGAAGGAAAGAGGTGGAACATAACAAACGGAAGCGTGACGGAACCCTGCGTGGAAGAGCAGAACCGTGACCGTGCAATAATCCAAGTAAAGAATTAACAGCATAATAAGATCTCTGCTGAAAAGTTTTCAGTCAGCCCTAAATATTGATTCACCCCCCCTCTCAGTATTTTTCCCAACAGACAATAATTCCTACATATTAAAATATAAAGTTATAACATACCAGCTCATACTCGAACATAACATTTGTATCAATATTATTCTTCTGTATCTTCTTGATCTTCATCCAACTGATTGACATCTATATCAACATCTGATTCAGAAACGGTGTTGAAATGATCGACCATGTCATCATCATCATCAATTATGTCATTTTCAATAATATCCTCATCGACATCATCATAAATAATTTTTGCCTCATCTCCAGAGCCCGGTTCATCTTCTAAGATATCTTCTTCATCTGTCCATGCATCTTCCTGCTCATCTGCCACTGCATCATCTTCTTCTTGATCAATATCATCTTCTTCCTCTACAGTATACTCTACTGGCCTTTCTCTTGGATCATATCTAATAGCAAATGACCATTCCTTCTCACCTGGAACCTCTGAGTAAAAGACTTGTTCGCATTGGCTTGGAAAAACATAGCGATCTTTTCCTGCTTCAAACTGCGATGTTTTAACCATTGGAAATCCATTGTCATGTTGAATAATTGTTCTATCATCATCACGTACATTCATTTGTAGCCTATACCATTTGACGTCGAACAAAACTATTTTGAAGGAATTAAAGTCACACTCAACTATATCATCTAAGAACCCATAATATCTATTTTCAGATTCTCGAGGATGTATGTCACTCCTGGAGGAAACATTAGTGACCTGGAATACTGCAGTTATCCCACTATCAGAAGTTTTCCTGTTATCATCCAACTGTTTAACGCGAAATTGACGACCATTGCACCACATAGCCTTGTGGTGTTTCAACTTCAATATGCCAAACATGAAAAAGATGCATTCTCAATTAATAATTAAACATATAATTTACACAACATGAAAATTAACTGAAAAATCAAACTTCTTGTCACATTATAAATAGGTGAATTAATTTCTTACCTTTCTATCTTTCAAACCATATGCTAAATCGATTTCCCTGTCCGTAACGTTCCCATCTCCACTACGATACGCTTCTCTAATCAATTCAGACAGTAGTTGCCATGATAACCTACCGTCGTTACGTGATTTACATGTTTCAATCCATTCACTCGTCCACTCAAGATTGTTTGGAATGTATAAAAGTAGCGCCTCATAATATTGAGCACCTGAATAAAATAACAATAATTCACCAATATTAATGAATATTACTTATAACCATGGTAAATTATATTAATTAATAAACAATGAAAGAATAAAACCTGAATGAATATAATGATCATATACATGATGTAAAAAAATGAAACATTATATGTATTATACATGATAAATCTTTTACCTCTCACTTTCCTCATTCTACCTTTTCCCAACAGGTGCTCCTCTTCAAAAATTTTGATGGAGTTCACATCCCAAATGCAATCCACCGCCTTCATGACTGGCGCAGCTAATTTAGGAAGATAATGACTAATATACACCATGGATTGATATACCACATATCCCTCCACCATAGAACCCTCGGGTCGTGCTCTTTGTTTAACCAAAGCCTTCAAGGATTTCAGGTGCCTCTCGACCATCCACATTGACCTTGTGTGTACTGGTCCACACATTTCAATCTCTCAACTTGGTGTATCAAGTAGTGTTCTTGTGCATTGAAAAATGTTGGAGGTAGATACTTTTTCATTTCACACATTAGCCGAGGAATTTCTCTCTTCCAATACTTTATTTCATCTTGATGGATTTCTTTCAATGACAACCATTTGCAAATCATTACGCAAGGTTATTTCAATGAAACATAATATATACTTCATTACAAGTAAATTAATACATCATTTCATCAAGTACAAAAATAAATTGTAGCAATTAGATTTTGCGTATAAATCAAAACTACTTACCTCATGTATTTACTAAGACCATATATAACTTGTTTGACATTTTTGTCGAAGTCGTTTGGGAGAGATACAAGTAGAACATACTATAACAATAAAAAATGAATCATTATTGGTTTCCAAATTAAACAGAAAAAAGGAAAATTTAAAATATGTATTCAAGCAATAACATACAAAAACGTATACCAAAAAAATTACCTTAACAAAGGTATGCCAATCATGTGTTTTCACCCCACTGAAGTCACCTTTATTCGTTAAGATATTATTTACGTTTGAAGCAAAACCTATTGGAAATTTAATTCTTCTAACGACCTCTTTTACATCATTGCTTTGTTGTTCTGTTAATAACCATGGAATATTATTATAATTTCGACCTCCATTGTTATTTGATCCGTCGATCACACTTTTCATTGCATGATTTGATTTCTCAATGTCGGCACAAATTTTGTCAATTTTATCTCTCTCATGTGCACCATCTATGGTTCGCCATAACATTTCTATCACATTCTTCCCGACATGCATTGTATCAAACAAATGAGCTATTTTTAGGTCCTCATAGTAGGGCAACCTCGCGAATTGAGAAGGATAACATTTCATTCCGGGTGGAAGTACAATATTAGTACCTTCACGGCGACGATGACCTTGATATCAAAGAATAAAATAAATCAGAACAATATTAATTATAAAATACAATAAAATAAATTCATTAGTTAAAACAAAAATTCCAAACATTACATAAACAAATAATATATATATATATATATATATATATACACACAAATTACGTACCAGCTGCTCGACGATTATTAATTCTGTTATATTCCAACATCCACAACTGAGGTGTCATTCTTCGTGGTTTTAGTCTAGTTTCTTCTTTATCATTGAAAAGATTTTTTTCAGTAGTACGATACTTATGGTTCCTAGGGAGGAAGTGCCTAAACTCATCAAACACCATCTTTCTTAAGTCTGGCGAATGAAGATACTTCATCTTAGGGCCACAAACTGGACATGCAAATCTACCCTTTGTTTGAAGACCTGCAATAGATGGATCAATAACAATTAATATACTATGAGATCATTTTCAAAACATGCAATATGGTATATATAATTTAGATAATTATGTATCATATTAAAGTGCAATGAAATATTACATACCACAAACATGTGTTAGTCCTGGGGCATCATGAATTGTCCATACAAGCATTCCACAACATTGAAATCTCTTCTGCTTGATTGGTTTAGTGATGTCATGCATAGTGATGCCATGCCATAACTGTATTAGCTCATCGATAAGAGGCTCAATATATACATTCATATCTTTGACCTGGTACTTACCTAATTGTTCAAAATTATGGAACATAATAATTACTCCCATGATATATGTATATATAAGTAAGTAAATAAATCAAATATATATTTATTCAAACAACGAGAGAAATGAAAATGTTACATTCAAAGAAATAATGTATCAAATACCTGGAATAATCATAGTCAACATTATGTGCTCCCTCTTTATTGATATCCAAGGAGGAATGTTATTGTTGATAACGAAAATAGGCCACACTGAGTAAGTAGATCTAAGCTCTCTGAATGGATTAACACCATCAGCTGCCAATGAAAGCCTGACATTACGAGGTTCATTTTTAAAATCTACATATTTTTCCTCGATTTCTCTAAATGTAGAACCATCTGCAGGCATTCGAAGAACACCATCTCCACTTCTATTCTTTGCATGGAAATCCATAAACTGTGCTATGCTGTTACACCTGAACATTCGTTGCAAACGTGGAATTATGGGAATATGACGAAGAACCTTTTGAGGCACCTTTTTGGTTAGTTGATCTATTCGATATCTACTGGTACCACATTTCGGACATTCTGTTTTCAACGCATGTTCTCCATAATATATAATATGATCTTTAGGACATGCATCTATAGTGTTATATTCCATTCCAAAGTGTTTCATAATAGCACGTAGATCTCGATATGTTCGAGGTAAAGTATTTGGTGATGGTAACAAATATTCACCCAACAATCTACAACAGAAACAAAAAGTAGTGTCTTGTAAAGATTATTAATCATATATATATATATATATATAATAGTTATTAAAAACGGAATCGGTGACCGGATCGGTGGAGCTAATGAACCGGGTTTCGAACCGGAACCGGTCTAACCAGTAGCGATCAGATCTCAATGAACCAGTTTTAAAAAAAAATACATTAAATAATTATTTTTTAATAAAATGAAAAAATAAATAAATAAATAAAAACTATTTTTAAGATTTGCAACCATGATTCCAAGCCAATAGAGACAAAATATGAAAATTTTGCTCATTTATATACCATGCAAAGGTGAATATATCAAAATGGCAGCAAATGCATACATATCATCGAAAAATACATAAGCAAACTTGTTGAAGTAATGTATCAGGTTTCTCTTATATTATTCACTGTGTTTTATTGCTGAGTTAATATTATAATATACAATCTGTCCTTGCTCAGATCTGTTGTCAATTCATTGTATCAGCCTTAAAGACAATTCTGGGTTCAGTATATATATATATATATATATATATATATATATATATATATCGGAGCAGCATTTTGAAGATCTTGTATTCTTCATTATCTATGTTTGCTTGCCAATAAATTTCTAGAAAAACATCTACAACACTTAGAGGTATTGAATTGGTTTATGAAACCCACTATTAGTGCTATTTGTAACAAGTTGAGAGAGCATTACAACTTCAGCAGTCTGCTCACACTGTGTTTGACAAAATTTATCACTGAAAAGATTCATTAAAACCCAGAAAACTCAGTAGCCAGTTTAGTGCATTTCCAAGCAGGAATTTTCTAGTGGTCAATTTATTATTGCCAGTCACATTTTCATTAGGTTGTATGTTGTTGCCCCTTGAGTGGCGTCGGACCATTTGCATCAGTCTTGATGCCATGATCAAATTTCTTGTATGTTGTGTGAAAGGTTTTGTATTTATGCTGCTGCTATGTGTGAGCAGAGAGAGAGGGTCTGACAGTTCCTAGCTGAGTGTGAAATAAGGTTGCTGCTGATTGTTTTGAAAACAGAAATTGTCATCAAGTACACTTGATGAGTTGCATGCTGCCAGGGATTTTATGCTAGCCAACCTTGTATTTATCAGTCATCATGTGTATTGTTGCTACTATAAGGTGTTGAGTATGAGTTATTAGAGAAGTTTGTTGCTAGTATAATAGAGGAATTTGCAGCTCATGGAGGAGACACTGAGGAATTTGCAACTCATGGAGGAGCACCTAACCGGCCGGTTAAGTACGGAACTGGCCGGTTTATGCATAAACTGGCTGGTTCCTTACTTAACCGGCCAGTTAGGTCCGGTTAACCGGCCAAAACAGGTGAGAATAGGCTATTGACCGGGTTGCAAGGCCGGTTCCAACCGGCAGCCGTCCTGACCGGCCGGTTTTGATAACTATGATATATATATATATAACTTATTATTTTACACATTTATTACAACTAAAAAAAGGAAAAATAATCAACATTTAAATATATGTGATCATATATACATATTGCATATCTTAGGATTTGTGTCATACATCTGTTCGACAAATTATTCATAACCTTTAAGTTCACCAGCAACAATAGCAGAGAGCTGGTGAACTTAAAGGTTATGAATAATTTGTCGAACAGATGTATGACACAACTCCTAGGGTATGCAATATGTATATATGATCACATATATGTAAATGTTGATTATTTTCTCTTTTTTTTTAATTGTAATAAATGTGTAAAATAATAACTTATATATAAGTTATTATTTTACACATTTATTACAATTAAAAAAAAGGGAAAATAATCAACATTTACATATATGTGATCATATATACATATTGCATACCTTAGGAGTTGTGTCATACATCTGTTCGACAAATTATTCATAACCTTTAAGTTCACCGGCAACAATGTAGCAGAGAGAAGAGTTGCATTTGAGTGTTCAAAAAGTCGTTCACTTGACCTTTTAATCAGAGGTACATCATAAATACCGTCACTATCTCCACCATCATCATCTGACTCACCATACAAGTCTTGGAGCATTTGATTTGTCCCATCATTAATGTAAACTGTCTCATTACTGTCATCATGATCTACCTCCATGGGATCATTAAAATTACCTTCATCATTCGCTTCATGTTCTTCACCTTGTACAACATCATTTCCAATACTAATATTTGCTGCAATATTCTCTTGTATTGGTGCAACATCATCTAATCTACTACTATTTTGCTGTGGAAGCTGGTTGATCATCTGCAAAAAGTTGGGGGGAAATTGTGCCTTTATGAAAATTACAAACATTAATAATTAAACATTAGTGTGCATATAAAAAATATTAAAATAATATAAAATTTTACGATATAATCAAAATGAAGATAGATAATTAATTACCATGGGACGATAGTCATTCGATCCACCATCAATGTGCCCATATTTCCTACAATGCACTGTTGCTGTTGCTATTAAAACTCTAACATTATTTCTCATACAACATTTTTACAAGGCCAATAAACTCTGCCATCACCCCTTTCACCCTTTTGAATTGTTTTTCCAGCTCCAATGTTTTCTTCCATTGTTGCAAATTATCCTATAAAGAAAACAATAAATCTCTCTCAATGGTGTAGAAAACCCAAGACTTGTTGAACTCAATGGGAGCTCAATATATAAGCAAAAAGAAAATAAAAGTGGGCATTTTACAAATTGTGAACTTTTTACAAAATGTGGGCTTTTTACAAAATTGTGGGCTTTTTACAAATTGTGGGCTTTTTTTATTCTTAATGCATTTTTTGTAGAATACTAAACAGATTTGTCCAAAATTTCAGATGCAAACTGTAGTCTCTACTACGTTTGGAAAATTGGACGTTTATAAAAGATAAAATGAGAACAGAATTGTACCACTATGATAAGAAGCTGTCAGAAGCATTCCTTCTGCTTCACAAACGTGGAACTACCTTAAGAATGCTTATGGTTGATATAAATATTAGAGCATGGCAGTTAAATGTAGTAGTTATGCTAAAATACTGAATAACAGCTTGAGAGTGCTCTTCAGATACTGTACGAATGCACCAGATTAAGGTTGTACCATTCCTAAAGGTAAATGGCCAAAAATAGTCACTTTTGATATCGTGAAGTTATGTCTTTCTCGGTAGAAAACTAGGGATAGGATGGCAAATATGAGAGAACTAAGTTCCAAGGACTAAAAAACCAAGGCCAACATAGTTCTGCCTTGAATCAGAGACAAAACAAAGCTGCCCAAAAAAGTGTTTGAGAGCACCCATTGAAGCTCCTATATATAGGAGAGTCAACATTTTCCTATTGAACAAGTTTGTATATTCAAAGCCACAACAAGATCAGATAGCCACGATTCTAAATGAGAACCATAGCCAAAGCTAAGACGGATCCATGTTTAGCAGAACAAGACAGCCATAGCAAAGGATTTGACCACAGAACCAGATCATGAGAGATAGCAAGATTCTTGCTTCCACTGTGGAAATGTAGAAACTGTACAAGGGTTTTGCTTCCAGCAGATTTCATTGTGACAGTAATTTCTATGGTGTTGTAAGCGCTCATTAGTAGAATCTTAAAGCCATTCCGGAATTCTTTTAACCTGGAGAGGGTTTTCTGTGGTTATAAATCCTCATGTTCAAATTCCATTATCGATTGGTTGTGTTTGATATTATGGTTTTACTGTCCGCAGTTGAATTTTCGCACAGAAAATTATCAGTCTAAAGCGGAGCAATTTTGTGATGTTTCTTTTGCTTCCTATTGTGAAGTATTTCGCTCAGAACTCTACTCGTTGTAACAGAGGTCTTGGGCATAGAACAGGGGACTTGGGTTTTTTGGAATCAAAGTTCGGGTTAAGATGCTCATCTGAAGAATGGCATAGTGAGCCTTAACATGGAGTTGGGAGTACCAATTTGAAGTGCAGGTAGGGCATTGTACAATAGACCAGTTAGATTTCTGGACCCTAATACAAAAGTTTCTTCTTCTTTCAAAACGTGTTTCTCCTTTTCTGTAACCAATGTGGGTCTTGTTCTTGTTTCAATTGGGGATGGATGAGAATTTGTTATTGCTCCAGATGATCACACTCTGGGTAGCCCTAGAGGCTATTTGGGGGTGATGAGTCCAATAGGTCTCAATGAACTGTTGCCCTCGCCGGGGAATACTATTGCAGTGGAATTTGATACTATTTTGGATGTTGAATTCCACGATCCTAATGTAAACCAGTACCTTCAGCTCCAGTACTTGTTCACAAAAGAGGGTGCCATAGTCATTCATGGGTGCAGAGAGGGTGAATTGCAGGCATTGAAACAGGAGGTGTTGTTGTTGTTGCATTGGCCACTAGATTGTTTGTCTGGTTCTGTTACAAGTGCAGAGTATTGAAAAGGACAAATAAATTTAGTTCAGATATTGTGAAATTTCCTCGAAAATTCACCTACAAAGAGCTCAGCAATGCTACGAAAGACTTTTTTTGAATGTGATTGATAATCGATAATTGCAAGCAAGGGTAATCCTCTTGTGAAACCCAAATTTCTGAGCATTTTCTAAAACCTGATGACGGAGTCATTGTAATGAACAAGCGCCTAGGTCCATATTACGTCCAAATCTACCAAGCACCAAGATCTATAAAAAAAAATCCACAGTATCTGCGAACTAAGAAGAAGAGGAAGAAAATGTGTTCTGCTTACCTGTTCGAATAGTCGTTGGGGTTTACCACGGCAAAAATTTGACAGAGCCCATGTACAATTTCGTATCATTGAAATTCTGGCAGTATCATTCAACTGGGCAAGCACCTGCCTCGGAGCTCCATGACTGAGGGCAAGATCCCTAAATGATGCAGAGTCTCCAGCAATATTTCCCAAAGCCCGAACAGCCTTACACGAACACCAGTTGAACTCAAAGTTGCCCAAACAGCCTTTACACGAACACCAGTTGAACTCAAAGTTGGGTAGTAGTTTTTTAAATCAAATTCCAAAATTACAGACGTATAAAGATAGTTGGGAAGAATAATTTTATGCCTCTAAAATGAACGTGCTACTTGTTCTCGAACATTATCATTCCAAGAGGAAAGAAGTTCCACAAATATAGGCAGTGCCCCGTAATCAATCACAACCTTTGTATTCTCAGAGGCTCCAAAAAAACCCAAATAGGGTCAACCCTACTACAGGAGGAAGGGCCTGCAGTAAGAACTTACCATTTTGCAGGAACTGAGGGCGAATGCTGTTCTGCAAGAGCTGAGGGCGAATGCGCGCGTGCGAATGCGCGCGTGATATCAGACATTAATGTAGTTTTTTTTAAAATCATTTTTTTGTAGCCCGCATTTGAATTTTCTGTTTTCCTTATTTTATTGGGCTAAACTAGATAAAATTGAATATGAATAGTGAGTTAATTGTAAGATCAATGGGCCAAGGCCATACATCAACATTGACCATAGTGGGGAAGTATAAAAGCATGGATATTCATGCAAGTATAGTTATTAATGTAAGATCTAGCATCAACTGAAATTCACGTGAAAAAGTACATGAAAAATGTAAAATCATCCATTGGAGAGGTAATCTATAATTATCTAGTAAGACTCTTGGCTACGCCTTGAGACTAAACTAATTCTCAATATTTTTGAATAATGATCCATTGGAATTTAGTAGGAAAACCATAGTAAATCATTGTCCAATGGCCATGCAAAAATATAAAAAAAATAATATCTATGGTAACATCAACTTTCATACATGAGAACTCGGATGCGGGTGAAGTTGGTAGTGTTTAACGTGATGGGATGGGGGAGGGGAAGCCACTGGCCCACCCGCAAGAGTGTTTTCATTCAGTTCTTAATTTCGACTGATCGGCGTTTAATGCCATTTACTCGCTCGAATAAACCATAGTCCCGCTCCTCGATACACATTCGCATGCCGCGACATGACTCAGCCTCCAGTTCATACTTATGGTGGCTTATTGCAGTCAATTTACAGTTGCACTGTAGACTGGGTTGTTATTATGGAACATCGCTCTGGTCTGAACAGAATTCCCCCGCCTGTGAATCTGTGGTGCGCTCCAGGAGCAGGGCTTTCTAATGTTCGCACTTTAATTGGTAAGAGGAGCTGTCTCAATTGTTGTTTGGATTTTGGAGAAAATCTCCACTTCTGCCATGCTGGTTCCTGCAAGCTTGCTTCTATCGCCCTGTTGCCCCTCTCGCCTCAGTCTTCTGTCCATCTTTTGCCTCCCTGCCCTGCTGTCTCGAGTGCGACTATGCCGCGCCTCAGGCACAGAATGCGCTGCCGAAGAGGCTCCATGAGGCGCCAAATTCGACGCTCTCCCTCCACCTCTGGCACCTCCTCTGCGTCTATTTCCCACTCTGACAGTCAACCTAGAGGGCGCCTTCTCCGCTCGGGCCATCGCCTTGCTTCCCCCACTCCTTCCGCTCCTCCTGCTCAAACCCACACCGCGCATTTTTCCTTTAACAGCACTCTCAATCAACCTAGGGTGACTGCCTCAATTACGGTCGTCTTTCGTGAAGAGCCTCAGGAAATTGTTCCCAATTCTCGCCCGGCGGAATGCAGCCTCTCAGCGGCTCAGGATTCGGTGCAGTTTGTTGGGCTGAAGCACCCTGATAGTGCGAACGTGCAGGGTCAGATGGGCAAGGCCACGCAGGACCAGGCAAACAAGGAAGCGGTGGGTCAACCTACTGAGAGGCAGGACGCAGTGCAAGCGAGCGAGGCGTAGATTACTCCTACTTCTCGCGGGAAGGTGATCCATTCTGTTGCTGACCTGTATAATTCTGACGAGGAACCAGATGAATTCTGGTGCAGAGTTGTCTACGAACCTGATCCTGATGAATAGTTCCTCCTCTTCACTCTGGTTTTTTGCTCTATTTCTGCCCATTCTCACGGGCCTGTTCATGTGTTTCCTGTTGTTTCTGAAAATGCATCTGTTTTTTTTGCTTCGATATGGTCTCCAGTACTACAATTCTCTGGTTCCCCTGCGCGGGATTTTTCAAATGAACTGTTTCAGACTGGTTTCCCTCTTGCAGGGTAGTCTTCAAACTATGGTTTTTTGTTTCAAATGCCACAGCACTCGGCAATGATCAGGCTTCGGCCCGCTGTACTGTACTCCTTTTGTTAATATAATTACTTTTACTTAGAAAAAAAAACTTTCATACATGAGAAAATAGATATTGACAAATGGTACATCATGGCCTGATTAATTTCGCTCAGCAATTTCAAATGGTATAACATTTAGTCAACAGTAATCATCAATTTCTGCACACAGAGACTAATTTCTCTGGAAGCCTCAGATTTCTTTGGCTTGTTATTCTTATAACTACATAGACATAATTAATAGAGAGATTGAGGACGGAAAAAAATCTAGCGCTTAGTCTCCACTACTCAACATGTTTTGTGAGAAATAATACATAGATTGATTTCTCTGAGTGCCTTAGCGTTCTTTGGCTCATTTTTTTAATCACAAAAACAATAAAAAATGCACTGAGGATTTGTTCTTAGTCCGATTATGCAATTTTTATAAGACAGATTATGCAATATTAATAATAAAAATAAATTTATTGCAATTTAGGGAAAGCTCGTTCATGTTTTTTTCTTTATATTGGAAGGTTTACTTGATTTTTGAAGTAATTTTTAGTAGATCATAGTGTTGGAATATTTAAAATTCCAGAACAACAATGGAGAATAAAACTCCCCTCTTCAATACGGAGAAAATATAAAAAAAAAATTCTTCACTGGAAACAGAGTTTTCACTGTAAAAACTATTTCATTAAACTTCAAAACTTTGGTTACAAAATCTCCTCTGACTGAGGGAATAAAAAAACTTTGACTGCTTCAAAACACAGTTCAACACAAAACTCACACTCTAAAATTTCACTCTATCTATGCATTTACAACTCACTACTTTGAATTGTGCATATGATGTATATATTATATATATATGGACCTGTACGCACGACATTTTTAAAACAAACATTAAAGAACTTTGACCACCGGACGTCAACCAAAAATTAAACTCTCCTTCAAACAATTTCGGGTGCCAAAAAAATTTGCTGATGTCATCAAAAATGTGACGCGAAATTTCTATTCAATCTGCTTTATGAATTTTTCGCGTCCGATTTTGGGCACTCGTACGGACGGCTGAGTGTGATGCGAAATTTCTATTAAATCCGCCTCAGTGAGATTTCAAATCCGGAAATTTCAATTGCGGGTGCCAATAAAATTTGCTGACGTCATAAAAAATGTGACGCGAAATTTCTATTCAATCTGCTTTATGAATTTTTCGCGTCCGATTTTGGGCACTCGTACGGACGGCTGAGTGTGATGCGAAATTTCTATTAAATCTGCCTCAGTGAGATTTCAAATCCG
This sequence comes from Pinus albicaulis, assembly GCA_034641835.2. NCBI lineage: Eukaryota > Viridiplantae > Streptophyta > Pinopsida > Pinales > Pinaceae > Pinus > Pinus albicaulis. The sequence goes on along the minus strand of CM076580.1, from coordinate 112,484,957 downwards.
GAAATTTCAGTTCTGGGACCACTTTCCTTCAATTTTTTAAACTATGATCAATCAAAAAGAAATATTATACTGCGATCTTGACTGATCGCTGGAAGTGGAAGGCAGCTGCCTGTACATCAGCTGTAAGTAATTTCAACACATAGCATATATTGAGGAAATATTAGTTTGACAAGAATCAGTTATTTCTCTTGAAACTTTAGGTATTAAAAGTCCATGACACAGATATACCACACTCCAAAATCCAAAGAAAATGGAAGAGCGTTCAATTTTTTTAATCAAACTTTTATTGGTGAAGGGTTAATTTATTACGAGAACGTCATTAATGAAGTGCAAAATTTTAAACGTAACGTTTATTGACTAGAAAAATAATGACCAAAACGTTAAAAAAATTTGTGTGACGGGTAAAGAGAAATCCAAATTCCAACCATGCCTGCCACTTGTTGGTGAGTGGAGGTTATTCACTTTTGGTGAGTGGAGGTTATTCACTTTTCATTTACAGCTTACCAGGTTACTCATGTTACCAATATTTTCACATGGCTCACTTTTAGGTGACTACTTATTATACTTCTTCTTTATAAAGAACAATTGGTAGATAATTGTATATATTATTTGAAATCTATAACAAATCCAGGCAACAAAATTACAACAAATAGAAAATTATGCAAAAAATTCACTAGGGCACTACTAATGTGTAGATACCCTATAGATCCTCATAACTTACCAACACCTACTATATTGGTATACACATAATATGGCATTTACCTGAAGTATTTCATATGTATCTAGAAGTAAATAAGTTGTATGACAATTGTTATGGCAGATATAATATGTGTATTATAGTTTATATTTCAATTTTTCTAGCATGCATGTGCGGTCCATATAGTGACTACAATTACCAATATATTTCAGTGAAGATGTGAAGATGATCTCTCATTAAGTCCTAATTACGTAAAGCATCATTAATTAGCTTTCCAAATGAATAAAATATGTTAACAAATTAGTAAAAACTAGGAAAACAAATCACGCTTTAAAAAAATATGGCACAATGAGTCACACTCTTAGATTTATTTAATTACTCATCAAGTGTCGCTACAACATATATATGATCACCATTACCATAGAAATGGGACATGTGACCATCATTTTGGTTTCTCCAATGACATTCCACATCATGAGCATTGTTTAGGGTTGATTGTGTTGATTTTTTTAAAACAAATCATTTATACATTTTATGGAAATTTTAGACACAATTTATAATCACATTACAAGATCATGATGTATGGATATTTCTTATCATTTCTTAGATACTCAAAACTTACCAACACCTAATAGATTGATATACACATCATATAGAATTTACCCCTAGAATGCCACATGTATCCTAAAACAAATTAGTTGTATGGCAATTGTTATGGTGCATATATAATGTGTATTACAGTTTATCCTTACCAACACCTAATAGATTGATATACACATCATATAGAATTTACCCCTAAAATGCCACATGTATCCTAAAACAAATTAGTTGTATGGCAATTTTTATGGTGCATATATAATGTGTATTACAGTTTATCTTATAATTTTGTTGAAGTAGCATACAACAATTTACTTAGTGATATGAGAACCACTCTCTAGAGTATACATCAATTTTGTACACATGGATTTTCAGTTGATTTTTAAGATATATCATTGGTGATGCTCACATGATTATATAATGAACCATTAAGTTGAACTATGAAATTATTCCTCACAACACACACATATTGATGAATTAATAATTTTTCTCATATAATTTTTTTAATCTATTTTGAAAAAAAAAAGAAAAATTATTTATAATTATTTCTAAGAAGAACAAGAGAGAGTTACTTACCATATCTTCGTAAAACATATAATAGCGACGTTTGGAGGAAGCTGTCTAACGATGCTTTGGGGCATAGTGTCGCAATTGCGACACTTTTTATAAGTGTCGGTAGTGCGACACATTTCTCTAAATGTCGGTATAGCGACGGTTTCCAAAGATAAATGACCCAAAGTGAACGATAACTTACCTCTTACTTTTCGGTAAGCGTCGCTCTTCTGAAATTTTGAACGATTTCCATTTTCGTCAGTCTTGTGACACTTTTGCAATAGTATCGCACTGAACCCGATAACTTACCTTTTCCCCGCACCTTTCCTTTTCATTATGGCCGTTCGCTCGTTGAATCCAGATCCGACGGCGCTAATACATTTCCGCGCTCATAAAGTAATCGTTTGATGTTTTTGCAAAGCTGCGCGAAATGGGTGGTTTTTCCAAACCACCCGTGCTTACGTGTCGCCACCACGTTGTATCGCGTTCGAAAAGCTAGTTTCCGCTTACCACCATTTACCCTCACGAATACCACTGGCGGTATTCCCTAAACCTCACCCGTTTAACCCGAGTTTAATGTCATTTAACTATGGTTATACCATCGAAGGATAACATTAAAATTATTATTTGCATTCAAATTTTCACCTTTTCGCTTTAAACCTGTAAAAACATTGCAGAACCGTTTTCCTCAAAATCACGCCGTTTGAACCCTGAGAAACTTTGCAGAGCTATTTTCAACCTACCAGTACCATTTTTCGACGCCCATTGCCCTGAATTTCCATTACAAAGTACTACATTGTCCTCTGCGAAGCCATTTTCAAAAAATTGAAGACTGAGCACCTCTGCAACGTCTTCAACCGAATTCCGCTGGTTCTCCAAGTACTTTTATTCGAAGTTGACCTCTGAGATTTCAAAATTCCTGTCGATTTCAAATAATTACCAAAGTTACTGCAAAAAAGTGTCCATTTTTCAGGGAAAACTCTGTCAAAATTTCCCTGGAATCCCTAATTGCCCTTTCTCGCAGTTTTTTCCATACCCTGGTCCGTTTTGCTGTTGAAATCGATTTTAAATACACGTCCTGAGCTTTAAATTCCTTGAATTTCCTAAAAACCCTGCTCAGAAACCCCATTTTCAGTAGAAATTCGCCAAGAAACCCCTGTTTCTCGTAAAGGAACTTAGCAAACTGTTTAAGCTTGCTTCGTTCATTATTAAAAATGACCAAGAAATAGGTAACCCCCAAGAATGGAGGCCCAAAATCTGAAAATAAGTCTTCTGCAAAGATTCCTCAGCTTATGTCCTTCAAAATCGACAAACCAACTCCTGCACTCACGGCTGATTCTACAGAAGTGGTCAGACCAGTCCAGCCTCCAGTCATTTCTCCAGAGAAGAGCCCTTTAGTTGATCTGGACTGTCTAATACTAGAACCTAATGTAGAATTTAACCCGCTTGATGTCTATAATTGGTGCTATGGAAAATGAGTGGAAAAGGGTGACAAAGATATTCCAATTTGGGAATCCAATCTGCCTAGATATATTGTCCCTCTCACTCATTCTGTTCCTGACTTTATCAAATTATGCGAAGCCTATTATATGCCAGAAAAAAGATGTATTGTAAACAAAGAAAAAGAAACCCTGTTTTACATCACTGAAGAGTCGATAAATTCCATGCTGCAAATGAATCATGACCCCAATTCTTTTTCCCTAACAAGAGAAGATTTAACCCAACTATATCTTGACTTGGATTTCAATGCTAGATTCAAAATATACCAGACTTTTTGTCCAAATCAAGTTGATATGCCTAAGTTAGATCCTCCTTTCGACACCGTTGATTTCCCAGATGAAACTAGACAGATTGTCTCAATGCTCTCCTTCATACTAGGATACGCTAGTGATGAATTCACTGATGTGGCTATCCTAGGTTTTCTGTCAACTCTAAACCCTGGTCAATCACCATCCATTCAATTCAATTTTTCTAGATGTATTGCTGATAATATGCATTATCAGTTATCCAAATTATCAGAAGAAGGAGTTTTCAGATACTCCTCTTATCTACTACACCTCTTCCTATATTATCAAACAGATAAGTTTCCAATTGAATGTCGGAAAGTGGATGCAGAAGGAAAAGTTCTATCAGTAGTATTTTGGTCATCTATTCTAAGGAAATGGAACAAAGAGTATAGTTTTACAGATTTCAATGACTCATTTATAGCCCCTACTATGTATCTCTTGGAAAAAGAGGAGATCCCTAGGATCAATGATGAGACAAGAAGAATTCTGCAGTTATCAGAGAGCTACAAAACTGGAGATTGGTATTTATATAAAAATCATACAGAAATCAGAGTGTATGGCTCATCCCTGGCCCCATATAGGTTACCCATATTTGTTACTACAAGAATATTTGCTTTAGAATATCTGAGACAACTATTGAATGTAGATGAAATCAACTTCATAGCTTTCAAGAAAAAGACCCAATTTAAGCTGAAAAATCAAATTGGGCCATTCATTGTGAATAACAGAGAAGCTGCCAATGAGATAAATGTCAAACTTAAAGAGTATAAGTTCCCATGTAGTTTTACATGGAATTATGACCCACAAGGTATTTTGAGTGCAATAAGGGTAAAATGTAAGTTGCATGTTTACTTGCATGATCCTAAGCCCCATATTCAAAGATATGTAAATAAAATTGAATGGGAGCCAAACACCCTATCTGATGATGATTCACAGGCAGTACAGGTAATACAGGTAGACAGTGGCAAAGGCAAACAGATTGAACAGACAGTACAGGTGGCTTCTACAAGCAAAGATACTTATAATGTACATAAAAGATACAGAGAAGGAGATAGTTTCATAGCTGAGACTATTGAGAACATAAAATTCAGAACTCCTTATAGTAAAAGAATCAAGTCAACAGAAGAAGAAAAGGATAAGGCTGTAAATATTGATATAAATGATGAAGCAACAAGAATAGTCACTCAAACATTAGAAGAGCTTCAAAATGTAAAAATTGGAACACAACAAAAATATACAGTCATGAAGGAAAACCAGGCTATTGTCGATTTGCCTCCTTCTTCTCAGGAAACTGACAATACAGAGTCAGAGATTCAGATCAGATTCAGACAGATTAAAGAGAAGAATGAAGAGCTCAAGAATCAAGCTCATTCTAGATTTCTTAAGGAAAAGCCTAGAAACAAAGACAAGATTCTTTCAGCATTTGATTATTCATCCAATAAATTGGTAATGTCATTCTTGAAGCCTACAGTGGCTGAGCCAAAATCAGTGGCAGATTATTCCAAAACAGATCTTGAACTGGATGCAGATGCCATTCATGAATTAGATCAAATTGAATTTCATAGGAGCAATACTGAAATGCTATATTCCAAAATTGTCAGTAAAACTATGAAATCAATTAGGCTTGAGAAAACAGTGCTCAACCTCCAAAATCAAATGAGGTTGGACAAAGCCTCACTGTATGCTAATAATTTAAGAATAAAAGCACTAGAAGATATAGTGATTAAAGCAGGGGGTGACCCAGCCAACATTGAAGGGGCAAAAGTCTTAATTAAACAGAAAAATGAGGATATAGCTGCTCTTAGAAAACAGTTGAAGTTGCCTCAGAGTGAAAACTCTCAAGCAAAAGAAATTCTACAGCAAAAAATAGAGAATGGTGATTTAAATAAGCTTGTACATCAAATGTCAGGTCAGATAAAAACAATGGAAAGTCAAATAGAAGCTCTAATGAAAGAGAATGAAGAACTAAGAAAAGCACAACCAATGGTCATTCCTACAGTGATCCCCACTGTAAACACTGCTATACCATCTACTTTGGCAGAACACTTGGCACCAAACGGAGTACTGCCAACTGCAGTGCCAATTACTTCTCTAATATCTGCCTCTTCTTCTTCATCCTCACAGAGGACCACACCACAAGACCAAGATAAAGAGATTCTTAGTTTGAGAGGCACTATTAAAAATTTGGAAAAAGCCAAAAATGATGCCTTGATTACTTCTAGAGGACATGAGCAAAGGGCTGATCGACTACAAGAACAGGTAAAGATTATGCAATCACAAGTAAATCTTACAGATCAAGTGGCCTTTATAAAAAGTCATTTATGGACCAAAATTATTGAGGGCATTCATTCTCAATGGCCTTCAATTCGGATAATTTATGAACAGAGGGAGTTACTTCAAGTTGCTAGTGCAGAGATTGACAAGACTAAGAGGGAAATTGACAAAAAACCAGCCCAAGCAATCCAAATCATAGCTTTTTTAAATAGTAAAACCAGGGAAGAGTTGGAAGAATTGAAAATTGTTGATAGAACAGAAACCATTCTTCAAATCAAAAAGGTCCTGAACAAAAGAAACATAATGAGTACTCTAGAGGACCGGTGTAAAGACATGAATTTATCCATCTCAAGATTTTTAGCCAAATACAAAACATTGTCAGAAGCAGGTTTGCCTGATATTCATGCATTGAATGACAAGTTAATGCCTCAGAAAGATTATGATCTAAAAATTAGAAATCATGCAAAAGAGCAAGCCAGACAACAACTGCCTCAAGGATCACCAACAGGCAGAATACTTCTTCAGTATTTTGAAAATCTGTTCTTTTTAGATAATGAGATCGGGCATATGTTCACTATCAAGCCTAACTTTTCCAAGTATACAGAGGCAGATGAAAGTTACAGAAAATTGAAGACTATGAAGATCCCCTCTGCAGAAAAGTGGCAAGAATTCACAGATCTGCTGTGAATTTAATGGATAAAAAACAGGAAATTCACTTGCAAATTCATTTTTTACTATTACCTCAAATGGTAAAAATACAGGGTTAAAGTGCAGTACAACAACAATCAGTTCAAATTAGAATAATCAGTTCTATTTTTGCTTGTAAAAAGGTAACAGCTTGCAAACTGTTTTGCAGCTATCCCTCTTTTTAAGTTTTCTTTCCTATTTTTGATTAAAACATCATCTCAATTCCTGAGATATTTTGTAAACATTTTTTTGTATAAATAATTCACAATTCAAAGTATTCAGTGTGAATAAAATTTCTCAAGACAACTATAGTTCGTGCTCTCTACTTGGCATTTTAATGTTTTCTACTTTGTTCGTGCTCTCTACTTGGCCATTGGCCTGTGGGTGATATGGAGTTGTAATTTTGTGTTGAATGTGGTAGTTTTGCAATGTTTCAGCTAATTTATTACCTACAAATTGTGGTCCTCCATCTGTGATTATGTCCCTTGGGAGACCATAGCACACAAAGATTTGGAAAAGAAACTGTACTATAGAGTCCTCTGTAGCTTTTGAAACTGCCTCTGCTTCGACCCACTTAGTGACATATTCGGTTGCAACTAGGATGTATGTATTTTGGTTTGAGGGAGGACTAATAGGGCCAACAAAATCAAGTGCCCAACGTTCAAATGGTTCAATCACTAGTTGAGGGTTCAAAGGCATTTCATCAGACTGCCCAGGGCGTCCTTCCCTTTGGCAGCTATCACAGGCCTGCACGAATTTTTTGGCATCCTTAAAGATGGTAGGCCAGTAATAGCCTGTTCGTAAAACCTTATGGGCAGTTCTACGGTTCCAAATTAGATCCCCTTCTTCAATCTTCTTATCTATAGCTTAAGGATTCTTAAGTGCCCTTTTGCTCAGATTCCATCCACTCCATCAAATCAAGCCTATACATAGCCTTAGAAGGTCACCTATCTTGCCCTTAGCACATTTGCATCTCTGAGCCTTATTTCTTAGTTCTGCTTGCCTAGAGAGTTGACTCCATTGCTCAATATTCTGGTAGATCCTTCTCGTTTACCTTGAAATATCTTTATTCCCACCAATATTTTAAAATCAAACCCAAATACACAATCATAGCTAGCCTAATATCTGTTACTAAAACAAAGCTAAATCATACGGAGAGATCCCTCTCTAGAGTTCAAGAAGGCTAGATCTTGAATTCCCAAAGTGGTTCTTGGTTACCCTTGGTGTTCTTAACTACAAAAATCCCTATCCCACAACCTGAGAATTACTAGGGTGATAACAGGCCTTGGGGGTATTATGATCCTTGAAGGAAACTCCCACAGCTAGAAGAGTTGACGGAGAAAATTGGATCGAGTACAAAGGTGTGGCAGGTGGGTTTTACCCTGTACCAATTGTTATGGTGCATATATGATGTGTATTACAGTTTATCTTATAATTTTGTTGAAGTAGCATACAACAATTTACATAGTGATATGAGAACCACTCTCTAGAGTATACATCGATTTTGTACACATGGCTTTTCAGTTGCTTTTTAAGATATATCATTTGTGACGATCACATGATTATATAATGAACCATTAAGTTGAACTATATAATTATTTCTCACAACACATACACACAAAGCATCGCTATTGCGCCGGATGCCTCTAAGTGTACAAAAAGCAACTGAAAAGCCATGTGTACAAAATCAACTGATATGCTTTTCAGTTGCTTTTTAAGATATGCCTCTAAGATATATAGGGTCGCCATTGCGACGTCTTCCTTCAGACGTCGCCACTGCGACACTTTCTCTAAGTGTCGATATTACGACCAATTTCTCCAAACGTCAGTATAGCGACGGATTCGGGCGGGATTGAAAAAATTTGCGGAAATTTCCGACATTTGGTCAAAAGCGTCGGAAGCAAGTGTCGGAATTTCCGCAAAAATGTAGTACTTTAGCGACGCTTTGGGCGATGGTGTCGCAATTGCGACGTCTTCCTCCAAACGTTGCAATCGCGACACAGTCTAGGTCTCGGTATTGCGACCGGTTTCTATAGACGTCGGTATAGCGACGGTTACGGGCAGGATGGAAAAAATTTGGGAAAATTTCCGACATTTGGTCAAAAGCGTCGGAAGCAAGTGTCGGAATTTCCGCCAAATGTAGTAGTTTAGCGACGCTTTGGGCCATGGTGTCGAAATTGCGACGTCTTCCTCCAAACGTCGCAATTGCGACAGGTTTTAGGTGTCGGTATTGCGACAGCTTTCTATAGACATCGCTATAGCGACGGTTCCGGGCGGGATGGAAAACATTTGGGAAAATCTTCGACATTTGGTCAAAAGCGTCGGAACCAAGTGTCGGAATTTCCGCCAAATGTACTAGTGTCAAGGCCTTAAACTAATATCACTAATTCCTGTCCATATGATGATGTATTAATAGAAAGTCAGAACAAGATTAGTTTGTAAATAATGAATGCCGTGAAATCTAATGTTGACAGTTAATACTACTTAAAGAACAATGGATAACACTAAACTAGAATGCAATTGATCAAACCTGAAATACGTTGACCACAACTAAACTAAATGCCATTAACTCACGGAAATACAAAGAACTCGGAACCGAACTAGAATGCCAATAATCTAACTTGAAATGCAAAGAATTAAAACTCGAATTAGGTGCCATTATCAAACTTGAAACATAGTGATAGAATTAAACTAGAATGACATCTACCTCCAGAAAGTGCTACAACTAGACTAAAGATGCAACTAATTACCGGAATGTTTCAAATTGCCTCATTCGGAATTAGTGGTATTTTGGAATAGTTTGTAGAACAGACTCCGGATGCAACATGTTATGTAAATGAGCATGAAAGCATAAAATTCACAAAACACAAAAGCTCTAAAACACCACAAACTATGTCTCATCCGAAGTTAGTGATATTTTGGAAGAGTTTATAAGATCATGACTACTGGGGAATAAATCGATGTAATTGAGCATAAAAACAAAAATGCAACTAACTCCTAAAATACTACAGCTTATACCTCATCCAATATTAGTGATATTTTGGAATAATTCTAGAAAACAAGACTAAAACTGTAGTATCCAATGCAAGTGAACATAAAACGCAAAGTTCAGGAAATTGATTAAACTAAGAATGAAACGAGGCTAATGTACTTATCTAAACCATATGAACAAAGCTTCGGTAGCAAAATTTCTCTACCACCAGATTAGCATGCAAATCTACTCAAGATTGACTTAGCTCTTGCACAAAGTGATGCTTCTTTCATTAAAGAGAATTCTTCAAAATCGCAGTATTTACAAACATTCTCCGAGATCTAGCAATAAAAACATAAATCTAGCTAATGGGGCTTGGTCTCCCCCGAGTAATAATTATAATGAAATTACATAACTACTCTTGAGAAAAACAGGATAAGTGTCTTTCCCACTTCTAATAAAATTAAAACTCTTATTAACAAGCCTTAGGTGCTTTACTACTGACATCTCAGAGAGTCCGTGTTTTGATAGGAAATTGCTTCTCTTCTACGTGCATAACCGCTTGGATAATTTAACTCACACTTCGGTGGGGATAAAAGATGATGGGAAAGTGTTGTGATTTCCACCCATATGCCTTTTTCTTTGCGTTGACACCCGGAACCTACGTAAACATGAGGATAGTCGCAGTATCGTACGACCGGCTACTTCGAATGCCCACTCGTAGCCGAGTCTTAGTCAAAAAATTACTACAACAACAAAATCATGAAAACATAGCAAGTTAGTCATTATATAAATTCTTAAAGCAATTTTAATTAATCCTATTGACCATTTAAGCTTGTAATTGATGATGGAAAAGAAAATGAAGTGGAATGTGGTGAAAGAGAAGAACATCTTTGGGGCTCAACATACCCCCACTCCAGAAGGTTTTTGCATGTCCTCATGCAACTACTCCATGTACTCGAGACCTCCTCGCTAGGACATCCAACCCTCTTATATTTTTTGCCCGACATTCAATGGTCTTCTAGGCTTCCTTTATGAATAACTGAATCTTAAATTTGTAAGTGCCCCGATTAACTTTTTGTTTTTTCTTCTTCAATTTTTCACTGCCTTGTACAATTTCTCCATTTGTAAAGACAGAGTTGAATTCATATCACTTTTTTAGTTTCACCTACTCCTTCAAAATGTCATTCTCATTCTTGGATATGCCTATTGAGTACTTCTAACTCATACTTATCTCTTCTTAGCACATCAATTTCAGATTTTGTATTAGAGTTCTGTTTCATCAAGCTCTCCTCTAATGACTCAATATAATTGTAAATTCTGTTGTGTCAACACTGGAGTTTCTTCATCCTCAATGTTTATGATCCCCTCGTTTGTCTAACCTTTGTTTTCTTTAGCATACCTCTAAGTCTCGTGGCTCCGTCTTGGTTGAGATGGCCCTTCTCCTCTGCCTTTGGCATATTTTCTTATTATTCTCTTCCTTCTTAAGTCGCTTCTTTATTTGTGCCAATTTCTTAGAAATCATCTCTTCACTTTCCTCTTGAATTGGATTTTATCAGCTTCAACTTCAATAGCTTTGGAAATTTCCCCTTCTCCTCGCTTCTTCTTGTAGGTTTTCTTTCAGGAGATTCTTTAGGTTCCTCAAAATGGTTCCTCACTAGAAACTCTTTCCAATTATCTCCCCATTTTCCTCAAATGATGTTCAATTAAGATTTTGACTAAACCATGGTGATACAAAGTTGTTTCTAGAAATTCGAACCCTTTTTTGAACATTTGAGGCCATTCTTTTCGTACTATGAAGTAGGAAAAAGGGAAAATTAATTTCTTCATCTAAGAAATGCATCATTAACCGAATATGATAGACATAGAGGGTACCAAATCTGCCTTCACAAGTTATAATTTTTTGTAAAAATGAGCAACATGTTCTCCCACTTATTCTTTAGTGTTGAGCTAGAATACCTTTTTTAAAAATGGAAACATCCATACTCCGGAGTTTTAAGCATTCGCCTCCATGTTTTGTTATGAAATTCCATATTTTTGAACCACCTTTCTCCTTGCCTAGGTAATTCTGCTCGCAATGAAAGGCTCAGAATGCTGAATTTAATGTCTCCTTCAACCTCGGCTCCATTGAAGGACCGTGCAAATGTTTTATTCGCCTCTTGTGAAAACCACCGACTTTTTCCAAGAATTGCAACCACCCTCGCTTTGCCGTAACATTTCGATTTGTCGATAACCCTCCAACACCTTGGTTCCGACCGGTTCGGGCCTCATGAGACCCATAGCTTTTCTTCCAACCTTCGCTTTTCTCTCGCTCATCAAGTGAGAATGGTCATGGAAGAGTTGTTTTTTCCCCATGTATGCTTCCTTTGTTTTTGCTGCATCGGGAATGGCTAAGAATTGGCCATGGAAAGAAATGATATGGAGTGGTTATGAAAACGAGTATACGTGGAGGTGATTCATATGAGTTGAAAGCTAACACGAAAGAAAAGACCGCGGAGATATTTCGGGAGAAACTAAAATCATCATTAAATACTTCGCCTAATGACGTGACCGATCAAATCACTCGCATTTCTTTAACCGTTAAGTTTAAATGATGATCGGATATGGCAAGATGAAAGGGTTTTTGTCCAAAATTTTTATGAGGGATTTAATAGGCATGATCAACATGACTAACCAAAAATTACTTTTTGAATCATACATGACTTAACTATACTAAAATTTTCACATCCCGCCACTATAATAATTCTGTATAACTTTTACCTTGCCTTTCCTTCGATTCTTTTGTGGTTTTGATATGCTCTCGTCCTCCTTGAAAATCTTTGATCTTCAGTCCTCATAACTTCTTTGATTTTTCTTGCTGTCTTGGATAAGGCAGTGGATCAATTTGTTGCTCAATCAAGTGACTACCGGATAGTTCCCTTTTAGGACTTCGGTCGCAGCATCGTCTCTGTCTCGGTCGTTGCATCGTCCGCTCTTTCTTAGCCGCGTAATATCCGACCGATCGCGTAACGTACCTATAGAAGCCTTGAAATGGAATGGTTTGAAGCATGAATGGAATGTTGGAATGTTGAAGTGAAATAAGTTAAAAATGGATTATGAAATAAGTTAAAAATGGAGTATGGGTGAAGTGAATAATGGAATGAAACAGATCAAAATTATGAAGTGGGAGGAAAAAAGGACCCCTATAGCCTTCTAATATGTATTATTCCAATTGCAAGTAAAGAAATCAATCTAAACTCAGATGGAAATGAGGTGGACCATGGAATGAAATGAATGAAGTATGGATGAATGAAATGAAATGGAGTATGGATGAATGTGGAGTGAAATGGATCATAAGTGGGATGTGAATCACTTATGATTTTATGATAGCGCTTGCAGAGAAAAAAACAACTTGAAAAGATAAAGTGTAAGAAAGATTCTCGATTTTCACTTATCTTTTTCTCGTATAAACATGCTAATCGATATTAGTTTTCATGTTTATAATTTATTTTTATTTATTTATTTATTTTTTCAAATATCTCACTTCAGAAAAATTAATCAAGCTGATGAAGAAGATATATTTTCTTCATTAACTTCATGTCATTGTTTTCCGGAATCTCTTGACAAATTCTTCTCTTGAAAGTGGCTTTAAGGCTACCTCCAATCTATGACTATTTACAAGAAAAAGTGACCTTCTCATCTATTTTCTCCCCGATTTTTATTGCTCCATTATCAAAAATTCTTATAATTTCGTATGGCCCAAGCCAATGTGTTTGGAATTTACCTTGAAAATCCTTGAAATTTGAATCAAACAAGAGAGCTCACTACCTTCTTTGAACTTTCTTTCCTTGATATAATTTTCATTCCATCTAGTCCCTTGGTCGTTGGACTATACTTGTTTTCCGGGAATCGCATCTTGTCTGATCTCATCCAATTCATTAATCTCGCTCCAATCAGGCTTTTGTGCCTCTCGTTAGATCAAGTCCTAGCCGAACTACCATTTTTAAAGTTTCAACTGAACTCTATGGGAAACAAAACTTGCTTTCCATAAACAAGTTCATAAGGAGTATGGCCTTGTGCTTCTCCATGTAGTCCTATAGGCCCACAAGGCTTCAGGAAGCCTATCTGCCCAATCTCTTTCTATGCAAATGAACAATCTTCTATTAGGACCCTTCAATGACCTTATTAGTAGATTGCACTTGACCATCCGTTTGTGAATGATAGGGAGTAGATTTTCTCGTGTCCGATTTTGTACCTCTCCATCATTTTCTCCACTAGCCTTGATGTGAATTGAGCTCCTTGATCTCAGAATAATTTCCTTGGGACACCAAAACGAGTAAAAATATCTCAAAAGAAAATTAACTACAGATGCTTCAAAGAAAGGTAAAGTAATGGCTTGGCCTATACCCATTTAGTAACATAATCAATGCAAACTAATATATATTTCTTTTGTCTTGATGGAGAAATAATAGGTCCTACAAAATCCAAAGCGCATTTTTCAAAAGGTTCAATATGTACTCTAAGGTCATGAATGGCATCTCACCCGAAGGAGAAGATTTCTACCCTTTGGCAACCGCCACACCTTTTGGAATACTCTTTAGCATATTTAAAAAGGGATGGCCAACAATATCCTAAATGAAGGATCTTATAATGTTTTATCAAATAGTGTCCGCCAAAAGGTTCATCATGACATGCTTTTAGGATCTCAGTATCTCTCCTCTTCCCAAACACATCTCCTAATGATAAAATTCTGACCTCGTTTTGTATAACTCATTAGCAACCCATGAATATTTTGGTAATCGTCATAAATGATCTTTTCTTTTGTTTTTTGCATTCATTGAAGGAAATTTCCCTCGAAATTCAAATAATTAGTGAAATGTCAGCAAAACCAAGGAGTTTGAGTAGAAATTGCAAAAAGATATTCATCGTGGAATTGATCTTCAACTGGAGTATTGTCTTGATGTTTTGGAGTCTAGATAGGAAATCAACTACCGTGTTTTTGTTTTTCCAAGCCTATCTAGAATGGTAATGTTGAATTATTGTAAAAGCAATAACCATCTTATGACTCTGCCATTAGTAATTGATTTGTTCATTAAATATCTAATTGCCAGAGTGATCCGTGTGAACAAAAGTTTCATAGCTCCGTTATATAGTGTCTTAATTTGTTTATGTACAAACAACAACTAAAAAACTCTTTTTCAAGCATAAGATAGTTTAACTCTCAAGGAGTCAAATTTACCGGTATAGTAGATGGTATAAGGAATCGGGTCTTTTTTTTCCCAATAATGCTCCTAGAGTTGTATTTGAGGCATCTCGTTGAAATATGAAAAGGTAAATTCCAAAGTAGGTCCCCTTAAAATAGGTGCTTCGCAGATAGGGTCTCAAAGGCTAAACTGTCAATCGTGGATTCCACTTGAATTCATAGTCTTTGCAAGTAATTTGAAAAGTTGAGATGCCATTCTGGTGAAGTTTTCTATAAACCTCCGATAATATCCCGTAAATCCTAGAAACCCTAACATCTTTTTGATAATCTGAAACAGATAAGTTAGAGATGAATTCAACTTTGACTCATCAACTCTTAACTTCATCCCCTAAAATGATTTATCATAAAACAATCTTTCCGCAAGAAACATCATAAAACACTTTTCATGACTTAGTGAAAGATTTGCTTCTTTACATATTTTTAAGACTTTTTTCCAAGTTTTCTAAGGCTTCTTCAAAATGTGTTTCACAAACTCGTGAAATCATCCATATATACCTCTACACAATCATGTATTAGGATCCGAAAAATTCCTGTGATCGCCCTCTTTGAAATGTTGCGTGTGCATTGCATAGTCCAAATGGCAATACTTGGTAAGCATAGGTACCTCAAGGACAAATGTGGTTTTTGTCTTGATCTTCCAAAGGCTACTTGGATTTGATTATAACCACTAAACCCATCTAAAAATGAGAAGTACTTTTTTCCACTAATGTATCTAACACTCGATCTATGAAAGGTAAGGGAAAATGATCTTTAAGAGTAGCTTTGTTTAATTCCCCGTAGTCAATACATACCCTCTATTTACCATTTTTCTTCGGGCACAATTACCAAAGGATAAACCCACCGACTATCCGAAATGGGATAGATAAAGTTGAAATTTAATAATTTCTCGCAATTCTTCTTTAACAATTTCCTAAGATTTGGATTCATCCTTCTCTCGAGGTTTTCTTCGATTGGTTTACAATTTTCTCTATGTAGATGTGATGAGTGCAAGTCTTGGGGCTTATCACTTTCTAGCACGTACTCCTATGCATATGCAAAAGAATGTTCCCCGTAATATCTTGACTAGCTCTTCTTGTTGAGATTTCTAGGTTCTGTTTATGTTTAAAGTTTTGGCTCGGAAATATCTCAATTGTAGAGGCCGCCAAATTTATCCATGGGAATAGAGAGACATCCGCCTTGATGACAAAAACTCGATGTTGATTCTTCTTGAAATTTTTCGTTCTTATATTCCGAAGAGGATTCAAAGTTTTTCCAAGGTATTCGTAATCCGGCTATCTTCAATATTCTCTAAAATTGTGAAGAGAGGTTGTAAGTCTTTCATCCTCTATCCATCGAGTATCATCTAATTTCGTAATTTTCTTGTTGGAGGATACAAGGTAAATTTCTTGGTTGAACTACCATCGTATATGTACACATCACTGCATCTACAACTAATGAAAGCATCACCAGAAGCAATCAAGGTCTTCCTTAATATAATAGGTGTCCTCCCTAGATTATTCTTAGAGCTAGGATCATAAAATCCACAGATACTCCCAAGAGTCTAGGGACACAAGAATATCTTCTATTACCCATCGTGTTTGATCACAGACATGTTCCATGAATTGTAATAATGTGGGTGTAAAAAATATTAGGAAGTTTCATTTTATCCATGATTTGTCTACTCATGATATTGATTGTTGCTCCTAAATCAATGAGTGTGTTTTGGATTCTCAATTCCATTGATGTGAATTTTGACAACTGGATTTCTGAGTCTAGATACTTTGGAATAGAAATCTTACCCATCATGATATCCGCTATTTTTCCCCGCGCTGAATTTTCTTTGTCTCTCTTATTCTTTTTCTTGTTTTCTTCATGTGCTCAACTCCTTTATTATCTTTGCTAAGATTGGAATTTCCCTTGATGGCTTGCAATAATGGAATTCATCACAAACATTTCTCAGCTCATCTAGGAAATCATAATTAGGTACCATAATTTGTCTTTCTAAACCCCTATCAATTTGTAATCTTTCTAGGAAGGGAGGTGTATGGATGTCGATGGATGCTCTAATATAGGAGTTGAAATTATTAAGGTTTTTGTTTTTATTTTTTCAATGTTTGTGTCTTGGAAAGTTGTGTTCTCTCCAAAACTTTTATTTACCCGTAGATAATCTTCCTCAGAATTGTCTTGCTCTTGTATGATTGCTGCATAGTTTCCCTCTTTTCAAGTATCTTCCGCATTCCAAGTTGAACATCACTAAGGTCTAAAGGAGTGATCAAATAAGTTGGAAACTATTGGCCTTCTATCATGTATGTGGTCTGAGGATTTTTATTTTTTGGGTTTGCATGGGTTGCTGTGCAACTGATTTTTTTCCAGGAAATGGTAATGGAAGTGGTTGATTTTGATGTTGTGAATTTGGAGGATTGTGTTGAAGATTTTTGTTGAGGAGGGAAATGTGATATGGTGGATAGGATGGTAGATATTGATAATACCGAGAGTATCTTCCATAGGGATTTTGTGCTCCTTGCGCCCAATTTTGTGATTGATTTTGAAATTGGGGCCAAGGTTGCCGCCAAGGATTCCAATTCTGGTGGGGGTTGATTATACATCCGATCATGAAATTGTGTCCTTGCCAAGGCCTCCTCGGAAACAAAATTCTAGGAGATTATGTGGAACTTGTAGGAGTATCTTTCTTGGAAGACAGCTTTAAGACCAGGAAGTGAAGGACAAATCTTGGTCTCGTGTTTTTCCGAACAAATTACACAAGTCTCCACATCTTTGGCATCCAAAGGGCACTCTCTCAAGGCTTGTTTCTTTCTACATTTGGGACAAAAGATTGCTAAGGCATCGTATTCAGCTTTTTGCTTGTTTTGTAACTTAAGGGTGTCTATTTGTTCACCAAGACTCCCCAAGATATCAGATTTGAATTCATCAAGCATATGTCCTATTTCTCATTTACCATCGTCCCAAAAGCAGCATCTCTATTTGCCCTTGAAATATTATGTTCCTGGTCCTTTGGCGTCTTTAGATTTCCCTCTTGGAAAGGTTGATACATAATTCAGCTATTCTGCTAATGTGAGCTGAGATATATCCCCTTTTCCCATCATGTTAAGGATATCTAACCATTCATCCCTAATTGTCTTCAACAGAGAGCTTTCAAAGTGTCTTGGTCTAGGTTTTTCATTTTTTCTCTTTTGATGTTGTAGTTAAATATCTCCAACAAATCTTCCGCATTTTCATCTTCTTTGTAGCATTTTAAACACTTCCTCCTTATGGTTGATCAATATACAAGAATCCAAATACCTCTCTAGAAATGCTTGTTTCCATGTCTTCCCATGTCCTAATAGAACTCATGATCAAACTCATAAATCAATACTTCACGTCGGCTCCTTTCAATGTTGAAGGAAATAGTTTAAGTTTTTGAGCATCTTGTAAGTAGTCATAGGTTCTACATGTGACTTCAAATTCAAATAGAAGGTTTCGTGATCTTCGCTTAAGTCCATAAAATTTTGGAAGACGTAGGTGAAATGTTTTTTCATAGTTTTATTGGTTTCTTCATCTACTATAGGAAACCCAAAAAGAGCTTCCCATTTCTCTCCTACCTCTTCCTCTACCTCCTTCTCCTTTTGTGCCTCTACCTCCTTCTCCCTACCTCTACCTCTACCCCCTCCTGGGGCCAGTGTGTGTTCTCCATTAAAAATCCTTCTCCCCCTTCTTCTCGCCATAGTTGATTCTTCCGTAGAAGCTGAAAAGTTTATGTCCCTAGCAGGGGTTCCCGAATATTCTTTCTAAGATGTGCTCAAAGGGGTAAATTAGAAGGTATTTCTAATGGAATATCTGATCTTAAGTTCTCTAGAAGTCTAGGATTAGTAAAGGACAGAAATGGGTTTGAGTTGGAGGTGTCGGCTCTAGGTCTTGTGAAACAACCGGTGTTCTAGAATCAAGTCAGCTTCTTATGAATCTACCCTGAGCCCTCTTTTCTACACATATCATTGTTTTTGGGTGGTAAGGAACAAGGCTACCTAGTTACACTTCCCCAAAGAACGGTGCCAAATGTAGTGCTCAACTTAGTGTTCCTAAACTGAGGTCATAAATTGTCAACCAGGGCTAGTAAATTGTCGAAGTGAGGCATTCATATGTGCCTAGGTATCCTGCTTTCTCATGTTGTATTTAATGTTTTTCTTCGATGTTTTTGGTTTTATGGTTTTATGTCAAAAAGGAAAAGAACTAAATGTTGGTGGAAGAGAAGTGGATAGTTACACTAAAACAAAACAGCAAAACCTATTCTAAACTATGTAAGGCACTAATGAGCAGAAATGCAAAGCTCGATAATGACTCATGGTAAAGAAATAAATCACAACATGAACTCAATAACTCACAACATAAAATCATCCAATTCATTCATTAGAAATATGTTAGAATAGCTTGAGGAAAGGACAAGTTTAGTGCAAATGAGGTTCTCCTAAGTAAAACAATCATCTTACAATATTACAAAGAATCTCATCCATGGCTAGAAGTTTATTGGAACACAATTGAAAAAATATTATTTAAAATACAATAATATTCCCACTCTACATTAACTTATAATGCTAATATTAATTCATTCTCCACTAACTGTCACTACTAAGCCTCATCCGAAAAGTTAGAGATTACAATAGTTTTGGGAAAGGCTTATTTGTGAAATTGGAGAAGACCGTGTAACAATCAAGGCCTTAAACTAATATCACTAATTCTTGTCCATATGATGATGTATTAATAGAAAGTCGAACAATATTAGTTTGTAAATAATGAAGGCCGTGAAATCTAATTTTGACAATATCACTACTTAAAGAACAATGGATAACATTGAACTAGAATGCAATGATCAAACTTGAAACACAAGACTAATAACTAAACTAAAATGCCATTAACCTAACTTGAAATACAAAGAATTGGAATCGAACTAGAATGCCACTAATCTAACTTGAAATGCGGTGAATTAAAACCTAGCTATAGTGCCATTATCAAACTTGAAATATAGTGACAAGAATTAAACTAGAATTGAAATCTACCTCCGGTTTTTGCCATAACTAGACTAAAGTTGCAACTAATTACCGGAATGTTTCAAACACTGGCTTCATTTGGAATTAGTGGTATTTTGGAATAGTTTGTAGAACAGATCGTCAAAACAACATGTTATGTAAATGAGTATGAAAGCATAAAATTCAACAAAACACAACAAAAGCTCTAAAACGCCACAAGCCTATGTCTCATCCGAAGTTAGTGATATTTTGGAAGAGTTTATAAGATCATGACTAGCCGTAACAATCGATGTAATTACATAAAAAACAAAATGCAACTAACTCTAAAATACTACAATTATACCTCATCCAATATTATTGATATTTTGGAATAATTTGTGAAAAACAAGACTAAAATCAAAAGATCCAATGCAAGTGAACATAAAACGAAAAGTTCAAAGAAATTGATTAAACTAAGAATGAAACGAGGCTAATGTACTGTCTAAACCATATGAACAAAGCTTTGCAGAAGGGGCCCTCTACCACCGGATTATCACGCAAATCTACTCAAGATTGACTCCAATTTCTTGCAATAAAGTGATGCTTCTTTCATTAAAAAAGAGAAATTTCTTCAAAACAAGAGTATTTACGGTCTTCTCGAGATCTAGCAATAAAACATAAATCTAGCTAATGTTTCTCGGTTCAATGAAGTCATACTTATAATGAAATTACATAAATACTCTTTGAGAAAAACAAAATAAGTGTCTTTCCCACTTCTAATCAAATTAAAACTCTTATTAACAAGCCTTGTGCTTTCATCGCGTACATCCGTAGAGTCCGTGTTTTGATAGGAACTACTTCTCTACGCAAGTAACCACTTGGAGACTTTAACTCCACTTCGTGGGAGCAAGAGATGATGGGGAAGTGTTGTGGATTTCACCCATATGCCTTTTTCTTTGCGTTGACACCTAGAACCTAGGTAAACATGAGGATAGATGCGTAACATAACAATGTACACGAATGCCCGTATTCCGTAGCCGAGTCTTAGTCAAAAATTACTACAACAACAAAATCATGAAAACATAGCAAGTTAGCTAGTCATTATATAAATTCTTAAAGCAATTTGAATTAATCCTATTAACCATTTAAGCCCGTAATTGATGAGGGACAAAAGAAATGAAGTGGAATGTGAAAAGGAGAAGAACATCTTGGGGCTCAACATGAATCACACCTATGTCTGATGGTATCAATATTCGGTACCGTTACATTTAATTGCCATAACGTGCTAGGTTTACCTCGGTTATATCAAGGTGAATAATATCCTCGCCTTAGGAGGGTTGAAAATCATACGCAACATTAAATCTTATGCCATTAGTTTAATACATTAAACCTTAATCAAAAAACATATGTGATGGCAAGACTTCCAATGGTGTGCGAAGGTTAAAGTTATATGTTGATTAAGATTAGAGTTGTTCTCTTATAAAAATCGGCAAAGGTGGGTTTGTATAATTATAATAGTGTAATTCAATGTAGAATAGTAAGTTTAGTTTCTTTGGGTATAGTAAGAAGTAATTTTTTTTATGTTTTGGTATTTGTGTATGTCACAAGTGGTATCAGAGCAGTTGTTCATACGTTAGGACCCTAAGGGTCAACTAACAATTTACGTTGTGTATACCTGATGCACATAATATAAGAATAACAAGAAACATCATGAGAAGGAATAATGCAACAACCACCCCAAGACATCGAGGAACCCCAAAAACAACTGTAGTGAGTCGTGAGATGTGGGTTCAGCTCGAGTGTCGATCAACACCGCAAACAAGTAGACTACTGAAGAACAAGAGCATCAAACCAGTATATTATTGAGTACAATACATAAACTATAGGAAGAGATGGTGCGAGTTCGTAGCGATAATGAGCGCTGATGCAAGAACAATAAAAGATGCTTAAGAGCTCGTTGGACAAGCAAAAATCAAGAAATGAAACACCCTAGTGCTGATAGGGACATGCAAGAGGGCAATGAGCGACAAAAAAGGAACACACCATTGGACAGAAAGTGGAGAGAAGTCTTCTTCACAGCTAAATAAAAACAAAAAACTATAATGAAGCAGAAAGTTCAGCAATGTGTCATATCAAGAAGAAGCCAAGAAGCAGAAAGGGACTTCAAGGGGAGTTTCGGGAAAATAAAACCACCAAAATTTGATGGTGAAGCTTCGAGGAAGTATACAGAGGCATGGTTGATAAACATGAATAAATATTTTCGTGTATACGAATACAAATAGCAACTTGAAGGCTGCATTAGATATATATCGCTTAAGAGAGAAATTCACTTTGTGGTGGAAGAAGTAAAGAATGTTCGCACCATTGAGGACCAATATGTTACCGGGGAATCATTCCGGAAGAATACTTTAAAGACAAGCAGTATTTTACGTATCAAGCTACGATCGTAAAACTAAAGAGTTTCATGACCTAGCTAGAGAGACAAGACTTGTACGAGTATATCACCAAGTTCACCTCCCCGTTACGATATGTTCCATATCTCCGAGAAGAAAAGGTGAAAAGGTGCAAATATTTCTCGAGCAGCTTTTCCAACACATATGAAAGAGTGAATTAAACAAAATCCTGCAATCCGATGGACAAAGCCATTTGTAAGGAATGAATGTGCTACTGCCACTCAAGAAGGGGAGGTTGGCAAATTTGGCAACCAAGAAAAGGAAAGAAAAGTGGGCCCAACTTCAAAGGAGCCAAAAGAAATAACTTTAAGAATTTTGAGTGAAGTTTTGTCGCAAAAAAATTGGTATAAATCATCAAAGAACCCATTGTCAGAAATAGTAAGGAGAAGCCTACAAGAGGCATCTAGCAACCTAAGCAAGGGTCGATGACCAAGCCACTTACAAGCAAGTTGGGGGTGTGGTGAGGCACACTATTATAAAAAACTCGCCCCACAAAGCGAAAAAGAAATGATACGATGTGCAAATTTCGGAGAGGCTTATATAGTAGGTGATGTAGCCCGAAACATTCCTCGTGATCAAAGCGCAGAGTTGGAGGATCGACAATAGATTATCATCCAACAATGATTGAGTTGGAAGGTAAATTACTGTCTCAATCGTTTCACATCTGGTGACCCAGTGCAATTCTAAGTTATGTTAGTCCCAAAATAGTGGAAATTTGTAAATTAAAAAGGGCATAAAATTCAAAAATCTACAGTGGCTAGTATATGACTAGACCACGGGAGCAGATAGGAATGTAGCTGCCAAGATTTCCAGAAAAGCTCATACATTAGAAATTGTAGAACATCAAGAGTTGAATGTGGACGCGAACATATTGCCCATTAGGATCCTATGATGTTTCTGTCGGGCATGGATTGGGCTACGAAAAAAACATGGACCTTAGTGGACTGCAAGGAAAAAGATCATTTATTACGGAATGCAAAAATGGAACACGTCAAGGAGAATCAAGGAATCAAGAAGCCACTACTATGATTTACATCCAATTACAACATCCCAAATGAATAAATGTATGAGGAAAGGATGCACGTATATATGTTATTCAAGCGGGGATATGCTAATTCCAAGGAAAATTCTCCCTATGATGGAAAACATACTAGTGGTACAAGATTTCATGGATGTTTTTCCGTAAAAATATTTCGGATATACACACCAAGACGAGATATCGATTTTCACTATTGTATCTGATGCTAGGGACCATCTCCTCGTGTCAAGGGCTCCTTATCGTAATGAGTGTACCAAAGCTAATTGAGTGAAAATACAAGCACAAGAACCATTGGACAAAGGGTTATATTTGTCCAAGTAGTGTCCCCATGGGGAGCACTAGTGATGTTCGTAAAGAAGAAAGTACGCAGACCATGCGAATGTGCATGGACTATAGACAACTCAATAAATTAACAATTAAAAAATAAATATCCATCTACCAAGAGATTGATGACTCTGTTTCGATCAAGTGAAGGGGGCTAGCAATATTTTCAAAGATAGATTTAAGATCTGGATATCACCGAAAATCCGAATCAAGGATGAAGAAATTTGCAAGACTTGCATTTCCGTACTGCAATCTGGGCATTATGAATTTGTGGTGTTACCACTTCGGGTTAACAAATGCACCAACAACCTTTATGAGGTTAATGCATGGTATATTTCATCCTTTTTTGGATATATTTTTGTACTTATATTCATCGATGACATTTTAATCTATTCTAAAAACCATGGAAGAACATAAGGAGCATTTAAGGATTAGTGTTGGAGATATGCTAAGAAAACAATTGCATTTGTATGCTAAGTTCAGACAAATGTGACTTTCTCTAGACATAAATCTGAGTACCTAGGCCATGTAATTTCACTAGAAGGGATAGCATGTTGATCCAGTAGAAGATCAAAACAATCATGGAATGATGAGTACCCCTAAAATGTAGCGGATATTCGATCCTTTATGGGTTTAGGCCGGGTATTATCGGACGATCTATTGAAGGGATTTTCACAATTTCTTTTCCAATTACACTATTTGCGAAAGAAAAGGGAAAAAGTATTTAAGTGGACTGATTGAGTGTCCAAAACATAGCTTTGAGAGAGGTCGAATAAAATTATTGACCACCGCACAGTGTTGAGGGTAGCCGACCCCAAATAAAGAATTTGAGGTCTATACCAGATGCTATGTCAGAGGGTGTTGGGGTCAATTTTTATCTCAAGAAGGAAGAGTGATTGGCATGATGAGTCGAAGAAAATTTGAAGGAACTTGAACAACAGGTAATTCAGCCTATAATCTAGAATTAACAACCGTAGTACATGCACTCCGGGTATGGAGACACTACTTGTTAGGTAAAAATATTTGTGCTAAAGACCAGGATCACAACTGTGCCTTGACTAGTTATTTCAAACAAGTTGATTTTAAACACTCGCAAACAAACAAGATGGAATGTCTATCTAAGTGAGTTTGATATTGACATCCAAATCGCGTGAAAAGATAAGTAAAATCATCGGGTGGTCGGATGCTTTAAGTGAGGAAATTGCATTATGTATATGAGACTTTTCTACAATCAACTTGAATGGTCATTTTTAGATCAAGTAAAATAAGAAGTGCGTAGAAGGATCCCGGAATATTAATTTTTATGGCAGCAAATGGAGGAGACCGGAAAACGAGGAAGTACTTCCGAATATGGAGTTAACTAAGAACAAATGCTAACCTTTAGAGGAAAGTTGTACATTCACAAAATTGTGTGGAACTTGAAAAGAGTTAATCATGGATGAATATCACCGTAGTAACTATGCGGGGACACTCAGGATATCAAAAAATGTTAACAACTATTAGAAGAGTATATTTTTTGTCATCGGTATGCGATAAAAATATTGCCGAATACTATAAATAAATTTTTTGGAGTGTCAGCAGTTAAGGGTGGAGCATCGACATCCCGCACGATTGTTGCGGCCTCATACCAGTACTCCGAATGGAAATGGGAAGTCATATCCTTAGATTTTCATTACGGTGCTTTACTCATGATCAAAAAAGGCACAATGACTCCATCATGGTAGTTGGAAAATTGAGTAAATATGCACATTTTATACCCGTGTAGCTTTACAAGACTGCATTACGTATAGCATAAATATTCATGAGAGAAATTTTCAAAGCCGCATGGTATTCCAAAGATGGTTATCTCGTACAAGGATGTAAAATTTACATCAGCATTTTCGGGAAGACTCACATGTGTCCGGTGTTAGGTCCCTATATTACTAGTATAGTCTTTATTGTTTCTATTTTAACCCCCTTATTGTTATTATTGTACCTCTATAACCCCCATATTTTTATTATTATGCCCTTAAATTATTATTGTTAGGTCGGCAAGGATTACATTTGGTGGCCCCATGGACTCCTATATATAGAAAGGAGGTTTTGTAATTTGTATCATAAAATAATTATTCATTCATGTAATGTATTTGGAGGTTTCCTTGAAGTGTCATTTTATAAGGTGTTGATATCTCTTTTCTTCTATTTTTGGAGTTGGTTTCACAACATTTGGTACTCGCAGCTTTGGATTCTAGGGTTTCACCGCTCCAAATAGGCATCGGTAATTCTCATCATAACTCTTTTTATATGAAGGTTCAAGATGCAATTTTTTGAGTGTGAAGCCCAAATCCCTAGGAACATAATCACAAAATTTCAAATCTTGGTTCACAATATTTTCAAAGATATGATCCGTGGAAGTTAGGGCTTTATGTGGCCCTCGAATTTCACTTGAAACGGCCATCGCGGAATTTTTCGTTATAATTTTATTTAAGGAAGGTTAAGTAGTCGAAATTGTTAGAGCGCAAAGCCGAAATCCTAAGGATCATCGCTCGTAAAATTTTAGAGCTTGGTTCGCAATATTTTCGGAGTATGATATGTAAAGTTAGGTTTTTTTTGTGTTCTCACGAATTTCATCTAAAAGAGGTTAGCATGGGAAAATATCTTATAACTCTCTCTCTCGAGAATTGGATTGGAATTCTATAAAAAGGACTAGAAGTACACAAACACTATAGTTTCCTAGTCATAAATTTTAGAGCTAAATGAGCAAACAAAGGATATTACGTAACAAGTTGTACAAGTTCGCTCTACCGAACTAGTCCATAATTAGGTCATCAGGAGATTGGATTTAACTTTGTCTTGAAGAATCCAAATCAAGTCGTACCCCGTGGGCATTTGAAAGCAGTTTCAGAGGATTACTATAGGGCTAAATTTTAGATATTGAGGATATGAAAGTATATATACAAGCGAATTTCAATATCGAGCTCCTAAAAAGAAAGTAAAAAAGGTGTATTTTTTTTCCAAATTGCATAAGTCTCTGCTGAAGAACTGCTTGAATTGATTCCAAGGCATATTGTAGAATAGATATCAAAAGACAGTTGGATTCTCAAATGGCCCCTAAAAAAGAATTCAAGACCATTAAGCCTTTAGAAGGCTCTACTATGACTCATGAAGACGAAGAATGGCAATGGACATATCAAAATTACAAGAGCAAGTGCAACAAATTTCATTTCGCAAAGAGAAACAAAAAATGACATGGAAGCAAAGGCATGGAAACTAAGATGGATGGTTTGAAGAAAGACGTGAACATAAGATGGATGGTTTGAAGAATGAAGGAAGCCGTAGATGGATGGCATGGAAGTTTCTGCATGGAATCTAAGATGGATGACATGAAAGCTAAGATGGAAAACATGAAGAATGATCTAAAAGTAGACATGGAAGTTTTGACAAAGTTGATACAAGATATGTTTCCTAATGGTGAAAATATAGTAGAGGAAACTCATGATGAGAACAAAATAAATGTTAATCGTGATTTCATAAACTCTAATGTTGGAGGGAAGAACCACCATATTCCAAAAATGGATATGAGGAAGTTTGATGGAAAGGATCCCGTAACATGGATACTATGATGGAGCAATATTTTGATCTCAATAATGTGAAAAAACACACAAAAGGTACGCATTGCAACTTTACATTTAGAACAAAATACATTTGTATGGTATCGATGGCTTTTCTCCCATTAAAAAATTGTCACTTAGTCAATTTTTACTGAGGAAATGATAAACACATTATGAGGATACAAAGAGCAACGCTTTTCTTTAGCCAATTGATAAATCTCAAACAAAAGTGTTCACCGGGGGAGTATAGAGGACTTCCAAAAAATTGAATATAAGGGTAACTGACATTCCAGAGGAACACATGATTGATCTCTTCATGGATACTTTAAAGGATAACATCGAACATGAAGTTCACTTTTTTGGAACTTGATTCATTGGAGAAGGCATTTAGGTTGGCAAGGAAATTGGAATGTAAATTATGGCGACAAGGAAGCCTACCACTAACTTCTATAAAGATGGAAGTGCTGCTACCCTAGATTTCCACAACCTACAAGGTTGACAAAAGACAACAATTGGAGGAAAAAAAGAGAAAAAGGGCTTTGCTATGCTTGTGATAGCAAATACACTAAAGGTCATAAGTGTGGCCAGAGAAGAAATTATTTTACATAGATTGTGAAGAGGAATAATGTTAGGTCCCTATATTACTAGTATAGTCCGTTATTGTTGTTAGTTCAACCCCCTTATTGTGATTATTGTACTCCTTTAACTCCCATATTGTTATTATTGTGCCCTTAAATTATTATTGTGCTGTCACTAGGATTACATTATGGACCCACTAGGATTACATTGTGGCCCCCATGGACTCCTATATATAGAAAGGAGGTTTTGTAGTTTGTATCATCCAAGAATTGTCTATTCATGTAATGTATTGGAGTTGCCCCCTCGAAGTGGCTTATTTCAAGGTGTCGATATCTCTTTCTCTCTATTTTTTGAGTCAAGCCTTACAACATTTGGTATCTGTGAGTTTGGATTCTAGGGTTTCCACCGCCGTAAATAGGTCATCGTGGAATTTTTTCTATAACTTTCTTTCTACACAGTTGTCTTAAGCTAAAATTTTTAGAGTACAAATAAAACTGAGGAACATCGCCGTAAAATTTCGAGCTTTGTTCGCAATATTTTCGCAGATATGATCTCGTGGAAGTTAGGTCTTTTTGCAAAGCTCCTCAATTTAACCTAAACAGTCATCGCGGAATTTTGCTATAAATGCTTTTCTACGAAGGCTCGAATCTAAAATTTTTAGAGTGCGAAGCCGAATTCCCGAGGAACATTTTTCAAGAAAATTTCAGATCTTGGTTCACAACATTTTTGGAGATATGGTCTGTGGAAGGCAAGACTTTTTCTGTGCTCCCGAATTTCATCTCAAAGAGGTGATCGATGGGAAAATCTTTCATAACTCTCTCTCCGAGACATCGGATTGGAATTTTGTAAAAATGTAGGACTGCAAGTCACATGGAATCGTAGTTTCTTTTCTATCAATTTGCATAGTCGAAGGAGGAAACAGTGACACATGGCACGTCATACAAGTTCGCTCTACCGAACCAATCCATAATTAGGCTCATCATAGGGAGATTGGGTACAACTTTGCCTTCAAGAATCCAAATCAGAGTCAAACTTGTGGCATTCGAAAAGAGGACTTTAGAGGGCTACCACGGACTCAAATTTTAGATATTGAAGATCTGGAAAATCACAGAATGATAATTCATTTTCAATATCGCGCTCCTCAAAAGGAAGAAAAAGGTGTGTGTATCTCGAATTACATAAGTCTCGTGTTTGGAAAAAAATAGTTGGAATTTATTCTGCAAAGGGCATATTGAAGAATAGATATCAGCTTTTTGGGTTCTAAAATGGCTCCAAAAAATAATTCAACATCTCCATTAAGCCCTTCGTAAAGTCTCTACTATGACTCATGAAGACGTAGAAATCACAACATGAGATATCTTAAAATTACAAGAGCAAGTGCACCAAATTTCGCTATCGCAGAGAAACAAAAATGAAATGGAAGTTTTGAAGAAAGGCGTGGAAACCAAGATGGATGGTTTAAGAAAGGCATGGAAGCTAAGATGAATGGTTTGGAAGCTAATATGGAAGGCATGGAAGTGGGGCATGGAAGCGAAGATGGATGGCATGGAAGCTAAGATCGATGGTATATGGAAAACACGAAGATCTGAAGAGAGACATCGAAGGTTTGAAGCAAAGTTGATACATGCTACAACATAGTCTTCCTAATGAAAAAAGTATAGTAGAGGAAACTCATGATGAGAACAAAATATAAATGTTATTAGTGATTTCATAAACTCTAATGTTGGACGGAAGAACCCACCATATTCCAAAGATCGTATATCGAGGAAGTTTGATGGCAAGGATCCCTGTAACATGGATACTACAGCATGGAGCAATATTTTGATCTCAATAATGTGCAAAAACACACAGAAAAGGTACGCATTGCAACTTTACATTTAGAATCAAAGTACAGTATAGCGGGTATCGATGGCTTTGCCTCCCATAAAAAAATTGTCACTTGGTCAATTTTTTACGTGAGGAAATGATAGCACATTATGAAGATACAAAAGCAACACCTTCTTTTAGCCAATTGATAAATCTCAAACAAAAAGGGTTTAGTGGCGAGCACATTGAGGACTTTCCCAAAAAATTGAATATAAGTATGGTAACTGATATTCAACAGGGGAACACAAGATTGATCTCTTCATAGGGTACTTTAAAGGATAACATTCAACATGAAGTTCATCGTTTTGGGAACTTGATTCATTGGAGAAGGCATTTGAGGTTGGCAAGAAAAATTGAATGTAAAATTATGGTGACAAGGAATCCTACCACTCACTTCTATAAATATGGAAGTGTTAAGCTACCCTAGATTTCCGTTTCACAACCTACAAGTTTGACACCACAACATTTGGAAGAAAAAAAGAGCAAAAAGGGCTTTTGCTAGCAGTTAGTGATAGACAAAATACACTAAAGGTCATCATAGTGTGCTGGGAGAAGAAATTATTTGCACAGTAGATTGTGAAGAGTGAAGAAGAAAATGAATAAGAAATCTTCAAAAAGAAGAGGATATACACCGTAGAACCAACCTCTGAGAAGAGGAAGAAATGAGTCCAACCATATCGTGTAAATTCATTGGCAGGAATTACCACTCCTAAAACTCTCAAGATAGAAGGACATATCAAGAAGAAAAAAGGTAATAGTGTTGATTGATTCAGGTAGCACCCATAATTTTTATTCATTGTAAGGTAGCCAAGTGAATTGAATTGCTTCCCTCATACCTAAAGCACCAAAATGTCAAGTGATGGTTGCAAATGGAGGAACTATAAATTTTCTCTAGAAAATGCCATATATCGAAGTCTAACTATGGGGGAATATGTATTGAATAGTCCAATGCTTTCCATTCCTATGGAGTGCTGATGTTGGTACTAAGAGTACAATGGTTACAATCTTTGGGGACTCGATAGCTTTTAATTTTCAAGAAATTTTCTTGATAAATAAAATTTCTCGAGAAGAAAATGGAAGTTGAATTATGGGGTATTGCAGAGGAAGCCGAGAAAGATAATCAAACATCTAATGTCATGACAAAGCTTCCATAAATAACAATGAGTGAGGGTGTAATTGCACAATTATGCTCACTAGAAGTTCCAACATCAAAATCATACTATTTTTCCAGCATCTCCAAAAAGTCTTGGACAATCATTCCAAGGTGTTTGTATCTCCCAAAGGACTCCCACTCTATTCGTGATCATGATCATGCTATTCATTTGATTTCAGGAAGTGTTCCTCCAAACATCAGGCCTTATAGATATCCCTTATGTCCAAAAGAGCGAAATTGAACGTATGATTGCGTAAATGTTAGAGGCTGGTATAATTCAACCTAGTCAAAGTTCTTTCTCTCGCGTCCTATAGTATTGGTACACAAGAAGGATGGGATCATGGTGCATGTGTCTGGATTATAGGGAGCGTCAAATGTCTCACCATTAAAGATAAATTTCCCATCCCGTGATTGATGAATTATTGGATGAATTACATGGAGCAAATTTACTTTACCAAGTTGGATCTTCGTTCATCGATATCATCAAATTAGAATGAAAGACTGAAAGATATTCTCGAAAACGAGATTTCGTAACGTCATGAGGGTCATTATGAATTTCTGGTTATGCATTTTGGCCTTACTAATGCACCTTGTACATTTCAAGGGTTGATGAATTCCATTTTCTAAACCCTTCCTGAGAAAATTTATGCTAGTATTTTTTTGATGATATACTAATCTACAACAAGTCTTGGAAGGATCATATTCAACATGTTGACAATGGTGCTCAAACTATTGCAGGAGAAAACAATTATATGCAAAAACATCTAAATGTTTCCTTGGAGTAACAGGAGGTGGAATATCTGGGTGATATTGTATCCCGTGAGGGTGTTACGGTAGACCCTAACAAAATTAAATCCATTAAGGAATAGAAAAGTCCCTCACACACATAAATCATATATCGAGGATTTCTGCGGGGTTAACAGGGTATTATCACAAGTTTGTTAAGAATTATGGGGAGAATATTAGCACCTCATATGACATTATTGAAGAAAGATGCATTTTTCATGGACTCTTAGAAGCAACTAAGGCCTTTGATCTTCCTAAAGAGGCAATGTGCCTAGCACCGGTCTTAGCTATGCTAGACTTCACAAAAACCTTTATTGTGGAATGTGATGCCTCAAGAAATGGAATTGGTGATGTTTTAATGCAAGAAGGAAGACCCATTGCTTTTGAAAGTTGTCCAATTAAAAATAAATTATTTGCGTAAAACTATTTATGAGAAGGAAAATGTTAGCAATACCGCATGCACTCAAGAAATGGCGAACTTACCTAATGGGAAGACAATTCAAGGTAAAAAATGATCATGATAGTCTTAAACACTTTTTGGAACAAAGACTATCTTCAAAAGAGCAACAAAAAATGGGTCACAAAGATGTTGGGTTATGACTTGAAATAATCTACAAAAAAAGGAAGCTAAATGTTGTTGCATATGCACTCCCCAAAGAAATAATGAAGAGGTGGAAGCATTGTTTTGTGCCGTTTCTATTATCCAACCCAGACGTGGATAATCCAAAGAAAGTAGATGAATGGAAGAAGGACGAAGAAGTGTGGACACTCATTCAAAAGTTGCAGCAAGATCCCTAGTACATCTCGATACATTTAGTTGGAAAAATGATTCCTTATGGTACAAAGATCGCTATATACTTTGTAAGAATTCCCAACTCACAGAAGATTCTTTTGGAATTGCACACTTCTCCTTTTAGGAGGGACACTCAAGATTTTTAAAAAACTTACCACAGTAGGGTAAAGAAAGAATCGGGGATGACCTTAAATCTCGATATTCAAAATTTTGTGGTGGAATGTTTGGTTTTCCTTACAGAAATAAAGTTGAGACAATTAATACCCCGGGTCTTGCTACAACCTTTATCCATTCCAAGTCAACGTTGGGAGGAGATTTCAATGGATTTCTATCATGGCTGTGCTTCATTTCCCAAGTCTAAAGGAAAGACGTGTCATCATGGTGGTAGTTGATAGACTTACCAAGTATGCACACTTTTTGTGCATTATCTCATCCATTTAAAGCAGTACAATTGCTACTACATTTATGGACACAATTCAAAAGCTACATGGAAACCCAAGGGTTATTGTGAGCTGATAGAGATCCCATTTTTACTAGAAATTTTTTGGACAGGAAAAGTTATTTTATTGTTTGGGTACTCAATTAGCTCATAGATCATCATATCGTCCTCAATCTGATGGTCAAACTCGAGATAGTAACAAATATTTTTGGAAGGATATCTTCGTTGTTTTGTATACGATAAACAAACACAATGGGTCAAGTGGTTATCTCTTGCTGAATGGTGGTATAACACTTCCTTCCATACCTGACAGCAAAAATTACCCGCCCATTTATGGCACTTTATGGATATCATCCACCATCCATCACATCATATGAAGAGGACAATTTTAAGGTTCAAGTAAAGTGCAAGATCACATCGAGCGTCAAAGCAAGGAAGTTCTCCAACTCTTAAAGGATAACCCTGACGTTGGCACAAAATCGACAGTTGAAACAACTGAGCGCATCAACATCGCAGACAAGCAGAAGTTTTTGATGTATGTAGATCGGTGTCTTACAGCTTACAACCAGACAAACAAATGTCCCTTAAGCAAGCTAAGAAGGATAATAAATTATCGCCAAAGTACTATGGTCCTTACAAGGTGTTGCAAAAGATTGGTACTATGGCATACAAATTTGGGCTTCCGTATCTTCCCGAGTGCATCCCTGTATTTTCCATGTTTCATGCTTAAAGAAGGTTATAGGTGAAAAATATCCTAGTTTAAACAATATTTCCAACACTTTGATGAGGAAGGAAAAAATCATATTGGAACTCGAAGCGGTCATGGAAACAAGAACTCGACAACTAATGAATCGATCAAAATTCTCAGTAGTATCTCATCAAGTGGAAGAACTTACCCGACCGAAGATTCTACATGGGAGGATGAGAATTTTACATGTACACTTAGCTACTCAAGTGTTGAGACAACACTTTTTTTGAAGGAGAGGGGCATGTTAGGTCCCTATATTACTAGTATAACTCCCTATTGTTGTTAGTTCAACCCCCTTATTGTTATTATTGTACCCTTGTAACCCCCATACTATTATTATTGTGTCTTCAAATTATTATTGTTAGGTCGGCTAGGATTACATTGTGTCTTCATGGATCACATATATAGAAAGGAGGTTTTGAATTGGTATCATCCAGAATTTGTTCATTCATGTAATATATTGGATATTGCCCCCCGAAGTGGCTTATTTCTAAGGTATTGATATCTCTTTTTCTTCTATTTTTGGAGCTGGTTTCACAACAAAGAAGAAAATGAACAAGAAGAGGATATACACTCCTTTAGAACCAGCTCCTAGAAGAGGAAGAAATGAGTCCTAATCATATCGTGTAATGCATTGGTAGAAATTACCACTCCTCAAACTCTCAAGATAGAAGGACATATCAAGAAGAAAAAGTTTAATAGTGTTGATTGATTCAGGTAGCACCCATAATTTTTATTCATTGTAAGGTAGCCGAGGAATCGAATTGTTTCCCTATCGATACCTAGCACCGTAGTGTCAAGTGATGGTTGCAAATGTAGGAACTATAAAAATTGCTCGTAGAAAATGCCATAATATTAAGTATAACCATGGGGGAAATATGTATTGAATATGTCCAATGCTTTCCATTCCTATGAGGCAGTCTTGATGTTGCACTTTGAGTACAATTGTTACAATCTTTGGGGATGGTAGCTTTTTAATTTTCAAGAACTTTTCTTGATTTATTTTTTTCTCGAAGGAAAATGGAAGTCAAATTACGGGGTATTTGCAAGGAAGCCAGGAAAGAGATAATACAAATCTCTAATGTCATGACAAAGCTTCTAAAGAAAGAACAATGAGCGAGGCGTAATTGCACAATTATGCTCACTAGAAGTTCAAATATCAAAATCATCTATTTTCTCGCAAATCTTCAAAAAGTCTAGACAATCATTCCAAGGTGTTTGAAACTCCGAAAGGACTCCCACTCTATTTGTGATCATGATTATGCTATTCATTTGATTCTAGGAAGTGTTCCTCCAAACACCAGGCCTTATAGTATATCACGTATGTCCAAAAGAGTGAAATTGAACGTATGATTGTAGAAATGTTATAGGCTGGGTATAATTCCGACCTAGTAAAAGTTATTTCTCTACTCTCGTAGTATTGGTACACAAGAAGGATGGATCATGGCGCATGTGTCCAGATTATAGGGAGCTCAATAAGATCACCATTAAAGATAAATTTCCCATTCTTGTGATTGATGAATTATTGGATGAATCACATGGAGCAATTTATTTTACCAAGTTGGATCTTCGTTCAAGATATCATCAAATTATAATGAAGACTGAAGATATTCCGAAAACAACATTTCGTAACGTCATTAGGGTCATTATGAAATTTTGGTCATGCCTTTTGGCCTTACCAATGCACTTTGGCTACATTTCAAGGGTTTGATGAAATTACATTTTCTAAACCCTTGGGACTTTGTGTTAGTATTTTTTGATGATATACTAATCTACAGCACGCTCTTGGAAGGATCATGTTCAACATGTTGACAGGGTGCTCAAACTATTGCAGGAGAAAACAATTATATGCAAAAAACATCCAAATGTTTCTTTGGAGTAACAAGAGGTGGAATATCTGGGTCATATTGTATCTTACGAGGTGTTACAGCAGTAGACCCTAACAAAAATTAAATCCATTAAGGACATGGAAAAGTCCCCACAACCATAAAGCAAGCTTATGTCGAGGATTTCTTTGGGGGTTAACGTGGCATTATCACAAAGTTTGTTAAGAATTATGAGGGAGAATAGCAGCACCTCTAACAACATTATTGAAGAAAGATGCATTTTCATGGACTCCTATAGCAACTAAGGCCTTCGAATATCTTAAAGAGGCAATGTGTTTGAAGAATCAAGTCTTAGGTACGCCTCAAACTTCACAAAAACCTTTATTGTGGAATGTGATGCCTGTGAAATAGAATTGGTGTTGTTTCTTTTAATGCAAGAAGGAAGACCCTATTTCTTTTGAAAGTAGTCCAATCAAAGGAAAGTATTTACGTAAACCTATTTATGAGAAGGAAATGTTAGCAATACCGCATGCACTAAAGAAATTGTGAACTTACCTACGTAAAGACACTTCAAGGTAAAACTAATCATGATAGTCTTAAACACTTTTTTGGAACAAATACTATTTTCAAAAGAGCAAATAAAAATGAGTCACAAAAAGATATTGGGTTATGACTTTGAAATAATCTACAAAAAAAGGAAGCTAAATGTTATTGCAGATGCACACTCAAGAAATAACAGAAGAGGTGGAAGCATTTCTTTGTGCCATTTCTATTATCCAACCCGAGATTGGATAAACCGAAAGCAAGAGATGGAATGAATGGAAGAAGGACGAAGAAGTGTGGACACTCATTCAAAATTTAGTAGCAAGATCCCTATACATATAATACATTTAGTTGGAAAAATGATTCCCTTATGGTACAAAGATCACTTATATCTTTGTAAGAATTCCCAACTAAAACAAAAGATTCTTTGGAATTGCACACTTCTCCCTTTAGGAGGGACACTCAATATTTTTAAAAAACTTACCACAGTGAGTCAAGAAAGAATTATTTTTGTGATGGCCTTAAATCTGATATTCAAAATTTTGTAGCGGAATGTTTGGTTTTCCAACAGAATAAATTTGAGACAATTAAGACTCGAGTCTTGCTACAACCTTTATCCATTCCAAGTCAACGTTGGGAGGAGATTTCAATGGATTTTATCACAGGTTTACCCTAAGTTTGAAGGAAAGACGTGTCATCATGGTGGTAGTTGATAGACTTACCAAGTATGCACACTTTTTGTGCATTATCTCATCCATTTAAAAGGCAAGTACAAAACTGCCATACTACATTTATGGACACAATTCAAAAGCTACATGGAAACCCAAGGGTTATTGGTGTAGAGCTGACATAGATCCCATTTTTCCTGGAAATTTTTTGGACGGAGTTATTTTCTTGTTTGGGTACTCAATTAGCTCATAGTTCATCATATCATCCTCAATCCAATGGTCACTGAGATAGAAAATAAATGTTTTGGAAGGATATCTTTGTTGCTTTTGTATCTCGATAAACAAACACAATGGGCTTCAAGTGGTTACCTCTGACTTAGAATGGTGGTATAACACTTCCTTCCATACTTTATGAAGAAAATGACCCCATTTATGGCACTTTATGGATATCATCCACCATCCATCACATCATCTTTGAAGAGAAAATTCGAAGGTTCACGTAAAGTGCAAGATCACATCGAGCATCAACAAGAAGTTCTCCAACTCTTAAAGGATAACCCTGAATTTGGCACAAAATCGAATAGAAACAACGTTGAAGATCAACATCACAGCGAGAGCAAAGTTTTGATGTAGGAGATCGTATTTTTATGGCTACAACCATTCAAAAAAATGTCCCTCAAGCAAGCTAAGAAGGATAATAAATTATCACCAAAGTATTATGGTCCTTACATGGTGTTGCAAAATATTGGGTACTTCATGGCATACAAATTGGAGCTTCCGCATTTTCACGAATGCATCCATATTTTCCATGTTTTATGCTTAAAGAAGGTTATAGGTGAAAAGGCAGCACGTTTATAAGCACCTTTCCACTTCAACAATAATACAAAACTCGATGAGGAAGGAAAAATCATGTTGAACCCCAAGTGGTCACGAAACAAGAACTTCATGCAGCTATGGAATCAATTAATTTCAGCATCTCATCATGGAGGAACTTACCCATCGAAGATTCTACATGGAGATGAGAATTTTGTATGTACAATTCCGTAGCTACTCAAGCGTTGAGGACAACACTTTTTTAAAGGGAGAGGGGCATGTTAGGGTCCCTATATTACTAGTAATATCTCCTTATTTTTGTCGTTGCAACTCCCTTATTACAAGCGTGTAACCCCCTTTATTGTTATTATTGTACCCCTATAACCCCCATATTGTTATTATTGTGCCTTAAATTATTATTGTTAGGTCGGCAAGGATTACATTGTGGCCCCGTGACTCCTATATATTAAAGGAGGCTTTGTAATTTGTATCATCCAAGAATTATTCATTCATGTAATGTATTGAAGGTTTCTAAGTGGCTTATTTATAAGGTGTTGATATTCTCTTTTCTTCATTTTTGGAGCTGGTTTCACAACATTTGGGGACCCAAATAAATTTTAGTACAAACTATCATCCCTGCATGTGTATGGTTAAAGAGAGCCAAGAAACCAAGATTTGGAAGATATGTTGTGCATGTACATGATGCAACATCCAACCAAATGGGAAGACTACTTGCATATGGTTGAATTTGCTTACAACAATGGTTATAAGGAGTCTCTTAAGATGAGCCCTTTTGAAGCCCTATATGGGAGTGTTGTCGCACACCCATAAATTGAAGTAGTCCCGAAACAAATTTAATGTTGGGACCCGTAAATGCTTGATGAAATGGAATCAGAGAAAGATGATAAGACAAAATTTGAAGGCTACACAAGATCGACAAGATATATGTAGATACGAAGAGGACTTATCAGGAATTCGAAGTAGACCATTTTTATGTGAGGATCAAACCCAAGAGAAGTACCTTGCGGTGGACCTCTTGTGTCAAGTTGGCTCTCGTGCTCAGGACCCTTCCAAATTTTAGAAAGGGTAGGACCCATGGCCTATCGGTTGGATTTACCCAAATACATCCGAGTACACAATGTGTCTCATGTGTCCATGTTGAAGTGTTATGTACATGATCTCAAGCACGTAATCTATTGCCATTATAAAGGTAGGATAGAATTAAAAATCCTAACTTGAAATATGATTTCTTTATGAGAATTTGACAAGAACTTTGTTATTTGCAGTAGAGTCGACGACGAGTTTTTGGTCGAGCCACAACACATAATCGATCGCAGAACACTTCCGTGTTTAGTCATCACCTCCGTGTTAAAGTGCAAAGGGAAGCACTTCAGCCTAGATGAGGTTACTTGGGAAGATGAAGGGTTTGTGCGCGAGGCTTACCTGCAGTTACTTATGGTTGTGAATGAAACACCGAGATGTTGTTACTTCCAGGGGAGAAGTCATGGATACCGCATTTAATGATAACTAGTTGTTAACTAGTTAAAAGACATTTTAATTATTTAATAAGAAAATTCCGGAACTATTAATGTTTTGTTTAATTCATTAGTGATTAATTATGAATAATAAAACTAGTTATGGAAAGTGACTCCATAAAAAAAAATTAAAAGTTGATGGTAAATGCTTTTCCAAGAACTCGGAAGGTGGTTTGGTTAGTTGGAAACAATTACCCACTGGGATAAGAGATCGATCCTAGTGAGGAGTAGGGGTTTTGTTCATGGCTAAGGATAGAGTGGAGAATTTTCCCCGAGCCGGTAGAGACCAGTGGAAAATCAATCAACAAATCCCCGATTTAATTTCTAATACCGATCGGACCATGAGTCCTAATGTCACAAACAGTAAATTCCACTATCAACCCGTACCTTTTAGGAGTGGAGCACGGGGGCAAGAGTGGATGACGTGATCGCCCTCTTGATGGTTGGGAGTGACCACATATAACCGTACAATTCAAACAAGTAACCGTGTGTTTCGTTGAGGGCACACCGCATTACTTTTACACTATGTGTGAACAGTATTTATTTACTAGTGACAAGAATAAAAGGGGTATATTTTACGAAAGCGCCGAGAAAGAATGGTACTAATCTTTATTATTATTATCTCATTATGTATCACCCGGACAAGTATGGGTAATATGATTATGCGTAACTTCTATTTCATTTAAAAACTTAGTGTTTATGATTATGTCAAGAAAGGAATTGAATATCTAAGTTCTAGTTTAAACAACAAAGTGGTTGTCTCGGTGTAGGAAATGGGAAAAGAAAATTTCGAGATACATGTATAAATATAAATTTTCAAAGAAATTCACACCGCAAAACTATTGATAAGTTAAAGGAATGAACCTAAAACTCGTGTAAAAGAAGAATATTTTATTTATATCCTCAGAAGATAAAATCACACATATACATGCTTAAAGAAGCTTCTTTTGATAAAACATTAGAGGGGATCAGTTTGTGCTGAGGGTGGCCGGTGGTAAGAACCCTAAACCAGATGCATTGTCCCTCAAGCATAGCTATACACGAACACCGTAGGTGGTCCTACTACCCAAGTAATTACCTAAGGTAGAAAAAAATGTATTGTAACGTATAAACTAAAATCAAGAGTATTCTTTAAATTACTATAAAGACAAAATAAAAACAAATTATTTCTCAAGAAACCAGAAAGTTAAGACCGACTCCGAGCTTAATTACATATTATCAATATGAATGAATAAATGAAAATAAACATAATGAAAACTAGAACTGAATAAGTTCATACATCATGAAAATAAGCCTTTCATATCATTAAAATAGCGAAAGGTCATTGTGTGTCAAATATTACATACAATCCAAACAAATAATATCTATTCCAAAACAACAAGAACCTTACGCATTCACCCTTTCAATACTTCACCCGAGTAAGAGTTGAGATCTAGAATTGAACCTCGACTATACTATTTTTCATGTTGAGTAAAAGGAAGGAAGATTACTATGAACCCTTCTAATAATATTCATGAAATTTAACATAGTAGAGGAAAAAATATCTCGAGGCCCAAGGGTTGCGTCCGAAGCCGTTCATTAAAATTTCACAATATACATATAAACTCGAACCATGGCATAATTAATTCCAAATAAGCCTACTCAATAGGACAAAGTAGTCGAGAAAAGGGTTTCTAAACCCCTTTAAAAAATGCTAAATATTCGCTGAGACAATTATAATTTTGAGTCTCGAGTGCGTACATTATGAGTAATTCTGGAGGTGAGTGCAATGTATTACCATGTGTGAAAGTTTATGGAAACTCAAAGTGATATTTTGAAGCATGAGAGCGGCCATCGGAGAAAGAGACTCGAAAACAATAATCGTGCAAATTAAAACATAGTAAGGGGAGTGTTCTAGAAGTTAAGGGTAAAAAAACTATCCCAAATAGAGATTTCTATGTTAAAACAAATTGGGGTTTGATAGGGTAATTATACTTGTGAAGAAGATATTTTGCTTCAACGAATAGATCCTTGGAGCCAAAAATCCTTTAACACCGTGAAATTGAGTCTATAAGGAACTCGAAATAAGAGAGTAAGCCCTAAGACTAAATATGCATAAAAGGAAAAGTTTGTATAAGCCAAGGAAGTCGTTATTGTTACTCCTCGAGCTACGTAAAGAGCATAGGAATGAAAATGCAATGATAGCCACGACAACGGAGGTCTCAATACACCCGTAGCTCTCGACGTTCGTTAAATGGAACCTCAACCATCATGCTGCCAAGCCTATGGGTATTTCACCTTTGAGGTCCTCCCATACCGATGTGAAAGAACAAGAATGGCGCAGGCCGAAGCTTATAAGCACAAATCCCCGCAATAAAAATTGTCGAACTAAGAGTTAATTCACTAGCACAGACAAAGGTCGGAGCAACCTAGGGGTTAAGGTGGCTTAGAATGTGAATTTCACCAAAACGACGTCCGTTGATCGCCCCGCAAAAACAATGGTGGAGATCTCGTGTAAGTTCATCAAAATGCAGAGCTTGCGATGAATCACACCTCTATCCGGTGGTATTAAGATTTCGTTACCCAACATTAATCATTAATAATGCCAATTTTACTCATTATGAATAAGTGCTAATAATATCTTGCTCAGACAGGGTTAAAAACCATATAAATAAAGTTTATTTATTTAATACATTAAACCTTAATCAAAAAAGATATATGATGGCAAGACTTCCCATGGTGTGTGAAGGTTAAAGTTATATGTTGATTAAGATTAGAGTTGTTCTCTTATAAAAATTGGCAAAAGTGGTTTGTAGAATTATAATAGTGTAATTCAATGCAGAATAGTAAGTTTAGTTTTGGTATAGTAAGAAGTAATTTTATTTTTATTTTTTTTGGTATGTGTGTATGTCACGATGTACATTATGCTCGAAAAAGATAATTGTTTTTAATCGTTTTATGTTCAACCACTCTCAATTCTTGAATACTTTTATCATCAATCTTCTTTTAATTTTCATGGAACCACAATTCCATAATTAAATTTTATTTCTTAAAAAAACATAATTAATTATGTTCATCATTCATAATCTTTTTCTCATAAAAATAAATGATTTAGTCTCTTTAAAATAAACAACATAACAATTAGTTTACACTTAACCCGATTGTTACATTAAATTTATTAACATCCGAAAGTGTATATTTTTATTAATCGAATTCACGGTTGTTATCGAAAGTGTATAGCTTTATTTTAAATTTACAAAATAACATTTTTTAATGATATAAAATTTTTTATAATAACGTGAATTAAAATAAAATGAAAGTATTTATAAATAAGTTTGAAAGAAATAATCATAATATTTTTCATAAAAATTTTATAATAATGTTGAATTAAAATTTAAAAAAAACGTGAATTAAAATGAAAAAGAAAGTATTTATAAATAAAGTTTAGAAAGAAATAATAAAATATTATGATAAATATCAAAATAAGTTTTAATTATAAAATTTTATAAAATAAAATATAAATTAATTTTAAAATTAAAAATTGAAAATTAAAAAATTAAAATTCAATTAAAAACATGTAAATAATGAAAACACAAATTTTAATTAAAACCGTAACAAATATTTTAATATTTATAAATACATTTTATAAATCATAATAAATATTTTAAAATTTATAAATATATTTTATAAATAATGTATAGATATGCATTTAAAATTGTTCTCAACATAAAATATTTTATATGATTATTTTATAAACAATTATTTATACATTCAAAATTGTTATCATTTTAAAATATTTTATATGATTATTTTATAAACAATAATCTATATATTCAAAATTGTTATCATTTTTCAAATATTGATTATTTTATAAATAATAATTCTATTCTAAGAATAATTGATTTTGAGAATATTTTTTTTAATATATAATATATGATAGCTGATTTTTGAATAAAATGAATTTCAAAAATAAAAAATTATAAAAATTATATAATTAAATATTTATATATAATTAAACAAAATAAAAATATTTTCTATATACTAACATGATTTAAGTACGGGATTCAATATTTTATATGATTATTTTATAAACAATAATCTATACATTTTCAAAATTGTTATCATTTTAAAAAATATTTTTATATGATTATTTTATAAACAATAATTTATTTTAGAGAATAATTTTTTTTTAATATATAATATATGATTGATTTTTTAATAAAATGAATTTCAAAATAAAAAATTATAAAATTATGTAATTAAATATTTATATATAATTAAACAAAATAAAAATTATTTGCTATATACTAGCATATATTTATATCTATTTAAGTAGGGATTCAATATGAGTTCATAAATCAAATTTTTCTTTTCAAATGCAATATTTTTTTTAGAATGCAAAATACAATGTGTTATTTTTTCATTGTTTAAATTGTAATTTTGAACTCTAAATATGAGTATATATAGGACCAAATAAAAATTTTAACCATAAAAACTTAAATTTTTTTCTATGAGAGATATATATGAAGTTGATACTTAATTTTTTTCTATATATAGATATATATAAAGTTGATATCTATATAAATTAGTTAACATAGATCTTCAAATAGTTTATTTAAATCTCTTTTTTGAAATATTTTTGAAAAAGCATAAGATTTAAATATATTCATTTTTACTTTTAATTACTTTACAACATATGCATTTTTTTAAAAATTATAATAGTACATTATTTTTTCTATTTAGAACATAGTTTTTAATTTTAATTCTTTAATTTTAAGAGAGGCATGGAACCGATGAGCAAAACTTACACATCCCCTCATATCTGGCATAAGAATGAGCCCCTGGCCTCAATTATTTTTAAAATAATATTTTATTTAAATAGGACAAATTATAAAAGTAGTAGACAAATATTTTAGAACTAGTCAACAATTTTCTTTTTATATAAATAATTAACAAAATTTGTAAATGATATAAAGTTAATGTACATTTTTAAAAGTAGTAGACAAAAGATTTTACAATTAATTAACATAAACACATTATATATATATATATATATATATATATATATATATATATATATATATATATATATATATATATTATATTAGTTGAATATCTCACATATTAGAAGACTAAAATTACATGCTCTAACCTACATAGTCCCCAGATAATAAAGGATATGAGCATATCAATTAACATCTATCAATAATACTTTGAGCAGAAATTAAATTTCTATTACATAAGATATAAGAGAAAAAAATTGCATACTCAAACCCTCATAAAGGATCACAACATAATAATTAGCCTCCATTCACATGATATATGATATTAGTTATTTTGTATGTGATGTTGTAGTATTGTTTATTTGTTTAATTTAATTTTATAATATCATGTTAAAAATCATTTTTAGATTTAAGTAAAATATTGTCCTTGAATTTTTGTATATTAATAATTTGTAAAATTTCATATCTAATTGTACATATTTGATTTCATTAAATCTAAAAATATATAAATATATAAGAATAAAATGTTAAAAATATTAATATTGTAGTTAAATTATTATTCTTATTACTATCCAATTTTAAGGTCACGGACA
Source organism: Pinus albicaulis (assembly GCA_034641835.2). Taxonomy (NCBI): domain Eukaryota; kingdom Viridiplantae; phylum Streptophyta; class Pinopsida; order Pinales; family Pinaceae; genus Pinus; species Pinus albicaulis. The sequence continues at coordinate 112,440,444 of CM076580.1, read as the reverse complement.
AGATAGACAATAAAATTGGTGTAATAGACTTTGTTTATGGGACAATGGACCCATTCTCGTTAAACAAAATACACAAAATTGGTGTATGATGACCCCCTTATTTGTGGGACAATGACCCACCTCCGTAGAAACAAAATTGGTGTATGAGACCCCCTTGTTTGTGGGACAATGGACCCACCCTTCGTGAGAAATATTTGATGCTAAGTCTACGAAACCATACATACTCCACCCCTGCTAGTTTTGAATATGTGACCTCTTAGGAGGAAACACGTGCTCTTAACCATTAGACGATATTTATTGTTAAGTAACCAAAATATCCCACTTCTGAAGTTGTTATAATAAAGATAAGGTACACAATAATAAAATACTATGCAAATTTAGAGAGGTGAGAAAAAACCTTGAAGTTCTATCTCTCCTTATAAAAATAGTGACTTGAAAGTATAAATGTGGGAGGAAGACAATCTAAGTGTAGATTCTATTTTCTCAATAATAATGCACACAAAAAAACAATGTAAAACAATAAGAAAACAATACACCTAAAACAAAATGTTACCATTTGCTACTAGTTATTAATTTTAGAAAAGTGTTAGATAAAAAACCAAATGAAAATATATTCCAATAAAAAAGACAAGTAATTTGAAGAGAAAGAGAAAGAGATTTTTGTTACTATTATTGATGTAAAAATATTAAAAAAATATTTCTCAACCATAGAAAAGAACTCTCTCTAATTATGAAGCAATTTCAATTATAGTTATTTCCCTTATTAAATGGTCATATGAAGGGGTAAACTAGGTGGCATAACATGAAGAAGATTCAAGATAAAACATATTGGTGCAATTGGGCACTTCAATCCTTGAAGTGTTTGGTCAACATAATACTAATATATGGTTAACTTGTTGAAATCATTGATGATGGCCTATATTTATAAATTTTATTGGGTCAAAAATGTACCTTGAATGCTAAACCCTATCCATGTGAATGTAAGAACTCCAAGTATAGCTAAACACCCTTAAATTGTTGAGTTTGTTCCACTTATCATGGGTGTGAATCAACTAAGAATCGCCCGAACATGAATATCCCATAAATGGGATGGGGACATTGTCAAATTCATGTTGCAACAATGATTGAATGTTTTTTCCAAAGATAAGGGTGCAATTGCATGTTGAATAAAGATATACTAGTGTATTGTTCTAGTTGTAAAAATAACTAATAAAACCATGTATATGGATGATGACTTCCATATACGTCCAACTTCTGTATATGTGTACATGTAGGGAAGATGACTTATGTATATCCAACTATTACTATCCTATGTGTATATACAATTATGTGCATATGTGAAATTTTATGTATATGTCCACATATATGGAAGCTTCCATATATGTGCACATATATGGAAGCTTCCATATATGTGCATATACAACTATACACATACATGAAAGCTTCAATACATGTGTGCATATATGGAATCGTGCATATAGGGAAAATGGCTTCCATAACTATGTGCATTTACAGAAGTTATCTTCTCGATATGCATGCTTCGATATATATATGTGCATATATAGAGGTTATGCATATATGAAGTCCATCTTACATATATATAGACTTCCATAGATATGTGCATATGCAAAATTCCCCGCACAAAATTTCCTTTCAAAAACATCCTAGGAACAATATTATGCTTGGAAACTTAATGGTTATTAACGTTTTCACCTCCACATTAATATGCTTTATACTAAGAAGATTTAGAAAAAAAATTACTTATCTCCTTGAAAAATAATTCAAATTGTTGCATAGTAAAAGAGTTTTAACTTTGTACTCCAATTTTCAAATTCCTAATAAAATTAATGGTTTATTAAAAAATTTAACTGCACCTCATTAGTAATTGCCTACATTTTCTTTTAAACTGATATTTTGTTTTCAATTTGCATATTTTATTAATTCTCCTATGTTGTTTACATGAGAGAAATGGTAAGGCAAGCGAAAACATAAGCTACAAAAATTGCAGTAGAAAATATTAAAATGAAGATGAAAATGATAAAGGTTCAAATTCCAGAGGAGAAAATTCCAAATTCAACTTTCTTCTCGAACACAATGTTCAAAGAATAGAATGAAAGAATTGTGGCTTGGTAAGGGATATACGACTTTAGCTCCAAGGGTTAGCTCAATTGGTGGAGTTTCCATCGTTAAATCACCTTTACTATTGAGAGGTCGCGAGTTTAATTCTCTTAACACTATTGGGGAAGGCTCTATGGTTGAGACGACAGGAAGCACTACAAGGAAAAGACCCTCTAGCGTATGTTTTTTAGGAACCCCTTATAAAAACACCTCATACATCTGTTTCTAGTGGAGGTTACTAGAGGAGGTTTGTGGGTGGAGTTTTTTGCAAATGTTTTTCGTCTGGTGCACTTATCATCCTAAACCACAATGGTGCGTTAAACAAGAGAAAGCATCGATGTGCACAAAACATTGGCACAACGGACACTGTGTGCTCCGTACACACCCGCCCGGTGCGTATTATTACTGTAGGGCATTGGTGCTTTACAGATATTTCGCACCGGTGCGTCCTAAAACCCCGCACCAAAACAAAAACCACCCGGTGCGGCTTAATAAACCGCATTAGTGCACCTATAAAACACCTCGCATCAGAACAGGGTTAAATAAAACAAAATTACGACTAAAAAACCGCATTTTTCACTTTTCTCAGTGCTCTAGAACTCTCAAGCACCGGTGCAATTTATCCTTGTTTGAGCCACCTTGACATCGGAGTTCCCATTGCACCCATTGCATGCACTACTGTTGTGCATTTCCCACCAATATCCAACTTGAATTTTGCAAGACGATGGGAAAATTTTCTTTTGCAAATTCTACAGCCAATATGCCTCCTCGACGGCCAAATGTACAATTATTTTTCTTGTTTTTCCATAATTATGCCTTTTAGCGGATTAGAATTTCAAATTACCTTAAAATTAACCATTTAAAAGAAAAGAAAAAAAAATTCACGTGATGTGCTAGAGTCGTTCAGCTTGCATCGGTTCGTGGTGCTGCCTGTAAATTTACAAGCCACACCGCAACAGGTGCTAACGCTATCTGCACTGGTTCCGGGGTGGTATCGAAAGGCGCACCATGTTATTTTAAAATTTAAAAAAAAAGTGTGGTGCAGTCGATTACCCGACCGCACCATTGACCATGTGGAATAGCGGCAATGTGGTGCGTTGACTTAAATATTCGCCATGGGGTGGGTATTTTTGTTAGCGCATCGCATTCTGCATTTTTACAGGGTCAACAGTGTGACCTGATAAAAGACCAGACCGTTGACTATGTTATGATGTTAGGAGGTCGGTGCGCTGATCGAACTATACACCCCAAGGCGTAGAGTTTAGTCAGCGCACCACACTCCTGACACGGTCCATAGTCAACGGTGTGCTAAAAATTTTCAGGTGTACCGGTGCATGCCTATTTTCTGTGGCGCACCGACTGTTTTTCTTTTTCCAAAAAAAAATATATATGTATATTCCTAAATACATGTCTCATTTAATAAAAAAAAATTGTATTTAACATGTCAATCATTCATAGACGTGAAATAAGAGAAGAGAGGGAACAACAGCAACAACAGGCGAACCAATATAACATGGTTCGCCTATGGGAGGCATGAGAGAGGGAGAGAGATGTGTACCCTCGCCCTATTACAGCAGCTACCCGGGGTCTCCTAAGGCAGGTAGGCCTCCTTGTTAGCCTCTCTCAAATAACAATAATAAATCCAAAATAATAAATTAATTAATTAAATATTCCAAGTTACGAATATGTGCCTAACTCTTGGGTTGTTCCTCAAATATTGGAGTTTGTTTAGTAACTCCTATCTTGGTGGGTTTTTGGTGAGAAATTATCTCAACCAAACGAGCCTAAGATAGCACGAAATATCTTAGAAATTTTCTCTCATATATTTAAATTGTAAACTAAATTATTTTAATAAGTGAGAATGATGAGAATGCCTTGAGGCTGAAGCCTCTTTTCCGCCATTGTTTTGTCTGGTTTTGTATATGTTTTTTCTGTAATGTTTCTGAGTTAATTTATTTTGTAATATGTGGTATCAGAGCCATATGGGTGAGCGTATACTGTGTTTTTAATTTGGTATTCGTTTGGTGAGGGTGTATTAGAACAGGTATGCCCATCCTTTGACATGGAGAGAGTTGGACTGCAAAAGAAAGGTTTGTGTTCGACTGAGTTTCTGAAGATCTGCATTGAATCCTGAACAATTTCCAGTAATGATTTTATGCAGATTTCACATTTAGACCTGCTAAACATCCTTCAATTCTATTTTGTGAATTTCTCTCGATTTTGTGGAGAATTTTTATTATGTGTGCTTTATATATATTTGTCAGAGTTGATTTCATTTTGAATCTGAGCCTAAGCCACCACCGGCAGTGTTAGAAACAACCCCGATGTTGTCGACATCAGTAACAGCCCGCAAGCTCGACTATGTTGCTTGTGCTAATGCTATATTGGAAGTAGAGATAGGTTTCTTTTCGCTGTGTGCTTCTTTGGCTGTGTTTGGTTGTGTTTGGTGATTTTCATATTATCATCGAATCATTGTTGTTGTTGCCATTCGCCTCAGGCTTGCAGTACCAATCCAAAAGAGATCTACATACCTCTCCTCTGTCGCATTTTGATTGTTAAGCAATGATGGTGTGAATTGGAGAGTAGGATTTGAATTTTGTGGTGAGCGACCTGTTTGTGCCCCTGTTCTCCCTTTGACAATAGAGTCCAAGTTTAATGAGCTAGTCATGGCCGCACAGTGGTGATTAGTAGTTGAATTCGCATGGCGATTTTGCAAAGTCTAATTCAGACTAGAGGATGCCACCAATTGGGCTTGTGTGGCTGTTTATTTTCTCGATCCAGACAGTGATCCAAACGGAGATGTATTAGAGCAGCAGTGCTCTTGCTAGTGGGAAGTCGAAATTGGGCAGAGAAAGGAAACTGTGTCGAACCTGCGTGAAGGTTCTGGCAGCCGTGAGAGCATAATTCGTTGCCGTAACAATATTATGCGATTTCCATGTCGAGTAGCATGGAATTGGGCGTGGACGGAAAATTCAGAGTAGGGCAATCTGGAAGGTTCGTTCATCATTGAAGCAGTGTGCTCTCGATCATCTTACTTCAAGAAAAAATCCGAAATTCTGGAAATAATTTTCTCCAGCTCTCCTTTCCGAAACTCTATTCCAATACAGAAAGCTTAATTCCAAGATAAAGTCAACTGTACCATTTCACTGCTACGTTTGGAGCATGGTACCCAACTGCTGAGAGAATGACATTTCCGTGAGAACCTGAGGAACTGTGAAGCTGTCAAAGGAAGAAATTTCGAATCTGCTACTGTGCGTTGCCGAATTCATGAGAGCTGAGTTCTTGTTTGTAAGAGCCATGTCATTGTATTTATGAGTGACCGTGACAAAGGCTGCTGAATTAATTATTTATTAATTTGATAATCCTGACGACACCGGTTTGATACTATGTTTTTCTTTGCCAAATCCATGTTGCCCTCTTCAACGCACGTCACTTCATGAACATTTCTGACGCACTGCCGACTTCTCTGTCTGCATCGCTAGACAGCTAACAGCAGTAAATGACACCAAATTATCGTGCCTAGGCTGAGCCAGAAATGCACCTTCGTGGCCAAGAAAATAAAGACTGCGAGTTGAAAAAATCTCTCGAAACCTGCGTTGATGTCGAAACTTGTGGAATAATTTCATAGCGCTGAGGTGCATAGTTCCTGGCTAATGCAAAGCTTTTAGGATTCCAACCATTGAAGATTATGGGTGGCAGGTATTTCTCGCTGATTGAATACATGTCTTAACATCCGCAGGCCCGAAATCTGTAGATGGGGCGTTGCATTTTGTAGCGCGAAAGTCACACAAAGCATGGGAGAAGTAGGCAGATGTGTAGAACCTATTTGCAACATGGAAGACGTACTTAGAAAGTAGCGAGTCGGTGATGGCATACGGACAAAGTCAAAGGTAAAACGATGAGTGAATAAAGCATCATAACTCCTTTTTCAATGCGCAAGTTTCAAGTAATGAAAGTATATAAGTTAAGAATGGAGTGGAATCATTTTTCCTAATGCAAAGTGGAGAAAACACTTTCGTAGCAAGCATAAATTAAAGTTAAATGGTGAAAATTACTTTTATAAATTTGCCACGTAAATGTGAGTTCACTTTTTATAAAGTGATATCATAAAAGTTTGATTTATTTTTACATTCAATAGCTGAAGGAAACTCACTTTCTTTCGCAAAGTGATTTTTATAAAATCCAAAAGAGAAATGGAAAGTTTAAAAGAGGATAAAAGATTAAAGTTTTTGTAGTGATTTTTGGAGAGATAAGGTGTGTTTCCATTTTGTATTTGGAGAGATAAGGTGAATTTATTGTAAATTTGGAGGGATAAGTGTCTTGTATTTTGGAGTGGAAATCTGGAATTTCTTTTTGAGAGAAATTCTCTTGTTGCAATTCACAAAGTATTGGTTTACTTTGAGAGAGATTGAGTCGTGTGAATATCCATATTTTGAAAGAGCAGAATTGCTTCCAAGGGTTGTGAGCTTGGCATATTCATTGCTCGAAGTGTGAGATTTATGTATGTACTCAATACTTAATAAAGATATCATTTTTTGTGATTTTGTCCTAGATCCGCCCTCGAAAAGTGAGACAGAGGATCCAAAGGTACACCATGTGTGTTTGTGATGGCGCATGTTTTTCTACTGAAGCTTCATGTTGTTGCTTTTTTATTTGTGTCCAAAGTTGTGCCCACGTCAGATGATTTCATTTAATATCGCATACATAAAGTTCAAATATCAGATAAGCACAACACATGTAACGAAAATAGTCATAAGGCAAAGAAAATTAAAACTCAACTTCCATGCCATTTGCTCTACTCCAACGAAACAATCAAAGTTGTCAATATCAACATTTTACATCAATGAAGCAAATTCACTGCGATACAATAGTCAAGTTCATTGAGCGGGGAAACTCCATACGTTTTTCAAAGAAAAGTCTACATCAGCACGTCCATTTAAGAACTTGCTAATCAAATTCATTGTTTACAAGTGAATAATTAAAAGATTCATTGTTAATGAATCTTTTCGAGAGGACAAGAATTCATTTTTAAAGTGAACTCATTAAAATCATTATAAGCTGCGTGCATTTTCGATGATGTTACGACACCCTTCCTTGTAAGCAAAATCAAAGTGCAAAGTGCACGAGCTTTTTAGCTCTAAATCAAATAAGCAACAATTTCACATCTCCAACAAGCGAGCGTGATTATTCGTTCAAAGCGAAAGATTTAACACTAAGTCCGTACAAAGATCAAACCATCAAAGTTTCAGGCGAAAGGTGAAGTTTCGATTTGCAGCAGTCATCTAAAGCAAACCAAACAAGTTAAAACAATCGAGAAAGTTTGAGATCGACATCAAGCTGAGCATGAATTGCAGAGTTTTAAGCAAGAAAATTCTACAATTCTAGCAAGTGTTCCAAGCAAGCGCAACAGGACGAAATCAAGCGAGCGTGCCATTCAAGCCACATTCAAAGCAGGCCTTTGCCATTCCAAGTAGCAACAATTCAAAAGTGCGACATCTCACGATAAGAGAGCCCGATTTCAAGAGTGCAAGTTCAAATGCGCACAACATATGCAGCTGTTAAAGCATTTCTTCATAGTTTGATCATCTCCGATTGATGAAGACATGAGCAAAGTCGCCAAAGAAACTCGTCGTGTCTTTGCATGGCATATCTACAACAAACACTATGAAACCGGTGAGGTTTCTTCAACTAGAGTCGCAACTTCAAAGGATCGAATTGCAAGAAAAGAGTGATACTTTCAAGTCTTTGAGCCATCGCGTATGATAAGCCATTCATTCACACGACTTCCGTTGTCGAAGTTTGTTCTGGTTCCAATTTCAAACAGGCCATCATCAAGCCATGGGAAAGAAATTCAGAAATAACGAAATTGACGCGAAACTTAGGATACGTCAGCTAATGACACCAACTCACATATCCCGAGTTATTCCAAAGCCAATTAAATTCGTCAGTGGAGGATTTCTTGCACAACTCACCCTCAAAGCAAGTTACGAGAAAGTTGACGGACAACCAGACAATGCACGCAACCCAAAGTTGCGGTACAAACAAAGATTTGCAAGCAGCCTTTGAAGTTGAAGTCCAAGTTCGAAAATGTTCTCATTGGCGAAAGAAGCCGATCACTTCTCGAAAGATGAAGTCTTTTGATCGCCATCGCTATGTCGCTATTGCTGACAAGCCCAATCATTCTCGAAAAATGTCGCAACACAACAACAAAGCAACCGTGTCGAAGATACATTATGAATGGATTTCAACGGGAAATGGTCATCGCGACAAAATATCGTCTCACACTCCACACCGCATGCAATCACACACAGTGCAAAGCGCAGTAGTGAAAAAGATGATGGTACTCACAATGGCGACTGAATGGGCAGCACACCAAAGGTAAAACTCACTACACCCGAAGGAGCACAGAAGCTTTCCAGAGAAATTGTCTCTCACTTTCGGCCTAACAAAGAAAATGTCAACGACATTGAGCAAGGGCTGTCGACTGCGAAAAGTCTACTAAACACAAACAACTGATAGGCATCTTGGCAAGCCAAGTGGGCATCAACAAATTTTCGAGCGCATAACGAAAGAAAAGCAGGCTAGAGGAACGATTTATCAGCACAAAGTAGCAATGTGTTAAGAGTTGTTTTTGGCATACGATGCCGCTGACTGAACAAATTTTTGTCGTGGACAGAGGATGCTGATTTTCATGCAAAAGGACAGATGAGTCCTTTTGACAGCTTGGCATGTGAGCTAAATTCAGAGATGAATCAAAAACATGCAGTCGGCTCCATGGTCTCTTCAGATTCTGAGTTTTTCAGCATCCAGTCTTTTGGCGGTTTTTATCGTGCAATGTTTCTATGAGACAACATGAGAACTGTGGAAGATGGTTCCCTCGTGCTTATTTTGGATTTGTCTCACTGAAGGGGAATGTTAGCCTCTAATTCTGATAATAATCAAATAATAAATTAATTAATTAAATATTCCAAGTTATGGAATATGTGCTGCTAACTCTTGGGTTGTTCCTCAAATATTGGAGTTTGCCTGGTGCTGTGACTCCTATCTTGGTCGGTTTTTGTGAGAAATTTTCTCCAACCAAAGGAGTCTAAGGCCTAGCACAGGACTATCTTAGACATTTTCTCTCATCTATTTAAATTGTAAACTAAATCTAGTAAGTGAGAATGATGAGAAATGCCATGAGGCTGAAGCCTCTCTTTTCCGCCATTGTTTTGGCCTACGGTTTTGTATCATGTATGTTTCACGTAATCGTTTCTAAGTTAATTTATTTGTATTATTACTCCTCAGGTTCTATGAGGAGATTCTACTTCCCTAAAAGGGCCATGGTGTGTTTTTAGAGACATCTTATCCGCAGTGTGGAATGCCCACCGACAGTCTGCGGTTGGTCCTACCCAATGGTATGCGCATAAGCGAGGCGGACATGTCTGTGTCGTTATAGGGCTATCGAGAAGAGTGGTGGATTTTTCTCGTTCAAAGGTTCCGGTTGGCTATGCAACAGTGAGTGAGTCGGTGTACTCCCAGAGATACATTAGCGCAAACATACTGCGTCCTAGATTTTCGAGGTCTCCCCGAGGTCGATTACGTATTGTTGCATTTGGTGGTGAGGAGGTGAGGTGCCTCTCACTTCTAATTTTGACCATTTCACACAACTTACCAAAGTGATGCAGACAACGCATTAGTTTCCCGCTTCTATACTATGTTTATTCTTTGAAGTACAGAGAGCCACGACTTTTCATGTGGTCTTCCATTTTTTAGGCAGTTCTGTGCTAACCTTGAGATATGATGTCGTGCTCATGCACAAGGGAGGGTCAACTTCCCTTTTGCTGGAGATCACTGTTTACTTTTTTGAGAGGTTTCTGGAGACTGACGCCCTGCTTTGTCTTGCGGCCTCGTAGGCCGATGTTGGAGGCACAGATGCCCATGTGCCGATGTATACAGAGGGGCCGAGACTAGAAGTTTTCCAGCGAGGATATCACATTATGCACTAGGTTCTAGCCGTGTTGTGCGAGACCTCCTTCGTTGCTGGTCTGTCCTTATGCTAGTTTGGATTGGCGAGTGTGCCAACATCCTCTTCACGGATGATGAGCCGCGGATGATAGAGGTAATATTAGTGTTTTATTTAAATTTATTCCTAACATAGAACAACTAGCTTGTTTTTATTAAATTGTGTACTGAGCCAGTATCTAATTATTTGTTTCTCTACATGCATAGATTTTCTTGCGTACATTGGGTCTTTGATGGCGAGGACATGCCACCTCACCACATGATCTGGTGTGGATCCCGGTGACGATCGGGGATATGCGGTGCCAAGGATCATCGAGAGGTCGTCTGAGAGAGACCCGCTCCGACACGGTACATGCGACACCGCTCATAGATGCAAGAGGTCATTGATAGCAGATGGTAGATAGAGTTGGGCGACCAAATCTATGCATCGACGATTGATGGCCGAGAGCAAGCCCGTCACCATGAGAGACATACAGGCGCATGGTAGGTACGGTACATATGTGGAGAGGCATGGCGCGCGAGCATGCATAGCCTGATGTGGCATGTCGAGGGAGCTACGGCACTTAGTTACTGCGGCCGAGGAGGGACCCTGGCCGACATTATGGCGCGCGCCGACAGACACGGCAGACATTGATCGATAGTCATGAAAGAAAGAGCGTACGCATCATCCGATGATCACGTGATCCGAGGATTTGAGTCATCGTTCACCTAGCACACACCACCTAGTTAGAGCAGCCTCCACTAGCATCGAGGTAGCGGTCATCGCGGAGAGCAAAGCTCGGGTTCATCGGCATGACGCTAATCATCACGATGATCATGGCGGTAGACCATACGAAACCATTTCCGCTCATCACGATGAGCAAACTGCGACTGATCTTGATGAACATGAGGCACTAGTACTAGATCAACAGCACGTGATGATCAAACGTGTATCGGCGACTAGTCGAGTCCCGCACCGTGACTGAGCGGTGCCTCGAAAGGGCACTCGCTATTGATGATGTACAACCAAAGTGACAGATGACATTTATATTACAATTGCATACTTTTTGATGTTATTCAGCTTATATATATATGATATGATGGTCCATGTATTTTTATGTTCATGTAGCGCTTTGTACTTAATTTACATGTCGCGTGATCATCATGATGTGTATATTGTTAGGTCAAATGTTAGATATGTTCATTTAATGTGTATCTTGCGTATAGATGTGTATGTGATAGCAGTTTATACCACATGAGATGTATATTTGATGTTTGTGTTGTGATGATGTTATATAATGCTAATTTTGTTTTGTTAGATGATCATGATCACGATGATGTTAAGCTGAATTTCAATGTGTATTTTTTGAGGTCAAATATGATGTTTGTACTGATGGCTATCATGATGTCGTGATGTTTATTAATTAATTTAATATCAAATGATCATGATATTGTAAGTGTAAATATTTCCCAATTCTAGCTGTATGTAAAATTCTAAAATTGTAATTGTATTTGTATTAATTGTAATTTTAATTGTAATTATATATATCTGACTTTATTGTGAATGATTGTAAATTGTATATATGTAAATTGTAAAATTGCACATAAATATGTAATTCTAATTGTATGTAAAAGTATGTAATTGTAATTCTATGTGAAAATCTAAAATTTGTAATTGTAATGGTATATATGTAAAATTTGTAAAATTGTAATTGTAATTTGTAAATTTTAAAATTGTAAAATTGAACTGTATATATGTAAAATTTCTAAAAATTGTATCTAATTGTAATTGTGATTCTACTTCTAATTCTATGTAAAATATTTGTAAAATTTTTAATTGTATTACGTGAAATGATTGTAATTGTAAAAATTTGTAATTGTAATTGTAATTGTATGTAAAAATTCTAAAATTGTAATTGCAGTAAAATTGTAAAATTTATTGTAATTATAATTCTAATTGTGTCACTTAATTGTAATTGTGTAAAAATATTTGGTACAATTGTATTAATGTGAAATTTTAATTGTTAATGAAATTAGTTTTATTACATTTTTAAATTTGTAAATTTGCAAAATTTTAAAATAATCTCAACTAAATTCTTAGAATAATATGCAGATTATTGCAACATAATAAAGTTTAGAGAAAATAATTCAAATAAATTCTATGTGTCTTTAGAATTATCATTATTTTGTTATGATCTTACATACCAAAAAAAGAACTTTATGCGAGTGACGCCATTGTTTTTTGAGATCAACATAATTGCAAATTATCAAGTGAAATATTGATTTTAACATTAACACAATGCAAATTTACTAATTAATTAAAATACGTATTATAATGTTTCGAAAAACCCATCTTAAAAAGTATAAATATTGATGATCAAATAACACATGTACCATATCACTCTCGGTTTCTCATGATCACCCTCATTATCTTCCGACTCGCATGGCATGATAACACTATTGTTCTCAAAAATATGTTTGATCTAGGGTCATGTCTCAATACGAGCTCACCAATCCCTATCCAACACATCCGGATAAAAACACTTGGTTGCAATGTTTGGGGAAAACATAGGGCTCCTTAGCTTCATCCCACATCTTTCTAGACGTTGATACATATCAACCTACATATCGCAATCTTCATTTACATTACTCCGATCAAAGGCGTCTAGCCACTTGCACCTAAAAATAACACATTGGAGAAAGCAGAGAAATCCACTTCAATGGTCTCTTGTATCTTTTCGATGTAGCCTAACGTCCATCGTACTAGGTTTTAATCACGGTGGACTAGTGACTAGATTGATCTAACTCGACTTTCCCACTCCACAGATGACTTGTGATGTTTCCAAACATCGTCATTTTCTATGCTGAGAAAGGTACTCGTATCCCACATAGATGGGAACAAATGCACCTATTATAAAAAAGTTATCATAGTTTCATGTGCCTTATAATAACCCATCGAATTAAAATATGAAATATAGATGTATTATAAGTTTCAAAATGTACATATAAATTAAATATATTATTATCGAGTTGTTGTACCCAATCCCTATGTTTAGCGCATCCTCTTCAAACACGCAGGGTAACGACCAGTTGCACAGTATTTCTCTCGACTTGGTCAAGCACCCAACTATCGGCATATTTTTCGCATATTTTCTTTTAAATGGTCAGGATAAGGCACACTTCTACCATTCAATCAGCTGAATTCTTTCATGCCTGTCCCATTTCATCCTCTTTTGTTCTGTATCAATCTGACCCACTAGTTGTGTCACTTTCGAGGTGTAAAGAACGAATTGATTGAATGCTTCAATTTCTACATTAATTTGATAGAAATCAAAACGACATTATATAGGACATAGAGATCAAAATATACATTATATCTAAGTTCAACATGAATATTTACTTTTGTGTAAATTTGAAAAAATTATAAGTACTCACCTCTTTATCAAGCGTTTTTTCACTCGTTTGGAAGAAACTCCCCTTCTCTTTTGTCTTCATCCCTTTTCATTGTTGCAAATCTGCACTGGTGTAGTTGTCGATCCGCTTGATGTACTCACCGGCACTAATAAAAAACTCATACGATATGTGCCCTCTTCCACTGGACCCTGTGGGTTTTCCCTTTGTTGAACAAAACCTTTCAATTTCTTCATGTACCTCTCTAAGAAAAGAAACATCCAACGACAAGAAAACACCCCCAACTAATTCAACCTCATCTACTAAGTGGATTAGGAATATGAACTCACGCGAGTACATGAAACTCTGTCGGCGCTCCTTTCTCAAACATATAAACAATCTCAACTATCTCTTGGCGCCACCGTGAATGCTAGCCACATGAATCTCCTTTTGGCATGATCCAACGCACAATTGCACGAATAATTTAGATATGGCAAATCCTAGGTCTTGTGGGAATTCATGTTTCACACACCCACATACGAAAAAAGGATAATGACACTGCAAATTTATAAACACGTGCAATAATATACAAAATTAGTTATGTTTTATGATCCTTGCATGGGATAAATTTTATTAATATTACGAATAATAAAATCATGCTTTTGACATTATACATACTCTTAGAAGATTCAAATGGTTATGCGATTTCAACCATGACAAATGGTCATCCATGGTGAAGTAGTGTTGTAGTGAAGACCCGTATGAAGATGGCACCCTCACACCCATTACAACTTCCTTTGCCAAAGAAAGATCATATTTTTTTAAAATCCATGGGACATACCTTCTTTGAAATACCGTGAATTAGAAGGACCAATGCCTGCCTTTGATCTTGTACTTTCTAATATTCTTGGCCAATGTTTCTTTTTAGTTTTTGAAGTAATAAGACCTTTCCTAACATCCAATGTGTCACTTTGTTTCAATGATATGTTCCTCCATAAAGAAGATGAAACATTTTTAAATATATGCATGGGATCTAATAAGTGGGTAATCTTAATATGCTCCCAATATGGGAGGTTATAAAATATAGATTTCCTTTTCATCCCAATGGGAAATTTCTCAACATAGGTGTCGAAGAATTTTGGATCATCAAACATAGGCTCCCCATTTGGGATTATAGGTATGTGCCTCAATATCTTAAAAGGAAGACTAGTACATGATTTACCCTTGTTTTTTTATTTATCATACCTGTCATGCCCACATTTCGGACATATCTCTTTGTCTACATATTCTCCTCTATATATAATACAATCATTTGGACATGCATGATATGATATGTACTCAACACCCAACATTTTCAAAAATTTCTTTGCCTCCTCGCAGTTACCGAGCAAGACATTATCACTCGGAAGAACCTTATCTTTGAATAACCTATAGTTGGTGATCATGGAAAATATATTAATAAATGTACAATAATGTCGATATAATTATTAACGTTCATAAAATTTACCATTTGTAATGTTCATTGTACTGTAGTGATTATATTTCTCAAATTTATAGAAGGGGGGACTTTATGGTAACTTACCTCAAAATTTTTGAGAAACATGCATTCGACAAGCCAAACTTTTCTTTCAAGTTGTACAGTAACATCGTTTTCCCCAACTGGGTAGACTTTGACTGACCGCCAAGTCCAAAGAGAGGGGTGGTGGAAGAAAATTTAAGGCTTTCGAAAAAGGTGTCAGCGATATGAGCATTATCCCATAGCTTATCATTGTTTTGGAATGCATCTACGAACATTGTCTCCATGGTAATCGTATCCCTTAAGTAATCATTCATATCAACCTCTATTTGATTGCCTCCATTGCCATCTTGTGAAGAACTACTATTGTTGTATTCATTCCTAATTGGTGAATCTGGATGTAGCGGGAATTGAATTGGTAGTTGATTCAACCATTCTTGGTATCGTTCCTCTCCGATTTTTTCTCTTAATTCAGTATTCTCTCGATTTGACATTGTCGTGGGGTGCAACGGAAGATGGTAGGTAGGTCACTCAACATCACTAGAATCCTAATAATTTTTTAAAAAAAATTTGAACATGATTAGTACAAAATATATGATATCAATTAGTAACCACGTTGAAAATATTACATGATTAATTGGTTTGACGTTGAAATAATTACATTAATCAATATACCAAACAATTATAAATATTACCATTAGTGTCCCATGATTGTGGCTAGAAGATGCAATATTGTTACAATTGGCAGGGTGAAGCGGTTTTCCATTTTCATCTACCAAATGCGTCTTGCGGTATGCTGCTCTTGATAATAGCTTCCAACGTTTTGGATCTCTTTGAATATTTTGTGCATCTGAACTAGATTATGAATCTGCATGAACCTACAAATTTGTATACATTATAAATTTAATTAAGTTGTGCATGATTGACATGGATAAAAAACATAAATTCAATTAGATAATGAGAATATAAATAAAATATGAAGTAAATATTATGTCTCGAGATGGATAGGGAGAACTCCACAATGGACTCTGAGAAATATTATGGAACAAGCTGGATTTTGAAGAATTTTTCATTCGATATAATTATGATATTTTCTCCCTGCATTTGAGAAAAATCAACAATAAATTTTGGTGCACACACCTAAAAGTAATTTCAGTGCCTTCAAAATGGACTTCGTGTTATCGGTGCTAATGTACAGATCACCGTACCGATGCATTTTCGTTACTGTGCACAGATGTCGTGCTATAAACGGACGCACCGGTGCGGTGATATTAAGTGACGCATCGGCAACGAATAACCACAAATTAAAAAAAAAAAAAAAAAATCTATTTTCTTTAAGTGAAAAAAAAACGGTAAATTGAAAAATGGGCGGCAAAATATTTTCAAAAATCTAATTTCATAAAACAATTCTTTAAATACTAAAAAAATTTCATTATTTCACTATTTTTACAAAAAAAATCAGCCAAAGATTTGCAAGAGACATACCTAGAGCAACAGAGCACGAGAGCACTATGGAGCAGTGAATACATTCGAACAAAAGTATTTAGACAATCATATTTCCAAACCTCTGGTGATTCAAACCCTGTAGCATATAATTTCAAACAATCTCGTGATTAAATTTTATTTTATTTTTACTTTTTCTGCAGTATTTTTTATGCAGTAAGAAAAAAATTCAATTTCTTTTTCATTTTCAGAAACAAAAATAAAAAAATAAAAAATAAAAAATCCATTTTTGACCTAAACCTTACATTATTTTTGTTTCTACCCTTACTTCTCCTTGTTTCTGTGATTTTAGAATTAGGGCTTTTCATTTTAGATTTATAGGGTTTGTATTGCTATATATAGGCCTAAGACATCCAACCCACAAGACGAATTGCATAGTCGGATCCCAATCCATGTCGGGCCTTGCGTGAATTTTAAAAAAAAAAATAGAATTTTTTTTATCGATGTGCCAGGCGTAACCTAGCGCACCAGTGTGTTGGATTATCCCAGCACACCGCGGAAGTACTATGTGATAAAAAAAAAATTAAAATGATTTTTTTTAATCAGTGCGCCATTTGTAAAATATGGCACCGATGCGCTATTTCATTACGGCGCACCGTGCTCGTGCTATTTCGAAATATATATATATATATATATATATATATATATATATATATATTGTGTTAATCGGTGCACCATGTAACATATAAGGCACCGCACTGGGTCTCCTAGTTCACAAAGAGCACCGTATGGTGGTCCCTTGTTTGCGTGTGGCATTTATGCTACAAAAACTAACACTGGACGATTTTTAATATTTTGTTTGTGTAAATCAGTGCGGTGGTTAACATGTAGTGCACCAGTACTCCTTGTTGACACAGAGCATCATACGTTGCATTATACTATTTTGGCGGTGCGTTTCTGAGACCACTACGCACCGAAGTCGGTGCGTACACCATGAATGGCACACCGGTTTCTTGAGATTTTTTTTTTTACCTGAAAATTTGACAATTTATTTATAAAATATATTAATGAATGATATGGTATAGGTTTCATATTGATAAACAAATGGCTGTCAAGAGATCAAGCAACAAAAATACTGATAACACATCAAGAAAAGAAAAAAAGACAAGTTCTTTGTAAATTATTTACAAAAAATATTATTTTTGAACTATATGTAAGTTTAACTAATATGTATTGTTTACTCTATATAATGCAGAGCCACAAAATGACAAAGCTCGATACGATTATTTTTTATCTAGGAATAGAAGAGCGTAAAAGCTTGATGGAAAAATTGCAAAAGGATGAATTAGGTGAATGAAAAAATACTATCAATCCAATATGAGTTTCTTTTTTTAATTTTCATTAATAACATACTTAAAATTATTAGATAACATGTGTCAAACAATATATTAATTCACATCTTTTTAATGTTCTACAGGGACCAACAACTCAGAAAAGGAATGTTGTTCTAAGAAAAGAAAAAAAATAGAAAATGCAAATGAAAATGAATTTCTCCTTATTCATCTGGAGTGGTGCTGGAGTTTAACTAAGGGGGGGGGGGAACTTTTAAAAAAGTTTGAGGGATCTAGTGAAACAAATGTATAGACGTTCTTTGCACTTACAATACAAAAATCAATCAAATGATTCCAAGAACCAAATTTTATCTAAACTACAGGAAGAGTTTCCAGAGAATTGGTCAATGAAACATGTCAGACTTTTAATAGCGAAAACGTACAACAACAAAAAAGAAGGAATGAAAAAGTAATATTCCTTTAAATGTTTGTCTAGAGTTATTTATAAATATCACTTTTGCTATATTTACTTTTCATATATCAATATAAAAATTAAATATTTTATTGTCATGTTACATTTTCAGGAAGATTATGAAAATATCAAAAGATGAACGAGTTGATATCAAAAATATGCCAGTAGCAATGCCCAAAAAGGTGTACAAGGAGATGGTCAAAGAAATGGACAAAATTGCATCACAGGAGGAGCCATCTCAACAACAACGTGCTTCAAATGTAATATGTAATCATTGAATTTTTCGATCATTAGGTACAATACATAAACAATTTAGAATTAAATATTAATTTTCAAGTATTTTCTTGCAAGAAAGAAAATAAAATGGAACCCATTTAGCACATAAAACAGGACGACAAGGAAGAAAAGGGTTGATATCTAAGTTTGTGAGTAATTGTTACTTCCTTATAACAACTTAACTAGATTTCATTTTTGTATTTTTTAAGTTGTTTTACAAAAATCATCATTGAATGTCTTCAAACAGGTGCTAACATACAAAGAAGAACCATCAGACGAATTGAGTGACATTGGGCTAAATATGGGTTGTGAGTATATGTTGGTATATCAGAAATTAATTGTGGAATTTGTAAGCATCTATTGATCTTGTTTTACTTAGCTTCATCTATAATTAATAGAACAAAAAAATATTTTATATTAAATATATGATTTGTTATGGGGTATAAAACTTGCAGGAAACAAAGTATGGAACTGTGCCAACAGATGAAATCTTGAAAGATGGCATACTACATGGTTTTGAAAGAATGTGTATAGTTCATGACTCAATTGTTGCTATGGTACGCCATTTATTTTCGATTTACATTGATATATATTATTTAATATTGCAATTTTAATTATTCTCACCAATGTATATACACTTATTACAGTTTATTTTTATGTTTGTAGATGGAAGGTGAAGAAGAAGAAAACAATCAACATCGTGAACAAAACATTCCTAAAAATAACCCAAGTCATGGAAGTAGCTCTAGCAGTGACAACATTTCAAGCGAAGAATGATGATCACTATGTTTGGATATCAAAGCAAGGCATTGTATTTTTTGAAATATTTGTCTGTGAACTTAGACATTTTGTTTAATGTAATGGACATAGTGTCCCAATTGAAAGACAAAGGGGTACCAATAACTGTCCCATTTTGTATGACAAATACTATCCTATATATATATATATGTGTGTGTGTGTGTGTGTGTGTGTGTGTGTGTGTTTTAATTTATTCTATTGCATTCTCCATTGTCGCTGTGAAATGTAACACCATTGATTAAATTTATGGATGATTAAATATTATAATGAAGAGATGTGAAATTTGATGATATGATATAAAAAATTAATCCAAACATCACATTCAAATGCACTAATAAAAAATTAATTGATATGAATACTGTTATAAGATATGTGTCATCTTTTGATGAGAAGAATTTTAAAAAATAACAATAATTATGATATGATATAACAAATTAATCCAAACATCACATTCAAATGCATTAATAAAAATTTAATTAATATGAATATTGTTATAAGATGTGTCGAGTTTTGATGAATAATGAATTTTAAAAAATCACAATAATTGCACTATCATAGGTCGATGTTTCTAAAAAATAAAAAATGAACACCGGTGCGTGTCAGTTACTATACACTGGTGTGTTTGTATGATACAACGCACTGGTGCATTTCTACAACCTATAGGCACCACACAAATACCAATACCAATTATAAATCTAAGTTCGTTTGTGCGATACTGCGCATCGGTGCATTTATGTGAGTCTACACACCGAGGCATTTGTATGACCTATGGGCATCGTACAAATACCAATATGAATTAGAACAAATTGTGCATTTGTCTGATATTGCGCACCGGTTCATTTCTATAACTCGATGTACCAGTGCGTTTAGACAACCTATTGGCACCGCACAAATCCCAAGACCAATTAGAACGGCCTCGTGCATTGTACCACCAACACTGTTCCCCAGTGCGGTTTTATACCTTGATGGCTCGGTGCATGGACCTTCGACCGTCCCGAGCCACCTTCTAGATGACACACACCGGTGATTTGACACCTTAGTAGCGCACCGATGAAAAAAACATCTGTAATAACCTCCAGCCGCCTAGTCTTTTTAGTTGTGTTGAAATTCTGTTAAAAGTTGCGCCAAAACCTCTATAACTATAAATGGATGTTGTAGAAAATGTGTTTTTGACAATTTTGGCCAATTTTATAACACTAAAAACCTCCTTTATAACCTTCGTTATAGGTTTTTTCCTTGTAGTGAAGTGACCCCTTCGTGTGGATCTTCCTTGCATAAATATTCCATCAACATAGCAGTCCCCGATCTCTAGAGTCCATGAACCACATAGAAAAAAATGTATATATGACTTCTTTGAAACTAATGAATGGAAGGATTCTTTTGCATCAACTATGATTAGAGAAATTTGTTTAATTAGGAGTAAGCATCACTTACATTGACATGTTTACAATGTCAAAAATTTGGTAAATGGACACATGACCACTTTGCTATATATGAACACATGACCACTATGCTATCATGCAATATTTTTTCTTGGTTTATTTTAAATTTACATTTTGGCACACCTTAAGCTATGTACTAACATTTGAAAACAACCCTAACTTGAACAAACTAAATTCCCCACAAGGGTCACGAAATAATTGATAGTTCAGTTTATGACCATGGGGTAGGCATCCTAAAATCCATAATATTTGTTTACATTGAAACATATAAGTTTTCCTTCTAATGAAATTAAAATCCTGCATAACCCAATGAAGAAATCCAGTGATGAGTAGAAACATGTGAAAGCATCAAGGGATAGACATCATATTATCACGAGCCCCCTTGTATCTCTCGATGCTTGGTAGGGGATATGGATCCAAAATTTGTTAACTAGAAGTCGATATTCACTCATCTCGACTAGTCATAGGTATCTTAGTGGCCCAATCTTAGTGAATCTTTTCCTATAGGTGGCAAGTGCGGGAACACTTGCACCTTGAGGAAATTTTGAATGACTATTGGAAGTGTCGCCAATTTCTTCAAGACATGTCCCTAGTACCCCTCGTTATAACCCTCTTACATACATTGGTTGGTTTTTTGGCTACATGAAATGTCACCAATACTTTCATAACATGGCCTGGGTAACCTTGTAACAACCTTCAGAAGGGCCAATTACTAATTGAGTGGAGGGATATTAGGTCATTAGGATTTTTGCTCACACGCAAAAGCTATTGTCAATTTTTTTTCTTTTTTATTGTTTCATACATTAATATTTTAAAGAAAAATCAACCATTTTATTTTTCTCTTTTTCTTATGTGTGTATAATTTTGTTTTGTTATCATCCTCCCTCACAACATTCTTCACACACTTACTAGGGCACAATAGGGTACACGATGACTTTTTGTCGCTCTAGGCACGTACAATACCTCCTACACTTACTAAGAGGAGTACCTGATTTATCGCAATCTCGTTGTAGACGAAACAATCTAGTTACTTTAACATGCACATCGATCCTTGGTGCTAATTTGTTATGAAGTAGTTCCTCTCAAGGTACCGCTGGCACCAACCCTCGGGGTAACACCAACACAACCCAACATGGTACTACTACCAATACCACACCACAAGGTCATAATACAGTGGCTACCCTTTCCTCATTCCAACTACAATGGCTACTACAATAGTTACTCATTGCTACTTTTGCATTTGCATTCTCACTCAAACACCAGAATCCCTTTGGAATCATAGGGGACCAAATGGTCACACATAAGCAGAAGTAATCTTTTGTATATTCATGATTTCATATCTATGTACATATACAAAATATTCTTATATAAAAAAGATGACTTATATAGATGCACATATATATGGAAGCGTGCATATACAGAAGAGAAATTTTGTATATTCCAGACTTCCATATATGAATATAGATATGAGAGCTTGCATACACATAAAATGGTTTATGTATATAGTAGCTTCAATATATGCACATAGATATGAAAGAATGCATATATGGAAATTACACATATGTGGAAATGTTAGGTCCCTATAATACTAGTGTAACCCTCTTATTTTTATTATTAGTGTATCCCCCTTATTGTTATTGTTATTGTAGCCCTCTACTGTTATTGTGGTGCCCATGTATCCCCCATATTATTATTGTTGTGACCCAGAAGTCCACTACTGTTATTTTTGTTCCCTTACATTATTATTGTTATCTAGGCTCTAATTATATTATGACCCCTTAAACTCCTATATATACCAAGGAGGTCTTGTCATTTGTATCATCCAAAAATTGTTCATTTATGTTTTGTAAAAGAGTTTTCCCCCTCAAAGAGGTTATTTATCAAGTCATTGATCTGTCTCTTATTTTATTTTTTGAGCTAGTTGCATAACAGGAAATGCAGGTTCATATAGAAAATTCAATTTCTAGATATGTGCTTGCATATCTGTGTACATATACAAAAAATGCACATATATTGAAACCATATTCCATTTGTGGACCTCTATATATGCATATAGATATGAAAGTGCAAGCTTCCATACATACGTGCATATACAAAATTTGCACATATATAGAAGTCGATTTTTGTATATGCACATATTCTATATATGCGCATATATATGGAAGTGATAACTTTTGTATAACTACAGCTTCTAGATATGCACATATTGGAAGCATGCATATATAAAAGATGCCTTTTGTATATTTGCAACTTTTTTGTAAGCATAGTTTCTATACATGCATATAGATATGGAAGCATGAATATACGAAAGATCACTTCCATATATATGAGAATATACAAAAGTTGTGCATATATGGAATATAACTTGCACATATATATGGAATAATGCATATCTAGAAGATAGCTTCCATATATGTGAAACTTTAGTATATGGCCTCTGTATATGCACATTTTATACAACATGGATATGGAAGAGTGCATATACAAAATATGGCTTCCATATCTATGTGTATGTATAGAAGTTGTGCATATGTAGAGATCATCTTCGATATATGCATGCCTCCATATATATATATATATATATTAAAGTTGTATATATGCAAAAACCATCCTTTGTATAAGTCTACATTTTTTGTATGCACATATATATGGAAGCGTACATATACATAAGATATCTTTAATATATGCTTAACTTTTGTATATGTAAAAATTATATATACACATAAATAGATATTTAAAACTATTGGAGGGATATTTTTCAATCCATAATTTTTCTAACAGGGAAAAGATTAATTTTTCACTTTTGAAAGTTCCCCACCATGTCAAACCTAGTGCCCTTGTTGCCACTACTGGTCAAGAAGATATATAGCAGATTATTAATCTAGATCCTAGTTCCACCATTGTCACCACTAAGGTCAAGAATATTGAGCTCAAAGATCTAGAGGAGTGTGAGTATCTCTTCCACTCATATATGTGGGTGAAGGGTTCATCACCACAACTCATTGTCGATAGCGAAAATCAAAATAAAGTCATCTTAGATGAGGTCGTAAAATGGTTGGGCCTACTGATAACAACACACATTTAGTCGTCCACCATCATATGGTTCCACCAAAGGTGAGATCTCCATGTCAGCTAGTAGTGTCTCCTTCCCTACAACATCAAGTCATTCACAAATGAGGTGTTGTGTGATGTTTCTCCCCTTGAAATTTATAATGTGTTATTAGGCCAACCATAATTTTGGAAGTGTCATGTTGTGCATGATTCCATACCTCGTATTGTTATTATTACTTTGGTTATTAAACTATATAGGATATTAAGGTAGCCCCCCCTACCACCATTTCTTTAATCTATACTAAGAAATGCAGTAAGATCATCTCCTAGGACAGGAACATCATGGACACATCCATGGCCCCTGGAAAGTGTTACTCCACGCAATAGAAGTAGGTGGATAATGTTGTGGAATGATACACGGACATATTCTCTTCACCCACAGAGTTACCTTTGCAATTTCAGTTCAAGAATTCATGTTGGGTTTTTGTCATATTACTTGGCCTTTGAGTCAAGTTACTAAAGATGGAGCTAAAGCAATGTCTTTCTTATCTGAGTCCCAACAGAAGACGTTTATTGATTTGAGGCATTGCCTTTTCTTTCCACCATTACTCACATTGTCAAACCTGCAACAACCATTTAAAAATGAGACATATGCCTCCGACTATGCCGTAGTGCATTTCTCACCTAGCAAGGCCATTTGGTGGCTTATCATAGTGAGAAACTCTCTGATACAATCTGGAAATACCCTAGCTACAATATATAGATATATTTTATTATGTAGGCTTGCTGGTAGTGGAACATTTAGTACATGGGCATAGGTATGGAAGT
Organism: Pinus albicaulis; assembly: GCA_034641835.2. Lineage (NCBI taxonomy): Eukaryota > Viridiplantae > Streptophyta > Pinopsida > Pinales > Pinaceae > Pinus > Pinus albicaulis. The sequence continues at coordinate 112,415,796 of CM076580.1, read as the reverse complement.
ATGGATATACGGAAACCATCTTCTATATGCATGCTTCCATATCTATGTGCATATATATAGGTTGTGTGTATATAGAGGTCATCTTCCATATATGCACACTTCCATAAATATGTGCATATACATAAACCACATATATAAATAAGTTGTCTTCCATATATATATATAAGCATTCATATACATAATATGGCTTCCATATATGTGAAGTTTCAGTATATTGATTTTGTTTATGCACATATTCTATAACATAGATATGGAACTGTGCATATACCAAATATTGCTTTTGTATATGTGAAAATTTTGTATATGCATATATATATATATATATATATATATATATATATATATATGGAAGTCAACTTCAGTATATGCACGCTTCCATATCTATGTGCATGTATAGAAGTTGTCCATATACAAAAGTTGTGAATATACGAAAGCCATATTTCGTAATTGTACACTTATATGTGTGTGTGTGTGTGTGTGTGCATGTGTGTGTAGAGAAACTGCACATATACAGAAGCTTCCATATATGCACGCTTCCATACATATGTGCAGATATAGAAGCCACGCATATAAAAAAGCCATATTCCAAATATGTGTAGATTTTGTATATGCACACACACACAAAAACATATATAAGCGTGCATATATGAAATACAGATTTCATATATCCGTAGCTTCTATATATATACACATATATGGAATTCATCTTCCATATATGCACACTTCCATATCTATGAGTGTGTAGAGAAGTTGTGAATATACAGAGGTTGTGAATATACATAAGTCATTTTCTGTAAATGCACACTTCCATATGTGTGTGTGTGTGTGTGTGTACAAAAGATGTGCATTGACAGAAAATTTCTTCTGTAGATGCACAACTTTTGAATATACACTCATATATATGGAAGCATGCATATACAAAAGCAATATTCTATCTATGCACAGTTTCATATCTATGTTATAGAAGATGCACACATACATAACCCATATACTAAAGTTGCGCATATACAGAAACAATCTTCCATATATGCATGTGTCCATATCTATCTATATATATATATATATATATATATATATATATATATGTGGAAGAAATCGTTCTCTTCAGCAAGGTTGAGGCCTTGGATGAGTCCTTCCAGTTCAGCAAAGTTGTTGCTATCCCAACCAATGGATCCATAGAAGATAATAAAGGGGGTGCTTTCAGAGTCACAAAATATTCCTCCAAAGCTAGCTTCGCTTTGATTTCCTTTTGAGGCTCCATCAAAGTTGATGGATACCTCTTAAGGGGGTCACCCTGACGGATACCTCTTAAGGGGATCACCCTTGACAGATACCTCTTGAGGGAGAGAAGGTGTGAGAGGGTAAACCGTTGACTAGAATGGAGAAAAAGGAGGAGGAGAGCATACTCATGATCCATCTGATCTAGGTGGGACTAAAGCCGAAGGCCAGGAGCACTTGACAGATATAAGTCCAACTGAGTTTATAAAATGATTTGGAGAGATCGATTTTGAGAAGCATACCTAGATTTTTCTACATTTTCATAGAGTGTATGAATTCATGTGCTAGGATGATGCCATCCAGTATCTGTCTTCCTTCCACATATCCTATTTTCTCGGGTGATATAAGCAGTGGGAGGAGAGGTTTGAGCCTGTTGGCTATCACTTTTGATATGAGCTTGTAAATGACGTTGCAAAGGATGAGTGAGCCAAAATTGTCCAAAGCGGAAGGGCTTGTTTCTTGCTGCGCCAAGGTGGGACCATTGCAGTTGAATAGGCCAATTATCAGACCTCGAAGCAGGCAGAATGGTGGTGGCCAATGATCATGTATATGAGCATATCTTCCGTATGTGCGCATATCTTCGGTATATGCACATATCTTTCGTACCTGCACATCTTTCGTACATGTACATATCCTGTATATGAGCATATCTTCCATATGTGCACATATATTCCGTAAATGCGCATATCATCCGTAAATGTGCATATCTTTTGTATATGTGCAACTTTTATATATGCACATACCCATGAAAAACTCTAACCTCCGTATATACAAAACTCTGACCTTCGTATATACATACTTTCCACATATGTGTGCAACTTCTGTGTATATGCATATAAAGAAGTTGTGCATATACGGAATATATGTGCATTTACAGAAGTTTTACATATACAGAATATATGTGCATTTATAGAAGTTGTACATATATAGAAGATATGCGCTTATACTGACATTACGCAAAACTCCAGCCTCTATATATGCACATGTCTTCCATATTTGCATAACTTTCATATATGTGCATGTCTTCCATCTATTTGCTTCTTCTGTATATGCAATTCTTTATTATAGGCACAAAAGATATGTGAATATACGAAATTTGCGCATATATGGAAGAAGCACATATACAAAATATATGCACATATATAAAACTTGTACATATACAAAAGATATACGCATATACGGAAGTTGCGCACATACGAAAGATATGCACATTTACAAAAATTGCGCATATACATAAGATATACATATATATATGGAAGTTGCGCATATATGAAAGATATGCGCATATAAGAAAGTTGTGCATATACAAAATATATGCACATATACATAAGCTATACATATATGGAAGATATGTGATACAAAAGATGCAAATATATTAAATTTTTGCAACTTCCATACTTGCATATCTTTCGTACATGTACAACTTCTACATCTCTGCATATCTTTCTTATGTGCACATATCTTCCATAAATGTGTATATCTTTTGTATATGTGCAACTTTTATATATATGCAAATATCTTTTGTATATGCACATACTCATATGTGCATATACAAATGTTGTGCATATATGGAAGATATGCGCATATACGAAACATTTGCACATATACGAAAGATTTGCACATATACAAAAGTTTCACATATACGAAAGATATGCGCATATACGGAAGTTGTGCATAACTTCCGTAATATGCATACACAAGTCTCTATATATGCACAACTTCCATATATGTGCAACTTATGTATATGTGTATCTTCTGTATATGCACCTATACTGAATATATGCACATATATGGAAGAAACACATATACGAAATATATTCACATTTACAAAACTTGCGCATATATAAAAGATATACGCATATACGGAAGTTGCGCATATACGAAAGATAAACACATTTACAAAACTTGTGCATATACAGAAGATATATGTATATACAGAAGTTGAGCATATACGAAATATTTCTTCTGCAATATGTGTGACCATTTGGTCCCCTATGATTCCAAAGGGATTCTAGTGTTTGAGTGAGAATGAAAATGCAAAAGTAGCAATGAGTAATTATTGTAATAGCCATTGTAGCTGGAATGAGGAAAGGGTAGCCACTGTATTATGACCTTGTGGTGTGGTATTGGTAGTAGTACCATGTGGGGTTTTGTTGGTGTTACCCTTAGGGTTGGTGCCAGTGGTACCTTGAGAGGAATTAATTCATAAAAAATTAGCATCAAGGATTGATGTGCATGTTAAAGTAGCTAGATTTTGTTGTCTACAACGAGATTGCGAGAAATCATGTACTCCTCTCAGTAAGGGTAGGAGGTATTGTAGGCACCTAGAGCGGTAAGAAATAATCGGGTCCCCTATTTTTTCCTAGTAAGTGTCTAAAGAATGTTGTGATGGAGGATGATAACAAAACCAAATTATACACACATAAGAAAAAGAGAAAATAAAATGGTTAATTTTCATTTAAAATATTAATGTGTGAAACATTAAAAAAGAAAAAAATTTGACAGCAGTTTTTGCGTGTGAACAAAAATCCTAATGACCTAACATCCCTCCACTCAATCAGTAACTGGGCCTTGTGAAGGTTATTACAAGGGTACCTAGGCCATGTTCTGAAAGTATTGCTAACATTTCCTATAGCCAAAAAACCAACCAATGTATGTAAGAGGGTTATAACAAGGGGTAATAGGGACATGTCTTGAAGAAATTGGCAACACTTCCATTAGTAATTCAAAATTGCCTCAAGGTGCAAGTGTTCCCGCACTTGCCACCTATAGGAAAATATTCCCTAAGATTGGGCCTCTAAGCTACCTATGCCTAGTGGAGATGAGTGAATATCGACTTCTGGTTAGCAAATTTTGTATCCAAATCCCCTACAATGCATCGAGAGATATAAGGGGGCTCATGATAATATGACGTCTATCCCTTGCTTCCTTCACATTTTTATACTCATCACTAGCCTTTTTCATTGGGTTATGCAGGATTTTAATTTCCCTAGAAGGAATGTAAACAACTATTATGGATTTTGGGATGCCTACCCCTATGGTCATAAATTGAAGTATCAATTATTTCGTGACCCTTGTGGTGAATTTAGTTTGTTCAATTTAGGGTTTTTTTTAAACGTTAGTACATAGCTTAAGGTGTGCCAAAATGTAAATTTAAAATAAACCAAGCACAAACATTGCATGATAGCATAGTGGTCATGTGTGCATATATAGGAAAGTGGTCATGTGTCCATATACCAAATGTTTGACATTGTAAACATGTGCATGTAAGTGATTCTTACTCCTAATTAAACAAATTTCTCTAATCATAGTTGATGCAAAAGCATCCTTCCATTCATTATTTTCAAAGAAGTCATATATACCTTTTATTCTTTGTGGTTCACAGACTCTAGAGATCGAGGACTGCTATGTCGATGGAATATTTATGCGAGGAAGATACACATGAAGGGATCACTTCCTGTCGGCTCAACCAGAGAGCCTTCCCCAATAGTGTTAAGAGAATTTAACTCGTGACCTTTCAATAGTAAAGGCGATCTAACGATGGGCACTCAACCAATTCAGCTAACCCTTGGAGCTAAAGTTGTATATCCCTTACCAAGCCACAATGCTTTCATTATATTCTTTGAACATTGTGTTCGAGAAGAAATATGAATTTGGAGTTTTCTCCTCTGGCATCTGAATCTCTATCATTTTCATCTTCATTTTAATTTTCTATTAGAAGTTTTGTAGCTTGTCTTTTCCCTTGCCTTACCATTTCTCTCATGTAAACAACATATGAGAATTAATAAAGTATACAAATTGAAAACAAAATATGAGTTTAAAAGAAAATGTAGGAAATTACTAATGAGGTGAAGTTAATTTTTTTAATAAACCAATAATTTTATTAGGAATTTGAAAATTGGAGTACAAAGTTAAAAATCTTTTACTATGCAACAATTTGGATTTTTTTTAAGGAGATAAGTAGATTTCTTTTCTAAAAATCTTTTTAGTACAAAACACATTAATGTGGAGGTGAAAACATTAATAACCATTAAGTTTCCAAGCATGATATTGTTCCTAGGATGCTTTGTGCAAGGACCTTTTGTGCGGGGACTTTTGCATATGCACATATCTATGGAAGTCTGTATATATGGAAGATGGCCTCCGTATATGCATAGCCTCTATATATGCACATATATATCTAAGCATGCATATCGAGAAGATGACTTCCGTATATTCACGTAGATATGGAAGCCATTTTCCCTATATGCATGATTCCATATATGCACACATGTATTGAAGCTTTCGTGTATGTGTATAGTTGTATATGCACATGTATGGAAGCTTCCATATATGTGCACATATACAGAAAATTTCGTATATGCACATATTTGTATATACACATAGGATAGTAATAGTGGCATATACATAATTCATCTTCCATACATGCACACATATACAGAGGTTGGACGTATATGGAATTCATCATCCGTATACATGGTTCTATTTAGTTATTTATACAACTAGAACACTACACTATTATCCCTTTACTCAACATGAAATTGCACTTTTATCTTTGGACAAAACATTCATTCATTGTTGCAACATGAATTTGAAAATTTCCCCATCCCATTTATGGGATAGTCATGTGCGGGCGATTCTTAGTTGATTCACACCCATGATAAGTGGAACAAGCTCATTTAATTTAAGGGTGTTTAGCCATACTTGGATTTCTTACATTCACATGGATAGGGTTCAACATTCAAGGTATTTTTGACCCAATAAAATTTATAAATAGAGATCATCATCAATTATTTCAACAAGTTAACCATATATTAGTATTATGTTGACCAAACACTTCAAGGATTGAAGTGCCCAATTGCACCAATATGTTTTATCTTGACTCTTCTTCATGTTATGCTGCCTAGTTCCCCCTTTCATATGACCATTTAATAAGGAAAGCAACTATAATTGAAATTGCTTCATAATTAAAGAGAGTTCTTTTCTGACAGTTGAGAAATATTTTTACATCAATAATAGTACAAAAATCTCTTTATTTTTCTCTTCAAATTATCTCTTTTTTGTCGGAATATATTTTCATTTTGTTTTTTATTTAACACTTTTCAAAATTAATAACTAGTAACAAATGATAACATTGTTTAGGGTGTTGTTTTATTATTTTTTACATTGTTGTTTTGTGTGCATTATTATTGAGAAATAGAATCCCCACTTAGATCCTCTTCCTCTCATTATACTTTCAAGTCACTATTTTTATAAGGAGAGCTAGAACTTCAAGGTTTTTCTCTACCTCTCTAAATTTGCACTTATTTTATTATTGTGTACCTTAACTTTATTATAACAACTTGAAGTGGGATATTTTGGTTACTTAACAATAAATATCGCATAATGGTTTAGATCGTGTGTTTCCTCCTAAGAGGTCACATGTTCAAAACCATAGGGGGTCGAGTATGTATGCCTTCGTAGACTTAGCAATCAAATATTTCTGCAGAGGTGGGTCCATTGTCACACAAACAAGGGGGTTTCAAACACCAATTTTTATTTTTATTTTTTTATTTATTTATTTTTTATTTATTTTTATTATTATTTTTTATTTATTTTTATTTTTATTTTTATTATTTTTTATTTTTTCTGCGGAGGTGGGCCCATTGTCCCACAAAAAAGGGGGTCTCATACACCAATTTTGTGTCTACCTTGGCCGTGACCTTAAAATTGGATAATAATAAGAATAATAATTTAATTACAATATTAATAATTTTAACATTTTATTTTTATATATTTATATATTTTTAGATTTAATGAAACAAATATGTACATTTATATATGAAAATTTCAAATTATTAATATACAAAGATTCAAGGAAAATATTTTACTTAAATCTAAATTATTTTTAACATTATATTATAAAATTAAAATTAAACAACTAAACAATACTACCACATCATACAAAATCACTAAAATCATTATCATGTGAATGGAGGCTAATTATTATGTTGTGATTCTTTATGAGGGTTTGAGTATGAAAATTTTTCTCTTATATCTTATGCAATAGAAATTTAATTTAAACAAAGTATTATTGATATATGTTAATTGATATGCTCCTATCCTTATTATGTAGACTATGTAGGTTGGAGTATGTAAATTTTGTCTTCTATTATGTCAGATATTCAATGAATATACAATAATATTTTTTAAAAATATGTTTATGTTAATTAATCTTAAAATCTTTGTCTACTACTTTTAAAAATATACATCAAATTTATATCATTTACAAATTTTGTTAATTATTTATAAAAAAAATTGTTGACTAGTTCTAAAATATTTGTCTACTAGGTCCCCCTCGCCCTCAGGCCTCTACAAGCTAAACTTTGATGGAGCCTCCAAAGGGAATCCAGGCCTTGCTGGATTCGGAGGAATTTTCAAAACATCTCAAGGCCATGCTCACTCAGTATTCTACAGATCTCTTGGATGGGATACAAATAACTTAGTAGAATTGGAAGGTCTCCTTCAGGGGATCATCATAGCCAGAGATCAGCACTTGTTCCCCCTACTCATCAAAGGCGACTCTCAGATTCTCATTGAAATGGCTAAGCGCATCCAGGTAAGTTCGTTGGCCTCCAAACTCAACAAGAGCTGGCGTCTGGCCACCAGGATTACCATGCTCAAGCATTATATCCGCATGGACATAACTATTGACTTCCACCATGTAAGACGCAATGGCAACAAGGTAGCAGACCTTCTGGTGAATAAAGGAGTCCACCATTTCTCACCTCTTTGGGCTGGCTCTCTCAACTCCATTGATGATGAAGTCCTCCTCCAACACTGTACACAACTGGTCCATAACGACCTCCATCCCCCGAATGCGGGTGCCATATAGTTTCAATGGAGGACACGGGGTGACCATGTGGCTCACCACACGACATGCCCATATGACACGACTTGGGGAAACCTAGCGCCTTCACTCCTTGCATGGGATGGGCTTTAAAGCCCCATGCGCCGCCTCCATTTCTATGTACTCCACGTCCTGTGTATTTACTCCCTCCTGCATGATGATGTTTTCCATTCCCGATCCTCCCTTGGCTCCCTTTCCTGCTCTGCTTGCCTTCCCTGCGCTTATGTGGCTCCGGCATCCCCTGGCTCTGGCGCAAAGCCTCTGGGCTCCGTCTCCTGTTTCGTCTCCATATCAATACTGCGCATTACCTAAGGCCGCTAAGATGTCGAGGCACCAACGGCAACACAACATAAGGGCGGGGGGAAGAGGCCTTCCTTCATGGCCCCCTCTTTCGATGGCTCTCCATCTGGATTTGAACCTTCCTGCAGATTGGGATATGGCGGACGTGGTGCCCTCCTTCTCCGCTCCAGCCTCGCCTCCCGCGGTGTTCTCTAACCCTTCAGCCTGTCCTGAGCACTTCCTTAGCTCCTATGCTCCACCCTCCTCCTCTCGCTGCAAGAAGAGAGCCCGCAAATCCACCTTTGCTGTCGAGCCCGCCTCCCTCCCCCGCAAATTGAAAGCACTGCCTATGAAGCTTGCTTCAAGCTCCACTTCAAAAGACAATGATTTTGAGACGAAGGCGGAGCCAAGGCTCCCAGGGTTTCTCCATTCGGGCTACCCCTCGATGAAAGAATAGAGCACCTTGATGGCTGCTCAGGACAACTCAGCCTTCATGCAGGTTTGCGCAACTCGGGACACTTCGGAGGAACACCTTGTACATCCTTCTTCTTCACTCGGGCCACATGAGGAAGCAGACCAAGGCTCGAGCGCTCTCAACTATGGATACATTTGCAGGATTGTCGAAGAATCACCTCCCCCCAGCGACTCGCATGAAGACTCGCCTTAGAATTTGCCCCTCGAATTTCACTGTTTACTGGTTTTTATGCTATCTATGCTTAGTCCTTTTTATATATTTTTGTACTGTTGTTAAGGTTGGTTTCCCGAAATGGGCAGCCTATAATGGTTGGACTCTAAAGGCTGGTTTTCCCTCATGGGACAGTCTAGTTTTGGACAGTAGTGCTCTGCTTATTCCCTTAGCCATGGATTCCTCCATGCCCGAGGATGAGAATTGTAACTCTGATTTCACTGCTTAATAGAAATAGTTTTACTTAGAAAAAAAATATATTTGTCTACTACTTTTATAATTTGTCCTATTTAAATAAAATATTATTATAGCCATTTGTCCATCAATTACATACCCCTTTAAAATTAAAATTAAAAATTATGTTCTAAATAGAAAAATAATGTCTACTATAATTAAAAAAAAATGAGTATGTTTTAAAGTAATTAAAAGTAAAAATGAATATATTTAAATATTATCCTTTTCAAAAACATTCCAAAAAGAGATTTAAATAAACTATTTGAAGATCTATGTTAACTAATTTATATGGATATCAACTTCATATATATCTATATATAGAAAAAAATGAAGTATCAACTTCATATATATCTCTATATGGAAAAAAAATTAAGTTTTTTATGGTTAAAATTTTTATTTGGTCCTATATACTCTATTTAGAGTTCAAAATTACAATTTAAACAACGAAAAATAACAAGTTTTATTTTTCACTCTAAAAAAATTTGCATGTAAAGAAATTTGATCTTTGGACTCATATTGAATCCCTACTTAAATAGATATAGATATATTCTAGAATATAGCAAATAATTTTTTTTTTTGAAATTCATTTTATTCAAAAATCAATGATATAGTTATGACTTGTTTTTAAGAATCGCCATATTTATGCTGCTATAGATCCATTTATACACCCTTTAAGGACCTCGGGAGGTGGGAAGTCTGAAATTGATTTACCGGTCAATCCGCATAGGTAATTTTCAGACCAACACTTTTTGGTTAATAGATATGGAGATGTGCCTGATATGGTCATCCATCTTTCTATTAGCCTAGAATTTGACGTCCCGTGGGACGTATTTTTCATTTCAGGACGTATTTGATAGCTACTGCAAATATTTCCCAATCATGTTCGACGTGACTGGGAGATCAACAACCCGTCAAAATGACGTTCAATTCACGAGCATGTCGCTTTAAGTCAACCTAAGGATTGCTAGATTGCTCGCCCAAAGGATTGGAGGAGTCTTTTTTTCGATGAAACGGAGGGTGATGGGACCGCTCCGGGACTGCCCCCTTAGGCGACCCTCGTGCCTTTCTGGGATTTAGGTGGACCCCACCCAACTCCAATGGCTGATGGCAACGACAACACATCCTGGTAGATATCGACGAAAAACTTCTTCAGTGGACCCCGTGCCCTTGCCTCCGCCACCTCTCTCCCTCTGCGCCACTTCTCTCCCATCCGCCACCCCCACTCACGCCACCACTCTGTCATTGAAGATTCTATGGATGATATGGTCATACATCAACTCACTAATGCAGTTCCGCCTATTTGAACTTTTGAAATTTAAAATTTGAATTTTGAAAGTCCGCTAGAGCTCTTCATGAATATGGGAAGGCTGCCTTTCTAGTTGTTGATATGGAGCTGGAGCTGAGATGCATTCTGGAGCACTTTTTCAGGATATCCATGTGCATTACAGGGTAAGAAAATCCTGTCGCATACTTAACATCCAATATTTGTGGACTGATATGGCCGCTTATAAGAACAAGGAGAATATTTTATATGATGTGAATTATCTTCATGGAAAAGTCGTCGGTGCAGGTAAGCTTCACATGCATTGAAATATTCACACTCTGCATTTAAAAAATGATAATTCCGCAATAATTTCCTTATCGCAGACATCACACTAGGCCATGGATAACATCCGCAAATGAAAATGAAAATGGCCTCAACAATGTTGTGTTATTTAGCTAGAAGTTAAAAACAACACAGGTGAAAATTATGAGTTGCGCCCTTAGGTTTCACTTTCTAAGCGGTGGGGTAAGCTTAATCCTATATTTTCAACCAATTTTTCTCTTTTGAATCCAAAGTAATCTTATAATCCCTCCCTCATTTTCATAACAAGGGTTCTATTATGCGGAAACCCTTATCCAGATTGTAGATTCGCTGAACCTGTTGAGTCTTTATTAGGATGGGTGCACCAGTTGCAATTTATAGATGTTGTATGCTGTAGAGCGTTTCATCTGGTTGAAAATTTTTAATGTTCAATCGACAATGTCATGGGGATTAAGCCAAGCAACTATGCCAATGACCCAGAAAAATCTGTAGCATGCCACATACAGAGTTCACATTTTATTCTATACAATCATAGAATTGGTAAGTTTTTACACCACAATGATCTTTGGATTTTTTTGGGTGTTTGATTTTATGCTTCACAAATTGACCATAGTGCCATAATATTGGAGTTTTAATGTGTCTTTAATGTATTTGTAGTTTTGGTTTTCCTCTTTGGGTGATGGTAATGTTTGGGAGTCATATGTTATTTTAAAATTATTTTTTATTATAGGAATATAAAATGTTAGATCATTTTGTATGATTTTTAAAAATTATTTTTCTTTATATAAATATAAAATGTATTTAAGAAAATTATATTAGTTATTATACTAGTATAAATATTTGTTTAAATGGAATAAATATTTGTTACAATGGAAGTTTTACATTTAGTTGTAAAGTTTTTTTTTAAATATATAAATATAAAATGTATAAAAAAATTATTAATGGAATTTTGATATTTATATGATATTACATATTTTAAAGGTTTTTATTTATAGGGATATAATGATTTGTTTAAATTACTAGTTTAAACTTTGTTTGAATGATGTAAACATTTAAATGAAAATTTATTTATTCAGATTTGAAGTTTCAATTTTATTTGAAATGTGTAAGAGTTCACATGAAAAGTTTCTTATGAAGATTTTAAAATTTAATACTTGTTAAATATGGTAAATTTATTTTCTTAAAATATAAAAGCCTTTACAAAATTATTAAAAAGAAATGTGATTATTATATGATTTGATTTTTTTTTTCAAAAAACTATGATTGAAGTTTTATTATATAGTTTTAATGAAATTGCATTTTTGAAAATATAAATATATTGAATATTTAAAAAAATGTGCAATTTCAATCATTAATTTAACAATTCCAACTAATTTTTAAAGATTTTAATTGATTTTTTAATAAAAACAACAAAAAAAATAAAAAAAAAATCATATGAATATAAATTTATCTAATATATGTTAGTTTATCAAGTTATTGTGAGGAATAATATTCTTCTCACCTAAATTCATATTCCCTATTCACATAAATGAATTTTGTTGGAATTGCACAAATAAATTTAAAAATAATTATAGAAAAAGTTTTTAAAAATATTAAGAATTAAAATAAAGTGTTTTTTTTTTTTTTTAAACATATTTTATACTTCATATATATATATATATATATATGAAAATTTAATCATTTTACAAAAGTATAAGTTAAAATTAAATATTGTATTTAATGAATACTAAAACTTTTAGTTTTTTCAACAAATTATTATCAATATTTTATCTTACAATTTTTTGTGGAATTTACAATTGAATCTAATCAGGTATCTCAACCATTTATATTTTCAATTCCAATAACTATTTTTATTTTAACATTTTTAATTCTCAAGAGTAATCATATCATAATATTCGAACTTGGATAGATCATAACAATTTATCCTTTCAACTCTTTCGGTTAGATCCAATGAACCTTCAAGGCTAAATTGATTATATTAATTATTGTAAAATTAATTTGAACTCCTTCTTTATCCATTTAAAAAAATATGATGATGTATATCAAATTTTAAAAATAATGGTAAAATTGAAATCAATTTAGTATATATTCACTATAATAGCAATGAATACATCGAAATTGCCGCGTAACCACCTCCCTCCCTTTATCATCACATTTGAGAGGAAGTGCACATTTTATCTTTTCTCATTGACTTGATACTTCATAGATGGTTCAATTTTGTTGTTTGCATATGACCCTTTTGAAAGTTTAGATAAATGTGAGATTCAAATATTATCCGTAAGATTCAAATATTATAGATAAATATATTATTCAAATATAGGATAATATTTACAAGCTATATTTTTTATACTTATTCGAGTTAAAAGGATATGTGTGTTATTTGATATATATACTTATAAATGTATCATCACTCTAGCAATAAAGGGGAAAATGAGAGATCTAAACCCACCTAATATTTTCTAAGTGAACATCCACTTACAACTCAAAATATAAAGTCCAATAATTTGACTATATTTTCCTTGGTTGTTTGAAGTATGGACCATTGCAAAATAGAAGGTTTGTATCATCTCTTGATTCAAATAGAAAAGTGTAATAACCTCAATAACATAAGTAGTGGGAGAGCCTCCCTTTAATCATCTCCATCCAATTATTCTAAATCTAATAATATATAGCTTGAGGATATGGCTAAATACCATTGGAATGACCAATGAGGACTTAATTTACAAGAATGACATGACATAATCTTTTAAGAATGGATTTCCATGCATAAATACTAGATTAGTTATAAAAATTTCTCGAAGAGCTCTCAACATTATTGACATGTTTCATATGGTGTGGTTGACCTTCAAATGCATAGTTACTTATTCTCTAAGTTAAAAATAACGTACTTTTTTTTTTCACTTCCTCTCACCTTGTATCTGATGAGGGGAGAATTGATAGTCAACTACCAATTTCGAAGTCATATCAAGCGAGCTTGAGCCATAGCCAGAACAACATATAGTAGTTAGATCATAGGGCTAGATTCAATGAGAATAAGAGTCTGAGATGTAGCCAGAGACAAAATCATGTTCCATTAACACAATTTTGTGTGTGTTCATCCTAAAACATCTAGATGGTTTGTGGTCCTCCTTAAACCACCAGTTAGCATAAGACTTACTTATCCTGCTAAACACAAGTTTGTGGTCATCTTCAAACTAACATTTCAATAGTTTGTGGTTATTTTTAAACCATTATTAGAAAACACTTCCATTTAGTAAAATAAGTCAACTTCTATCTAAATTAAGAATTGTTCTAGGAATTGCTTCGAGCCAAGTTCTAGAGTTGGTGACTAGCCGTAAACCATAATTGATAGAAGAATTCAGTTGCTTCTACCTTTTTGGTTTGTGGTCTTCCTTAAACCACCACTAATAGAAGACTTCGACTTTCGCTACCCCATTTGGTTTGTGGTGTCTTTAAACCACTAGATTTAGAGATCACATCTAGGCATTGTTTGTTATTTACCTTCAAATTTTAGCTCTCTTCTTGGACTCATGTAGTCCCGTCAAATTAAGGTGAGGCCATGGTGGGGGTGAATGTTGGAAACATGATGCTTAAGGTACTATGTAAATTTCAATATTCACTTGTGTGTAAATCGAAAAGCCACAAGTGAACATGAAGAGTTATGAAAAATCCAAGACACCTCGTAGAATATGAAACCAAGTTTCATAATAATATGTATTTATGCGTATCTTATGGATAATATTTGAGTCTCACATTTATCTAAACTTTCAAAAGGGTCATATGCAAACAGGAAAATGCAACCATCTATGAAGTATCAAGTCAATGAGAAAAGATAAAAAGCGTATTTCCTCTCAAATGTGATGATAAAGGAAGGGAGGTGGTTACATGGCAATTTCAATGTATTCATTGCTATTATAGTGAATACATACTAAATTGATTTCAATTTTACCATTATATTGAAAATTTGATATAGATAATCATATTTTTTAAAATGGAGAAAGAAAGAGTTTAATTTAATTTTATAATAATTAATATAATCAATTTAGCCTTGAAAGATCGTTGGATCTAGCCCAAAGTGTTGAAAGGATAAGTTGCTATGATTTATCCAAGTTCAAATATTATGATATGATTACTCTTGAGAATTAAAAATGTTAAAATACAAATAGTTATTGGAATTAAAAATATCAATGGTTGAGATACCTAATTAGATTCAATTGTAAATTTCACCAAGGATTGTAAAATAAGATATTGACAATAATTTGTTGAAAAAACTAAAAGTATTAATATTCATTAAATAAAATATTTAATTTTAACAAGTTTTAATGTTCATTAAATACAAGTGAAGATGAAGAGTTATGAAAAATCCAAGACACCTCGTAGCCTTATGAAACCAATTTTCATAATAATATGTATTTATGTGCATCTTATGAATAATATTTGAATCTCACATTTATATTTAAACTTTCAAAAGGGTCATAAGAAAACAAGAAAATGCAACCATCTATGAAGTATCAAGTCAGTGAGAAAAGATAAAAAGCGCACTTCCTCTCAAATGTGATGATAAAGGGAGGGAGGTGGTTACATGGCAATTTCAATGTATTGATTGCTATTATAGTGAATATATACTAAATTGATTTCAATTTTACCATTATTTTTAAAATTTGATATATATCATCATATTTTTTAAAATGGTGAAAGAAAGAGTTTAAATTAATTTTAAAATAATTAATATAATCAATTTAGCCTTGAAAGTTCATTGGATCTAGCCCAAAGGGTTGAAAGGATAAATTTTTATGATCTATCCAAGTTCAAATATTATGATATGATTACTCTTGAGAATTAAAAATGTTAAAATAAAACGAGTTATTGGAATTGAAAATATCAATGGTTGAGATGCGTAATTAGATTCAATTGTAAATTTCACCAAGAATTGTAAAATAAGATACTGTTAATAATTTGTTGAAAAAAGTAAAAGTTTTAATATTCATTAAATACAATATTTAATTTTAACAAGTTTTAATGTTCATTAAATACAAGTGAACATGAAGAGTTATGAAAAATCCAAGACACCTCATAGAATATGAAACCAAGTTTCATAATAATATGTATTTATGCACATCTTATGGATAATATTTGAATCTCACATTTATCTAAAATTCAAAAGGGTGATATGCAAACAAGAAAATGGAACCATCTATGAAGTATCAAGTCAATGAGAAAAGATAAAAATGGCACTTCCTCTCAAATGTAATGATAAAGGGAGGGAGGTGGTTACACTGCAACTTCAATGTATTCATTGCTATTATAGTGAATATACACTAAATACCATTATTTTTAAAATTTGATATACATCATCATATTTTTTAAAATGGATAAAGAACGAGTTTAAATTAATTTTAAAATAATTAATATAATCAATTTAGCCTTGAAAATTCATTGGATCTAGCCCAAGGGATTGAAAGGATAAATTTATATGATCTATCCATGTTCAAATATTATGATATTATTACTTTTGAGAATTAAAAATGCTAAAAGAATAAGTTAAAATCATTTATAAAAGAATAATTTGTTGAAAAAACTAAAAGTTTTAGTATTTATTAACGACAATATTTGATTTTAACTTATTCTTTTATAAATGATTAAATCAAATATCATAATAAAAGAAATCATTTATAAAAGAATAAGTTAAAATCAAATATTGTCGTTAATGAATACTAAAAATTTTATTTTTTTCAACAAATTATTATCAATATTTTATTTTGCAATTTTTGGTGAAATTTACAATTGAATTTAATTAGGTATCTCAACCATTGATATTTTCAATTCC
Source organism: Pinus albicaulis (assembly GCA_034641835.2). Lineage (NCBI taxonomy): Eukaryota > Viridiplantae > Streptophyta > Pinopsida > Pinales > Pinaceae > Pinus > Pinus albicaulis. The sequence continues at coordinate 112,399,019 of CM076580.1, read as the reverse complement.
AATAACTTATTTTATTTTAAAATTTTTAATTCTCAAGAGTAATCATATCATAATATTTGAACTTGGATAGATCATAACAATTTATCCTTTCAACCTTTTCGGTTAGATCCAATGAACCTTCAAGGCTAAATTGATTATATTAATTATTTTAAAATTAATTTAAACCCTTTCTTTCTCCATTTTAAAAAATATGATGATGTATATCAAATTTTAAAAATAATGGTAAAATTGAAATCAATTTAGTATATATTCAGAATAATAGCAATGAATATATATATATATATATATATATATATATATATATATATATATATATATATATATATATATATATATATATATATATATATATATATATATATATATATATATATATATATATATATATAACTTTATTTTAATTCTTCATATTTTTAAAAACATTTTCTATATTTATTTTTAAATTTATTTGTTCAATTCGAATAAACTTCATTTATGTTAATAGGGAAATTGAATTTAGGTGAGAAGAATATTATTCCTCACAATTATTTGATAAACTAGCATATATTCGATAAATTTATATTCATATGAAATTTTTTTATTTTTTTGTTGTTTTTATTCAAAATTCAATTAAAATGTTTAAAAATTAGTTGGAATTGTTAAATTAATGATTGAAATTGCACATATTTTTTTTTTTAAATATTCAATATATTTATATTTAAAAAAATACAATTTCATTAAAACTATATAACATAACTTCAATCATATTTTTTTGAAAAAAATTCAAATCATATAATAATCACATTTATTTTTAATAATTTCGTAAACAATTTTATAATAAAAAAAAAACAATTTTACCAAATTTAACAAATATTAAATTTTAAAATCTTGATAAGTAAATTTTCATGTGAACTCTTACACCTTTCGAATAAACTTGAAACTTCAAATCTGAATAAATAAATTTTCATTTAAATGTTTACATCATTCAAACAAATCTTAAATTGGTAATTTAAACAAATCATTATATCCTTATAAATAAAAACCTTTAAAAATGTAATACCATATAAATATCAAAATTTCGTTAATAATTTTTTAGACATTTTATATTTATATATTAAAAAAAAAAACTTTATACCTAAATGTAAAACTTCCATTGTAATCGATATTTATTCCATTTAAACAAATATTTATACTAGTATAATAACTAATATATTTTTTTCTTAAATAAATTTTATATTCATATAAAGAAAAATAATTTAAAAAAATCTTACAAAATGATCTTATAAAAACATTTTATATTCCTATAATAAAAAATAATTTTAAAATATCATAAAAACTTTCACATATGACTCCCAAACATTATCGTCACCCAAAGAGGAAAACCAAAACTACAAATACATTAAAGATACATTAAAACTCCAATATTATGGCACTATGGTCAATTTGTGAAGCATAAAATCAAATACCCAAAAAAATCCAAAGATCATTGTGGTGTAAAAACTTGCTAGTTCTATGATTGTATAGAATAAAATGTGAACTCTGTATGTGGCATGCCACAGATTTTTCTGGGTCATTGGCGTAATTGCTTGGCTTAATCCCCATGACATTGTCGATTAAACATTAAAAATTTTCAACTAGCTGAAACACTCTACAATAGACAACATCTGTAAATTGCAACTGGTGCACCCATCCTAATAAAGACTTAATAGGTTCAACGAATCTACAATCAGCATAAGGGTTTCCGCATAATAGAACCCTTGTTATGAAAATGAGGGAAGGATTATAAGATTACTTGGATTCCAAAGAGAAAAACTGGTTGAAAATATAGGATTAAGCTTACCCCACTGCTTAGCAACTGAAAGCTGAGGGCGCAAATCATAATTTTCACCTGTGTTGTTTTTAACTTCTGGAAAAATAACACAACACTGTTGAGGCTATTCTCATTTTCATTTGTGAATGTTATCCATGGTTTGGTGTGATGTTTGCGATAAGGAAATTATTGTGGAATTATCATTTTTCAAATGCACAGTATCTGAAGATTTCAATGCCTATGAAGCTTACCTACACCGACGACTTTTCCATGAAGATAATTCACATCATATAAAATATTCTCCTTGTTCTTATAAGTGGCCATTATCAGTCCACAAATATTGGATGTTAAGTACGCGACAGGCATTTGTTACCCTGTAATCCACATGGATATCCTGAAAAGGTGCTCTAGAATGCATCTCATCTCCAGCTCCATATCAACAACCAAAAAGGCAGCCTTCCCGTATTCACGAAGAGCTCTGGCGGACTTTCAAAATTCAAATTTTAAATTTCAAAAGTTCAAATAGGCAGAACTGCATTAGTGAGTTGATGTACGACCATATCATCCATAGAATCTTCAATGACGGAGTAGTGGCATGAGTGGGGGTGGTGGATGGGAGAGGAGCGGCGCAAAGGGAGAGAGGTGGCGGAGGCAAGGGCGCGGGGTCCACCGGATGAGTTTGCCGTCGCCGTCTGCCGGGATGTGTTGCCATCGTTGTCAGCCATTGGAGTTGGGCGGGGTCCACCTGAATCCCAGAAAGGCGTGGGGGTCGCTAGAGGGGGCAGTCCCGGAGCTATCCCATCACCCTCTATTTCATCAAACAAAAGACTCCTCCCAAAATATTTCCCCTTACCCTCACCAAATAAGTCACTTAGGATCAGGAAATAAAAGCGTAATTACTGCTATAATTAATGAATGCATAATTACTGCTATAATATATCTCATTCATGACTAGAATAAATGCATAATTACGCCCATACAAATTTATAGTACAGCACATCCTTTCTACCTGCGACTTTTTTTAATTCTATTTGCTAATGAATATGTTTTGTCAGTTCACCTGCTGTCATTACAACTTTGTAATAAATTTTTAGGTTTCTGGTAAGGATGACGACATTCGACCTGCATTGAATGCTTCAATATCAAAATCATATAAGTTTTTATTATGATATGAAATAAGGATTTTACAACAGCGAATTTTGTGATAGAGGTAACTAATTACAGTTCTCATCTTCAACTTTTTTTTGTGCTCTGCATTGCCTTTGTATATTGTTTTCATTTCTTTGTCTTGTCTGCAATATGGGCACACGTGTTTATTGGATTTTTTGTGTATAATTTTTCATTTTTAATTTTCGTACCAAGAGTCTTTGGTTGATCTTTTCAATGTCTCTTGAGTGCTAAATTTTGTAATTAAATTCGATAATTTTGGGTTTTGCAGCACTCTCTGCTACCTTGTGAGAGGTTGGGTTCATTAAATAACTTACTCTCTTGTTATCTCTCATTGGTTGTTTTGCAGGAGAGTGTCACAAAGAATAAAGAAGATGAACCGATAAATTCAATGGTTAATTCAAATGTGGATTTGAAAATTAAACTGTATGTGATGTCACAAAATATGGGCGAGGCCTCATGAGTCACTGGTTCTCTCTTTCTTTCCAAATTGATATGACATACCCAATTTCACTCGTGGTTATCTACAAACAGGATGTAGATAATGGCCTAACTTGGATTGGTTTGGGTTGTTACATGTCTTGGTTTTGGAGAGTTAAAACATTTTTTATTGTTTTTAACTTAGAGAAAATTGGAGGTTTTCAACATACAAGAAGAAAGATCATTGACATTCAAATCCAGAGAGAAAATCATTCAAGCTAAAGGTCACTCTATCCTTTTCCATTGCTTCTTAATTTCTATGTTAATTTGTTAAGGTTTTGGCCCTCCTATCATTCAATTTCTGAAGTGGAATCTTAACTCACTGTCTCTGAGGAGAATCACTCTTTGAGGACAAAATAAGAAGAAAAGAGAACGTTATTATGTTTTGTTTTAATGGACAATGTAAGTTTTCTTTGCATATTTTCTTATCCCATTTGATTATGAAGTGGAATATTATCTCACTGTCTTTCAGGAGGAGCCGCTCTTTGAGGAAAAAATAAGAAGAAAAGAGAACGTTCTTATGTTTTGTTTTAATGGACAATGTAAGTTTTCTTTGCATATTTTCTTATCCCATTTGATTATAAACCAACATTGAATGACAAAATAAGAAGAAAAGAGAACATTCTTATGTTTTGTTTTAATGGAAAACGTAAGTTTGCTTTGCATATTTTCTTATCCCATTTGATTATAAACCAAACTTGAAAAATATTTCAGCTTATACAGTCAATTTTATTTAGGTTTTTGTGGTGCTCTCTGCATATCCCAGACATCTCGAGTTCATTTATATCATTGAATATGTCTTTTCAAATCTTTATCTTTTTGATGTAGTGTTTGGTTGTGAGCAGGTGAATGACCTGAAGAAGAAAAACATTGAACAATAAACTCAATGCTCTTGCTGATGCCTGTGCGATGCCATTATTCTTGCTGTTAAAACCTTAGCTTTCATGGAGGTAGTATATATTCTACCATTGTTTTTCCCAACATTAGCCAAAACTATTATGATGTATCCAATATTAGATTGCATTCCAATGCAAGCAATGTTTTGGAATGAAAGTAAAGTACAAATAGCAGGATGAGAGTAGACTAAGAGTATGGTAGCTCTGTTAGGTGGTTGATAAGTGTGCGCACATACTTCATCAAAGTCGTTTTATTGTGAGTGGTATATTACAATTTTGTTTTGTTAATATTTCATTTTTGAAGTATTTTGAGTCTTTTCTGTTTTGTTAATCTTTCATTTTTGAAGTATTTTGAGCCTTTTCTTGCCTGTTAACCTTTCATTTTTGAAGTACTTTGAGTCTTTACTTGCTTGTTAACCTTTTATTTTTGAAGTATTTTGAGCCTTTACTTGCCTAACAATGGTTCTTTAATATTTAGTAGTTTAAGTTATTCAAAAAAAATAACAAATATATATATATATATATATATATATATATATATATATATATATATATATATATATATATATAAATATGATAGACTTAAACTATTTAAAAACCCATATATAAAATAAAATTGATATATATTAAATAAAAATATAATAAATTGATGTTTATTAAATAAAATAATTTATTTTTTAGGAAAATTTATTCAACATTTAAAAGATAAAATAGTAACAATGCACTTTGATATACTCACCGTTAGAATTTGCAAAGCCAGTAGTAAAACTTAATATAGCTTTCAAACTTTGGTTAACTTGAATTTGGACTTTGTAAATTTAGGTTAATCATGATACATAATATATGTTAATCACATAATTAAAGTTCACTTACCATACAATTGATATGGTTTATGGCTTATCTAATTTGTTTTTTTCTAGATCTTCTTACTTTATTTTTTTTTCATTTTTTTAATGTTTGAGATGATTTATGCTCTATTTATCTAATTTCTAGAATGTTAATTAAACTATATATATATATATATATATATATATATATATATATATATATATATATATATATATATATATATATATATATATATATATATATATATATAACACTTATGAGAATAATGTGATTAACATATGGCATGTTTTATGCTCAACATAATTCATAAAATTCGTATTGGTTGTAGTTTCTTTATTAAAGTTCCTATTTATTACAGTGCTCTATCTTTTTGTTAGTTAAAGTTCTTAATTAAGAAATTCCTTAGAAGTGTGATCAGCATGAATTTAAACAACAAAACCCAAAATCAATAGAACTTAAATCAATTAGGGAACCAGACAATCATAGTTTATTGGTCATAGTTCTTTAGTCAAATAATTATCTAGGAAAGTTACTTGGAAGTAGCATTAGAAAAAACTGAAAAAGAAAGCATAGAGATATGATTTTGGTCAAAGTTCTTCTTTGTCACAATATTTTTTCTCGTCAACATTTGACAAAAAAATATTTGTTAGAGTTATTAGCCAACGAGAACTTTGACTAGGGAACTATAAAAGGACTATGAACTTTAATGAAAAATAACTTTGTTTATTATAGTTGGGAACTATGAATTGTAATGAAAAATAACTTTGTTTATTAGAGTTTTCTTAGTCCTAGTTTAGGGTGATGAATGTTACTTGGAAGTATAATTGATGGGAAGTTTAACTTGTTGAAGTTAAAACTTACATTAATGTTATAACTAGAGGATTAAATTTTAATTGTGCTTGTTAGAGATAGTTGAAATATTCTCTCAACTTATCTTTGGAAGTTTGGAATAAATTGAATATCACAACAATTCAAAAAATCCTATATAAACCTATTGTATTTGTACCAATTTTAATATAGTATATGAAGCCCGAAGAATTTTGTGTTTATTATATTTAGATTAGAGCAAGGTATCCTAACTTCAGAAAAAATAAGGCACTCTTAAAAAGAGATTAATGAAAGTTGAGATGCAAGAGTAGTTGCAAGAGAGTTTTGAGATAAGGAAAGATCGATACTTACAAATTTTGGTGGAACATAAAATGAAAGGCATAAAAAATAAAAAAACGTCAACAAATTTTCATTTGACGAGTAAAAGGGATTTTAAATTGACAAACCTTATTTTCATTTAATGCAGTATAACAACCTACCATTAAATTTAAAATCTTTTAAATATAACAATAAACAATATATTTCACACAGCATTACATAGCAGATAGCCCAAAAAATAAGCTTTGCCTTTAAAATTCCAGGGCTGATATTGATGATCATTGAAATGAGGCGGAATGTGTATCATATGCCCATCCATTCTATTACTCATCCAAACGACATCATTGTTTGCGTCACCATAGCCTTGACGTTTGCACTGGCCACGTCTGGCATACCATCCATACATCATTTTAATTTTGTAATTGCGTGTGCTTTAATTTTGAAATCAATGTCTTTTGTAATTGGGCGCACTTGAATTTTGAAATCGTTGTCTTCTCTTGAAGAAATTTTGGAACGTACATTTCTCAGCCCATCCCGATCAGAGTCTCAGCAAAGAACATTGCAGCCTCTAACTTGGGAGTTCTTAGGATTTTGGTGCTCATTTTGAACTTGGACAGTGGATTCTTCATACCCAATTGTAATTGGAGTGCGGACACAGTCCTTGGCAGAGAATCCTCAAACTTAACACGGTGTCTGTAGCTACTTCTTTATCTAAAGGTAATCCCTTGACATCCGAGGGCTGTGCTTTCGATCCCAATTCCATGGTAACCCTGGCAGGTTTAATGTGCACTCTGATATTCGCATTATGTATAAATTCTATTGTTAAATTGGCACTTCGCCGTAGTCAGATGATTGCAGTAAGGTCTTGGGGGGCGTTGCAGAGGAAGTTCCTGACTGTAATGGCTTAGATAAATCGATTACATAATTATATCATTCAAGAGAGAAGTGTAGTATCAACATAAATGGCAAGTGGAGCAGTGGCAGCAGGGGTGGTCGTTGTCTAATGGCACCACAAGCCTCCAAATCCAAAGAATCCCATCACCTTCTTTGACTTAATGATAGGCACCATTCCAGCAGGACGAATTAAGATGGGGCTCTTTGCCGATATTGTTCCCAAAGCAGCTCAAAACTTTCAGCAGTTCTGCATGGGGGAATACATGAAAGAGGGCATTCCTATTGGCTATAAAGGTTTCCATTTTCACAGGGTTATTAAAGACTCCATGATTCAAGCTGGTGATTTTGTGAAGGGAGATGGCAGCGGATAGTAGCAAGTTTGAAGACGAAAACTTCATTGCTAAACATAGAGGTCCTGGCCTCCTTTCTATGGCAAATAGTGGGCCTCATACTAATGGATGCCAGTTATTTTTAACCTGTGCAAAGTGTCATTGGCTGGACAATAAGCATGTGGTTTTTGGGAGGGTACTAGGAGAAGGACTCTTGGTTGTGAGGAAAAGTTAAAATGTCCAAACTGGGCCCAATAATCGACCCAAGCTACCTTGTGTTATTGCTGAGTGTGGTGAAATGTAAAAACCAAATTCCTGTCAATATTGTGTCATGGGATGATTTATTTGCTCATGGATGTTAGTTAGACCAGCCTCAGTTTTATCTTTTGTTTAGTTCCCAGAGGGAATTTTTAATGAAATGAGGAAACCATTGCTTACATATATATATGGGTATATATAGAATTCTTTATGGTCATGAACAACAATAATTCAAGAGCTTCAATATATTCGAAGCTCTCTCCTTTGAATTTTTTTTCTCAAAAATAAATCGATTACCTGCATTGTTCATGAAAATGACGAAAATTATTCTAGATTTACTTAAATCTACCCATACATTTATTTACTTTGAAAAATATTATAGATTTATTAAAATCTATCCATACATTTATTAGTTTTAAAGATGGTAAATTCTGAAAGCCCTCTTCCCAGATCAAATAAGGGCGCCTATCTGCGAAATATAAAAGAAGGAAGCTGCACAAAAATAACGGGGAGAATGAGGATTAATTGAGGGGATGCGGTCTGTAGGCACAAATGTATAAAGGTGTAGCGATGGCTCTGTTTTTTTCATAAAATTGCTGCTGCATGGAAATCTAAACTCAATCTTGATGCTGGAGGATGATAACCTTTGTGAGCTAGTCTTTTTCATTTCCCGTCACCCAGAGGTTTTCAAGCTCTGTCATGCCCTTCAAATCAGTGAAAAGATACCTGGTTGGTGGACTTCTTCATTTTTGGGTATCAACCGGCCTCTAGGTTCACTTTAGTTTTTGTATTTAGCCAATGTTTAGTTAAGATTACATTGTTAATTTATATTGTATGCTTTATAGATAGAATAAATTTATGAAATTAAGTATTTTGTGCACTTTAATGTGTTTTTCCCATTTTTCTGTAGTGTTCTGTTTCAGTCTTTATTTAAATTTTGAAATTAGTATTCTCTTTTGGTGGGCACCCATACTTCTCAGTTTGTAGCATATTTTATGCTCTTGCACCAATTGCAATGTCTCTGTTACTTGTGGTTGAATTGGAAGCCAGGATGACATTTAAATTATTGTAAGTAAAATCTTATTCATGTCTAATCCAAGTTGCATTGTAAATATGACTCCCTATGTGCAAGCGACATGTACCTCGAATTAGGGAAATAGTTGGATAACCGAATTAGTTTTCCTGTATTTATTTACAAAAGTAAGATAAAATTATGGTTAAAAAAAAAACAATTCATTATGATATATTATTTCATCTTCATCATCACGCAATTTTATTTTATATAAAGTATTTCGACTTTTTAAATTTCCAAATATAATGATTTACATGAGAATATAAAAATAATATGTAAATAATTTAAAAAAAGAGTAAGATTGCAATTTCTCATTCAAAATGATGCCAATATTGTTTTTTTGACATTTTGTTGTTTCATTTTTTTTATAAATATAATTTGATTTTTAAAATTAAATTTAAAACATATTAAAATAATCATTTATATTTTTATATTTCAGTATATTAAATTAATTTAAAATACAAATTTTGCATATTTTTATATATATAATTTTATTAAAATAAACAATCAAATTTATAATCCAGAAAAAGAAAATAAGATTATAATCTCTTATTCAAAATGATTGTAATATTATATGTTAAATGGTTTTTTTTTCCTTGAGATATTTTGTTGTTTCATCTAGTTTTTTTGAATGGTTGTTATGAGATATTTGTTTCATTTAATTCTAATTATTTTTTAAATATTGATGTATTTTAAAATCATATTTATAAAAAATGTTAAAATAATAATTTACATTTTTATATTTCAATGTTTTAAATTAATTTATAATACAAAATTTGTATTTTTATTATTATATATTTTTATTGTTTTTTATTAAAATAAACAATTAAATTTACAAATTATATATTGAATTTTATTCAATTAAATAATTATAATATAAATTTTCTATTGTTTTTTACTCTTGATATTATGGATTTTCCACATGACAAGTTCAAGTCTTAATGGGAAATCACCATACATTATATTATTATTGTTATAATATGACTAGCAATTACACCACATGTTGAAAAGGAAACTTCGTAGGAAAGAATAGCATAAATGAAAGAAGAGGTAGTAGGCACTTTCTCGGCTCCAACTCCTCCAGAATAAGGGGCGTAGAATTATGTTTACTTAACTAGTGGACCTCAAATCAAAATATCCATCTTGGTAATTAATGTGGAACAATTTCTTTGTTTATAATTGCAAGTAAGATGCAATTTTTCATAATGGATGAGATGTTTTGGCCAAAGTACTCAAGACCTCTATATGAGGAAATGCACATGTTTATTTTTTTTTGCATGAAGGATGCACTTGGTTTTTATGACCAGGTTGGGCAGACTTCACCCTTCCAAGAAATGATTTGCTTCTATCACATTCCCAATGTTGAATTCCTCTCATACTACTCATGGAACTCTGACTCTGCTTTACAACTAGAATTATTTAATGGCATAACCACTTATCACTATGACATGTTGTACTTCATAAGAGACTACCAAGAAGCTTAAGTATGGTATATCCACCTTCACCTATCATTTGAACATAGAGCATAGAGTTATCTTAATTGTCAATTTTATGGATAAGGGACATTTGGGCCTTTTTTAACCCTTGGAGATGCTTAATTAATCTCAGTTCAGATAAATTTATATTAGTAAATTATCTACAATCATATTGCCATAATTCCTATTTGAACGACCAATATTCCGCTGCTTTGGAACTTTTCACCTCCATCATAATAATAAACATCAGCAAGACCCAAAAGTAATAACAAAAAAATAGCTCATAATTAGGGAATCTAGCGACTTGTTTAAGGATCATAATTCAAGACCTTAGTGCCTTTTAAAGATCATTTGTTTTCCCATCAAATAAAAAGCAACGATCAAATTTTGTAGTGAGAAGAATGGTAACAAATTTTAAATGTAATAACTCCCTTCCCCGGTGATAATAAATTTTGGTTTTGAAAGGAAATTATTTTCCTAATATTTTAAATAATAGATTCCTCCCCAAGAGACCCTTTAGAAATACCTTTTTTTTTCAACTGATTGAAATGGGTAAGTGTCTTTTATCTACTGTTTTCTGAGTCATTGAATTTAAGGGAAGAGGTAAAGAGACTACTAGACAAAAAATAGTAGAGTGATTTAATGTCAAATGAAAATAACATTGAGGAATCTCTTCTAATTTTCTCACGTGGGCCTTCTTCAACTGATGAGGTAATAGGGACTTTCTCGACTCGAACTCCTCCAAAATAAGGGGTGGAGAATTATGTTGAGTGAACTACTACTCATGTAACTCTGACTCCTCCTTACAATTGGAATGTTTCTCTTCCCATAGCTCTATCTCAGGCTATAATTCCAGCTTTCTCTTGTTTATGAATAAATTGTCTCTATATCATTGTTGTTTGTCTCTTTTTGAGTGCTTGCTTGAATCAATGAGATAATGTAGCTCATATGGATTCCAAAATCCTCGACTAACCCATTTTCTAAAGAGTCCTCTTCTATTTTTAATTCTGCTATTTGGTCCTCCATAGCCTTTTCAACATTGTTTCCTTCTAAAGAATCATATCTTCTTGATAAGTCTTCTTTGTCCCGATTCTCTTCTTCCATATACTTAAGATCTAAATGAATGGAACTTTAGATAGCCTTCGTGACATTTTCCAAATTCCATGATTTTTCATTGCACTTCTCATGTGTATCAGGGAAAATGGATTCCACACATTCAACATTATGCCTTTTTAGGGCTTGTTGTAAGGTTGGCAGCTTTTCTTCACCATGTCTCCTTTCTTTAGTATGCTTGACTTTGATACAAACTGATGACGGGATAAAACCCACAGTCCCTGTTTACTCAAAATTTCAATCTCAATTTGTGTGTAAAGTTCCTCCAAAATTTCTTTCCCAATCAACTTCACAATCTAGGCCAACTCAACACGTTCTTGACATGAGCCTACCATACCATCTAGACTCTCTCCATTAACTAATATGCTACTCCCCACTAGCATATACAATTTTATTTTGTATGCACACTAGAATATATCAATGTATATATATTAATTGCCTTCTTCTGTTATCGGAAGCCTTATGAAAAAACCCAACAAACGTTGGACCCCACTACGATTAAAGGCTCGACCTCGTTCGTAGTTCGAATTTGATTAAGAAGAAATCCTTAACTAGCCATACCATACAATTATTCACTTTGTAACCCGGGACTTTATATAATGTTTGAGCTACCCATATATAATTAAACATATGCCATCATAAGCAACGGGGCCCACACATACAATCGACGGTTTTCAATTAAATGCAAACGCCCATACCTCGATTAACCTCTTTGTTACTTGATGAGCGACCACCGTTTGATGAGCCAACTCCAGATCAGACGGTGTACATCGATATCGCGATCATTCCATCGTTGATAGTTAATGCGCGATGGCGCACGATGAGAGCGGTTTCTCCAACCCGCTTAAGGCCACGTGTCAGCCTATGACAATGATCGCGTCCAAATGGGGAATACAACTTACCGCCTTTGTACCTCGCGATATACTGCCGGTTTAGCTCTAAACCACGTTCACTGTTTATACTCCACGTTTCGGTTACTTCCATGCTCCAGGTTCCATCAATGCTATTCACGTTGATCGCCTTCGCCTTTTAACCACGATTAATTCTACTCCAGACTTACAGCTGAGCGCTCCTTCGCAAGGTTCGACCAATCCACAACTGAGTCTCACATGTAGAACTCCGATCAATCTTCGCTTTAATTGACGACGCAAGCCCCTCCAGGGTCATGCTCCACAGTCCTACACCATCATCCTTTGATATGGGATCTCACCCAATTCCCAACGAACCCTTTCCTTAATGAGGAGTCAATGCTTAGCACAGGCCCATTGCCAGAGTTCAACACACATAAATGAACTGAATTATCCTTTCGGTCTCGGCCGGTCTTCTACACAATCTATGTAACTAATCACGGGGTTCTTATTCGTCCTTCTACACAAAGATTCCTATTATAGATTGTACAGAGTTCTATCACTCTGCCCATATCCTTGCTTATGGGATTCGAACTTCAATTACACAGAAATCAGTTATCATTCATCAAGAGCTCATATATTCACACATGATTTAAATCGACAAGGCACAAATATACTGAAACATTTCTTATGTACACAGTGAATTAACTTACAAGCCTTTTAGCTGGCCATATCTTCGATTAATTGGCCTTCCCCTCTATTCTGTCTCCACTACAGTCCTATGCAGCCTATGCAGTTCTCTATGCAGGTCTATTGACTCTGTCACAGAGGTTTATTTTTATATCGATTACAATGAATCAATTCGAATTTCTCGATGACTCTTGGAATCCTAAAATTAGCCTAACTTCTAAAACTGACTCAACTCTTCTAACGCTCAAAACTCTTCATATCTCTAACTCTGAGACTAACCCTCTGACAGACATAGACGGACTGTCTCTTCCTATGCCCACTAATCATCCGGGCAGTTACATTTTCTTTTCTAATTAACTAAAATTACTCGATTATGAATTTTTACACGAGGAAACAAAACATGAGACCCCCTTTTACATTTATTTATGGACAAAGGTTGTTTTGAGCCTAATGCCCCTGCATCACAAACAATTGTCACTAGCCCCTTTAAATGTGCACAATTAATAAATTTTCCCCTATTTATGTGATGTTGACTAGAAAAAATAGATTTTGCATATTCAATTGTATGTTTCCACCACACCTCTTCCATATATGATGGGTTCTATTTCATATGTTTTTTTTCATCAAGAAGCATAAGAATTCTTGACAAGGGATCCTTTAATGTTGGAAAAATCATAGATCCCTCTCCTCTTCTATGATATTCATTAGAAACATGAGCTTATTTAAATTCATATTGAGCTGCATTCTGGCCATTTTCCATATTCGATATATAATATCCACGTATAATCTCCACCCCGTTTCTATCCCTTTTTATTATCAAGTACTGCTGGAATGTTTTAGATATGATCCTTGAGCTATGACATAGTTATTTCTCCTTCCTCTGGTCATGTTTAGGAGGAAACCTTATGTCCAAGAGTTGGTACTTTTCCTGGACCTCATTGGAACATCTAGGAATGATTTGCTCATGCGTCACTTTAGGAAAACTTATGTCCATACGGTGTTGGATTTTCTTGTGAACATCAATTAGATGTGAAGGGCTAGTTTCTTTACATACCACTTTTGGAATAGTGAAATTCAAATGTTTCTTCTTTTCTTTCAAAATTTTCACTTCAGATTGAGGATGCCTTACTTACTTTGTTAATTTATTTTTAATGAGAATGAATGCTTTCTTTATGCACATTTTTCAATGTGTGAAAATTTAGTGCCCCCTTCAAAACCACAACTTTAATTGGTTCTTTTGCATCTATCTCCTGCTGATTATTTACAGTGATTTTCCTTTAAACACTAATTCTCATTTCCAAACCCACTCTAATAAACTCTAACATTGTTTTCCCTCCCTACATAATCTTCCATTCACAATGCACTAGTGCTACACTCCAGATATTCCCTCTTAATCCAAATTTCCCCTTCATGGTTTCTAGGTCTTAAGATCTCCCATTCCCCTTGAGGCTTTCCTTATTAGAAAAATTTTAAATTATTAGGAAATATTAGAGGATGCATCCTCAAGTTATCGTTATTTTTCTATTAGGTTTCTCCAACATCTACAGAAATAAGCTATGATCTATATGAAAGTTCATGTTCAAGCCCAACTACAATGCTAAAGACTTCTTCATCCTTCTCTGTTTGCCTTTGGAAGTGTTTCAATGGATTATATTAATATTAGCAGTTATGTTATATTTAAAAGAAAATCCAATTTCAATGAATTTAATTGATCCAAATTAATGTATTGGAAAGAAAAAGGATAGTTTAAAGTTTCAAAGGATTATATTTATATACAAATTATATTACACTTAAAATATGGGGAAGTTTTTCCTCATGTTTTTTTTTATTTTAATTCTTTTAATTTGTCTGAATTAATGTATTGGAAAAATAAAAAGAGAGTTTAATGTTTGAAAGGATTATATAAACTATAAAATTTAAAGTTCAAGAAGATAAAAGTTAAAAGACTAATGTTAAAGTTAAAATTTCACAGGATTATAAGGTTGTAGTTTTTTCCCATTCTCTCCCAATTATAGCATGAAAAGAAGGGGTTCTTGTCTTGCTCATCTGAGAGCTTATGTACCTCCTTCTCAATACACCGGAAAGAGTGAAATTTCAAAGTGTTGGAGAAACTACAATTTTTGGGAGAAATTTAAAAGTTCACATTTTAATAAAAAGTGAAAAAATGGAGATTAACAACAAACAGATAACTATACCCTCTATTGTTTTTTTGGTTTTTTTAATACTATTTTATAAATCTTCCCTATAAGTAATATCTAGTAATTGGGGTGCACTAAAGGGACAAAAATTATCCTACCATGTTGTAGGAGAATAGGGACTTAATGTGCCCTCGTCCTATGTTAAAGAGATGTATGTGAAATGTTATTATATTTAATTATTTATTTTAGGGTAGAAATAATAATAATTAATTGATTTGTATATATATTTTTATTAATGAGATTAGAATTATTTTTTATGATCTTTGCCTGAGGAAAGGATTCATCTCTTGCTCTTCGAGAGCCTATGAAACTCCTTCTCAATACGCTGGAAAGAGTGAAATTCAAAAGTGTTGGAGCAACTATAATTGTTGGGAGAAATTTAAAAGTTCACGTTTAATAAAAAGTGAAAAAATGGAGACTAAAAATAAAGAGATAACTATACCCTCTATTGTTTTTTTTTTAAATATTATTTTAAAAATCTTCCCTATAATTAATATCTAGTAATTGGGATGTACTAAAGGGACAAAAATTATTTAAAGATATGTATGTGAAATGTTATTGTATTTAATTATGTATTTTAGGGTAGAAATAATAATAATAAATAGATTTGTATAGATATTTTTATTATTGAGATTATAATTATTTTTTATGATATTTATATTAGAATGGGTGTTGGTCAATTCTCAGAACACTAAATAATTAAAATAATTTCTTACATCTCCACATTACCAATTATGTTAACATTTTTTTTTTTTTGCGAACAAGATCAATTGTATTATATTTCTAAAAAGTAGGTGAGGAGAAGTGCTTCTCCATTACAAAATTCCCCAAGTTTGATGCAGAGGGAGATATGCTTGGGGGATATTTCATGAGATGTGCTGCTTGATTTCCATTTTTATATCCTTCTTTTAGAGCTAGATACGGTTACATTGGAACTATACTATTTGACAAACTGAAATAATAGCAAACTACACTTGAATTTCATAATAAAATATGTTTACTACTATAATTTAGAACTAGATCCATGGGTAGCCAGAGATTTTGGTGAGCTATTTTTTGACAGTATTCTCACTTCCTCGATGCCTGCTCCCTTGGTCCATTGATGTGGAGCCTTGCTCCGACTTTTTTCTCATTGCTTCTTTGATGAAGTTCAGTGATTCCTTCAAATGGCTGCAACTGTTCTTTAATGTTTTTATTTCTTCATTGCATGTCTTCCATTGTGATCTCATATAGGCCATATATGCTTTGGATTTTTCTTTATCTTGCTGGATTTGACTCTTGATATTTTTTATCACAATTCGTTAAGATTTGCATAATGCACAAGGGTGTGATCTGTTCTCCAGAGGATCCATCTGTGTCTTTTCACTGCTGATGCTGCGTGTTGTGTATGCTTCCTCTTTCGATGGTGTTGCCCTCTGATGCGCTGCTCTTATTCTGCCTATAGTTCTCTTCGAATTTGTTATTGTCCCCTTGTTGAATGGAGACTTATGGTAATGCAGGCTAAGGTTCGAATGTGATGCTGCCAGCGATGAAGGGAGTGGCCAGCTCACAAAGGAGTAAAGCAAGGAAGGCTGAAAGCGTGCTGGCAACGTATTGAGGTTAAAAGCTGAGATTAAATCAGGGTTGAGGTGGGCTAGAGAGATAAGGGAAACATTGTGGGTGTGGGTGGACTAGCAAAAGCTCAGAAAAAGAAGAGGAGAAACAAGGGAAAATGAATTTAGGAAAGCAAGGTTCTCATGTAGAAACAAAAGTGTGAAGGAGAGTTGAAATGCTGGATGGGAAATTTGATTTTTATAATTGCACAGGTAGGAGGAGGGGTGTTGAAAGTTCATGGGAGGTAACATTCCATGGGATTTTGGAGTACTGTTTTCAGAGATTTTGGGAATATTGCAGAGATTGGGAATTATTTCAATTTTGACAGATTGCTTGGTTATTGATTAAGAGGGATTTTGGTGTTATCATTGGATTTATGATTTGAAGTGATTTGATTGTTGTCCATCATTGATAAGGGAGGGTAGGTCAAGGGATAGGAATTTGTGTTATGGTTTCACCAATTTGTGCTTGTCCAACATTTTGTTGGACTCCTTTATTTGCTTGCTCATCTGCCAGCTAATTGTTCTTCCTCAAAATGTGAAAATACTCTATGTTGTCAATATGACTTGATATTTTTTGTGCTCTGCTCAGAATTTGATTTAGGCCTACATTTTTCGGGAGGGAATTATTTACCATTCCCTTGATAATGATAGTTGAGTCCCCAAAGACGATAACTTCTTTATTTTTATTTTTTATTTATTTTATTTATTTATTTTTTCTGTTAGAAGTTTGAGACCTAACAAAAGCCCATAGGCCTCTTCTTTGTAATTTGTCATCTGGCCTAGTCCCCAGTTGTAAGGTACCTGCATCGATTGATGTTGTAGAATTATTATTCCTCCAATACCTGCTTTTCCTGGGTTATTTTTTGATGCTCCATCAAAAAAGAGACATACTTTATTTAGAGTATTTACCCAGGTTTGAATATCTTCTTCAATTTTCCTAATTTCCAATTCTAATGCCTCTTTGTATTTTTCATTTGAGGGACCTGCTTGATCTTGCTTGCTGCAAAACTGATCCAGCTCCTTTCTTCTTCTTAGAGTTGGCTCAGATTGATTCCTTTGACCCCTTTTTCTGTGAGGAATTCCACCATCAGTCCCCATGCTTTTGTTGTGATTGTGCTTACTGTTGGGGATTTGTCTTTGAAAATTAATCCATTTCTTGCTAGCCATAGTTGCCAGTAGAGGAATGAGGGAATGCTATTCCATAGTCGCTGCACTATTTGTTTTTTTTTTGAAAGAGTGTGGGTAACTGCTCTTTCACCTGCTAATAAAATGATTTATAGGGAGGTTGTAATTTATATTTGCTGCTATGGGTATCACCATTGCCTCCCAGCATTTTCTTAAGAAGGAGCACTCCAAAAATAAATGTTGGATTGTTTCTTCCTTCTTTCTGCATAGTGGACATTGAGACGGCCCACTTATTCCTCTTCTATTTATATTCTCTGCAGTTAGAGATTTATTGTGAAGTAAAGTCCACAAGAAGATTTTAATTTTGGGGAGGGATTCAACCTTCCATGATAATCTCCAGTATTTTCAATCTTGTTGATTTTGATTCTCATGAAGTTTTTGATACCTTGTTCTGACAATATAATCTCCTCATGTTGTCTCCCATATGTAGACATCCTTCATATTTTTGTTTATCGGGGCTGCACCTGCCAAGAGAGTTGTCAATTGGTTCCATTGGCCTGTAAGGTCACATGGAAGATTGGGGTTGGCCCATTACTTCCAGTCTCCATCCATCTCCCAGATGGAAATGTCTTTCAACTTGTTAAGACCTTCCCTTGTCATCCATTCTTTTAATTCTTTTATACCTGGGTTATTTCCCAAAGGGGGATGTCCCATTATGCTATCTTTCCAGATGTTTGTTTTTTACCCATTTCCCAGCCTCATTGTGATATAATCTTTGATAAGTTGAGTTGCATTAGTGATTACTTTCCATTTCTGGGTGCATGGCATTGTCGGAGGGGTCTTGTCCAAAATCAAAGTTCTTGGTCCATTGAGGTATTTAGCTTCAAGGGCAGCTTTCCACCATGAATTTTCCCCTGTTAGGAAGCTCCAAGTTATTTTACTCCCCAGTGCTGTGTTCATTAGCCCTGGGAGTTTTATGGAAAGACCCCCATTTTTTTATGAGGCTGTTACTTGTTTCCAATTTATCAGACTAAATTTTTTTCCTTTCCATTTTCCCTCCCTGCCAGAGAAAGCTTCTGATTATTAATTCTATTTGTTTGTGGATGCTTGCAGAGGCCGAAATAAGAGCAAATTGGTATAAAGGCAGAGCTGCCAATATGGACTTTATGAGCGTAATTCTGCCAGCTTGGTTTAACCAAAGCATTCCCCAAGCCTAGATTTTCACTTTCATTTTTTCTGCAAATTTACTCCATATTTCATTCTTCATGTTTTTCTTACTTATTGGCAGCCCTAGGTATTGAAAATGGTCCCAGTTGTTTTGGAAAGGAATATTCAAAATTTATGACATTTTATATAGGGTCCTTATGGGAGTATTCCAGCTATATAAACAAATTTTTCCATTGTTGACCATGCCTCTGGAGACCTCCATGAAGCTGTCCAAGATGGCTTTGAATCTTCTTTCCACTATGCAAGAAGCTCCACCCAGGAGAAGAGTGTCATCAGCGAACAAAGAATGATTTATTCTTTTGGTTCCTTTTCTTATAGAGAGGCATGTTAAGGTGGAGTTTCTTCTGCAGTGTTCCAAATTTCTACTAAGAGAGTCTACCATTATGATATAGAGGAAAGGAGACAGGAGGCATCCCTGTCTTAATCCCCTTGAACTTTGGAAGAAATTTCAAGGCCTACCATTTATAAGAGGAGCTATCCAAGGGCCCACTGTACAAGCTTGTATTAATTCCACAAATTCATCTGACAAGCCAAAGGTTTTTAGTACATATGCAATAAAGGAAAGATTAACTCTGTCAAAGGAATTTGCCTGTCCATTTTTAGGATGAAGCCTTTTTCATTATTGGTGAGGCTAGTGTGAATGGATTCTTGAACTAAGATGATGTTGTCCATGATTTGCATATTGGGGACAAATCCTCCTTGGTTTTCAGTCATTAGGGAGGGGAGGAGGGGTTTCAGCCCGCCAGCTATAATTTTGGAGATTATTTTGTATGAATTGTTACAAAGGGATATGGGCCTAAAGCGGTTGAGAGTAGAAGGTCGAGGATCTTAGGGTATTAAGGCCAAGAAGGTTGAGTTGGTGTACCCTCCAATCTTCCTTTTTCTCATTACATATATTATCATTCTCAACAGATCCTTTTTGATGAGATGCCAAAAGGTTCTGTAGAAAGCTATGGGAAAACCATCTGGTCCCAGAGCCTTGTCCGTTTGTAAGGCCCAGACAGCTGCCTTTACTTCTTCTTTCGTCACTTCCTTAGTGAGAGAGATATTTCTGTTGTTGTCAATAATTCTTGGGATATGTCTCAAAAACTCTTCAGGGTTTGCATGGCTATCTGGAGTTGTGACGAGTTTTTTGAAATGGTTAAAGGCCTCGTTTTTTATTTCTTCTTGTCCTTTTAACTCTTGTACCTCTCCTCGTGTAATTTTTTCAATATTGTTCTTTGTCATTCTTGTTTTTGTTGAATTGTGGAAGAAGGAGGTGTTCTTGTCTCCAGCTTGCATCCATATCTATCTGGACTTGAGCCTCCAAGTTTCTTCTTCTTGTCTGTTGTTTTTGTAGATTTTCCATTGCACTTCTTTTTCTCTTGCTTGCTTCTCTATGGTGCTATCACTACTTTCCAGTTCCTCTTGAATTTGCTTTAGCTCATTTTTTAGTTCCTCTTTCTCTTTGTGGGGTTATTTATATCTGTTTTTTGCCCAATATTTTAGGCTTACTTTTGTTGCTTTTATTTTTGTTTCCCATATGTAAGTGGGTGATCCACTGATGTTTTTTTTCCATACATTTTCCACTTCTTTTTGTGCTTCTTCATTGCTGCCCCAGAGCTGATTATATCTAAAAGGCAGTGGTCCATAATTTTCAGCCATGCCAAGCTCCATTAGTACTAGTTTATGATCAGATGCTGCTGAGGGAATAATTATGGAGGCCGCTCTACTATAATTGACTATCATATTATCTCGGATGAGGATCCGATCTAACCTTTCCTTGATGTTTTCCTTGCCTATTCTTCTATTGTCCTAGGTATATTTCCCATTTTTTTGGGGAATGTCAAGAAGGTTGCTTTGTTCCATTATTTCTTCTAGAGTTTCTCTGCTTGGATCCAACAAGAAATTCCCTCCTCTTTTTTCTTCATCTTTGATAATTAGATTTAGATCTCCCCCAACAATGATGTTATCTTCACAGTCATCCCCAATGCTTTCTTTTAAAGTTTGCCAACAGTTTTCCTTGTCCTTATAGTGATTGGGGGAGTATATGTTGTAGATGTTGGATTTCCCGCAAATTTCAACATTCTCCAATTTAGTGTTTATCCAGTGTTCTTTTTTTGTGTGTTGATGCAGTTTCCATTTTCTTTTTTTTTCCATATAGTGCTCATCCCTCCTGATGCTTCGATAGCAGATATTTCTTGTCCTTCATAGATTCTATATTTTTCTATGATTGTGTCAACTTCTTGACTGCTGAGTTTTGTCTGTTGAATTAAGAGGATGTCAGGTTTGTCACTTTTGATCAGGTCTTTTAAAAAGTTGATTTTGGAGGGGTGACCCAACCCTCTACAATTCCAAGAGATAGCTATCATTGTTTACTATTATGGGCGGTTGTAGGACCCTTCCCTTTGTTTGCTTGTTGTACCTTTTCTTTATTATTTGGTCCTTTTTCTAGAAAGTTATCCAACCCCTATTGTGTTCCCAATGAGATGTCTTTGGCTGCTTCTTCATCCCTAATTTCTTTGTTTGATCTCCTTCCAACTTTCTTTGTGTTCTTGGTATTTTGAGGGGTTTCTTTAGTTTGGTTTCTTGTTAGGATTCGGTCCAGGATTTGAGGGAGGGGTTTGTCCATCTGATGGGGGGATCCTGGGGGGGCAGGGATGGGGGATGTGAGGAGAGAGGGTTTAGGGGAAGAGGTAGATACCGGATTTGATGGAATGGGGGCAGATGAGAGGATATTAAAAGGGTTTGTCCCCAAAAGGGAGATTGTTTGAGAAGGGGGAGGAGATCTCGATGGTGGAGGGGGATGAGGGCCTGAAAGGGGTTTTGAATCTATCTTCTTCTTTTTTACTTGTTCCCATTTTGGATCTGAGGTTTCTTCTGTATTTTTTTTTTTTTTTCAGGTTCCTCTCTTTTACTACATCTATTGGCGAAATGACCGTATTCGTGACATACCTTGTATTTGAAGGGGATTTTCTCGTAGTCCAGTTGTTGAATGTGGATCCAGTTGTCCACCATGATCTTGACAACTTCCGGGAGGCCCTTTCCTAGATCCACCTCAAAACAGATTCTTTCACATGCCTGCATGTTGTCTTTGGGTTCACTTCTGTCGATGTATTTGACCACTTAGTTTCCTATTGCGCGAACCAAGTCATTGCTCCAGCAATGGAGAGGGAGGGGCAACAATCTGACCCAAACTGGAATGGCATTGGGAACATCTAGTTCTAGATCAAAGTTCGGAGTCCATCAGTTAAGGTACAAGCCCCTTATGTCCATGAAGTAAGGCCCACTTTGAAATATGAGATCTCGATCACTTTTGCTCTCGAAATGAAATGTGTAGTATCCCCTGCCACAAAATCGTATGGCGATTTTTCCTTATGTAAACTAGATCCAGTTCCTCTCCACCCATTTCTGCACTGTTTTGGGTGAAGGCCACAGTCCTGTGAATTGACCCACCAGTCCTTTCTCTGCAAGAGAGATCACGACTTTCCTTGGCATAGATGGAGGTAAAGATATTTTTGGTATGGATTCCAATTTTTTTACAAATTTTGTGGAAACTGGTCTAGTTCGTTGGGTCCCAAGGATATGATTAAAGAGGCAAAAGCAGCGGATTCCTCATCTGGCTATTGACTGTTCGACTTTGCAGCAATAGCAGAAGGAGAAGGCAGCCCTAGATCTGGCTCCAGGGTAGCCACGGGTGTTGTAAGGCATGAGCTGCGATGCGTTTGGCTCAACGTCAGCTAGGGCATGGCACAGAGTGATTCCATCATCGTTTGAACATGTGAAGCATTAGTTGTCAAATATGTAACTGTTTTTAATTATGTTAACATTTTAATTCAACAAAATATCATGATATATTTTATATTTAACATAAAATATTGTATAATTTCTTTTATTTTCCATATAAACTTGACATGTAAAATTTTCTTCAATATCTTACTAAATATTTTTCACCTTACATAAGAAACTAATAAAATCATATAAATTGTCAATTGGGCTATGTTGGGTGGTTGAAGAAATGGAATTCTCCCCATTCTGATTCAATTGCAATGAATGACATGTTAAATTGTAAAAAAACCTTTATCATATAAATTTTGTTACACGTAAAATTATTAAATAACATTAAAAAAATATATTGATAATAAAAATATATTTCAATATGAAATAGAAAAAAAAACATACATAAGAATTAATTTACAAATACCTATCACCCAAAACGGTATCACCCAAGATAGATATCGATTCTCAATATGATTATTGTGAACACAAAAATGGTACTACATGATGTCCACCTCATTCACCTCATAAAATCATCTACACTCATATTTACCATGTTAACTACTCTTGCATCACTAATGTATAACATTTCTCAATATGGTTATTGTGAACATAATAATGGTACTCCATGATCTCCACCTCATTCACCTCATAAAATCATCTACACTCATATTTACCATGTTAAATACTCTTCCATCACTAATGTACAATATTCAACTATAGCTTAAACATCACAAAGAAATTAGATATTGTAAACTTCATCTCTTCCCTACATAGGGATTTTTTTATGTGCACAACAATCTAAGTGTGGTCTTCTTTTTGCATGTATAGAATCAAAATAGAACCATATATAAGGCACCCTAAAAGACAAAATACAGAACCATTGAAATATAAATGCATTTTCAAACTAACCTTTGCAAATATCTAACCAATGCAAATATCAACAACTTTTGTACATATAGAATTTCATGGGTACAATCATCACTTATGTAGAAGATATAGTCTTTCAATATCACCTACAAACCTTCTCCACTATCTAGTCCATTCCTATAGGTGATATGGGCCATTATGATTTCCCAATATAAATGATAACATTGGAAATGCACTTGCCATTTTATGGTTATAGGGTGTAGTTTCTAGAAAAATAAATTATTTACAATGCAATTTCAACTCAAAATATTTTTCTCTCTATTCAATTGGTAGTGGTGTACTTGAATTTTTTTTCATTTGGTTAGTATAAAAAAAAATATTTGTATATACACATGTTTGATAATAATAACATTAGAAAGGGTATGTGAGATAACTAAGGTTATAGGTATTGGTAAGTACAAAAAAGAGTTTTGTGTACAAATATCAAATATCTATTAAAAATAAGAGTTACTTTTATTAAAAGATGTAATGGGAGCGGGAAGAGAGGAGTTCAAAAAAATATTTTGGTAAGTTTTTATCACTATATATTTTAATTAAAAGTATTATAAACTATAAAAATTAAATAATATTTGAAATATGATATATTTTTTTTTATATTAATAAAATCAATTATAATAAAATTCACAAATACATATCACCCAAAATGGTATCATCCAAGATAGAGATCGATTCTCAATATGGTTATTGTGAACACAATAATGGTACAATGTTTTTCTCTCTACTCAATTGGTAGTGGTGTACTTGAATTTTTTTGCATTTGGTTACTACACAAAAATACATTTGTATATACACATGTTTGATAATAATAACATTGGAAAGGGTATGTGAGATAAATGAGCTTATAGGTATTGGTAAGTACCAAAAAGAGTATTATGTATAAATATCAAATATCTATTAAAAATAAGAGTTACTTTTATTAAAAGATGTAATGGGAGTGGGAAGAGAGGAGTTCAACAAAATATTTTGGTAAGTTTTTATCACTATATATTTTAATTTAAAGTATTATAAAATATACGACTTTGATGCGACTTTTTGAAATTTTTTTCGATCTAATTTGTTTAGAATCCGGCAGGAATTCATTGAAATCACAAGTTTTATGGGTAAACTCTGCACAATCAAAATGCCCAAGTGGTTTTGTAGCATGTTGAATGCATATATTTAGTCAAAAAACCAGTTTAAATAACACAAATCAAGATTTTACCTCAAAATTTTCCACTGGATTTCGGCCAGAAAATTCAACAAAAAATCATCACATTAAAGACAATTCCTAAATTATAAAGATTAATTAATATTTGAAATATGATATAATTTTTTATATTGATAAAATTAATTATAATAAAAAGACATTTAAAATAATAATTAGATAATGGAAAGGAAAATATATTTACATCATATGAAGATATATTTATCTTTTAATATTTAAAGTAATTTTTATAATAACAAAATTTATTTTATTTTTATTTTATATTTATATTGAGTTAAAAAAATTACTTAAACAAGTTGTTATTTGAATTATAATTTTTACCATTTACATCCATCCAAAATTCATGAATATTGTAGAAGTTATAAAAAACAATATAATATTATAAAAAATCCACACATCTTCCAATAGTGTCATGTTTTATTTAATCAAGTTGTTATTTGAATTATAATTTTTACCATTTACATCAATCCAAAAGTCATGAATATTGTATAAATTATAAAAAATAAAATAATATTATAAAAAATCCACACATCTTCCAATAGTGTCATGTTTCTCATAAAGAATAAAATTACACACAACATTATTTAAAAACAAACCAATTAACTCTATTTTTTTTTTTTTTTTCTAATTTAAAATTATTAATGATATATTTAAACTAAAACACACAAAAATATTAAATAGAGATGTTTCTCCCATCATATCAAACAATACTCATAATAATGAAACACCAGATTTTATAACTTTATTCTTTTGTTTTAAAATATTCTTAATAATCAATTCCAAAAAAAGTAGAAGTCTTATCTATCCCTCGCCATTTGTGAAAATTCCAAGTGGAATTTTTTTTGAAGCTACGACATATGCCAAGATGAGACTATCGACAAAGATGAGACATATGCCAACTCGAAACTTCCATTGTGTAAGTTCGTAAGGTCTGTAAACAAGAGCAACAATTAACAATAGTATGGGGTAATTAGGCAGACTCATAAATAAATGCAAAAAGCATATTCTGAAACTTAAATGCAAAATGTGTATAAATATATTGTGATAAATGAAAAATATGCATGAATATATTGCAATAAAAAAACTTGAAGAATCAAATCGTATCAAGGAATTTAAATTTCCATATTGCTAAAATAAAATTTAAGAGTCGTTTGCATGTCCAATAATCCGTTGGCAAAATACATACTGCTGCACAGAATGCAAGGAACGACTAGCCATACGGCCTCACTGAAGCACAAAAGAATGGTCTAAATACATGGATAGGTGTTACTTACAACACAATTCTCATTCATTTGCAGGAATATGGTGGAGGAGTAAATAATAAAAATAATAAACATAAAGTAGGCAAGGCCCGGAATGAAATTTAGTATACCCCACAAAGAGTGTCGTGTCCAAACTTTCTTGATTACACCTATGGTTGGCTTTGTATATGTTCATTAATGTACAAGACCCGCTCTTACTTTCCTACCATGTGCACAGCTAGAGATACAAATTTTGTTGTGAAACCAGCTCCAAAAATAGAAGAAAAGAGATATCAATGCCTTAGAAATAAGCCACTTTGAGGGGCCAACCTCCAATACATTACATGAATGAACAATTCTTGGATGATACAAATGAAAAACCCTCCTTCCTATATATAGGAGTCCATGGGGCCACAATGTAATCCTAGTGGGGTCACAATGTAATCCTAGCCGACCTAACAATAATAATGTAAGGGCACAATAATAACAATATGGGGGTTACAGGGGTACAACAATAACAATAAGGGGGGCTACACTAACATAATAAGGGACTACACTATTAATATAGGGACTTAACATGCCCTCTCCTTCAAACAAGTGTTGTCCTCAACGCTTGATTATTTCTTGATGCTTCTGTATAAAATTCTCATCCTCCCATGTGGAATATTCTACAGGAAAGTTCTTCCACTTGCTGAGATAATTTGAAATTGATCGTACTTGTTGAGTTATTGTTTTTGTGTCTGCTTCAGAACTTCTTTTGATGTGATGTTGATCTTCCCGTTGTTTCATTAGATTCTGCACCAAAGTTAGGTTATCCTTTGAGATTTAGAGAACTTGTTGTTGATGCTCGATGTGATCTTCCACTAATTTATCATCCAGATTATCTATTATTTGATCCTTCAAACCATCCAAATTAGCCTCCATTTCTGCTTTTAAATCATCTATGTCATCTTCAGTTTCTCTTCGTAAGATCGAAATTTTTTACACTTGGTACCGTAATTTTGATATCTCATACTGCAATTCTTCCTCTTCATGCGTCATAGTATACCTTTTTGAGGGCTTAATGGGTATGGAATTTTTTTTTTGAGGCATTATAGAACGCAATACTGATAAAAATTCTAAAATATGCCCTTGGAATCACTTCAAACTGCTTTTTCAAACAAACGTTATGCAATTTTAAAAACCAATACACACCTTTTTCTTGCTTTTAAGAAGCTCAATATTGAAACTGATTTATCTATGTGATTTCAGATCCTCAATATCTGAAATTCGGCTTTGTAGTAGCCCTCTGAATATTATTTCAAATTTCACAGGTCTGACTTGATTTGGATTATTCAAGTCAAAGTTATGTCCAATCTCCCACAATGACCCAATTATGGACTGGTTCAATAGAGAGAACTTGTATGACTTGCCATGTGTCACTGTTTCCTCCTTTGGCTCTGAAATTTATAGACAGGAAACCAAATTACGTGTACTTCCAATCATTTTTTATATAATTCCAATCCGATGCTCAGAGAGAGAGAGTTATGAAGATTTTCCCACAATCACCTCTTTGAGATGAAATTCAGGAGCCTGAAAAAGACCTAACTTCCACATAACATATCTCCAAAACTATTGTGAACCAAGCTCTGAAATGTTGTGATGATGTTCCTCAGGATTTCAGCTTCGTGCAGTAAAACTTTCAACTTTTGAACCTTCGTAAAAAAAACTTATAGTGAAAATGCAGCGATGACCTTTTTAAGTGAAATTCAGGAGCCTGCAAAAAGACCTAAATTCCATAGATCATATCTCTGAAAATATTGTGAACCAAGCTCTAAAATTTTGCGACGATGTTCCTCAGGATTTCGTCTTCACACTCTAAAAATTTCAGCTTCTGAACCTTCGTAGAAAAAAAAGTTATAGCAAATAAGGCCATTTAAGGATCGGTTTGGAGCAAATAAAACCCTCAAATCCAAATATTTGATAACAAATGCTGGGAAACTAAAATCTCCAAAAATAGAAGAAAAGAGATATCAACGCCTTAGAAATAAGCCACTTTGAGGGGGAAACCTCCAATACATTACATCAATGAACAATTCTTGGATGATACAAATGACAAAACCTCCTTTCTATATATAGGAGTCCATGGGGCCACAATGTAATCCTAGTGGGGCCACAATGTAATCCTAGCTGACCTAACAATAATAATGTAAGGGCACAATAATAAGAATATGGGGATTATAGGGGTACACCAATAAAAATAAGGGGGGTTACACTAACATAATAAGGGACTACACTATTAATATAGGGACTTAACAAAGTTCAAGAACGTCTTATCCTTTTTCTCCATATTTTTATATATATGCCTTATTATTATTATTACATTTTTGTTGTTGTGATTTTTCTTTTAACTCACCATCAAGATACTGTTAAGCTATCAATCAGAAATAGTTCAACAAGAAACTCTAACTATTAGTTTTTTCTTGACTATTAATTATTAATCTGACGGCTTAAAAATCTTCAATCGTCTAACATTCCATCCAATGGTGCACACCAGTACAGAGAGGGGAGTTATTTTCAAAGAGGAACGCCTAGTTGCAAATGTCGAAACACTGTAAGGTTTTTTTTTTTCTAAATTAGGCTACTTGTATTATATCATATAGTTCAAAATATTACAGTTCTCAACCTCCAGAGTTGGCGAGACAATTCCAAAGGGAAATATCGAGTTCAAAACCACAAAAAAGGGGCTGCCCCAGACGGGGAAACCAACCCAATGGTGGAGCATAGAAATTCTGGAATAAGCTGCCCATAGTGGGAAACCAACATTACAAGTGGCATATTTGAGACAAGACCATAAAACTAGAAACACAAAAATAACAGAAAATTGACTGGAATGCGAGATAAGAACCCAAAAATTAAGTAGATGGAGAATTTGCATCCTTTTCTAGAGGGTGGAGCAACTCTTCCACAATTCTGCATGCGTAGTCAGAGTTTTCATCCTCCTGCTTGGACACGTGGGCAATCAATGGAGGAAGAAGCACCGCGTTGGCATCAAGCGAAATGGAGGAAGCTGTGAGAGCCTCATCACTTACACTAGTTCTGCCCTCGTCCAAGCTCGAGCTTCCATGGTCGTTGCTTTAGGCACTTTGCACAGGCCAGGTCACCATCTTGTGGGGGGAGAAGGAAGGAGCAGGAGGGATGGTGGATGAACGAATTCTCTTTCAGGGGCAGAGGCTGGAGCCAGAGGCTTCAGAAGGTGAATCCAGAAGGTGGAGAGACATGCAAGCTAAAATATTGATGGGGTCAAGGATATCCAGCTCCACCCATTCAACTGAGAGATTCATCGTCCTACTTTCTGAGGGAGAGATGGGAGGTCAGGATGGAAGACCACAACCCTTTCCTCTTCGGAACCACATGGGGTGGCATCTAGACATGGCGGAGGAGTGGGAGTGGGGAAAAGAGGACTGAGGGGTCGCAGAAAGACCAAAAGGGACAGAGGGGGAGCGTAAGGCCAAGGAAAAGCTACCCGAGGAGCAAGGAATGGACCAGAGGAGCTAGGGCTTGGCTGAGACACCAGGAGCATTTGCGCAGAGCCGAAGGGAGAGACGAATGACGGAAATGGGAGTAGGGGTGGCGGATTTAAGGGCCATGGGAGATGGTGAAGGCATGGTTGTCGGCATAAATATGCAGAGGACGAAATTAATGGCAGAGGGTCGAATGGAGGTGATTTGGGGTGGTGAGTAAATACCCCATGCACCAATATTTAATCTGGTTCGAGTGGCCATGTGCGCGCGCGTGGGGAGGGCAGGTGTCTTGACACCTTGCGGCTGCATGGCTCTCTTGCTTAACTCGAGCTAACACCCGCATCCGGGAAACGTTGTAAGGTTGTAGCATATGAAAGAATAGAATAAAAGAAATAAGTTAAACCATTATGCAATTTTGTTTCTTTATTGGCGTTTTTCTAATAAAAATTCAAAAATCATTTATTTTCCCATCTAACAAAGGCTAACAAACAAATATGCTAGTGAGAAGAATGGTAACAACTTTTAAATGTAAGAACTCTCTTCCTTGGTGATAGTAAATTTAGGTTTTCAAAGAAACTTATTTTCTTGATATTTTAAACAATGGATTCCTCTCCAACAGACGCTTCAGAAAGAACCATTTTATTCAACTGATTGAAATAGGAAAGTGTATTTTGTCTAGTGCTTTCTAAGTTGCTGAAATTAAGGGAAAAAGTAAAGAGATTGCTAGAAAAACAAGAGCAAAGTGATTGAATGTCAAATGGCTATCTCATTAAGGAATCCCTTCATATCTTCTCATATGGGCCTTCTTCAACTTATGAGGTAGTAGGAACTTTCTCAACTCCAACTCCTCCAGAATAAGGGGTGGAGACTTATGTTTAGTGAGCTACTGGACCTAAAATCGAAATATCCATCTTGGTAATTGTTGTGGGACAACTTCTTTGTTATTAATTGCATGTAATATGCGCTTTTTCATAATGGATGAGACATTTTGGCCAAAGTTCTCATGGAACTCTGACTCTGATTTACAACTAGAATTATTTAATGGCATAACAACTTATCACTATGACAAGCTATACTTCATAAGAGACTACTACGAAGCTTAAGTATGGTATATAATTCTAATATTTACGCTATCCACCTTCACCTATCATTTGAACATGGAGCATATAGTTATCTTAATCGTCAATTTTCATAGATAAGGGACATTTGGGAATTGTTTAACCCTTGGGGATGATTATTAAATCCCAGTTGAGATAAATTTATATTAGTAAATTATGTACAATAATATTTCCATAATTCCCCTTTGAACGACCAATATTCCATTGATTTGTAACTTTGCATCTCAGTCATAATAACAAACATCATAAAGACCCAAAAGTAAGAAGAAAGAAACAACTCATAATGAGGGAATCTAGTGACTTGTTTAAGAATTAAAGCTCAAGACCTTATTTTATTTTAAAGATCATTTATTTTCCCATCAATAAAAAGCAAAAATCAAATTTTCTAGTGAGAAGAATGGTAACAAATATTAAATGTAATAAATCCCTTTCCTAGTGATAGTACATTTTGGTTTTCAAAGGAAATTATTTTCCTGATATTTTAAATAATAGATTCCTCCCCAAGAGACCCTTCAAAAAGACATATTTTTCAACTAATTGAAAGAGGTAAGTTTATTTTTTCTACTGCATTCTGAGTCATTGAATTTAAGGGCAGAGGTAAAGAGCCTTCGAGACAAAAAATGGTAGAGTGATTGAATGTCAAATGAAAATCACATTGAGGAATCTCTTCAAATTTTCTCATGTGGGGCCTTCCTCAACCGATGAGGTAGTAGGAAATTTCTCAGCTCCAAATCCTCCTGAATAATGGGAGGAGAATTATGTTGAGTGAACTACTACTCATGGAACTCCGAATCCACCTTACAACTTGAATGTTTGTCTTCCCATAGCTCTATCTTCAGCTATAATTCCAACTTTCTCTTGTTTTTGAATGCATTGTCTCTATATCATTGTTGTCTATCTCTTTTGGAGTGCTTGCTTGATTAGTGAGATAATGTAGATCATATGGATTCCAAAATCCTCTGCTAACCCACTTTTTGAAGAGTTCTCTTCTATTTTTAATTTTGTTATTTGGTCCTCCTTAGCCTTTTCAACATCATTTTCTTCTAAAGAATCATATCTTCTTGATAATTCTCCTTTGGCTTGCTTTTTTTCTTCGATATAATTCATATCTAAATGAATGGAACTTGAGATATGCTTCGTGACATTTTCCAAATTCCATGGTTTATCATTTCACTTCTCATTTGTATCAGGGAAAATGGATTCCACACATTCAACATTATTCCTTTTTAGGGCTTGTTGTAAGGTTGGAAATTTTTGTTCACCATGTCTCCTTTCTTCTATATGCTTGACTTTGATACAAACAATTGTCACCGACTCATTTAAATGTGCACAATTAATATATTTTATCCTATTTATGTCATGTTGACTAGAAAAAATAGATTATGAATATTCAGTTGTATGTTTCCACTACACCTCTTCCATATCTGATGGGTTATGTTCCATATGTTTCTTTTCATCCAAATCACTAAACATATGAATTATCGACAAGGGATAATTTAATGCTGTAAAAATTAGAGATCCCTCCCCTCTTATTTGATGTTCATTAGAAACATGAGCTTCTTTAAATTCATATTGAGTTGCACTCTGGCCATCTACCATACTTGATGTATAATCTTCAACCCCTTTATTTCCCTATGTATTACCAAGTTCTGCTCGAATATTTTAGATATGCTCCTTGAGCCTGGTAATTTTCCTTCTGGACATCATTGGAACATGTAGTAATGATTTAATCATGCGTCACTTTAGGAAAACTTATGTCCATATAGTGCTGGATTTTCTTGTGAACAACAGTTTGATGTGAAGGGCTAGTTTCTTCACATACGACTTTTGGAATAGTGAAATTCAAATGTTTCTTCTTTTCTTTCGAAATCTTCATTTCAGATCGAGGATGGCTTACTTACTTTGTGAATTTCATTTTAATGAGCATGAAATTTGCATTATTTATGCAAGTGTATGAAGATTTTGTGCCCCCTTCAAAACCACAACTTTAATCGGTTCCTTTGCATCTATCTCCTATTGATTATTTACTATTATTTTCCTTTAAACACCTATTCTCATTTCCAGGCCCACTCTAATTGTTTCTGACATTTTTTTCCTTCCCTACATAATCTTCCATTTACAATGCACTAGTGCTACACTCCATATATTCATTCTTAATCCAACTTTCCCCTTCATGGTTTATAGGTCCTAAGATCTCCCATTCCCCTTGAGGAAGTCCTTATCTGAAATTTTTTAAATTATTAGGAAATATTAGAGGATGCATCCTCAAGTTATTGTTCTTTTTCTGTTTGGCTTCTTCAACATCTACAGAAACAAGCTATGATCTATACGCAAGTTCATGTGCAATCCCAACTTCAATGCTGGATACTTCTTCATCCTCATTTTTTTCCCTTTGGAGGCCCTTATACTCTTTGAATTGTTTGATGACTCCACACTTTAGTCATTCTCCCTATGAGCCATCTTGAGTTTCAATGTCATCATTAGTATTGTTGTTATGATCATCATCATCATCATCAATATTATTGCAATAACATTGAAATTCTAAATAAAAATAATATGTTTATTTATGTTTAAAATTAGCCACATATTTATGTAATTAAGGTAATAATACTCAAAATTTAATGTAAAATAACATAATTTCTAGCATATACTATGTTAGATCTCAATTTCAAAATATTCGTCACACTCTTTCTTAATGGTATTTATAACAATAATGCTTTTTATCAATACTATGAGTAAACATAATACATTTTTACATGTATAATTAATTTAAATAAAAAATGAATTATTATTTATATTTATATAAAAAATATATTAATTAAAAATATGTAGATAAATTATTAGAAAAAAAGAAGAAGAAAAACTTTAATGTTTCAAAGTATTATATTCATATTAACAGTTATGTTATATTTTTTAAAAATCCAATTTCAATGACTTTAATTGATCCTAATTAATGATGACTCGACTAACTGTGGAATTATAGGATCGGAACTGCTTTACTCACTACTTCTAGCCAGCACTTCAAAGATCAACAGATTATGAATTGTTGTTGGTTTGGATTAAGATATCACTAGTGGTGGTTCTGAAACTGGACCTATAAGGGCTGTGGGCTATGTCTCTTGATCTAGTAAGTTTCAAAGAATTTATTTATATAAAAATTATATTATACTTAAAATATTGGGAAATTTTTCCTCCTATGTTTAGAGTTTAATTTTTTTAAAACCTAATTTTTATTCTTTTAATTTCTCTGAATCAATGTATTGAAAAAATAAAAAGAGAGTTTAATGTTTGAAAGGATTATAGAAACAATAAAAGTTTGGGAAGACAAACGTTAAAAGACTAAGGTTAAAGTTAAAGTTTCACATGATTATAAGGTTGTAGTTTTTTCCTCTCTCCCAATTATTTCGAGGACCATGTTGAGTGAACTATTACTCATGGAAATATTTAGGAGGAAACCTTATGTCCAAGAGCTAGTACTTTTCCTTCTAGACCTCATTGGAACATGTAGGAATGGTTTACTCATGCATCACTTTAGGAAAATGTATGTCTATATGGTGCTGTATTTTCTTGTGAACAAAAATTGGATGTGAAGGGATAGTTTCTTTACATGCCACTTTTGGATTAGTTAAATTCAAATGTCGCTTCTTTTCTTTCGAAAGTTTCACTTTAGATCCAGGATATCTTACTTTCTTTGGGAATTTCATTTTAATGAGCATGAATGAATTCTTTATGCACATTTTTCAGTGTGTGCAAATTTTGTGCCCCATTCAAACCACATTTTTAATTAGTTCCATTGCATCTATCTATTGTTGATTATTTATAGTGATTTTCCTTTAAATGCCAATCCTCATTTCTAGACCCACTCTAATTGGTCATGACGTTGTTTTCCTTCCCTACATAATCTTCCATTACCTCTTGATTTCATTAGTTGCTTAGATAGAGTATTTAGTTCTTCCTCTATGGATTTCCTGTAGAAAATTTAACGTAGAGTTTAGTTTACTTGCATTTTTCTCCTACGTTATAGTAGAAATGATGTTGCTAAATTTTAAATATGAATATTGCTTCTCGAAGTACCCAATTTTGTTTTTTTTGTTTTTTTAATGTTATCACTACCAATTTTCAATAGGTTACTATTCAGCTCCATTCATAAATGGATATATATCGTTACCAATTACTCCACACCCTTTGTGATAGGTAAGAAGATAGCAATAACTATTTAAATTCATTTTTTTGTATTATTCGTGTAATACCAACAAGCTCGGTTAAAAGTTATTCCTAGCACAATATGTTTATTCCCTTCAGTTTAGTCTTTTTGTAATATCATTCTATTGCTCTGTTACGACCATGGTCTTGGTAGGATTATGACACAAGGGTTAAACCCCTTAATTTTGGAACAAAACTTTTATAACATTTGTTACTACTATTGTTTTATTATCACAAAGTGAATTTTACGACGAAGTTTATAATTCAAATTTTATATTTATTTTTAAATAAATTTCACTACTATCGTATGAGGATTTATATATACACTTTAAGGGGTTGTGATACTTAATCCTTGATTTTTATTTTTATAAATATAGTCAAGGAAAAGGTTCTTTAATGTCGATTGTGTGCATAACATCTATTGTGAGCATGCAACTCTTGATGATAGCAACATTTCGTTTTTAAGTATTGTTCTAAAGAGTTCAGGGATTGATTACGAGTTTTCAAGAACCATTGACTCTGCTCAATATCTAACTCTCTTCTCTTATAGGATTATACCCAGAACCCATTAATATTAGTTTTCCTTTCATTCCTAGGCTCTCCAAGAATGTGGGAATAAATAAGAAATGACGCACTCTACAATAAATTGTGGATTTAAAAGCAATTATAGATTTCAAGGCATATTAGTGTGGACTGCTTGTAGGAAAAAAATATTTTTTTCTCTTACATGCTACTGTATTTGCATCAAAACCCTCGTGCAATTCCACATTCTACTAGTTAACTAGAAATACATCAATCCTCTTCAGGATTAACATAATTTGTATACAGTTTCCATTACATTCTATCACTTACAATAAAAGTTTCCTTTTTTTTTAAAGAAAAAATTAACCACACAAAGTACTTATTTTTTCACATTAGGCTTCCAGGAAAAGACCACTCCTCCCAACCATTGATAATGGAGATCACATCTGGTTCTCCCCCCCAGCTAGTTTTCACTCACCAGATAGTTGGACAGTTTGACAGTTGGAAGTCAGAAGAGTGGTCTTGCTAGTTCGCTGTTGCCTAGGGAAATAAGGAAGAATTTATTGGGTTAATCAATTTATCTAGATTGTATATTTAGTTATTTAATTGTATAGATTAAAATTAATAATTAATTTTGTTTCATATATGTTAAATGTATAGAGTGTATAGAGTTTTAAATCAATATAAAAATATTTACCATTTTCAATATTTAAAACTTACAAATTAATTAACATCGAATTGAATCCACTCACTCACTCAAATAACTTCTTTCTTTATTTCATTATATATGTGAAAATTCACTCACTCAAACAATTTCTTTCTTTAATGCATTATATATGTGAAAACAAAAACACGAAAGATCTAATCATGTGTCCACCTCAAACATATCTTGTTAACATTGTCCACAACACAAAACAACACTTCGGTAACACTTCAAATGTGTCAAGTTCATAATCCTGCTGGGATTGATTGCAGTTGTCATTGTTTGCATGTATGAATAGTAATAAAGAAGGAGTTTCTCCATCTTTGTTTGTCAAAGACATTTTTTCAATATGAGAGGAAATGTCATCAATATTTTCATGGGTTGAGACAAATACTCTATGTACATCATTTCCCATTTCTTTAAAATGGTTTTCAATTTTTCTCTTTTTCTGCCCTCTCTCCCTCCTCCATCTATATCTCTATCTTCCCTCGTCTCCCTTTCTCACCCCTATAACATACACACTTTCTCTCCATCTCTCTCTCTCTCTCTCTCTCTCTCTCTCTCTCTCTTCCCCTTGTCTCCCTATCTCTCTCTCTCTTCCCTCTTGCTCTCCTCTCCCCCTGACCATCTCTCCATATCTCCCTTTTCACTCCCTCTCCCTCTCCACCTTTCTCTCTCTTTGCCTTTCTTCCCCTTCCAACTCCATCTCTCTCTCCTCTCTCTCAAGTCCTATCTCTATTCCTTCCTCTCTCTCCCTTTCTCTCCCACCTCCATATGTCTCTTCCCCCATCATGCACTCTCTCTCTCCAACCTCCAACTCTGTCACTATCTCCCTCCCTCTCTCCTTCTCGCTCTCCCCCTCTCTCCCCCTCCATATCTATGTCTCTCTCTCTCTTCCCCTTATTTCCATATATTTATCCTCTAATTTTCTCTCTCTTCTCTTGTCTCTTCTCTCCATCATTCCATCTTCATCTCTCCCTTGTCACTCCCTCTCTCTCTCCACCTCTATCTCTCAATGTCTTTATTATTCCCTCCCTTTCTTTCCCCCTCCAAATCCATATGATACAATAATAAAAAACTTAAAAGAATCATGCACTATCTTTCCTCTATCTTTGTTATTCACTTTGATTTCTCCGTTCCCTTGGATCCATGTTTAAGATGCATTCACTTTGATTTCTCCATTCCCTTGGATCCTTGGTTAATATGCATATATCGTGGTTCTTATTAATATTTTTTATATAATATAAAGTTTACTTATGTATATATAAAATTATTTAAATTTTTTATTTAATAAAACATTAATTTAATCTCTATGGGAATATTTTTCGTAGTAATGACTCGTGGGGATGGAGGGTTTAGATATACCTCAAAAGCAATTATAACATTTTTTCTTTTAGATTTAATTAAAAAAATGTTATAAAATTAAATTAAATTAAAGTATTTGTAAAATATTTTTTATTTTGAAATAATTTATGGTTTTTGGGCATGTGGTATTGATAAGCCTTGGTATTGGGCCATGCTATTGTAACAAAATAATTAAAATCCTAGATCCATAAAATAATAACAAAAATACTAGATGACCCATGTTATTGATGAACCATAGTATTAGCCCATGGTATTATGAATTTCTTCCCTCCTCTCCCTCTCCCCCCATCTATTTTTTATGCCAAGTTCATAATCTTGTTGGGATTGATTGACGTGGTAATTATTTGCATGGATGAATAGTAATGAATAATGAATTTCTCTGTCTTTGTTTGTCAAAGACATTTTTTCAAACTAGGAGGAAATATCATCAAACTTTTCATTCTTGTCAACCAAAATTCAAATCATCATTATGGAGAGCATCTGAATTAGCCACAACTAAAGTGGACAATGTCAAGGGTGAAAAGGGATTGATTTTGGGTCTGTTTTTGTTTGGCACAAGTTTGAGTAGGATTAGGAGGATAAATGAAGGCTTGAGGGACATAAAATTACATGGTTTGGGGCTGATATTCTTAAGAAAACAAGGTTGGAGTCTGATGGTATATTACAAGAGGGGATGAGCCCTAGATCAGGGTTGGTTTCCGCTCAAAGAGGAGCTAGAACAACAATGTACTAAGGTGGCCTAAGTAGTAGCAAAGAAGGGTTGGTATGTTAGAAAGGGACAACAAAAATTATGAGGTAGTTTGAGAGCTAGTTTTGTGCCCTAACTAGGTCAAAAATCTCAGGTCTAATATTTGCACAGGTCCATGAGAAACAACAGAGGAACATGTCCTTGATCAATTTACAGGAAGTAATTTATTACCTGTTGTTAGAGGTAGCAATTTATGTTGCAAAGGAAAAAATTCCAAGATAGGCAACATTTAGATCACATAAAATATCTCACATCTTTATCCACCTATGCTCCTCTTCCATATGCTTCTGACTTACGATGTTTCCTTTAAAACATCTGGTGTAATTGCTAGTATTTTATGAAAATATAGTAACTATTTTTTCTTTAATGTCATTAACAAACTAGTTCCATGTTCCCACTGGTATTCCTTCTGGCATCTCTTCACACTCACTGTCATACCAGTTGGTGAAAATTAAATACTAAAATTTACTTCAATCACATTGATCCCTTGATCTTAATTCGTCTGTAACCAACCATATAAAACACCCATTTCATTTTCTCTGCTAATTTTTCTATTTTTACCATTAGAAACCTAGATGAAGAAAATAAATGAGATCCTAAACTGTTGGCCTACGAAAAAAAACCCCTACATATATCTCATTCCCCTCTGCCTATTACACATGATCACAAATATGTTAAAAAAATCCATTTTCTTCCAACAACCTTCTACTTTTTTTTCCCTCTGCCGACAATGGAAGTTTCTGCTAAGTAGGTTATGTATAAATGGCCTATTAAAAACTTATGCTTACAATGAATTTTATATTCATTCTTCCAAACTTCAATTTTTATTTATTGCTATTTTCAAATCATATGTCAAATTATACAAACGTGTCTTAGATGGTGGATGATTTTAAAATAGGCTATTAGTCTATGAATTATTCTTGAGGCCATTCCTTAACAATGGATTTATTTTACTTGAATACTTATAACTGTGTCTCTCATAGGTAGTTTGGGTCATGGATTTTCTCTACACATCATCACAATTGAAGATGGGGAGGTACACATCTTTCAGTTTCTCTTGGATGGTTGTGAATTTTATTCTTTTGGAACTCATATGTGTTGTATTTTAGTATAATGGGCCTCATTTCAATTAAACACACATGAAACAGTTAATGTATATTCAATTTGCATCTTTGAATGAATTTATGAATTAATTAATTCAATGAGGTTAATCTAGTGAATTCATTCTTATTTATCTTCTTCGTTATCAATGACATCAAAGGATGAATTTCCAGCTTGCCTTAGGTTAGTGCTCTTCACCTTTAGTTATGATTTCATATTCAGTAATTTTTGTGCAATAACATATTGAATGGTGAAATTGAGTATTGCAAGGTGGGCCTTTCCAGTGATCATAGCTCCCACAAAATTTGTTTCTAAATAAAAAAATAAGCCACAAAAGGTTTGCACTTGAACTTCTTGATTACATCACATTAAAGTGATCCTTGTTAGAATTGGTTGTACTCTTTATGTCCTGCAAAGACTTGATAATGACTTTTTTAGCCAAAATCAATTTCATAGTAATGATAGCCAAACTAGAAGGAAGTTCATGCCCCTTTACTTCACACTGTGTTTTTTACTTCACACTCTTTTTTTCTTCTTTTCTTGAAGATTGATTGTGCTCAGATCACATATTTCCATCCACCATTCTATAACCTTTGACTAAATGGCTTGGGAGGCACTTTATCCTCATAGTAGTGTTTTACCTCGCTCAAACAAAAATCTATTCTCCCAAACCCTTACAGTGGTCTGGAAAATTTAATACTTATTCCACTGATGGAAAAGTTCAAGGATATAAGAAATGAATTTTAAATGGTATTTCACCCTATCTCCTAAAGTTTTGAAGCAGAACATAGAAAATTTTGCATAGTCCTTCTTATGCAACATAAATAACTATGGAAAATAAACAAAATTAATGCATTACCTTAAAAAAGGATGGGATTCGACAGAATATGCACATATATAGAAGTTGTGTGACTTCGATATATGCACATATTTCATATATGTGCATATCTTCTGTATATACACAACTTTCTTATATGTGTTTATCATCCGTATATGCGCATATCATCCATATATATGTGTGTATGGAAGTTGCACATATACGATAGATGCATATATAAGGTAGATATGCACATATATGGAAGTTACACATATACGAAAGATATGCGCATATATAAAAGTTGTGCATATACAAAAGATGTGTGCATATATGGAAGTTGTGCATATTTGGAGGTTGTCACATATGCATATTACATAAGTTGTATATTGCTTCTATATATGCACGACTTCCATATATATGCATATACAAAAGTTGCACATATACAGAAAATATGTGCATATACAAAAGTTGCACATATGTGGAAGATATGTGTGTATACAAAAGTTGTGCATATACAAAAGATATGTGTGTATACAAAAGTTATGAAAAATTCAGTCTTTATATAGTCATAGTTTTCGTATATGTGCATCTTCTATATATGTACATATCTTCCGTATATGGAAAAACTGATATGAACATATACAAAAGTTGTTCATATACGGAGGCTACACATATATAGTGGCTGAAGTGTCACATAAATTATGTATATGCACATCTTCCATATATGTTCAGCTTTTGTATATATGCATCTACCGTATATGTATAACTTCCATATATGTGCATATATGTAAGCTACACAAATTCTTGCATATACATAGCCTCTATATATGCGAAATTTCTATATATGTGCAACTTCTGTCACATGCATATATATGATAACTGTGCATATATGAAATATATGCACATATATGGAAGTTTCACATATACAAAATATATGTGGTACAAAAGATGTATATATATATATATATATATATATATATATATATATATATATATATATATATATATATATAATTTGTGCGACTTCCATATATGCATGTATTTCACATATGAACATATCTTCCATGTATGCACAATTTCTGTATATGTGCATATCCTTCATATATGCGCAATTTCCAAATATGCACATATACAGAAGAAGCGCATATATGGAAGTTGTAAATATACAGAAGTTGTGCACATAAAAAATATATGTGCATATATAGAAGCTATTCATATAAAACAGATATGTGAATATATGCAAATTGTGCATATATGGAGATTGTTATATATGACATGTTAGAAGTTGTGCAACTTCCATATATGCACATCTTTCATATATGCACATATCTTCTGTATATGCACATATTTTCTGTATATATGTAACTTCGATATATGCACAACTACCGTATATGCATAACTTCCAAATATGCACATACACAAAAATATGCACAAATACGGAAGAAGTGCATATACAAAAGTTGTATATATACGGAAGATGTGCATATACATAAGTTATGCATATATGGAGACTATCGTATATGCATGTTACGGAAGTTGCGCTCAACTTATATGCATATTAAGGAAGTTGCATACAACTTATGTATATGTGCATATACAAAAACTACGCATATATGAAAGATATATCCATATACGGAAGTTGCACATATATAGTAGATATGTGCATATACAAAATTTGCACATATAAAAAAATTGTGTATATATGGAAGACATGTGAATATACAAAAGTTGCACATATATAGTAGATATGTGCATATACGGAAGTTGTACATATAAAAAAGTTGTGTATATACGAAAGATATGTGCATATTCCGTATATGCTCAACTTATGTATATGTGAAACTTCTATATACATGCATCTACTGTATATGTGCAAATTCCGTATATGTGTATATACAAAATTTTTGCACAACTTCAACCTCCATATATACGCAGCCTCTGTATATGTACAAATTCCATATATGCACATATCTTCCGTATATGCGCTAAAAAATTTATGCACAATTTCAACCTCCATATATACGCAACCTTTGTATATGTGCAACTTCCATATATGCACATATCTTCTGTATATGAGCATATATTTTATATATGCACAACTTTCGTACATACACAATTGCACATATACGAAAGCACACAAATACGAAATATATGTGATATAGAAGACGTGAATTTTTTATATGTGCAGCTTCTATATAAGCGCAGTTTCTGTATATTCACATATTTTCTATATCTGTGCATCTTTTATGTATGCACAACTTCCATATATGTCCATATACGGAAGTTTTGCATACTTTGTATATGGGCAGCTTCCATATATATGCATATCTTTCGTGTATGCACAACTTGCTTATAAAAACATATATAAAAGTTGTACACATTCGGAAGATGTCATATATGTGGTAGAAATTAACTGTTAGGTTTACTAGGAAGGTGTGTGTCATGTTTTTAGCTAGGGATGTGAAAGCAAGTGGCTTTGACACTTAGAATCTTAAAGGAATACTTAACCACTTAGAAAACATGACCAATCATGAAGTTACTATGAAAAACTGAAAATTACATATTGCAAGATCCTATAGAGGTTGCAAAATTTGGATGTAGGTAAACTTTTGGAGTGTGTTTGTCGCATGACAACAAGTAAAAAGATAATTTTTTGTTTCCATTCATTATAATTGAATGATGTGAGGATCATTGATGGGGGCTTATCCACTCTCTACGAGTGCTACAATCCTTTGTCTCAGGCAAAGAAAAATATGTGCTTCTTATAAGTTTCTCGTGTGCTCTAATACCAGATAAATTTATTGGATAACTTGCACACAAAAACCTAGTTGAAAAGAAGAAACAATAATTGAAAGCTTGACACTAAAGAGAATGAATGAAGTTGTGCATATAAAAAACATATGTGCATATATAGAAGTTATTCATATACATAAGATATGTGCATATATGGAAATTGTGCATATCTGGAGATTGTTGTATATGCCATATATAGAAGTTGTGCAACTTCCATATATGCACATCTTTCATATATGCACATATATTCTGTATATGCGCATATTTTCCGTATATGCGTAACTTTCATATATGTGCATCTATCGTATATGTGCAACTTCCAAATATCCACATACACAGAAGATATGCACATATATGGAAGAAGTGCATATACGTAAGTTGTATATAAATAGAAGATATGTGCATATATAGAAGTTGTGCATATATCGAAACTTTCGTATATGCATATTACAGAAGTTTTGCACAACTTTTGTATATGTGAATATACATAAGCTACACATAGATGAAATATATGTGCATATACGGAAGTTGCACATATATAGTAGATATGTGCATGTATAGAATTTACCCATATAAAAAAGTTGTGTATATACGAAAGATATGTGCATATATGGAAGTTGCACATATAAAAAAGTTGTGTATATACAGAAGATATTTTCATCTTCCATATATGCGCAACTTATGTATATGTGCATCTACCGTATATGTGCAACTTCCGTATATGCGCATATGCAAAAGTTGTGCATAAATTCAACTTCCATATATATGCAACCTCTGTATATGTGAAACTTCCATATATGCACATATCTTCCGTATATGTGCATATATTTTATATATGCACAACTTCCGTATATGCACATATATTTTATATATGTACAACTTCTGTATAAGCGCAATTGCGCATATATGAAAGTTTCACATATACAAAATATATTTGATATAGAATATGTGCATATATAGAAGCTATGTGATTTTTTTATATGTGCAACGTCCATATAAGCGTAGCTTTCATATATTCACATATTTTCCATATACATATATATATCTTTTATGTATGTACATCTATCGTATATGCACAAATTCCATATATGTGCATATACAGAAGTTGTGCATACTTTTTATATGTGTAACTTCTGTATATGTGAATATCTTTTATGTATGCAAAAATTGTGTATAAGCACATATACAGAAGTTGTATACCTTCAGAAGATCGCATATATGTGGTAGACATTAATTGTTAGGTTTGATAGGAAGGAGTATGTTATGTTGTCAACTAGGCATGTGAAAGCAAGTGGCTTCGAAACTTAGAATCTTAGAAGAAGACTAACGCACTTAGAAAACATGACCAATCATGATGTGACTATGAAAAACTGAAAATGACATATCGCAAGATCCTATAGAGGTTGAAAAATCTGGATTTAGGTAAAATTTTGGAGTGTGTTTGTCGTAGTGACAAAAAGTAAAAAT
This sequence comes from Pinus albicaulis, assembly GCA_034641835.2. Lineage (NCBI taxonomy): Eukaryota > Viridiplantae > Streptophyta > Pinopsida > Pinales > Pinaceae > Pinus > Pinus albicaulis. The sequence continues at coordinate 112,354,397 of CM076580.1, read as the reverse complement.
ATTTTTTTTTGTTGCCATTAAAAATAACTGAATGATGTGAGGATTGTTGATGGGGACTTATCCATTCTCTATGAGTGCTACAATCCTTTGTCTCATGCAAAGAAAAATATTTGCTTCTTACAAGTTTCTGTTGTGATATAATACCAAATAAAATTATTGGATAACCTTCACACAAAAACCTAGTTGCAAAGAAGAAACAATAATTCCAAGCTTGAGACTAAAGAGAATGAATGAAGTTTTGCATATAAAAAATATATGCGCATATATAGAAGCTATTAATATAAAAAATATATGCACATATATGGAAATTGTGCATATTTGGAGACTATTGTATAAGCCATATACAGAATTTGTGCAACTTCCATATATGAAAATCTATCGTACATGCACAACTTCCAAATATGCACATACATAAAATATATGCACATATACGAAAGAAGTGCATATACGGAAGTTGTATATATACATAAGATATGCACATATAGAGAAGTTGTGCATATCTAGAGACAATCGTATATGCATATTACAGAAGTTGCAGTATATAAGAATATACAGAAGCTATGCATATACAAAATATATGTGCATATACAAAAGTTGCACATATATAGTAGATATGTGCATATATGGAATTTGCAAATATAAAAAAGTTGTGTATATACAGAAGATATGTATATATATGGAAGTTGCACATATATAGTATATATGTGCATATAAAGAAGTTGCACATATAAAAAAGTTGTGTATATATGGAAGATATGTGCATCTTACGTATATGTGCAACTTCTATATATGTGAATCTACCGTATATGTACAACTTTTGTATATGCGTGTTACACTGAAATTTGTCACCATGAAATTTTAGTACTCCCTCGAAAGTCTACAATATCATAATTCCCAAAGTCAAGCCTTGAAACTAAGAGAAAAGCTCATAAAAGCCTTAAAACTTTGGTACCACACTTTCTCCTAGTTTTACCTGCGGTCCCGCACTTTTTGGCTCTAAATCCTGCGGAGCCAAACACACTGTTTGTTTATTAAAAGTGCAGACCCCTGTAAAGATTAAAAAGGCGCAAGTAAAATCTAGAAGCTCAGTTAAAGTCATTTTTGGAAGCTTCTAGAAACATTTCTGCGGTGGAAAGATCGCTCCTTTCATGTTCATGCATCCCATCCAATAAGGAGCTAACCCCTTAATGTAAGGAACTAATCCCTTTGACGGAGGATTCTATCCCTTCTTGTTTGGAGCTGTAACCTCCTCTCTTCCACTATAAAAAGAGGCATAGGGCAGCCTCAAAGGGGTTAATATTTTAGAAAACAATTGATGAGTGGAAGTTTTAGTATTATTGGAGGCGAAGTGCTGTTGAAAGTTAGACCCTTTTAGCTGAGATTTCATGTGGGAAAGATTACATACCTGTATGTATCTCGGTTGGAAGAGTGCAAGGCTGGTCAGAGTAAAGGAAACGCCTGTTCCGGACCCCAGGAAGGCCTGTATGACATCAAGGCGGACATGATTGTAAGGCTCTTTTTTATTTAAGTTAATACAAATAAGTCTGTTTTTCTCAATAAGCTGTCAATTGATTGGTTTATTTTATGGATTCCTTGATCACCATAATAGATATGATTTATGAATATATGCTATGCAGGTGCTATTTAATGTTTGTTTGTTGGTGATTGCAGATCTTTGAAGGCAACTCTTTCGGGTGACTGAAGGACTACTACTACAAACAAGTGTTGGATCAAAGGTAGGATCGTACCTTTATAACATTTAATTATGATTCGCCATATATATAGAGAAAGTAGTTTTATTTGTCTGTTTGTTGCTAGTTGTCCATAGGACACTTGGGAGGTCTGTCTTGTCCGCAATAACGACTTATCCGTCCAACAATGCGCATATATAAAAGTTGTGAACAACTTCAACCTTCATATATATGCCACCTCTATATATGTGTAATGTCCATATATGCACATATATTCTGTATATGCGCATATATTTTATATATACACAACTTCTGTATATGCACATATATTCTATATATGCACAACTTCTGTATATGCGCATATACGAAATATATGTGATATATAATACATGCATATATAGAAGCTATGTGAATTTTTTATATGTGCAATTTCCATATAAGCGTAGCTTCCATATATTCGCATATTTTCCATATATGTGCATCTTCTATGTATGCACATCTATCGTATATGCACAACTTCCATATATGTTCATATACAAAAGTTATGCATACTTTGTATATGCGCAACTTCCGTATATGTGCATATCTTTTGTGTATTCACAACTTGCATATAAACACATATACGGAAGTTGCACACGTTCAAAATATCTCATATATGTGGGAAAAATTAACTGTTAGGTTTGTTAGGAAGGAGTATGTTATGTTGTCAGCTAGGCATGTGAAAGCAAGTGGATTCGACACTTAGAATCTTAGAGGAAGACTTAAGCACTTAGAAAACATGACGAATCATGAAGTGACTATGAACAATTGAAAATGACATATTGCAAGATCCTATAGAGGTTGCAAAATTTGGATGTAGGTAAAATTTTGGAGTGTGTTTGTCACATTGACAAAAAATAGAAAGAGAATTTTTTGTTTCCATTCAAAATAATTGAATGATGTGAGGATCATTGATGGGGGCTTATCCATTCTCTACGAGTGCTACAATCCTTTTTCTCATGCAAAGAAAAATATGTGATTCTTACAAGTTTCTCTTGTGCTCTAATACCAGATTAAATTAGTAGACAACTTGCACACCAAAAACTAGTTGCAAAGAAGAAACAATAATTGTAAGCTTGAGACTAAAGAGAATGAGTGAATTTGGATTGTTTCACAGAATGAATGAATTACATATAAATATTATTCTTCGTGAGAAAAATAATGCACAATAATTTGGCCTTCTAATACATGCACATAGGTAAACATTGATAAAAAAATACCTCAAGTCTTAGTTAATGCGCCATGAAATGAAATTAGTCCTCAATTAACTAGTCATGCAAAAGTGAAAAACTTGTGCATGCATAAAGAGCCTTAGTTAACTAGTCAACAACATTAATCCTAATAATAAATATCAAAATATCATTATTAACAATAATAAATATTAGTATCATTATTAATATTAATAATAATTATTAAGAATGAATGTTATTAATTAATATTAATTACTAAGCAACAATATGATTTATGTTATATTACTATTATTAATATTAATTATTAAGTATTCAATTTTTTTTTAAGATTATGAGTAATAATCATTTGTTGACTCCAAAACTCACCCCAAAATGATGATACACTTTCGAGTGAAATTTTGATTTTTTTTCAAATATTAAAATATTAAATAGTAATTTTAAATAATAAAGTTTATGTATTTATTTATATGACATATTAAATTTTGATTTAAAATAAATTATTAATTGGGTGAGGAAAAGTGAAAAAACAAAAATATTTTATATTTAACTAATAACCATAAAATAAATAAATAAACTTTAAAATATATAAAGTATGATTTATTACTATAAATTTTTAGAAAATAACTTATCATTAAAACATTAAATCAAATATTTATTAATAATAAAACATTCAATTTAAATTTTCCTCCAAGTAGATTAAATTAAATAATTCACTAATAATGGAAGCCATGTTTTATTGTGTGAAGCTTTAGTATATGTAGATATATATGGTAGTCATCTTCCATATATGGAATTGTATGGTTTTTAACTGAATTTTATGTACTATAATAGTGTAAAATTATAGTGTTATGTGGGCTATGTTCCAAAAGTTTCCTTCTTTTTGAAGTAATGTTTATAGTTTTCTTTTAAATCAATGTAAACTCCAATATATATTTCAAATAGAATTAGGGCTCTTAAAATAAAGAAAAATTCATCTCCTGTAACATCTCTGATGTCTCAAAATTACCTAAATAAATGAAAATAAATTCCCACATAAGAAACAAATGCAGTAAACAATTAATATTTATCCCATTTAAAGCACTTAGGAAACTGTTCATTAGTCATTACTCCTAATTGTATAACCCTTTATTAACATGCTGGTGCAAATGTACATGTGAAAGGTGTGTAGTCCAATTCTCAATGCCAACTTTGCAAATTATATATATATATATATATATATATATATATATATATATATATCACCCTTGGGCTAGATTGCTTGAAATTATGTAGGATGACTTGCGACGGGATGTTAGCTCTGCATGTTTGTGCTTTAGGCTTGATCTTAGCTTATTGTATCTAGTATCTCGTTCAGTTAAATTATTCACAGTAGTATATATAGGTTAATAAATTAAGCAAGAAATATACCTTCGAGGTGCTTTGACTTATCAATTAGATATAGGTATCACATGGGCTCTCTACAAAACTATCTCGAAGGTTTGCTTCCATAACCACACATGGCATAAGGATATTCGTCTATCCCTAAGGGTATAGATCGAAAGGTCGTTATTAAGGCCGAATAGTTAAGGGGTAACTACCCCGATTTCCGACATTTCCAGCAGATCATTCGCACCCTGCCATCTACTGGAGGATCTCTGCAACAAACCATAGATTTTCTTCTTGCGTTTCTATTGTTCTTCCCAACTTGTGCAAACAATTACAGGTATGCCATATAATTTTCAGAACTTTTATTATTATTATTATTTAATCGTTATTTTCCCTATGCTGACCTCGCCGGGTTGTTCAATGGAAACCTCCAGGTTTTTTTTTTAATAACAATAGATACTAGGTTGCCAGTGGGCCTTCCCAGTTCTGGTTCTCAAATCAAATCTTAAGGTAAAAGAGTGCAACGTCTTCATTTCCACTGTAAATTCCATCTTGTGATTCCAATGTAAATTATAGATCATGGGAGTACCAATTTTAGTCACACTATCCATATAATGGTATTAATATTTCAAGAAACTACTTGATGTTTCTTTGTCTTCTATGATAGATTGCAACTAATATATTGTCATACTTGGTAGCATTACAATATATGCATTAATCATATATGAGTAGAGGACCATTCTCGCTAATTAGCTATTCTCCTTTGAGCACAAACCAAAAATCCACTTTGAAACAACTCTTCAATTTTGGCCCTTTGTCTCTCTTTGTTTTGTTTACATGTGAAATGTGAAGTCACAGGATTTTCCCTTACTCTCTATGTTAATTTATTAGTTTTTTTTTAAATATATTTTACCATATATCATTCTCTTTAGTCACCAACAAGTCATTTTAATACATTTTCCCTACAAGGTCTAGTGGAATTGTTAATAAACCACAATTTTATCCAAACAAAAGATTTATTTCATTATTCCACTCTCTAATAATAATAATTCTTATCAGTATCCTTATCTTCTTTCCTAAGAATATTTCCTTACCATACCCCCTTGATGGCTCACCATCCATGATCTGTCCTTAGGAAACATCAAATTTCATACTAAAAGATGTCACGACATGGTGATAGACACTCGGTGTCCGCTACATCCACGGGAAAATCCAAGCAAATCAACCTGAAGGGATCTACCCTCCGACACAACAAGCAGAGCCTAACCCCAAGGGCGTCGAGGAAATTTGACCCGTGACCTCCTAACTGGCGAAGTACTTAGCAACGAGAACTCAACGTCATGACACAACCTTACTAAAATTTGAGAAAAAATAATTCCTTCTGATTTTATAAAATATTTAACATATATTTTAATTAAAATTTACTAAATTTTATTTTATTCATCTATATTTTTCTTTTACATTTTTCAATAATGTTGTTTTTTTAATCGTGTTTTTCTTTTTAATTATTGATTTTTTTTAATTAAATCATTATCATTTATTATTTATTATAATTTTTTAGGTATATATTATTATTATTTATTGTTTATTACAATTTTTTTAAGGTATATATCATTATTATTGATTACACATTTTTAAATTATTTTAATATAAATAAAATTGTAAAATAGCAGTGAGGCTCCAAGGGAAGTGAATCTATATGCTTGAGATATACCATTTGATTCTCTGTTTCGCAAGTTCATTATATTTTAAATTTTAAAAATAAATTTAATGTTTGCTAATTAAAAGTAAGAGATTAATTTTTAGGTTTTCTTTTTCTTTTTAATATGATTTAAAATTTGAATAAATTGAATTTATTTAAGGTAATTACAAGTTTTAATTATGTAGAGTGCTTAATCTTACAATTATTTATGAAGTTATAAGCCAAAAATTTATTATTTTTCGTAGATAAAATTTTCACATTTATATTATATGGACATTTCTCCATGTTTTCACAAACTTTTAAACTCATTTTTACTTAATAAGATGGACATCATAAATAGTGGAATTCAATTATATTTAGAAATAATGCTTACAATATTATATTGGTAGATTAGGTTTGTTGGTTGTTGGAGTTTGTTGAGAGTTTTTCTCAACAATAATTTCCTAGTTTGGAATATGTTGGATCTCATAAGCACTATATATGTGGGATGCATTTTGGCTTTGAATTGATATATAAAAATTGTTTTATGTATAACTTGTGCACTATGTTTGTTCCTCAAATTTCTATTTATTATGATTTAATGCATCAACATATTAAACTCAAATATTATCTATATTAGAAAGTAAATATATAATTACACAGCATAGATTTATCCACACCCTTTATAAATTCATCCACACATCTACAATGATTTAACATAAGAGTGTCCAAATTCATTTTTATATTTTCATCTATGTTGGATAGTAAATACATAAATACAGAATATAGGCTCATTCACATAAATGCACAACTATTTATTTAACACAAGTGTTTCCAAACTCATTTTTATATAATCTTTTTTGAAAATAATGCAATAAATTGATGGTTTCACATGAACTAAGTATATTTATTTCAGGGGACAAGTAACTTTCAACTATGATATTTCATTTCTCTTCTCTTATTCTAACCATAATATATTTTTCTCTCCAAACCTTTCATTTTCATCTTTATCCTTTTTATTATTAGCTTGAGAATCATCCTCTTTTTTATAAGATGATCTTCAACTTTTACTTACTAGTGTTCTCCTTCTTCAACCAGTCCTTTGAACTCTCTTCTAAACATGAAGACAATTTTTTTTCTTAAAACTCTTGTTAATTTTCTTGTGCATTAATTTTTTAATCAATTCTATGACAAAGTATCCATTAAAAAATAGTATACAAGACCCCTACATTTCTTAGAAATACTCTTGTATTTTGCAACAACTAACTTTAATTTTGAAATAATATGTCATTCTCATAATAGTTCTTGGTATCATATATCACAAATTATGCAATAATGATTAAAAAGTGAAACAAACTACTACAACCGCTAATCACATTTCCAATTGAGACTTGAACTTGTCATATGGAAAATCCATAATATTAAGAGTAAAAAATAGATAGAAAATTTATGTTATAATTATATAATTGGATAAAAGTAAATATATAATTTATAAATTTAATTATTTATTTTAATCAAATACGATAAAATTATATTAAAAAATTCAAAATTTTTATTATAAATTAATTTAAAACATTGAAATATAAAAATGTAAATTATTATTTTAATATTTTTATAAATTTAATTTTAAAATACATCCAATTATGTTTTTAAAAAATAAATTAAATGAAACAGTAAAATATATCACAACAATTATTTCCAAAAACAAAACAAAACAAAACAAAATATCTCAAAAACCCCATTTAACATATAATATTACAAATCATTTTGAATTAGAGATTACAATATTTTTTTTTTTATTTGATTATTTATTTTAATCAAATTAGATATAAAAAAATGCAAATTTTGTATTATAAATTAATTTAAAATATTTAAATAAAAAATATAAATTATTATTTTAATATTCTTTAAATTTAAATTTATTTTTAAAAAGTAGAATTATAATTAAAATATTTAATTATTTATTTTACTAAAGTTATATGTAAAAAAAAAAAATCAAATTTTATATTATAAATTAATTTAAAACATTTAAATATAAAATATAATTATTATTTTAATATTTTTTAAATTTAATTTTAAAAATAAAATTATAATTAAAAAAAATTAAAGAATAAAATATCTCAAAAAAAATATTAGAATCATTTTGAATTAGAAATTACAATCTTACTTTCTTTATCTTACTTTCTTTTTCTGGACCATATATATATATATATAAAAGTTGAGAAGATGAAAAATTATTTAATATTTTTTTTATATTATCATGTAAATCATTATTTTTGGAAATTTAAAAAGCCGAAATAATTTTTATAAAATTGTTTGATAATGAGGATGAATTGTATGGATCCCAATCTAAGACCATTGCACTATATATTATAATGAATTATTTTTTTACTCTTAATACAGGAAAGCTAATTGGGTTTTCCAACTATTTCCCTAATTCCATACCCATGTCACTTGCACATATGGAGTCATATTTACAATGTAACTTGGATTAGAAATGAATAAGCTTTTACTTACAATAATTTTGAATGTCATCCTGGCTTCCAATTCTACCACAAGTAACAGAGTCATTTCTATTGGTGCAAGAGCTAAAAATATGCGACAAACTTAGAAGTATCGGTGCCTAATAGAAGAGAATAGTAATTTAAAAACAAAATAGACATTGAAATAGAACACTACAGAAAAGGGGAAAAACATATTAAAGTGCACAAAATACTGAATTTCATAAATTTTATTCTTCCTATAAAGCATATAAATCATACAATATAAACTAACAATGTGATCTTAAGCAAACATTGGCTAAATAAAAAAACTAAACTAAACCTAGAGGCCGGCTGATACCCAAAAATGAAGAAGTCCACCAACCAGGTATCTTGTGTCTGATTTGAAGGGCATGACAGAGCTCGAAAACATCTCAGCGATGGGAAATGAAAAAGACTAGCTGACAAAGGTCATCATCCTTAAATTCTATAAGAAACCCAGCACTGCAAGAATGCAGTGCCTCGACAATAGTGATCTAGAATCCAACATCAAGATTGAGTTTAGATTTCCATGCAACAAAAATTTTATGAAAAAAACATAGTCATCACTACACCTTTATACACTTGTACATGTAGACTGCATCCCCTCAATTAATCCTCATTCTCCCTGTTATTGTTGTACAACTTATTGCTTTTATATTTCGCAAATAGGTACCCTTATTTGTGAAGAGGGCTTTCATAATTTACCATCTTTAAAACTATTAAATTGTTGGAAATATAGAACAAAACAAAACACATAGGGATGTTTCCCCCACAACACAGAGAATGCACAATACTACAGAAATTAACAGTCAAAACATATAGACAGACAGCGTAAACAGGAGTAGAACTTCTTTTTTCAATTTATTCAACTCTTCTATGAGTTTGAATTCATTCTACTCTGCTAAACATAATGAAAATTACATGAGCTTATATCAAAATTGTTGTAGCCTATAAAACCTAATTCTATTCAATGCAATTCAATTGCTGAACATACGTTTAACAACCTCTCGTCCTTCTGCTATCAAAACCCATTTCTTCATTAAAAATGATGCACAGACCATATTCTGGTTTATACACAAAAGCATGTAAAAACGTGTTCAAAACACGAAAGGGATAATCTCAAATAATATCGGTTCCGGCTCTGAAACCTCATCGCGTCTAGCACTCCATTACAGATCGGCGATCTTAACAATTAACATATGTGCGAACATGGGTAAACACTACACCTTGCGATGTGCGATTGCGATCGCATCGCATACAAAATAACATATGTTTCGGGCGCTTTAAATGGGAAACTTAAACTTATGCAATTGTGATATGCAACGGCGATATCGCATCGCAAATCAAAAAACTTGCCAGCGCCGGAAAGGTAAGGTTTAAAACTTGCGATTGCGAACTTGCGGATGGCTAAGTGGAAAGCATTAACGATTTCGATTTCCGATGTGCGATGCGATATCGCATCGCAACATCACATGGTTTATCGCAGGGATTAACAGGAAATTTTTAAGATGTACGAAGTGTGGTAATGCGAGTGGTAAGTGCGTTAATGGAAATACAAAGGTTTTGCAGAAATACAAAGGGATTTCACATCTTTTCAATTCGGTTGAGGTGTACAGTGGGTCCCGTCGGATATTGCATCAGCGGTAGAATAACATTGTGGCGAAAGGGCTAAAGGTTAAAACAAAAATGTTGCGGGCTTCACCTATAAGAAAAAGGGTAAGTCAACATGGAAAATGGAAATAAACGCAGAGTTAAGGCTTGGGTACTCTGTTTGTTACGGTTGCGTGAAAAACGCCTCTGACTCTATGGATCTTTTCTCGTCCTTCTCTGCAATCAAAATTGATGAAGTGTGGGTTGCGCCACTGATTATTCATGGTGGTGGTTGGGAGTATAATTCCAACACTCCCCCTTAATCACAACTGTCACCATCAGTCATTCCCAAACACTTTCTGAGATAAACAAAATTTTTCTGTCCTAATGGCTTTCTGAGGATATCAGCAAACTGTTCCTCTGTCCTGCAATGTTGCAAAACAATCTCACCATTGTTAACCAATTCTCTTATAAAATGATACTTTTCATCATTATGCTTTGTTCTCTTGTGGAAAACAGAATTATTTGATAGTGAAATTGCTAAGCTATTATCACAATAAATTGTGGTTCCTATGTCTTGCTCATGACACAAATCTCTCAGCATTATTCTCATCCATACTGCTTGGCATGCTGCTTTTGTTGCTGCCACATATTCTACTTCTGTTGTTGATAATACAACTATTGGTTGCTTCTTGGAAGCCCATGAAATGGCTCCCGGTCCCAAATGAAATACATACCCAGATGTGCTCTTCCTATCATCTACACTTCTAGTCCAATCACTGTCAGTGTAACCAATCAATTTAAATTTATCAGTTGAGGAGAATATAACACCATACTCCTTTGTTCCATTCACATACCTCAATATTCTCTTGGCTGCTTGCCAATGTGTCTCCTTTGGTGTCTCAGTGAATCTGGAAATTAAACTTACAACATACATAATATCAAGCCTAGTTGCAGCCAAATACATTAGACTGTCAACTATGCTCTTGTACAATGTCGGATCAACATTCTTGTTGTAATCTTCTTTGCTTAATTTCAACCCCATGATAGCTGGAGTTACAGCCGCTTTGTTGTTCTACATGTTAAATCTCTTTAAAACTTCTTCAACATATTTTTCTTGGGAAATAAAAATTCCCTTTTCATTTTTCTTTACTTCTATTCCCAAAAAATATCTCAATAAACCTAAGTCATTCATTTCAAATTCACTCTTTATGACTGCCTTAAAATCAGCAATGAGAGAAACTTCATTGCCTGTAAAAATCGAATCATCTACATATAAAACAAAAATAATGATCTTACCATCATTTTCTTTTATGTAGAGTGTGAGTTCACCATCACACTTTTCAAACCCATTATCCATCAGGTAAGCATCAATCCTGTTGTACCATGCTCTTGGTGCTTTCTTCAGCCCATAAAGAGATTTCTTCAACTTGCACACTTTGTGCTCTTGGCCTTCAATCTCATAGCCAGGAGTTTGTTCAACATATACCTCCTCTTTCAACACTCCATTCAAGAATGATGACTTTACATCCATTTGATATACTTTCCACTTTTTTTGTGCTACTATAGACAACACTGTCCTCACTGTCTCCATCCTTGCAACTGCTGCAAGGTTTTTTCATAATCTCTTCCTTGTTGTTGTTTGTAGCCTTTACAACAAGTCTTGCTTTGTGTCTTTCTATTTTTCCTTCAGCATTGCTTTTGGTGTTATAGACCCATTTCACTCCAATAACTTCTTTACCTTGTGGGAGGTCCACTAACTCTCATGTATCATTCTTTTCTATTGTTCCAATCCCTTCATTCATTGCTTCAATCCATTTTTCTTCTTTTACTGCATCTTCAAAATGGATTGGGTCCATTAGGGGAATTTTGGGGCCTAAAATGGGCCTCCTAAGGAAATTATAAAATAATAATGGAAATAATAGAATAATATTTGATTACATCATCAAATTTTAGAGGGAAAAAAGGAAAAACTATTTTTTCAACTTGTATTTTCAACTTATCTCCCTATGGATTTACTCAAATTTCAAGTGGAAACACTCATTGGATGCATAATTTGATTCCTCATCCAATTATTACCCATGTTGCATACTTTAGATGGACCCTACTACATGAAAAATGAGAAATAGATGAAAAACGTGATTGCAATCACGTTTTTTCATGTATTTCTCATTTTTTGTGTAGCATGGTCCATCAAAAGTATGAAACATAGGTGCTCCTTGAATGAGGAATTAAATTTTTCATCCAATGATTATTCCCACTCGAAATTTGAGTAAACCCTTAGCGAGATAAGTTAAAAATAAGAGTCAAAAAAGTAGTTTTATTATTTTATTATTTTTAATATTTGTACTTTTTTACTCCAAAAATAGTGAATCATCCCCCACAGTTGACATCATCATCTTGAATCCTATTGGTTCTTATAAAGTTTATTTTGGTTGTACATTTTTCTCAAGAGGCCCATTTTAGACCTCTAAATTCCCTTAATGCATCATCATGATAAAACAAAGCAAATAAAGAATTTAGACCAGCAATACTACCAGCTTCTTCTTGCTCATAAATTTGACTCAAATTTCTAAATCTTGGTCTTCTTGGTGTGCTTGGAGTTCCACTTGAACTAGAGGGAGTTTCTAATCCCTATGGTGTGCTTGGAAAAACACTTCCTTGATTTTTCACTACTTCTCTATTGCTTTCTTGTGGTGTGCTCTGCTGAGCTTGTGTAGGTGGAGGAGGAGCCATTGTTGAGGGATTATTTTCTGCAATCAATTCCTCTTTATCTTGTGAGACATACATGTCTTCACATTCACCGTCTTATCTAAACTTCCATCCCAAGCTTCTTCTTAAATGAACTACACATCTTTGTTGATTATAACTTTCTTGGTTGATGGATTATAGAGCTTGTAGGCCTTGGATTCATCACTGTATCCAAAAAATATACACTTCTCCCCCTTGCTATCCAACTTCTTCCTTAATTGATCCAGGGCATGTGCATATGCCACACATCCAAATACTCTCATGTGAGTGAAAAACTGCTTTGTTCCACTCCATGCTTCTTCCAGAACTCTATTCATAACAGCTTTGGTTGGACATCTATTTAAAATATAATTTGCCCAATTTACAGCTTCTGCCCAATACTCATTTGGCAAATTCTTTGCCTTCAACATACTTCTGACCATGTCCATAATGGTCCTATTCTTTCTTTTTTCTACACCATTTTTTTGTGGTGTATACCTTGTGGTAAACTGCTTGGGTATGTCATGCTCCCTACAAAAACGTAGGAATTCTTTGGATATATACTCTCCACCTCTGTCGGTTCTCAACACATTTATGTAGTGCCCACTTTGCTTCTCAACAAGAGATTTGAAGTGGCAGAACAGTTAAAACACTTCACTTTTCAGTTTCAAGAAATAAACCCATGTCTTTCTTGTGTAATCATCTATAAATGTCAATACATAGTGACTGCCAGCTAATGATGGTGTTTGCATTGGTCCATAAAAATATGAGTGGACAATCTGTAAGGGTGCCTTTGCCCTTATACTCTTCATGCTGGAAAGGATTCTCTGTGTTGTTTGCCCAAGATGCAGCCTTCACATACATTGTATGGTTTCTCTATGAGTGGTAATCCCTTTACCATCCCTTTTCTATGCAAGAGGTTTAAACCTCCAAAATTGAGATGTCCAAATCTCAAATGCCAAAATGAGTTTTCATCTTTCACTTCTTCTTGAAATACTTCTTGTGTGATTGTTGCTACCACACCTCTTTCCTTCAAGTCTATTATGATTTTGAGAGGAAACATCCTATTTATTGTCATATGCACTTCTGCAATGACCTTTTTACTTGGAGGTATGTCCATGATTGTACACACATCATTCTTAAAAAATACATTGTAGCCCTTATTCATGAGTTGTCTAATGCTTAGAAGGTTACAGTTCAGGCCAGGTACATAATATACATATGGCACAAACTGCTTCTCTCCCTTCCTTGTCAGTATTGATGCTCTTCCTTTCCCCATGACAGAGACTTTACTATCAGTCCCTGTTGTCACTTTAGATTTCACACTCTCATCTAGATTGGAAAACATTGCTATGTTTCCATTCATGTGGTTACTACAACTTGAGTCTAAGAACCATACCTCTTCTTGTTTTCCTTATGCTACATTACAAGTTAGAAGCACATTACTCTGGTTCTGATTTTCTCTTGCAAAATTTACATTTTGTCTATTACTCATGTCATTTTGTTTCTTTCTATATTCATTGGCATAATTCCCATAATTTTTACAATAACGACATTGGACTTGGGATTTATCATACCTTTTTCCTTGTGCTTGATTTTGGCTTGAGCCTTCACTTTGATTCTGGTTTCCGCCCCTTCCACTTGTGCTTGCAGGGCTGCTTCTTCCACCTTTGTGTGGGCTTCTTCCTCTTTCTTGGTAGTTTGATCTTCCTCTACCAAAAGACATTTGTGTCTTTCAAGCATGCTCCAATGAGGAGTTCATTGTTTTATTCAATCTATGTTCATGAGACATCAGGGATGCATGAAGTTCATCGACTGAAAATATTGAGAGATCATTTCTCTCTTCTATTGCCACTACTGTGGCATCAAATCTTGAAGGTAGACTTCTTAAGATTTTCTCCACTATTATTATTTCCTCAAGTGTCTCTCCATGAGACCTTGTCTGGGTAACCAACCCAATCACATGTGTGAAGAATGAGTCTATTTTATTGGACTCTTCCATATAGAGAGTTTCAAAATCTCTCCTCAACATTTGTAATTTTGTTGTCTTTACCTTCTCCATGCCTTGATAGGATGTCATGAGAATATCCCATGCCTCCTTGGACTTTGTTGCTGCTGCAATCCTTGGGAAAATACTCTCATGAACTGCTTGAAAGATATAGAAGAGGGCTTTGGAGTCCTTCTTCCTATTGTCTTTCAACAAGTCTCTTTCTGTTGTTGTCAAAACAGTAAGCATTGTTGCATCTGCTGGTTCAGGAAAGTCATCTTCCACCAGCTCCCATATATCTTGTGAAGCAAATAGGGCCCTCATTGTAATGGCCCAATAATCATAAATTTTACAATTGAACTGTGGTAATTGTGGATTTTTCAGGCTTGTGCCTGTTGCTGCCATTCTGACTGTGTAAACAAACAATCAACTTGATTGTGTAAAACAGAAGCTTTCTCACTGCTGGAGAATTCTACTTCTCAAACCAATCTTATAGCTTCTTCAGTAAAGAGAGCTTGTTCTTTTTCTGAGAGCCTAGACGTGCTCTGATACCATGTTGGAAATATAGAACAAAACAAAACACAGAGGGAAGCTTCCACCACAACACAGAGAATGCATAATACTATGAAAATTAACAGTCAAAACATAGAGATAGACAACATAAACAGGAGCGGAACATATTTTTTTAATTTATTCAACTCTTCTCTGAGTTTGAATTCATTCTACTTTGCTAAACATAATTAAAATTACATGAGATTATATCAAAATGGTCTTTTCCTGTAAAACCTATATCTATTCAATGCAATTCAATTGTTGAACAGACATTCAACAACCTCTCATCCTTCTGCTGTCGAAACTCATTTCTTCATTAAAAAAAACGCACGGAACGTATTCTGGTTTATACACAAAAACATGTAAAAACGCGTGCAAAACACAAAAGGGCAGATCTCAAATAATATCAGTTCTGGCTCTGACACCTCATCACGTCTGACGCTCCATCACAAATCACAGATCGACGATCTTAACAATTAACATATGCGCGAACACGGGTAAACACTAAACCTTGTGATGTGCAATTGCGATCACATCACATGCAAAATAACATATGTTTTGGGTGCTTTAAAAGAGAAACTTAAACTTATGTGATTGCGATATGTGACGGTGATATCACATCATAGATCAAACAACTTGAGGGCGATGGAAAGGTAAGGTTTAAAACTCGCGATTGCGAACTTGTGGGCGGCTAAGTGGAAAGCGTTAACGATTGCAATTTGCGATGTGCAATGTGATATCGCATCACAACATCGCATGGTTTACTGAAGGTCTTAACAGGTAAGTTTTAAGATGTGCAAAGTGGGGTAATGCGAGCGATAAAGTGCGGTAAGGAAAATACAAAGGTTTCGCGGAAATACAAAGGGATTTCACGATTTTTCAATGCAGTTGAGGTGTACGGTGGGTCCCGCCGGATATCGCATCAGCGCTAGAATAAAATTGTGGCGAAAGGGCTTAAGGTTAAAACAAAAAGGTTGTGGGCTTCTCCTGCGGGAAAAAGGTAATCCAACATGAAAAATGGAAATAAACGCGGAGTTAAGGCTCAGGTACTCTGTTTGTTGTAGTTGCGTGAAAAATGCCTCCAACTCTATGGATTTGTGCTCGTCCTTCTCTGTAATCAAAATTGATGAAGTGTGGGCTACACCACTGCTTATTCATGGCGGTGGTTGGGAGTATAATTCTAACATAAATGTACGAATAGATTTTAATAATTATAGAATATTTTTCAAAGTAAATAAATGTATGGATAGATTTAATAAATATAGAATATTTTTCATCATTTTCATGATCAAATGCATGTAATCGATTTATTTTTGAGAAAAAAAATTCAAAGAATAGATCTTCGAATATATTCAAGATATTGAATTATTTTTGTTCATGACCATAAAAAATTCTATCTGCTAATGATAGACCCATATATATGTAAGTAATGGTCTCCTCATTTCATTAAAAATTCCCTCTGGGAACTAAACAAAAGATAAAACTGAGGCTTGTCGAACTAACATCCATGAGCAAATAAATCATCCCATGACACAATATTGACAGCGATTTGTTTTTCACATTTCACCACACTTTGCAATAACAAAAGGTAGCTTGGGTCAATTATTGGGCCCATTTTGGACATTTTCACTTGTCCTCACATCGAAGAGTCCCTCTCCTAGTAGCCTCCCAAAAAACACATGCTTATTGTCTAGCCAATCACACTTTTCACAGGTTAAAAAGAACTGGCATCCATTAGTATGAGGCCCACTATTTTCCATAGAGAGGAGGCCAGGACATGTATGTTTAGCAATGAAGTTTTCATCTTAAAACTTGCTACTATCTGCTACCATCTCCCTTCACAAAATCACCAAATTGAATCATGAAGTCCTTAATAACCCTATGAAAATGGAAACCTTTATAGCCAATAGGAATTCCATCTTTCCTGTATTCCCCTATGCAGAAATGTCGAAATGTTTTAGCTATTTTGGGAACAATATCGGAAAAAATCCCCATCTTAATTCGTCCTACTGGAATGGTGCCTACAAGTCAAATAAGACGATGTGATTCTTTAGATTTGGAGGCTTGTGGTGCCACTCGACCACCCCTGTTTCCACTACTCCACTTTCCATTTATGTCGATACTACACTCCTCTCTTGAATGATATAATCATGTAATCAATTTATCTAAGCCATTACAGCCAGGAAATTCCTCTGCAACACCCCCCGAAGAACTTACTGCAATCATCTGACTGTGGCAAAGTGCCAATTTAATAATAGAATTTATACATAATGCATATATCAGAGCACACATTAAAGCTTCCAAGGTTACCAGTGAATTTGGATTGAAAGCACATCCCTCGGATGTGAAGGGGTTGCCTTTATATAAAGAAGCAGCTACATACACTGTGTTAAGCTTGAGTATTCCTCTGCAAAGGGTTATGTCCGCACTCCAATTAGAATTGGGTTTGGAGAATCCATTGTCCAAGCTCAAAATGAGCACCAAAATCCTAAGAAATCCCATGTTAGAGGTTGCAATGTTTCTTTGTTGAGACTCTGATCAGGATTGGTTGAGAAATGTAAGTCCCAGAATTTCTTCAAGAGAAGACTAAGATTTCAAAATTCAAGCGCACCCAATTACAAAAGACGTTGATTTCAAAATTAAAGTGCACACGATTAAAAAATTCAAATGATGTATGGATGGTATAGGCACCTATAGGATGGTATGGCAAATGTGGCCAATATAAACGTTAAGGCGATGGTGGTGCAAACTATGTCATCGTTTGGATGAGTAATAGAATGGATGGGAATATGATACACATTGCCATCGTGTTTCAATGACAATAAATACTAATAGCAATATGGATGACCATATCATGCACATCTCCATAACTATTAACCATAGACTGTTGGCCTAGAAATTACTTATGTGGATTAACTAGTAAATCGATGTCAAACTGCCCACCTCCTGAGGTCCTTAGAGAGTGTATTAATGGATCTATAGTGGTGTAAATATTGTTTTCCCACCCTCCAATGCCTCTCCATGTTGTGGGACTCTTCCACCTCCCATCCCATCAGCTCGCTTCGATTAATTCCATTCCATGCAGGAACATTAATAACATTACTTGAATCCCAAAGCCCAATTTTGTTCAATTTGGTTCCCTCTCGCGCTCATTTGAATTTCAAATTTTCTATGACAAAATAGAATGAATTATGTTTGTTTTTCTCCATCTTGATTTTATTCATCCAAAAAATATGGTGATACTCCTGAATAATGGAAGAATGAGGTCGTCATTCTACTTGGGGAAGAAGAAGTCTAGATTTGGGAACGACTCAGACCAGTTTATCGGTCGCCTATATTGGATCTAACCAATAAAATAATTCCTCATCATTAGTTGTAAGCATGCTTATTTCTTCGTAGATATTTGTAATGGCTTAATTTGGATTTTTCCAAGGGCTTCCTATTAGCAGGATGGTTATTTGCTACTCAATATGGTTCATTTACATCAAATACAAGACAAACATTGAAATTTTCCTTCAATTCTGTGTATGTTCTGTCTATTTTGGTGTATTTTGGTGTAAATTGATGCATTTCTGGCAGCAGTAGTGTTACACTAAAAATTGTCACCATGACTGTCAATTCAGATATCTTGCTATCTGATGGATAGAGTGTCTCAAGTGAATCCTCTATGAAGTTTAAAGTAAAAAATACCAGGGACAAAAAGAATTTCGGTTTTCACTGCTTAAAACCCATTTTTGAGCATCTGCTTGGTTTTCCTAAACAAAACCTACGCATGTGCAGTTTCTTCTACTGTAAACTACGCAGATCTGCATAGTTTCTTCCACTAAAAAATGCACAGGTCTGTTCACACAAGTAAAAATAAAAAATAAAAAGTAAGTTCTAGAAGCTTTGGATTTAGGAATCTTATCCAAATTAGAAACATCGACCCACTACATACGTGCACCTCATCCCTTGGTATATGGAGCTAATCTCCTTTTCTTAAGGATCGTATCCCTTGAGAAGTGGAACTAGAAACCTCCTCATCTTTCCTATAAATTCAGCATAGGACTAAAGGAATGAGAAGCTACTAAGACTTGGATTTGTAAACTCATGTTGTTGGTTTTGGGTCTGAAGAGATTGTCATCAACAGAAGGGAAGGAGACCATTGGAATAAGATTTTGACATCAAGGAAACCAGGTTATAAGCTTGTTTCCCTTTGATTTCTAATACAGAGTAATTGTTCTTTCCTAATTATGTCTATTTGTTATGTTATTTGCGGGATTACTTGATCACTCACATGGTTTATGGTTGATTATTGATTCATTTATATGTTGTATTCTAAATTAAGGATTTCATTTACCTTTACTTTCATATGTGAGATGCTTTGATCTCTTTGAATGTTTTTGTCCATGCAGATCTCTTTTGGAGCATCATGTAGAAGTTATGGAAAGTTTTCGGAAATACTTTTAAGGCATTGAGGAAAAGTTGGATGTGTAAAGTATTGAAAAGACTTCTACAAGCACTTTTTTAATAGGTAAGTGATCATTCTCATACTACGTGTTTCATGTTTTCGTTATAGGCTAAGGAAAGAGTTATTGTTTTTTCTATTTGTTTCTAGTTTTCCTTTAGGATTATAAGGAGATCGCTCTTGTCCACAAGAAAGATTTATCTGAGTAACAAGTAGCCAGCATAGAGCTGTGACATTTTCCCCCTACTGAAGAAAAGCATTCTTCAGTGCCTCATTCACAAAATATCTGTACTTGAATTTTGCAATTCCTTTATCTGCATATTGCATTTAATTACTAAAAACGGAATCACAATCGTCTTTGTGTTTTTCACCAATTTGTTCTTCTCTAGCACAACTTTTAAATGCCTCTCACTGATTATGTGTGAACTGGAGGTCACTGATGATAAATTGCGATGGGGACAAAAGTTTTTTGGATTAAAGGGCCCAGGAATATGGACTATAGAGGAAGACAAGAAGCTGTCGATTTCATTTTGAACAAGTGTTACATCTTTCCGCGCACAGTTACAAGATTCCCAGTGTACCCATTCCATTACCATTTCCCTGTTGTATTTCCATTTCAAGTCGAAATATCACAGGCATGATTTTGAATGTGAGTTTGACGTGAAAGTTGCAGGTTGAGATGGAAAATTCTTATCGTCGTGATTTGAATCTGGTAGGAAAGGGAATCTTATTATCGAGCTTCATTCCCAACCGAGAAAATAGGTCCAACTCATTGTATTTGGTGGTTTAAAATTTAAATTGGAGACGTGAAATGAAAAACCAAGAATCTGTTGATGGCGGGTTCGATTCAGGGTCCTGCGAAATAGGTAAGTGCCATTCATAACCAGTTTAGTGCGCTGGGTTGTAAGTCTCAACGGGACACGGATCAAACTCTTACAACTTTATATTATACTTTTATAAAATGAGGAAAGCATTGAAAACTTACGAGAGCAATTATATTTTTTATTTTATAAACTTTAAAATCCATTGATTTTTTAAACATCACCTCCAAACTTCAAACTTAATAATGTTGTAAACAAAATCAGCCAACCCACTTTGCTCTTTTTCCACTAACCCTTTTACACACAAAAACCAAAAAATTATATAAAATATACCAAATTAACTTTTATTTTTCATAAATGCTTAGTATTAACTCAATATATTTTTACAAATTAGTAAAAAAAAAAAAAATATATATATATATATATATATATATATATATATATATATATATATATATATATATATATATGTTTCTTAACATAACATGCATTACTAGTCTTAATAATTTTGTTTTATTGTGTTATGCCCAACATAGATTTATTTAATTTTTGATCTTTTAAGTCAAGATGTAAACTTCTTTTTAACTGTAAAATTTAGGAAAGGTTTGCACTTTTAGAATTTCTGATCTTAAGTAATGGGAGAAATTAAATATTTCAAGATGAAAGGTTTTCACTTTTGGAAATTTGTTTCCTCTTGATTCTTTATAAATTTAGAGTTAGATAGATCTATGAAAGTTTTCAACAACACACTAATAAACTATTTTAACTATTAAAACAAAACAAACAAACAAAAAGCCACTTGTTTTATATAATATATATGTAGTTGACATTGAAATATTTTATTTATGACTCATATTCTCCACATTAAAATATTAATAAATGTCTCTCATATTTTGAAATAGAATACATATCTCTCTCTCTCTCTTATAATAAAAATTAAAATTATAAGATTCTTTTGCATATAAACTACTTACTTTTGCATTTTATATAATTGATATAAAATTATGTTTTTAATATGGATAAGGAAATGCTTTATTTTTAATATGGATAAGGAAATGCTTTATTTATAAATGTCATAAATATATAAAAGTAATGCAATGGATATATCATATGGTTTTGGTAAAGCATGTGTAAATAATTAAAATAACTAGTATATATTAAAGAAATAAATTCATACTACAATTATTTTAAGGTTTAGAAAAATAGATTAATGAAATGATACATTTTATATTTAAATCAAGATAGATCCATCTTATTCCCAATTTACCTAGCACTTAGAGGAATCAAGTCTCTCAAAATGCAAACCTCCTCCTCATTGTAAAGCTTGAGTAAAAGTTAGCATATTGAGAGATTTGATTCCTCTAACCTCTTGTTAGATCTAGAATTAAGATGAATATATGCTAGTATTGAGAAATTTACTAGTAAAATGTTTTACCTATAAAAATTTATTTATTTTCACTTTTTTTATATAATATATATGAGTATTAAGATGAATCTATGCCAGTCTTGAGAAACACACTAATAAAATGATTTAATTATAATATTTTTTTATTATTTTTTTCTCACGTGTTTTATGTAATATATAAGTAGTTCACATTGAAATATTCTATTTATAACTCACAATATCCACACTAAAATGTCAACACATGCCCCTCATATTTCAAGATAAAAAACATACATTGAAATGTTTTATTTATGACTCACAATATCAACACTAAAATGTCAACACATACCCCTCAAATTCAAGATAAAACACACACACACACACATATTCAAGATAAAAAACATATATATATATATATATATATATATATATATATATATATATATATATATATATATATATATATATAACTTCAAATCTGCCAAGAATTGTGTAATACCCCCAGTAATTTGTAAATTATGTTTACTTTTTCTCTCAATTTTACTTTTTACAAACTATGGGGCCCATGCTAAGGGTCGAGTATGCACATCTAATGCACATAAATTATCATTTTTCTTTAATATTAAGTTAAAAAAAGTGCATGTAGTCAGCCATGTGAACACTAGGACTCACCTAATACCTTTTCAACAAATTCCACCCTAGCTTTGGGGTTATAGCTGGAAGAAAAACTTTTCCGATTAGGTGTGTTTACAAACACACATAATTCGGGGAGGTTAAAAAAACTTCCTAGGATGAAATATTTTTCCAAAATCGAAGACTTACCTTATTGTTGTTACATATTTAAATAGTCATACTAGTATCATTTACAATAGATTTGCAAAAATTGAGTTTACAATGATATATTCATGTTTATTAATGTCCTTGATCTTCGAAAAAAATTCTCGACTTCCTTGTATAATCCTTTCTCTCCCTGTTGACAAAATTTTGATCAACAGGGACCTGTTGTATGAGAGATTGATTGGTCCTCAATAGAGATAGTATAGACAATTGTCCTCAATCACTTCATTTGATGAAAAAATAGGGTTCCTCATCCTATCTTCTTTGCATTTGGTGTTCACCCTTACTAATTTGAGGAAGTGTACAATCTTGTCTCACTTCACACCATGTTTGGAGTTTCACTGATACATTCAAGTAGGGTCATGACATATCTCCATGCTTAGCCTACCATTCATAAAAATCAATTATAGCTTATATTCCTTTGTATTGGTCTCAATTTTGGTACATTAGAGTCTTATATCTCCTTACTTCATTGGGTATCATGTTGAATTGACTTCCTCCATTTGGATGGTCCTCAATGTGCTCCCGACCACCTCTTATGAACTGAACAATTGATGAATCTAATCATTCACGAGGATATTTGTAGGAAATATATATAAGTCACTTGGATAAACCCTCAGGTTGGGTTACGTTTGAGGGTGGCCTCTGATGCTAAGAAATTAATGATGATGAGGGGCATACTCATTTTTCATCCCCATTACATGTTTCACCATTGGATGTATGCCCTTTTAGATTCCCTTATTATATTTTAGAACTGGATATCATTCACTGTGGATTCAAATGGGCCACTTTATAAATTGTTCAAATAAGATTTTATAGTTGTGTCATCTTTCATTGTCCCATATATTATGGGATCTGTATTAAATTTCATTGATTTTTCATGGGGATTTAAACCCTTCGTAGTTTATTTCAATGCTCAGTTTAAAGATTTCTAGTTTTTTACCTTCAAGAGGCCCTCATTCTTCGTACCCACTCTCTACAACCTCGTCTCAATTCATATTTTTTTTATTGGATTACTTCCTTTATGGTACTCCCATTAGTTATGGGAACTAAGTGACATGTTGATGACAACATTGCTTCTAGCTCCAAATCAGTGTAGACCAAAGGGACAATTCTCACTTCTGGAAAACTTAGGCATTTCACTAGTTCAAATCCCTTACCAACATGAATATTTGATTATGTAGATATTAGCATTGAGTTATAGCAGCTAGTTTATTTGTGGAGGAAAGGGCCTAGTTCTTCCCCTAGTTATTCTTTAATGCATCAACCTATCTTGAGTTTTCTTCATTTGGCCTTTGTTACTGCAAAGTCTAGCAAGCCTAGTGCAAAGCCTCTCTACGCAAATTAGGTCTTATGATGAGAGATCAGCCACCATTGTCACTTCAATAGCATATCTCCAATTTTTTATTGGTAGATATTATCCCCACAAGGGAGGCTTCCCTAAAAATTTCACCAACAAGAGGTTTAGCTAATAAGGGCTCTCAGGGGTGATGTTAGGTCTAATAATTGAAGGAGAAGGTTCTAGCTAAACCTTGAAATGTTGAGATAAAATTTGTCAATAGTTCAAGTACACATTCCTAAGACCTTTATAATTTATAAGCTCATTGTAAGTTATGGTTTTATGATATGCAGATTTATGTCAAAAAATGGTATATAATAGCTTGAGAAGTAGCCCGTGAGTGATAAAATCAACAATGGAGGAAGGTTATTGAAGAGGAAAGGAAGGGTTAGGTAAACACTTTTGTTTAATGGCTGAAATTAATATCACAACAAGAATTATCAAGATGTCAATGTTTATTTTGGGGTGAAAACATAATTCCATATTTTTCCTTCATTATATTTATTAAATACATTCCCTTTCAATAGGGAAACATTAAATACACAATAGATTGCTATAAAATGAAATTTTAAGCTAATTTTAACTCTAGTTACCATGAATTAAGGAGGAAAAGAAGAAATTAATATTATCACCACAAGATGAATAGATATTTTAACATAAACCCTCCCTTGAGGAGAATCCTTATTCAAATAGGTGACCCCACGTGACCTTTTGACACATCTTGGGACTTCTCTCTACTCTCTATGAACTGAAATCCATTGAAATTATGTCATCTTAGTAAGGTGATGAAAAATGCTTGCATGATTCTTAATAATGAAGAGAATGTTAAATGAACCAAAAGCATTGTAAATCATCCGTGGAAATAATAGAAAAGTTACATTGCCATCACAATATCCTACTAAAATATTTTATTCTTGTTGCCTCTCCCAATGGGCTTGTCATTGGTATAATGTTGGGTATCACTATAATATATGGGGGGGCGGGGTAGGGGGGATATAGGGTGACAATTCTAATACATTTTATGTCTTCCTATTTCCTTTCCTTTTTTGTTGTGACCTCTTGTCTCTTAGAGTTTTTATTTTTTGCAAATTGGTATTTGGTGAGGTTGTCATCATGGAATATATTTTCAGGAGTGGAGAAGAGATTTGACTTGGAATGGAGTTGGTTACTCACTTACTTGAAGGAATATTTGATTGAGGCCCTTTCAATGGCTTTCTCTTGTAGATTTAGGGTATCATGGAGGAACATGACACCCTACTGTCCTACTGGATTAATGGATAAATACTAACTCCCTTGGTAAAGGGAGAGAGGAAATTTATATTCAATATCATTCAATCATCTATATTGCCCCTTTATGTGTGTTAAAATGTCTAAAACATTAAGTAAAACCACTTGATTGCAAAAGGGTTAAATTACCTTCCAAGTGGTAGCCCACCCTAAGTCAAGACGAATGTCAAATGGTGAGAGGAGCATGCCAAATGAAAATGGTGAAGGAATGTGGCATATCGCCATCATTGAGCACTATGTAGAGTTTTTGGTTAGCTCGTTGTCCAAGATAGGAGAAAATTTTTCTCCTATAGGGTTAGAATTTTTTTGTGGGCAACAGGTCTCTAACAAGAAAGCATTGATTAAGCATGTTGTTCAAGGCAAGATGTGTCTTGTTAAATTGGTACAATCTAGGGATTAATCTCAAAATCTAAATGTCCAGGTTTTAAAAGGATAAAATCCTAATCCTAGTATGAAACTCCACAAAACCCAAGCAACTTAAATACAATAGAGGTAATGTAAAAATGATGTTGTTAATTTTAGTTAACAATGGCATGTTCTATGATTAGCACAATTACTTCAATGTCCTTTTAGTAGCCCAATGACAATTTCCAATTTAGTTTTCCATTATAAATCACATTAACCATAAATTAAATTGACATTAAATGTAGACAGAACATGAATAAAAAATGCAGAAGATAAGCCAAGACAAGAGAACACCATATTTGGTGAAAGACAGGGAAAAACCCCAAGATGGGGAAAACTATTTTATCCATTCTTCTTATTATTATATCAAATGTTTAGCAGAGAGAGAGAGAGAGAGTACAATAAAGTCAAAATTGACTTACCAAATGATAATCAAAACAACCTTGTCAAATCTGAAGTCAACAATAGTCAAATTATGCAGCTCGGTAAAACCCAGTCAAATTTGGCCTTCTTTTCTAGTCAAATTCAGACCAAAAAAATCATGAAAACAATAGTCAAACTTTGTGGTCAACACTGTGATTGGTTTGAGGTCAAAGTAATCTGAATGCCTCAGTTCTTGTGTCAATAAATGCAGGTTTTTTACAACTAAGTACTTAATCCAAAAAACATAACATGAATTCTCTCATTACACAAAAATACAAACAATGCACAATCACAACACTTATCTTATTATTCAAACTGAGTCTTCTAAAAAAAACCACAGTGGGCAAAGGATGCTCCTCCCAACCAACAAGAAATGGTTTTCACTAACTAGGTCTCCCCCTAAGCCAATTTCATATCTAGAACAATTTTGTGACTCTGACCACACTTGGTCTTGTCAAGGATTCCCTCTTGGCTGTTAGGTCCCTATATTAATAGTGTAGTCCTTTATTATGTTAGTGTAGCCCCCCTTATTGTTATTTTTATACCCCTATAACCCCAATATTGTTATTATTGTGCCCTTAAATTATTATTATTAGGTCATGTTAGGTCCCTATATTACTAGTATAGTCCCTTATTGTTGTTAGTGTAACCCCCTTATTGTTATTATTGTACCCTTGTAACCCCCATATTGTTATTATTGTGCCCTTAAATTATTATTGTTATGTCGGCTAGGATTACATTGTGGCCCCACTAGGATTACATTGTGGCCCCATGGACTCCTATATATAGAAAGGAGGTTTTGTAATTTGAATCATCCAAGAATTGTTCATTTATGTAATGTATTGGAGGTTTCCCCCTCCAAGTGGCTTATTTGTAAGGTGTTGATATCTCTTTTCTTCTCTTTTTGGAGCTGGTTTCACAACATTTGGTATCGGAGCTTTGAGATTCTAGGGTTTCGCTGCTCCAAACAGGTCATCGTGGAATTTTCGCTATAAATTTTTTTCTACGGAGGTTCAGAATCTGAAATTTTTAGAGTACGAAGCCAAAATCATAAGGAACATCGTCACAAAATGTCAGAGCTTGGTTCGCAATATTTTCGGAGATATGATCTGTGCAAGTTAGGTCATTTTGCAGGCTCCTGAATTTAACCTAAACAGGTCATCGTGGTATTTTCATAATAAATTTTTTTCTACGAAGGTTCAGAAGCTGAAATTTTTAGAGTGTGAAGCCGCAATCTTGAGGAATAACGTCGCAAAATTTCAAATATTGGTTCACAATATTTTTGGATATATGATCTGTGGAAGTTATGGCTTTTGAGGCTTCTGAATTTCATCTCAAAGAGGTGATCATGGGAAAATCTTCATAGCTCTCTCTCTGAGCATCAGATTGGAATGCAGTAAAAATTGGCCGCAAGTACACAGACTGTAGTTTCGGTCTATCAATTTCAAATCCAAAGGAGGAAACAGTGACACGTGGCAAGTCGTACAAGTTCGCTCTACTGAACCAGTCCAAAATTGGGTCATTGTGGGAGATTGGAGATAAATTTTCCTTGAAGAATCCAAATCAGATCAGACCTGTGGCATTTGAAAGAAGCTTCAGAGGGCTACCACTGGGCTGAATTTCAGATATTTAGGAACCGCAATTATAGAGATAATTCAATTTCAATATCAAGCTCCTCAAAATCAAGTAAAAGGTGTGTATTTTTTTTCCAAATTGCATAAGTCTTGTTTGAAGAATCAAGTTCAATTGATTCTAAGGGAATATTGTAGAATAGATATCAGTATTGGATTCTAAAATGGCCCCTAAAAATAATTCAACACCCATTAAGCCTTTAGAAATCTCTACTATGACTCATGAAGGAGAAGAATGGAAACACGACATATCAAAATTACAAGAGCAAGTGCAACAAATTTCGCTCTCACAAAGAGCAACAAAAAATGACATGGAAGTTTTGAAGAAAGGCGTGGAAAATAAGATGGATAGTTTGAAGAAAGGCGTGGAATATAAGATGGATGGTTTGAAGAATGCCATGGAATCTAAGATAGATGGCATGGAAGCTGGCATGGAATCTAAGATGGATGACATGGAAGAGAAAATGGAAAACATGAAGAATGATCTAAAAGCAGACATGGAAGGTTTGACAAAGTTGATACAAGAAATGTTTCCTAATGGTGAAAAGATAGTGAGGAAACTCATGATGAGAACAAAATAAATGTTAATTGTGATTTCATAAAATCTAATGTTGGCGGGAAGAACCACCATATTCCAAAAATGGATATGAGGAAGTTTGATGGAAAGGATCCTGTAACATGGATACTACATATGGAGCAATATTTTGATCTCCATAATGTTCAAAACACACAAAAGGTACGCATTGCAACTTTACATTTATAACAAAATACATTTGTATGGTATTGATGGCTTTGCTCCCGTAAAAAAATTGTCACTTGGTCAATTTTTATGGAGGAAATGATAGCACATTATGAGGATACAAAGAGCAACACCTTCTTTAGCCAATTGATAAATCTCAAACAAAAGGGTTTAATGGGGGAGCACATTGAGGACTTCCAAAAATTGAATATAAGAGTAATTGATATTCCAGAGGAACACAGGATTGATCTCTTCATAGGTACTTTAAAGGATAACATCCAACATGAATTTCACGTTTTGGAACCTAATTCATTGGAGAAGGCATTCAGGTTGGCAAGAAAAAATGAATGTATAATTATGGCGACAATGAAGCCTACCACTCACTTCTATAAAGAGGGAAGTGTTGCTACTCCTAGATTTCCACAACCTACAAGGTTGACACCCCAACAATTGGAAGAAAAAAGAGAAAAAGGGCTTTGCTACAATTGTGATAGTAAATACACTAAAGGTCATAAGTGTGCTGAGAAGAAATTATTGTACATAGATTGTGAAGAGGAAGAATAAAATGAACAAGAAGAGGATATACACCGGGAACCAACCCAAGAAGAGGAAGAAATGAGTCCGACCATATCGTGTAATGCATTGGCAGGAATTACCACTCCTCAAACTCTCAAGATAGAAGGACATATCAAGAAGAAAAAGGTAATAGTGTTGATTGATTCAGGTAGTATCCATAATTTTATTCATTGTAAGGTAGCCAAGGAATTGAATTGTTTCCTATACCCAGCACCAGAATGTCAAGTGATGGTTGCAAATGGAGGAACTATAAATTGCTCTGGAAAATGCCATAATATCAAGCTAACCATGGGGGAATATGTATTGACTAGTCCAATGCTTTCCATTCCTATGGGAGGTGTCGATGTTGTACTAGGAGTACAATGGTTACAATCTTTGGGGACGGTAGCTTTTAATTTTCAAGAACTTTTCTTGAAATTTTTTCAGAAGGAAAGGAAGTCGAATTACGGGGTATTGTAGGGAATCCAGGAAAGATAATAAGCTCTAATGTCATGAAAAAGCTTCTAAAGAAAGAACAACGAGGCGTAATTGCACAATTATGCTCACTAGAAGTTCCAACATCAAAATCATCTATTTCTGCAGATCTCCAACAAGTCTTTGACAATCATTCCAAGGTGTTTGAAACTCCCAAAGGACTCCCACCTATTCGTGATCATGATCATGCTATTCATTTGATTCCAGGAAGTGTTCCTCCAAACATCAGGCCTTATAGATATCCTTACTTCCAAAAGAGCGAAATTGAACGTATGATTGCAGAAATGTTAGAGGCGTGTATAATTCAACCTAGTCAAAGTTCTTTCTCTGCTCCTGTAGTATTGGTACACAAGAAGGATGGATCATGGCGAATGTGTCCGGATTATAGGGAGCCCAATAAGCTCACCATTAAAGACAAATTTCCCATTCCTGTGATTGATGAATTATTGGATGAATTACATGGAGCAATTTATTTTACCAAGTTGGATCTTCGTTTAGGGTATCATCAAATTAGAATGAAGACTGAAGATATTCCAAAAACAGCATTTCGAACTCATGAGGGTCATTATGAATTTTTGGTCATGCCTTTTAGCCTTACCAATGCACCTTCTACATTTCAAGGGTTGATGAATTCCATTTTCAAACCCTTCCTTAGAAAATTTGTGCTAGTATTTTTTTGATGATATACTAATCTACAGCAGGTCCTGGAAGGATCATGTTCAACAAGTTGACAGGGTGCTCAAACTATTGCAGGAGAAATAATTATATGCAAAAACATCCAAATGTTTATTTGGAGTACAAGAGGTGGAATATCTGGGTCATATTGTATCTCACGAGGGTGTTAAGGTAGACCCTAATAAAAATTAAAGCCATTAAGGAATGGAAAGTCCCCATAACCATAAAGCAGTTGCGAGGATTTCTCGGGTTAACAGGGTATTATCGAAATTTTGTTAAGAATTATGGGAGAATAGCAGCACCTCTAACAAAATTATTGAATAAAGATGCATTTTCATGGACCATTGAAGCAACTAAGGCCTTTGAACATCTTAAAGAGGCAATGTGCCTAGCACCAGTCTCAGCTATGCCAGACTTCACAAAAACCTTTATTTTGGAATGTGATGCCTCAGAAAATGGAATTGGTGTTGTTTTAATGCAAGAAGGAAGAACCATTACTTTTGAAAGTCGTCCAATCAAAGGAAAGTATTTACAAAAACCTATCTATGAGAAGGAAATGTTAGCAATACTACATGCACTAAAGAAATGGAGAACTTACCTAATGGGAAGACACTTCAAGGTAAAAATTGATCATGATAGTCTTAAACACTTTTTGGAACAAAGACTATCTTCAGAAGAGCAGCAAAAATGGGTCACAAAGATGTTGGGTTATGACTTCGAAATAATATACAAAAAGGGAAAGCTTAATGTTGTTGCAGATGCACTCTCAAGAAAGAATGAAGAGGTGGAAGCATTGCTTTGTGCCATTTCTATTATCCAACCAGATTGGATAACCGAAGCAAGAGATGAATGGAAAAAGGACAAAGATGTATGGACACTCATTCAAAATTTGCAGCAAGATCCTAGTACATCTGATACATTTAGTTGGAAAAATGATTCCTTATGGTACAAAGATCGCTTATATCTTTGTAAGAATTCACAACTAAAACAAAAGATTCTTCTGGAATTGCACACTTCTCCTTTAGGAGGACACTCAGGATTTTTAAAAACTTACCACAGGGTGAAGAAAGATTTTTTTTGGGATGGCCTTAAATCTGATATTCAAAAGTTTGTGGCGGAATGTTTGGTTTGCCAGCAAAATAAAGTGGAGACAATTAAGACCCCGGGACTTCTACAACCTTTATCCATTCCAAGTCAACGTTGGGAGGAGATTTCAATGGATTTTATCACAGGTTTACCTATGTCCGAAGGAAAGAATGTCATCATGGTGGTAGCTGATAGACTTACTAAGTATGCACACTTTTGTGCATTATCTCATCCATTTAAAGCAAGTACAGTTGCTACTACATTTGTGGACAGAATTCAAAAGCTACATGGAAGCCCAAGGGTTATTGTGAGCGACAGAGATCCCATTTTTACTGGAAATTTTTGGATGGATTTATTTTCTTGTTTGGGTACTCAATTAGCTCATAGCTCATCTTATCATCCTCAATCCGATGGTCAAACTGAGATAGTAAATAAATGTTTGGAAGGATATCTTCGTTGTTTTTTATCTGATAAACAAACACAATGGGTCAAGTGGTTACCTCTAGCTGAATGTTGGTATAACACTTCCTTCCATACTGCAGCAAAAATGACCCCATTTATAGCACTTTATGGATATCATCCACCATCCATCACATCATCTTTAAGAGAAAATTTGAAGGTTCAAGCAGTGGAAGATCACATCGAGCATCAACAAGAAGTTCTCCAACTCTTAAAGGACAACCTGAATTTGGCACAAAATCGAATGAAAAAACAGGTAGATCAACATCGTAGCGAGATAATTTTTGATGTAGGAGACTGGGTATTTTTACGGCTACAACCATACAAACAAATTTCCCTCAAGCAAGCTAAGAAGGATAATAAATTATCACCAAAGTACTATGGTCCTTACAAGGTGTTGCAAAAGATTGGTTCTATGGCATACAAATTGGAGCTTCCCGCTTCTTCACGAGTACATCCAGTTTTCCATGTTTCATGCTTAAAGAAGGTTATAGGTGAAAATCTTCCAGTTCAAACAATATTTCCAGAACTTGATGAGGAAGGAAAAATCATATTGGAACCTGAAGCGGTCATGGAAACAAGAACTCGACAGCTACGGAATCGATCAATTTCACAGTATCTCATCAAGTGGAAGAACTTACCCACTGAAGATTCTACATGGGAGGATGAGAATTTTATACAGAAGCACCCAGAGCTACTCAAGCGTTGAGGACAACACTTTTTTGAAGGAGAGGGGCATGTTAGGTCCCTATATTACTAGTATAGTCCCTTATTGCTGTTAGTGTAACCCCCTTATTGTTATTATTGTACCCTTGTAACCCCCATTTTGTTATTATTGTGCCCTTAAATTATTATTGTTAGGTCGGCTAGGATTACATTGTGGCCCCATGGACTCCTATATAGAAAGGAGGTTTTGTAATTTGAATCATCCAAGAATTGAAATCTATTTATGTGATGTAATTGGAGGTTGGATATCGAAGTGGCTTATTTCTAAGGTGTTGATATATCTTTTCTTCTTCTTTGGAGAGATAGTCAATAAATGTCGGCTAGGATTACATTGTGGCCTCACTAGGATTACATTATGGCCCCATGGACTCCTATATATAGGAAGGAGGTTTTGTAATTTGTATCATCCAAGAATTGTTCATTCATGTAATGTATTGGAGGTTTCCCCCTCGAAGTGGCTTATTTCTAAGGCGTTGATATCTCTTTTCTTCTATTTTTGGAGCCGGTTTCACAACATTTGGTATCAGAGCTTTGGATTCTTCTAGGCTTCACCGTCTAAACAGTCATCGTTGCATTTTTCTTCTTAACTTTTCTTCTACGAAGGTTCAAAAGCTGAAATTTTTAGATCGTGAAACCAAAAGCTAGAAGAAAATCATCACAAAAATTTTCGTGAGCTTGTCTGCAATATTTTCAGAGATATGATCTGTGGAAGTTAGGTCATTTTGCAGGCTCCTGAATTTAACATAAACATGTCATTGTGGAATTTTCGCTATAACATTTTTTCTACGAAGGTTTAGAATCTGAAATTTTTAGGGCGCGAAGCTTAAATCCTGAGGAAACTCATCACAAAATTTCAGAGCTTGGTTCGCAATATTTTCAGAGATATGATCTGTGGAAGGCAGTACTTTTTCGGGCTCCCGAATTTCATCTCAAAGAGGTGATTGTGGGAAAAGCTTCATAACTCTCTCTCTCAGCATCGAATTGGAGTGCCGTAAAAAGTGGATGCAATTACATGTACTGTATCTTCTTCACTATCAATTTTAGAGCTGAAGGATGAAACAGTGACACGTGGAAAGTCGTACAAGTTCGCTCTACTGAACCAGTCCATAATTAGGTCATTGTGGGAGATTGGACATAACTTTGTCTTGGAGAATCCAAATAAGGTCATACATGTGGCATTCAAAAGAGGATTCAGAGGGATACCTCATTACCAAATTTCAAATATTGAAGGGCTGCAATCACAGAGATAATCTAATTTCAATATTGAGCTCCTCAAAAGCAAGAAAAAGGTGTGTATTTTTTTCCAAATTGCATAAGTCTTGTTTGAAGAATCAATTTGAATTGATTCCAAGGGCATATTCTAGAATAGATATCAGTATTGGGTTCTAAATAAATTCCCCATAAAAATAATTCAACACCCATTAAGCCTTCATAAGGCTCTACTATGACTCATGAAGATGAAGAATTACAACATGGTCTATCAAAATTACAAGAGCAAGTGCACCAAATTTCGCTGTCACAAAGAGCAGCAAAAAATGAAATGGAAGTTTTGAAGAAAGGCATGGAAGCGGAGATGGATGGTTTGAAGAATAATATGGATGGTTTGAAGAAAGGTGTGGAAGCTAAGATGGAGGACATGGAAGAAAAAACGAAAGACAACATGGAAAACATGAAGAATTATCTAAAAGCAGACATGGAAGGTTTGACAAATTTGATACAAGAAATGATTCCTAATGGCGAAAAGATAGTAGAGGAAAATCATGATGAGAATAAAATACATGTTAATCATGATTTCATAAACTCTAATGTTGGATTGAAGAACCACCATATTCCAAATATGGATATGAGGAACTTTGATGGCAAGGATCCCATAACATGGATACTACAGATGGAGCAATATTTTGATCTCAATAATGTGCAATACACACAAAAGGTACGCATTAAAAATTTACATTTAGAACAGAATACATTTGTATGGTATCGATGGCTTTGCTCCCATAAAACAATTGTCACTTGGTCAATTTTTACGGAGTAAATGATAGCACATTATGAGGATACAAAGAGCAACACCTTCTTTAGCTAAATGATAAATCTCAAACAAAAGGGTTTAGTGGGGGATCACATTGAGGACTTCCAAAAATTGAATATAAGGGTAACCGATATTCCGGAGCAACACAGGATTGATGTCTTCATAGGGACTTGAAGGATAACATCCAACATGAAGTTCGCATTTGTGGAACCTACCTGGAGAAGGCATTCAGGTTGGAAAGAAAAATTAAATGTAAAATTATGGTGACAAGGAAGCCTACCAGTCACTTCTATAAAGAGGGAAGTGTTGCTACTCCTAGATTTCCACAACCTACAAGTTTGATACCACAAAAATTGGAAGAAAAAAGAGCAAAAGGGCTTTGCTACAGTTGTGATAGAAAATACACTAAAGGTCATAAGTGTGCTGAGAAGAAATTATTTTATGTAGATTTTTAAGAGGAGGAAGAAAATTAACAAGAAACTTCAAAATAAGATGATAGACACCAGAAGAAATCCTAGCAGAGGAAGAAATGAGTCCGACCATATCATGTAATGCATTGGTAGGAATTACCACTCCTCAAAATCCCCAAGAAAGAAGGACAGATCAAGAAGAAAAAGGTAATAGTGTTGATTGATTCAGGTAGCACCCATAATTTTATTCATTGTAAGGAAGCCAAGGAATTGAATTGTTTCCTATACCCAACACCAGAATTTCAAGTGATGGTTGCAAATGGAGGAACTATAAATTGCTCTGGGAAATGCCATAATATAAATCTAACTGTGGGGGAGTATGTATTGAATAGTCCAGTTCTTTCCATTCCTATGGGAGGTGCTAATGGTGTACTAGGAGTGCAATGGTTACGATCTTTGGGGATGGTAGCTTTTAATTTT